>CM071149.1:6822500-8072500 GCA_036417725.1 Clanis bilineata | reverse complement strand
AATATTAGGAACTGCAACATGTCCTTTAGTAACATGTTCATTAATAAAACAGTACTAATATACTTACTTATCAATAATCGCTGTTTTACTGGTTTAGTGGCAGTAAACTTAGTTTAAGAAACGTGTGGTTTAAATCCCAAGTCAGCAAATACAAGTTTACCATTTCAGTACCTCCCGCTTACGTACTATTTATACAGCTACTCATCATGAACATCATCATTCCCAGGTCGGGCAAAGCAAATTTTCTAATTTCATTTTCCCGGGACTGGATCCCTTAGATGCTTGACGTCGGGCAGGTAATCGAAAAACTAAGCCAAATCCTTTCTGCAACATACCTGAAAAACTGTGTTGCGCCGATCCTACATTATGGTGGGATAAGGGCAGGTAGAAAAAAAAATATGGTTTAAAGACTTCAATCAGTCAGGTCTTTCAAAAGTTATAAAATCACGCACCAATCACACTGAAGAACACTATAAATAAAATATTATTTTATTCCTGTGTAATTTACAGAAAATCAAATCAAACCTTCCATTTTAATATTCATAAACGTAAATATTGTGATATCCGTTCGACTCAGCAATTACGCGGTGATATTAAAACTTAATTAAAATTTGTTTATCACGGCTCGAAAGCGATTAAAAGTTTAAACGAAGCCACGCCGATGTAGACCGCCTTAACGAAACGAGTTTATTTACGTAAATAGTGTTTCATTTCAACACTAGTGCACAAAACGAACTTCGAACATTAAATCCTATTCCCGTTATAATTATGGTTGGTTAGTTAAAGTTTCTAGAACTTATTTTAGCGTAAAATTAGTCGCAAAACGTCGTTGGCCGCAAATAATACATTTCAAAGTTAACTTCAAAATAAAAGTGTGTTAGAAACACAACCTACTCTAGCAATGCTTGACATCATTCGCCTTTGGGTTTTCACCTACCAACGAACCCAACCAACCAACCAACCCAACCAACCAACCAACCCAACCAACCAACCAACCAACCCAATGTAACCCAAATATGATGCCATCAGACCAAGAAGGCGTATCATGCATAACTTACATAGATTATATAAGATTATAACTCTTTATTGTTCACCACGCACAAATTACAAGATACATTGAAAAACAATAAACTTAGTGTAACAATGTGCGGTCTTATCGATAATAGCGATCTCTTCCAGACAACTTTAGACGGATTTGAGTCAAAGGAAAAATACTGTTATTACATAAAGTCATATAGACAGCTCGAAAATTTTCTATTGTTTACCAACTTCCATCATCACAAGTTTAAAAACATAACGGATTGACTTCAAAATCAATCTGATCGTGACCAAAATTTGTATGGGACCACCCTTGGAATAAGCTCTATCGAACATAAAAATAATTTTGAAAATAGGTCCACAGATATCGGAGAAAATACGTAAAAAATTTTTTTTTTGTAGTGTGTAAAGTTTAAGTTTTGTTCATCTTTATTTAATTTGAAGTCAGTTGGAAACCAAACTACGTACCTAATATATGTGTTTTAGTTTACAAACATGTGTGTCACATGGGAGCCGTTCTAAAGGGCAGTACTTATTTAGAGTTCCACTTGTTTGTCCAAGTTATCTTGGAATTTATGTAACGGGCGCATGAAGGCCGCGCCGCAGGACGGGCTAGTGAAAATTAATGAGTACTCCAAGTGAACTTCGATATAGAAACTTGTAAAGTAATGGTGAAAAATGCATTACACTATCCAAGTTACAATGGCCCCTACTTTTCTTGGTCTTTTAGAAACTAAATTTAACGACTTATGGTACCTACACATACGTATTAAGAAACTTAAATAGTGTTTGATATTAAGTCATGTCTAATGGTAGTTCATATGGCCTGTGTACCGGGGGATATTAGGCAGTGACGTGCATAGGAATTTGGATCAGGGTGGACAAAAATGTTACAAAATTATTTTCTACAGCTCGTAGAACAGCATCACTCAGTCAGGGCTGGATCCTTCAGAGAGTGTTGACGTCAGACAGGCTTTTGAACGTAAAAACTAAATCTGTGGGCTTAGCTAAGTGGCTTATGCGCTAGTCGAACAGAATAATAAAAGTATGGAAATGAGATACGCTATATATTATTTAATTATTCTATTCAACTAGCGCATAAGCCCGCTGAATAATTTTTGCTATATGCTCGAACAAGTGTATTGCACTGACTCCACGTTAAGTTTGGATAAGGGTAGGTGGAAGATTTGGTTCATAGAATATCCTATGGAAGGTAATCACTGGCGCCTAATCAGGTCCTTTTAGGTACAAAATAACAGAGAACTAAAGGTCATTTTAGGTACGTAGTTCCTAGTATAATAATGCGGACAGAGAGTTCATTCAATGTTTGGACGGCGAATACCTAATTCGCCATTAAACATCAAACTGCGAGTTATTGTAACTCGCCTCGAGGGCAAGGTTTCTTGTTGTTTACGAACTTCACTGTTTGTCTTTAATAAACATAGTGTAGGCTTATTTGTTGGTTTTGCATATCGATTTAATACACTAACAATACAGATTATGTTTATGACCACGTCATACATATTGTTTATGCGTAATTATAAGCATGTCATTAAATTGATATGGCATGTGAAAGCACGACGTTAGCGTTCCTACTACATTGGTTTATGACATAAACCATTATGGTGGTCGCATAAAGTTTATGCAATTTCTTTCATACTAGCCTTTGCTAACGGTTGCACAAGTAATAGTTCTATACGGATTATTTGCATCCAAAAATGAAGGTTTATACAAAAAGACTGTTGTGTTTAATAATTTAAAATTTAAAAAATAAAGTGTGGCATTTATTTATTAGTAATCATGAGTATAATTATATCGAATAAATCATTTTAACAAAGTATAACTCTAAATAGTAATACCCAGATAATATAATTATTGTAACTGACAATAATTTTGCAGCATTAAAATAAAGTTACGCCTACTTACACATCGAATATCATACTAGACATTAAGCTAGTTTTTACTTTAACAACAAATATTTCACCCTAATTGCCGCCATTATGGAATTTTAAAACTGTTTCTAACCAACGTAAATACGATAAAAAATTCGGCACAACGTTGTTCGGCCACCAAACACACGTGTCCACATGTTGGATAACATCGTAAAAACACTGTGAAATGTTTACGATACTAGCCGCAGACCTTTCTATTGAATTTTTAAAACGACACAATAATGATAATACAACGGCGTAGTGGCTTTTGTAATCTAACTTTATTGTGGTTGTTTAAAATATAAATAATCTCACGCCTATATATGTGACGGAGTAGGCAAAGGAGCAATGAGTGCATCTACGATACGGTACGATAAGCTTACGGGTTATAGGTTACAGGATATCAATGCCAATATGAATTTCAAGATTATTTTTGTGTTCTATAGAGCTATACAGGGTATAGCTATACACCCTAGAAGGGTGGTCCCATGTAAATTTGGTCACGAACGGATAAATTTCAAAATTCACGGACCGACTTTAAAATCGGGCATTAGATACTCTACCACTAGGTAAATAAAACAGAGAATCGATTACAAATACTTATATCGAGAATTTTAGTAGCTTTTAACAAAACCTAAATACTAATACAAAATTAATGTTGGGCCCATTGGTCGCTTTAGTGGGACGATGAGAACCTGATTTTTTTTTATAGCAGAGACTGGCAAACGAGCAGATGTGTCACCTGATAGTAAGTGATCTCCATCGCCCTTAGACACCCTAGATACAAAGAATCATGGGTGCGTTGCCAACCTAAAAGGAGGGAATGAAAAAGGGATTGGGCAAGGGAGGGGAATGGGTCACCGGAAATCTCACTCACCGAACGAAACGCGACAGCAAACTGCCACTATACGTCGGTTTTCTGTGAGATAGTGGTATCAAACCGGTTGAGCCGGCCCATTCGTGCCATAGACGTTACTGTCTACAGCGTGGCTATACTATTCAATAAGTATTTCTGTAAGTTTTTGGGATTGTCGTCCCAAATAATAAGTGGTAAGCTTATCGTTCATTAGAATATTATTACAATAGTTTTTTTAGATAGTCTAGGTAGGCAACATCCATTCCGAAGTTGTGACCTATGTCTATTTCCTAAGTGACTGTTAGAGCTACCACAAGTGTTCACGACACATATCATACGGCTCATACTAGATGAGCGATGATGTCCTGAGTCATGACTCATCTGCTCACAAATTAACTGCTCTGATGAATGCGCCTCGACATGCGCCCACTTTACTGCGACCCCTTAGAACGCTCCCACTTGCCCCTTTAAGTTCCGCTTAGTGAATATCTACGGAGGGTGAGCGAGGTCAAGCGGTTTGGCCAGTGATTGGTAGGCGCGGTAAGGCAACAGTTGATGTATCGCTTCTATAACGTCCACGGTTAATTAGTGTCGAATTACAACGCTAATGTTCTTTCGAGCCGTCTCGGTCGTAGTCCTCGTTTGTTTGGCGTGTATGAGGTCTACAGAATGGTAATTACTTTATGAAAAATTATTGCTCATTTAGACGTGTGTAATAGGAGGAAAATTATTACGCCGATAAGACAGATTCTGGAATATTATAACTTTACAAATAAAAAAAAAACAATTTCAAAACTAGACGCCATCAATATAATATACTATCGATGCTAGACGCGTTATATTTATTATGTTAAACGCTGTTATAGATGAAGTAGTCGCCTCCATGGTGAATCCCTAGGTCGGGCAAAGCTATTTTTTATAATTTGATTTGCCCGGAACTAAAACCCTCAGAAGCGAGCTGACGTCAGGCAGGCAGCTGGTTGTAAAACTAAGCCAAATCCTTTCTGCAGTATGTTAGAAAAATGTGTTGCACCGACCCCACATTAAGGTGGGACATGAGCAGGGTAGACAGAAAGCTGTTATAGATTAATGTTAATATGTTTTTGAACTTTCTATCTTTAGCACTTACACATTCAACAAATTTCAAACATATTTAAGTTACCCCCTTGAAGTAAACTGTATCCCGAGCACGAAAAACTAATGTAAATGTAAACTCGCTGCGCACTGATGACATTTGATAAATATTTCATACAAATTTCATAGACGCGCATCGAGCATGAATACATTTACGGTTGTCAGAAATTTTCCTGATCGGGCTGCTGGAATACAGATAATACCTACAACGAAATCGACTCAAATTTAGGGTCGACATGCCGTATCACATGTATACAAAAACATCCAAATTAACACCCTTTGCAAAATTGGTTGAATATAAAGAAATTATTTTACAAAATGAAAAATAATTGTGCATTGTTCTCCAGGATTATCTCTTCCGTAGATTTATCCTAATAGTGCTAAAGTATTCCCCGCTAAGAGTTCTTTAAACTGCGACCCTAGTAATTCACGTCAGGATTTAAACCTTGGAAGAAAGTAAGTTTGTCGGGACAACAAAGAGAGGGCGATTCTCAGAGTAATTTATACGTGACCGCGGAGTGCGGCTCGCAACTCCTCCGGGACTGTCCGGTCGGACTTGCGTGCCGCGCGCTCTGCCAGCTATTGACTTCGGCATTTTTTTCGCTTTTTGGGTCCGTAACGACCGTAATCTTTTACGGTAATAAAAAATAAAAATAAATCGCGATAACACCCGTAAAAAATGTTTTATTTCAAAAGTAGTAGAGTTCATTATAAATGTTGTTTTAATTATTTTTGTTACCACCTAGAAGAAACCCACAATAATTACAACTATGTCATATATTTAGATAATAAGCATCGCCCTACACTATGGTAGCATTGGTACCTCCGCAAAACGCCTCCTCGCGAAACTGTTGCGGCCACAAATAACTGAACACCACCAATTACAGCCACTGGACAGCTTCGTCGCAGGAGTCGGGATGATTTTCATGCCGTATAAGCCTTTGGTAGTATCGTGTAATGGCAAAATAAAATACATGGAAAAGATGGTTTGCATCTCAGTGGTGCGGTGCTGTCACAAGTGGTGACTGCAGTGACCCCCCAAAAATCAACGTACAATGACCTATTTAACGACTCATGGGAAATAAGAAATGTTATCTTGTCTTAATAAGCTCAGTATTTACAGTTGGTTGGATATAAGATTATAATCGTTAGGGACCGCGCTGAGTTATGAAGCTAATGAAGTTGGTTTGGAAACAGGAAAAATACACACCATTTAGTAATGCATTTAGTAATTGCATTACCAAATTATAAAAATATGGGACGATATTTTTTTTAAACAAGCGACCACTGACAAACTATGGATTTATCAGTGGTCGCCAGAATCACGCCGGCCTATTTATTCTTCTTCACATCACAATTCGAAGAGGAAAGAAGCAAATCGAGGCGCTTGCAACAAGCCAGGCGAATGACCGATGCAGACACAGGGATACCCTCATACCTGTCCCAACCAACCATCAAGTCATGCCGCAAGCCCCTTGAGAGAACCCGAATATATTGAATGTTGTATGAGTTTATACCGTACCTTATACAGAAATAGGTACAAAGAGTGGTGGAAATGAAAGATCCGCGACGGCTGATTATGTTCACCTACGTCGTAGTTTAGTGAGAACATGTTTCTTGAGCTGCTTTGGTCATAGGACTCAGAATCGAGCATAGGTATTTTATCTAATATTATCAATCACACCAATAATGAAAACGCATAAGATATTTTTCGTCGTAAATTTAACGGTCTTTTAGGAGACGGTACAATTTCATTTGACCTTCACTAGCACTAAAAGAAATCTGCTGTACTCTCATTAGTTGAAAATATTTGTATTATTTCTTTGGTAATTTTTAATCTTAGTTTGAATCTTATTTTCACTTACAAATTGTCGAAAATATAATAAATAAACGTTTTGAAAAGCGATTCAACGCAGAGTCCTATTTCCAATCAAACTCGTGTTACGTAATCAACATGACCGATACGGTTCCGAACAAATAGTGCCTATTTGTTGGTTGTCCGTCGGTCTCGTGATGTCTGCTGCCATACTATCTAACAGATTTTTAATTTCACGGCTCGTTTGTTCAATCCCAGCTTAATCTACTGCTAGATGAGTACAGCACCTACCTATAAGTTATTTATAGTGGTGATATGAAGGGTCTAACCGTTTAATGGGAACACTTGACCGTCCGTAGCTTGAAACAAAAAATAAGACTAGTTTCAGATTGTCATTTGTGTGTTAATGTGTTATTTATAGTAATAGGTATATGTAATTCAATTAGGAATGTTATAATCACTGATATTTTTAATTCAGCCTTGAGGAATAAAAAAATACTTATTTTTAAGATAACCTCCTGATAATAATGACAAGTTTAAAAACTTAACGGACAGACTTCAACACTTATTCGATCGTGACCAAATTTTATGGGACCACCCTTGAAATACGCTCTCTTGAACAAAATACAGACGAATTGAGGACCTTTTATTAAAAAAAGAATAATGTTAATAAATTGAATGGCAAGTAGAAAGAAATGCTTTCTATAAAGTAACGAAAATCGTTAATCAACAAACAGCAAATTAAATCCCCATTCTCTTATCAAGTACTTTCTGTTTTTTTTTTTACCTTGGTTGCGATCCACAGTTTTTAAATAGCGCATATTACTATTTACATTCGTACAAAAACGCAATTGTGCAACAGATCAATCACAAATCCCACGAGTGGTTAGTGCCGCGCTGGCATTGGTAGTATTCGACGCGTATCGCATCCACCGAGAGTACCGAGACTGGCTTGTTTAATATCCCCCGATCCCCACAAATCCGAATGTTAACGCTGACAGCACGCTGATGTTCCATGAAGGTAAAGCCTGTGGAAATTTCAGTTTGACTGTTTAATCCAACGTTCGCGCCGCGCTTGAACGCATCATCAAATGTGCACGCTACTTTTATTAACTTATTCGCGCGGAAATTATGCCATGTTTATTGTAAATGTGTGAATGTTGGTACAGAAAATAATTATAAAAATCATAACAATGACAAAATAACTTGTTACTGATATACGGATTCAATCACGATTTGTTTTAATTTTTATGCCCGACGTTTCGAAGGCTTTGCAGTCTTAAAAACAATTAAAACAAATCCTGATAGAATCCATAAAAATAGTTTTATTTCAAAATAACTTGTTATTTGTTACTAATCTTCAAACTTTGTAGGGATGACTTTCTCATTGCAATTTACATTAATAATTTCCTGAAAATAAAAACTAGAGAAATCTTAATTTAGAATACACTTTATTCATTAATGAAATAAAAACATTATTTTTAGAATTCGAAGCCGTTTAATTTACATTTGATCGATTCATAAATTCAAATCAATGTTTTATTTAAAAGCTTAAAAATAGTTTTGGTATTGAAAGTTCGTTCGAATGATTCTTCTGAGAACATTTTTAAGGCTTTATAGTTTCAAAGAGTTAAGTATCTTATAAAGTCAATTCAACAATCTCAATGTAATTACGCTTAAGTATAGAAACTTTTATCTTGTTTACTTCATTGTCTAGACGCGTCCACTTATTGGAGGGTTATAGGTATTCCAAGTATGAAAGTTGTTGAAGGAATAAAGTAATTCGGGTACTATTCAAAGTGAAATTTAACCACTCATATTTTCGTAGACGAGGTTAGTTTATAACAGCCAACTAGTATATTCAGACAAAACATACACCCATTGGACCGGCCGAACACAGTTTTTAAACTTGTCGCTGAACGGATTTAGCTTGACGTCAACCACTTATGGGGGATCAAGTTCCGGACAAGCATTTTGATAGAAATACTACGTTGTCGGACCTGGTATACATTTAACAGATTCACATACAAAACAGATCCGACACTTTCAAATTCGAGATCAAGAACTCTTTTTTTTATTCGGGCAGCGCAAGGTAACTATAATACACCTGGTTGGAAACGTAGTGCAGTCCAAATAATCAACGACCATCGACTTAGTGGTGGTGATCGATTGATTATTGGTGGTGACGAGAATCATGCCGGTTTATTTATGCTTCTTTAAACTTCAAAGAGGGATGATTACATTACCTAAACCTACACACGAACACTTATTGCGTCAATCAAACCCGCACTTTCACGTGTCACGATCGGCTTTCTACTACAGAGCTATGAAAAAGGGGATCCAGGCTCCATAATTATTACTTATCTGCTTTCAGTTTCCGAATGTACGTTCTTTCTTTCTACCTGCCCTTATCCCAGCTTAATATGGGGTCGGCGCAACACACTTTTTGAAGCATGTTGCAGAAACGATTTGGCTTAGCTTTTACGATCGGCCGGCCGGCCGGTCTGGGAATCGAAATGTTCGTTAGAAGAAGATAAATAAAAAGAAGATGAAGATAAAACAATAAATTCTAACCGCTCTTTTCAATTCTGTGTTACAGTAAGTGTTTATAAAGTAACAACATTACCCTTATTCCGAAACAATTGGGTAAAAATTTATACTATATTTCTATCAGCCGCTTAATCCCAAAAAGTAATAAATATACGTTGATTGAATCGAAACCGATAGTATACATCTTTAAATCAGCCCGTACAGTTAGTAGTTACCTAAATAAACATTTGTACGTAATGAGGTTGCCAATGCTGATAGCTTGTACGGCCCAATCGGTTGTAAGAAGATTAGCAGCGATTGCAATATACACAGAAACATCCCATTTTCTCATTCCCCGTTTGGGCACGCATCAACTTGATTTTACCTCGTTCGTTCGCCGGATCCACGGGTAACTTCTCCCCAAAGCGTCATATAAATAAATTGTTGCCTGTCTTTATTGCTCTCGGTTTACGGTAGCGTTTTTCCCGACATGTTATCGTCTTTGAGAATTCCCTTTCTCACTCGATCCTATTGTGATTTCGCGTAGCCAGGATTATCAACATACCTGCTATCGTTCTAGTTGTGTCTTCTCTTTTTTTAAGGGCGACTTGCACCACTATTACACTTACCTACAGTTAGTCTTAACCACAAGTTAAATTAATAATATATTATCTGTAAATGTATTACCTGTAATCATCATCATCATCATCATCATCATCATCATCATCAGCCATAGGACGTCCACTGCTGAACATAGGCCTCCCCCAAAGATTTCCAGATCGACCTGTTGGAAGCATAATTACATGTAATATATTATATTATCTGTAAATATATTATCTGTAATTACAGATAATATATGACGACATTTCATTAATAATATTAATAATCATATATTTCTTTTTCAATTTAACTCGAGGTTAGGACTAACTGTAGGTTAGGACTCACTGTAGGTTAGTAATAGTGGTGCAAGTCGGCCTATATAGTTTTTATTTTAATTCGATTTTTTATGTCCATTTAAACGTATAATTATCGACCGACTTCCAAAAAGGAGAAGGTCCTCAATTCGTCTGTATTTTTTAAAATGTATGTTACGCGATATCTCCACCAAATGTGGACCGATTTTCAAAATTCTTTTTGTGTTCGATAGAGCTTATTTCAAGGGTGGTCCCATATAAATTTTGGTCACGATCGGATTTGAAGTCGGTCTTTTAAGTTTTTAAACTTGTGATTATTCCAATTCCATCTTTGTAGAAATATTCCTAAATGTCTAACCAAAATTAGATTACATTAGTCCGATTTTATAACCAGATTTGCTGTTTATTAAATATCCCTTTGCTTGTAACCGAACTAACGGAATATCTAAAATAATATTATTATCAAAACACTTGGCCTACTTTGTAAAATTCCCGATATTCTCAGATATTCCAATAATTTGTTTTATGCTTAATATCATGGGAATTTTAGACGTTTATATTTAGTAAGAGGTGCTCTCATAACTCGTAAACTCGATAATAATTTTCTTAATAAGCTAAATCCAATATATTTTAGCTTTAAATTTTCGCCGTATTGTTGATAAAGGTACTGACGTTAATTAAACAATTATACTTGAATGTATGTTTATTTAAAGTTTGTCGCCTCCTTAGTCTAGTGGCATCATATATCGGTTGTGGACCGGGAGGTCCTGCAAAGCGAATTTTCTAATTTAATTTTCCCGGGACTGGATCCCTCAGAGGGGGGTTGACGTCAGGCAGGCATCCGTAAAAAGTAAGCCAAATCCTTTCTGCAACATGCTTGAAAAAGTGTATTACGCCGACCCCACATGAAGGTAGGATAAGGGCAGGTAGAAAGAAAGAAAATATGTTTATTTAGCATCAAAGTGAATAAATATATTTTTAGATGGAGAGTTTCATGTAGGTATGTAGTGAGAATATTATACCTCTATAAACTGTCATTTACGTTATATGATTTTTGATTTCAAAATTGCATGACGTGGCCACGTAAATGTCATCTATCTGATAATTTCTTATCTCGAACATTAATTAAATCTATAAGTAAATGGCATCGATATATTATATTGATGATAAATGGGGTTAAAGTTAGAGTATCTATGACCAAGATAGTCTTGGCAAGATGACAGCCCTAGGTTAAAACAAATACATTGTACTAGATGGAACATTATTTTTTCAATTCACTATATTAACGTCTACATTTTAGGGATATATTTCTTTATCATAATACTTCGTTTGAGGGGATGAAAATGTATGATATGTATTAAATTTAACCTTTGTATCAGACGAAAGTAGAGTTATAAAATTTAAATAACATGATTACTACGGAATATTATGCAAACTTGATAAGAGGCTTTTAGATATAATAAAATGCAAACGAATTTTTGTGTCCTCTATGCTCTCATAATATTATATTACGAACTCAACATGTACTGGCCCTAATTGTTAGAGTGACGTTAATATAATTATTTATCCCTATTTTATGAAGCGATGTTTCAACATAATTTTTTGCATCAAGGTGGAAAATAAACCAGCAAATAATTATATTACAAAAAACAATGAAAAAGAGTAAAGGCTGCTGTTATAGTTGAAATATTTTGATTTTAAATTTTTAGTAGTCTTGGCGTCCGTGACGTGGCAGATAAACTGCAAGAATGTCGTCTGAAATTGTATGACCACGTTTTCAGAAAATTACTCGAGTACATCGGTAGCATGTGTCTGGCCCAAACCATACGAGGAGTGCGTTCCAATGGACGGTCCAAAAAGCGCTGGTTAGATGTTCTGGAGGGTGATATGAGAGCCAATGGCCGCACTATGGAGGATGCTCAAGACCGGGCGAAGTGGAAGCGTTTAAGTAGGAAAGCGGACCCTGACAGAAGGCCAGGATAACGTCAGGCAGTAAGAAAGTAAGCAATTACGCCTAAGCGTTAGGCCGTAATTTGACAACGTTTGGCACGCGCCACACAGGCGTCAGTCATGGCATTTATGATACTTTCATCTCGGTATTACGGTCCTGTAGGATCTCCCACGCGGGCCAAACTGGGCAGGAGCTAAAGAGAAATAAAAATAAAGAATGTCATGAATCTGGAAAAGAAGGCATTTCCATTAATTCTCAGCGTACCTTGACGAGGGTCGAAAGTTTAACGGATTATAACAAGTGGCGGCACTAACTGTCACGAACAGACCTGGCCACGCCACGCCTCACGGCTTAATCGCCAAACTTTCCCCTACGATTGGAGTTTTTGCGGTATTGCGGCGTTTGTGTGCTCACACCGCTAATTTATGCGTCGGCTAGTGAATTGGGAGAGAGCACTCGAGTTTTCCACTCCTATTAGGTATTCAAGACATCGTTTAATCGACCTGCACCGGTCGAATCTCTCGGGACCAACGTTTTAAAGAGAATTTGACGGCAGCGCAAATCGTTCCACAGTTATTGGAAGCGACCCCTTGAGACGAATAACTGATCAAATATCTCGTCAAGTAATCATTTGAAAATTTACATTATAGTAGAAAAGGCCTGTATTGTTAGATGATTTTTTGAGTGCTAGAAAGCCACTCTGTACATAGTTATGTCTACAGTATGAATGGGCTGAATCGACCAGTTTTACATCACTGATTTCTTAAGTTTACGTGAATATTATACATTGAAATAAAACTATTCTTACGGATTCTATCACGATTAGGTTTTAATTATTATTCCCGACGTTTCGAATGTAATGTAATGTATTATATATATATAATGTATATGTTTCTATTTCATTTACACTGCCTTACATCTGGCTATATGTTGTGGAATAATCAATTCTACGTACAAATTGAGGGCGTAGCTATGGGCTCACCTGTATCTCCAGTTGTCGCCGACATTTTCATGGAGGACTTTGAGCAGACAGCACTCAGCACGGCCCCGGTCTCACCAAGGTTTTACAAACGGTACGTAGATGATACTTTCACAATTCTACCATCTGATAAAGTAACTGCATTTTTAAATCACCTTAACTCCATTAATAACAAAATTCAATTCACAATGGAGTTAGAACATAATAAATCTCTTGCCTTCTTAGATGTTTTAGTTATCCGTAATCCTGATCAATCTTTGAGTCATACTGTGTATAGGAAAAAGACCCATACCGATAAATACCTGAATGGAGAATCTCACCACCATCCGAAACAGTTAGCTACCGTGGGTAAAACTTTGTTTCAGAGAGCACAAGGAATCTGTGATGAGGAACATCTAGCCGCTGAGCTGCGTCATGTCAAGCAAGTCCTGCGAGACAACAAGCTCCAAATCCCACGGCGCCGTCACAGAAAGCGAATGAAACCAGCCACCGTCGAACGCGTCCCGGTTGTTTTACCTTATGTAAGAGGAGTCACTGACAAGATTGGCTATATCCTGAGGCGTGCTTCTATCAAAACTTACTTCAAGCCGCCCAAGAAGATTAGTCAATTTTTACCATCTGTCAAGTGTCACATACCTCTGCAAGACCCAGGCGTGTATAAAATTGATTGCGACTGTGGTCTCTCTTACATCGGACAAACAAAACGGAATATAGGGACCCGCGTAAAAGAACATATAGCTGACGTAAAACACCGACGCTCTACGAAGTCTGCAGTTGCTGAACATTCAGAGGAAGGCTCCAAACATTATCTTAGATTTGATAAACCACAAATCCTCGCCAAAGAACACCGATTCCTCCCTAGAATGATACGCGAGGCTATTGAAATTAAAAAACATCCTAATTTCAATAGAGAAGATGGTTGGAAGCTTGCACAAACCTGGGATCCAATTATACATCTTATTAAATCGGAACCCAAAAGACCAGCTGCCAGAACTCAAGACACCGTGAGCTCGTACTGCATAAATCGGAACACAAATAATTAACCTTTTTTGATTTTGTATAATTTTTTAATGATGGTAGATATTGTAACTCTAACCTTTTTTGGACAAATGACACCTCAGTCTGACCCGTGACAACGAAGACTGCAAAGCCTTCGAAACGTCGGGAATAATAATTAAAACCTAATCGTGATAGAATCCGTAAGAATAGTTTTATTTCAATTTACATCACTGACTCAAAACCGACGGAAAGTGAGTTATATTTCCGGTGGCCCAATTCACCCCTCCCTTTCCCAACAGGGATTGCCCTATTCCCCTTCTTTTAATCTGGCAACGCAATTATGATTCTTATATCTTAGTTGTCTATGGGCGGTGGAGATCAATTACCATCAGGTGACCCACCTGCTCGTTTGCCAATCTCGGCTATAAAAAAAACAATGAAACAGCGTTATAGACTCATTGAATATTTGGGTAAAACTATTTTCACGCATCACACAAAAACAACTGGATAGACTTTGATACCTTTTTTGTGTTAAAAGTTTATGAAAATATTTTTTATTCATTTATGAAGCCAGATGAATAGTCGGCCCACGTAATGGTAAGTGGTTACCATAGATTTTAGCAACTGAAGAACATGACTCTATAATATTCACTTCTTCGTAACCGGTTCTCTTTTCTGGCAATGGGTTTGATTTTCGCATAGCAAAAAACATAGTTTCTCAGTACATACCTCTACATATTTCATTGTGTAGCGCGCAGTTCCCAAGTGTATCGTTCATAATAATGTAAACAAGGCTGTGGGCACAATCTAGTAGATAGCAAGTCGTCTAAAAACATTTTAAATAACCTAAAATAACATTATCTTTAGATATTCAGTATCTTGCTAATCTGGAGCTATAAGGCAAACTGTTTGACTGTTAGCTTCACTTAGAATTTAAATAGACCATTCACGTAACGCGCACTATGCGCAGTTTGCGGCGTTTCACTTGCCTACCCATATATGTAGTTTGCGGCGTTTCGCTTGTCTACTCATGTAGTTTGCGGCGAACTTGCAGCGGAATTATAAAATGTGTAATGACTGACAAGCCAAAAATACGTTTGCAATTAAATCAAGTAGGCGGTAACACTGCTTGATTTGCATGATGCATCTAATATGCAGCTTAGGCAGCTGTCTAACCGTTGTAAACTAATTTTCAGCTAGCGGACACCTAATGGACCCCCAGGCTAATGTTTTTAAAGCTTATCAATGTTCCATTCATAAATTATAATTTCTCTATGACTCTACATTATTTAAATCTGATAACACCTACACCCATACATTTTTACGGATTAAGAGGAAAACTTATATTTTCAACTCCTCCCTATATTTCAGTTTGATTCATTTCGTTGAGGGATAATAATATAATTTCGCATTATTTGAGACACGCCAAGCTTCATTGCCTGATGGAGTAAAGCGCGTGCCATTGTTGATCCGGTTTACATGAGTCACAGGGACAGATGGGTTACGGGATAGTCTAGTAAATATATTATATATACCAAACAATCACATAAAAAAAATTTAAACACAATTTGGATATAAGTAACTACGAAAGACTTTCAGTCCTACAATGATATGTTACATGCAATTTTGATCTGTCATTTTTTTATAATAACTACATAAAATACTTTCATGCCTGGTAACTAATTTACGCACTTCGATTTTATTTCCTATACTTTGCCTAACAATGCTTGTAAGCGCCATCTTTGTAAACCCTTGAGAAGTACGTATGTTATCGGTTGAATAATATTATTTCATCAGATAGGGTTCGACTAAAATATATTACACTGCCATCTGTTGAACGATCCTCTAACTACATCAAAACAGAACACAGTACGCCAGGTAAAAAAGTTGCCCATCATGTGCTACGCCTTACAATGTAGTTTCATGTCTAAAACACAGATGGAACTGCTTGCACGAGAAAACTATTTTATACATGTACGTATTAGTACATTCTACGATAGATCTTAAAACTAATAAGTGATATTCTTGCGTATCAGAGATGTACTTAGTAAGCAAATAGACAACTACAAAAGTATGATAAATATTGCATTTTTTTATAGCAGAGGCTGGTAAACGCAGAAATGGGTCACCTGATGGAAAGTGATCTCCACCGCACATAGACACCCAAGACAGAAAAAGGGTGTGTTGCCAACCTAAGAGAAGTTAATGCAAAGGGAGGGAATGGGAATTGGGAAAGGGAGGAGGGAATTGAGCCACCGGAAATCTCACTCTCGAATCGCGACAGGAAGCTGCCACTTTACGTCGGTTTTCTGTTAGACAGTGGTATCAAACCGGTCGAGCTAGACGTAACTGTCTACAGCGTGGCTCTACTATTACAAAATACGTTTATTTTTACAAGAGTTTATAAGCACAAAGTAACAATTAATATGTTGTAACAATTAATATAATAAGTAACAATAATATAATGGACCTTTAAAAGGTAGAGACAACTAAAATTTTCTGAACATGAAAACACCCTACCTTCTGGTTTCTGGACACACAGTTTATGCAAAGACATGTTTTACAAATCCCTCTTATCTCCAAAAATTGTACAAATGACACCACGTCACAGTTTATTGGCAGTCTTTAAAGAGGAGCGTGTGTTACATTACCCGGTCGCCTCGGGCTCAATACGCGATTACATATGCAAAATGATCTGCTTTGATAAATTACCCTATTATTTAAGATTTGCTACGAGTAATGGGGATTTTTGATTTTTATGAGATAGACGCAGTAGTCGAAGATTACAGTTTTGGTAGAGGTACGCTTTAAGCAGTTTTATCTGAGGATTAATGCATTGGTTTTCCATGGGCACCTCAGTCCTACAGAAAGATTATGTAAAGCGGTGGTTGTAGAATGGCTCTTAAATTTGTTAATTTGTAAGGTTAGTGAAATGATCGAGGGCCAAGATCAATAAAGCCCCACTCCCATTTCAAAAGTCAGATGTGCAAAAATGATGTGCAATGTTTCCATCATTATGTATATAGGCGGTGGTGCCGATTGTATCACGGTCGTATCACTTAATGGTACGGCAATAACAAATAAATGATTAAAATTACTCCATTATCAATATTTTGTTTTTCTATATTAACATTATAGAACTCTACCATAGCGCTTATGCCTCAATCCCATTGGTGACAGATGATATATTTACTTTGTGATACGATTATAATATTGTCACGTTTATTGCTGCTTTATCTCGTTTCGAACAGCCTGCAATATCTGGTATCTTTTTATGAGAGATTTTTATTTAATATAGGACTGCAAAAGAAGCGTGTTTTTACTTTTAAGGTTTGACCTGACTGCCTCGAAGAGAGGGTAATGTTTTTTTTCACCCCATAATCTAATAGAATATAATATGTATGTATTTTTTTATTCTAGCCTAGAAAAGTTAGTTTTATTTATGATAGAACCATCATCATCCATAGGACGTCCACTGCTGGACTTAGGCCTATGATAGAACCAAGCTTGAGATAATTTTGTATTTTGTATGCATCCATCGTGTATTATTATAATTCCCTCATTATATTACCGATAATTTAGATATTTTTTATTGGTTTTCATAAGAAAGGTAGAAATGGTATTTGGGAAAGAGAGGGGATATTTGGACCTTTGGTATTATCACTAACAGTGCGAAACGCAACAACAAGCTGCCATTTCGGGTTTCAGTGGAATTGTTCTTTAAGCCGCGTCTCCAGCACTAAAACATTATACAAAACATGTATTTTGTAACTAAAGCCGAACTAACTAATTGTAGCCGAGAAATACAATTACCTCGCGCCTATCACATCTGGGACGGAACGAAGCTCGGCGAAATGTGGGTGTTCTAGTTCGCTATGCGCCTCTGCCTACCCCTTCGGGGATACAGGCGTGAGCTTATGTTATGTTATGTGTTATGTTAATTTTTATTTATGGCCCATAGTTCCACGAGAAGGAGACATCTAAAATCGTTGTTTTCCATATATGTTTTTGTGTAATGTTTCGAGAAAAACTAGTGCAGGAGACGTGGCTTTAGTTAAACACATATTATCACATTCAGCACAGAATAGATAGACAAACTTACATAGCATTAGACATCAATATTGTTTCTTTCTTTCTTACTACTTTCCCGTATCCCACCTTAATGTGCGTTCAGCACAACACAATTTTCCAAGTATGTCGTAGATAGCATTTGGCTTAATTTTTACGACAACTTAATACTTAATCTTTCTTTCTACCTGCCCTTATCCCACCTTAATGTGGGGTCGCAACACACTTTTTCAAGCATGTTGTACAAAAGAATTGACTTATTTTTACGACCGGATGCCTGCCTGACGTCAACACCCTCTGGGGGATTCAGTCCCAGGAGAATTAAATTAGCAAATTTTCTTTTCCCGGCCTGGGAATCGAACCCAGGACATCCCGGTCCACAGCCCAAATATGCTGCTTGAACAACGAAGCGAATACTTAATATTTAATATTAAAATTAATTTTAACACATACGGAGACCTTAATTAGGCTTGATTTCCATAACGGTCATGTCCGCCCCGCACAGTTTTTAATTTCCATAGAAAGAACGTTCAATGTGTGAGTGTACTAATCGTCTCAAGTAGTGTTTTGATACGGTCCAATTATGAGTTTACATACATCTGCCTCAAAAAAGGCTTAATGTTATCGGGTATCTGGCCGGAACATCAGAGTGAGGCATGACGAACAACCCTCTCGTGGGCGCTCGCTAACCGTTAAAATGAGTAATAGTGGAGTTAGCTCAGGTGTCTTCAACATTTTCTTAGGTAGCTACATAATATGAATAAGAAGGTAGCTTTAAAAATATTCGTAAATACTCGCTGTTAGATTATTTGATAAACATATGCCTTTAATATTTGTTACATATTTTGCTTTTGTGTGTAACTGGAAGACAATCCGGTATTATGTAACTATCCTATATTTGTAACTTCAATATTATGTATTTAACATTCTTCTGAGACATTTTTGTCACATAAGTCATGAAGAGATTTTTTTGTAATACCTGCACAAATAATATAATCAAACATTACCTACTACTATTTCAGTGAATTTTAGTAGTAGGTACAAATTGTGTCTTAGACAAAATAGTTGACGACCACTGATTATCCTTATAAAACGTACTTTTAAACGTCCTATATAAATATGAAAAAATCCGTCATTATCATTTAATTTCATAGTTACGATATGAGACGCTTATTGATTGTGAGTGGGAAGCGGCGAGCGCGTGCGGCGGGCACCTGCTTCCGCCGATAGGGTTAAATCAATATTTGGACTAATGCATTCAAGCCTTTGTCTTTTTATTTTATGAAAGATTAAAGGTTAGCGCCTACAAAAACTGGAGGTAGTTGTTATCTACCAAATGAAGGATAATGTAATTCTAATAGTAATGGGAATTAGGCCAGCGTCGGCTAGCCTATTCTGTCTCATTGGAAGGCCTGTAGCTAGCAGTGTGAAAGTACCATTGTATCATTAGGAATAATTCTAAATAGTATACTGAATTCGTCGCCTTCCTGGTCTAGTGGCAAAGTAATCGAGCTGTGGGCTAAGGAGGTTCAAATTCCAGATCGCAATTGCGATTTTCTGACACGATTAGTCCGGAACTGAATCCTTCAGAAAGGTTCACAAAAGTCATGCACCTGGTCGTCAAAATTTAGCCAAATCCATACCGCCAAGATACTTAAAAAGTGTGTTAAGTTGCGCAAAGTTGAGTAGACTGAGTAGATTGAGTTATAAATAATTTTATATTTATAAATTTAGTAAGCTAAATTTTAAAATTATGGGTTATTCAAAAGTAAGTGACTTAATAACATATTGTAATTTGGAACTTTATAAAAGAGTTCCAATACTTACTCGCGGCTCGATTTTAATACCAGACCAAACTTATTTTCAGTTCGACCAATTAAAGGTTTCGTCTACTATTAAAGTAATCAAAATAAGTGCACGACATCACGAACCTCGGTCTGAACACGAAACATTTTTATTTGATCAAAGGTCCCACGGATAACAATCTAAGTTCAAAGCTACAAAGAATAACTAAAACAAGTTGCAGCAAAAAAATCAATAAAAGAAATTTTTATCTCAGATTGATTGGTTCAGTCTGACCCTTTACCATCTTGCTTCGGTTTTTATAAACTTTCACAAAAAACTAAACGTATCGGTGTTTATTTGTGACAATTTGCTTTGTCGGTTTGTGCTTATTTACATTTGAAAGAACGTTTTTTTGGACGAAAGCAACCTGTAACGACACGGTGAATGACACAGGTAAAAAGAAAAGACGCTTTGTATTATGATGCGACAGTTTTGATCGTTCGATTACAGGAATGATCCTGAGATCAAGTGCGATATGGATAAACGTTAAAACGAATTTCATGTACAATCATATGATTGGTCCGTAATAATTTGATTATTTTTCTTAAATATTCAATCACTTTCTACTAGCACCACACTCATATGATACATTATAATTTTAATCCAAATATAAATGCTTACAGCTTACTTAATCGTTTTAATTCCTATAATTAGTTCTAGCAGATACATAATTAGTTAAAAATATATTAATGTTATAATGAAATTATATTAAAAACTATCAGGTAACGTACAATTATAATAAAAGTGAATCAAAAGCATCAAGATCAAAAGTGAACGACTCTGATAGTTGGCGTCGCCTGAGACGATCCGGGATTTAAAAGCAGAATGAAGACATAATCATCGATCAATCTTGGCTCGTCACAGTGAGGCGACCGCACACCGTACACTTTAACAAACGTTAGGGGATGCGATTAGGAAGTTTAAAAAAAAGCTGTTGAAATCTATACTTCTCTTAAATTAAACCTATAAATTCCATAGAATTAAAAACAAATTAATCATTTTTAAAGTCCAAAAACTCTTTACGAAACCAAAAAATATTTCGATTTCTTAAGTTTACACGAATGTTACACATTGGAATAAATCTACGTGCTTGATAGGTGGACCCTGGCAGAAGGCCAATATAACGCCAGGCAGAAAGAAGAATAATTTTCAAATGTTCTTCAATCTTATAATACTTACATATTGGACGACCTACATATATACTCAGTCCGACGCATGACCATGAAGGCTGTAATATTTCAAAACGATGCAATGGGATTAACTAACCTAGCTAACTAACCGAAAATACTAGTTCTATTAAAAAAATATTGTATTATTAGTTTATTTAGTTTAATAAAGCCACAAAGAATCAAATATCGGTACAGGGTAAGTTATAGCTCTATAAACATTGCAACAGTATCCCAAGTATTGCTAACTAAATCCATTGAAACATGCACAAGTAGTGTAATTGGCGGTACGGTATAAATCAATACTATCAATGTAAAGTAAAATACGAAAAGAGTCGCGAACGCATAAAACATGCGATCGGCTTACGACTATTATGCGAATCGAATGAAAATCAACGGAGGCTACTACACTACGCGCAATACACTACAATAACCGGCAATCAACGAGTTGTGATTTATATTTCTGTTATTATACAATTTTATTGAGGATGAAGTTACTTTTAGCACAGAAATACGTATGTACATTCATATAATAACGTAGTATTTAAAGAAAATTGGCATTTGAAGATAACTGGCTTCGTTAACTAAGTATGTTTATGATCATAAGCATATAATTACCATACTTGAATAATGGCCATTTATGTTATAAGGTTATAAGTACGCAGATAATAACGCATAGGTTAACTTATATAGGTACTAAGAAAGGCTGCTTACTTTAACTGTTTATTTATTGTTACAATGACTCTATGTTGCTTGTAAATAAGCACTTTTTATTTAAAAGACAATGTACTTATTTAGTGTAACCTAATCTATAAACATATAATCTATGTATAATATAAAAAAAAAAACATTTTAAAAGAAGAGTCTTCTAATCTAAACCGTTTACTCTGTTTACACTCATTTCTACGTCGGGCTTGGTCCGACTTTGATATTTTGTTTTGTTCGGTAGAGTTGGCCTGCTACTAAATTCATACTAACACCGACAAATTATAATATTAAAGAAGAATATTTAAATATTAATAAAAAACTTACATGAAAAATAGAATAGTGAGGAACTTTTGGAGTCGATGAAATTAACTCGAGTGGCAGCGGCTTTGGCTGATCTAAAAAACATTCTCGAAGGTTTACTATTTTTAACCAACTTCAAAAAGGAGTCGATTCTCAATTAATCTGTAGATACATATTCTTTCATATAAGAAATTAATTGTTATTAACTAAATTAAAAAATCTTTTTCTATCGCTTAGTATAGGTACCTAATTTAATTTTGTGTTAAATGGTTCTTGACGTCGTAAACCTTAGTTTTGGATGATGCTGCAAAAAAGATTACGCAAGATATTATTATTGCGAAGTATTATAATTTATGAGAGATCGACCGCGCAGGCGCGAAATGGTCGGAAGGCCCATAAATTGCCGGTATGGTCAGATAGCGCCCACATAGAGCCTTTCAGATGCTACTGTGAAACAGTAGATATCACACTTCTTTATTATAATCTATTTTCTATGAGTACCCGTTTAGATATGATTATTTAATATATTCCTTTCAAATATTACTGATGGAAGCGTATACTAATGACTTAAGTATGGGAAAGCTATAAAATCTAGTTTTTTGTCACAACAAAGTCATGATGTTGCACGAAATAAATTATATGATAGTAAAAGTAAAAACTGCATCACCTGTCGTATAATAAACAAAAAGGTATTGTATCAACATCCCTTGAAATGTCAAAAAATCGAAAGTTTGTGGTCGATCGACAGTAAAAGTATGATTATTTTTATGTTTAATGTCGGATTCAGTTCGATAATTACTATTCATACGCTACTATTAGAAATCAGGAGCGCACCTGTTACACGCATGAGCCTGGATTTTTTGTGGCCGGACCTTTCACGAATTTACATATCTCCCAGCTCTTTGTTGAAGTTAACGAGGGTTATTATTTCAACCACAAAATGTAGATTTAACCGCTTCTGATTGACAAAGGTACTGCGAACATAATAAAGGATTATGTAAAGTGGGTTTCTCAAAACGACTCACATAATATTTTCACCTCGTTAGCAATTGTTAACATCTAATTTGTTCGCAATTTTGTAAAAGGTAATTTATTAAATTAGCACCAACGCCTTTCGATGATGTTCATGTAACTAATTGTGCACGCCGCTGAGTGCCCGGTGTACGCTCTTACGATACATACTGCCGAAGTCGCCCGCCTACACATACGCTACAAATTAGTTTATCAAACTTTATTCTTACTATAATTTATGTCTGTACGTCAATAATATACTTTTTACAGTAGAGCAACCGAGATGTATTTAATTAACGACCATGACCTGTAGAAGATAGCCGATGATGAAAATGTGGCCTCACCTATTGGATTCCTGAGTCATCCTTTATTAAGGCAATGAAATGGATTTATAGCGTCCAAAGCGATTTTATGTCAAAGTGCAGTTCATTGCCACCCGACAATGTCTAAGACACAATGTAATTTTATGCTTAAATGAACCTCACCTGAAGTGGAACTCGTTTGGAAAATTTTGAATGGCAATTTTGGTGTGGCTCGGTGACGCGGTCCTTTGTCTTATGCTGGAATTGCAGTTATGCTTTATATATAACAACAAGAGCGTGAAAACTTTCCTCTGTCATCTCATTTGAATGAAAATGGTAGTGTCTGCTAAATGTTTTGTATTAACTTGCGAATAATTGAACTTTCAAAATTCTTGAATGTACCGAAATCTGTTGTTTACCATAACTCGGGGTCGATACGATAGTATATTTAACGTCTGAAACTGCCGCAACATAAAAATAAGTAGCTATGTAACTTGAGTATAAGTACACGCTTGGGAAAATTATCGATTTTCGCACATAGTAAAATTATATGGAAAGTCTTTATAACCATAATGGTACAGCATAAAGTGTTTCATGGCAACTTAAAAATATATACTTTATTAACTAAACACACTTATATTGCCATCTTAGCTATTAGAACTGCAACGGTAAGAAATTGTAATTCAGGAAATTTGTTTTTTTTTATATATAGCAGAGACTGGCAAACGAGCAGATCGGTCACCTGATGGTAAGTGATCTCCACCGCCCATAGACACCCAAAACACAAAATGAATCATGGGTGCGTTGCCAACCTAAAAGGAGGGAATGAAAAGGGAGGGAAAAGGGATTGGGAAAGGGAGTGGGGAAATGGGCCACCGGAAATCTCACTCACCGAACGAAACGCGACAGTAAGCTGCCACTTTACGTCGGTTTTCTGTGAGACATTGGTATCAAAACAGTCGAGCCGGCCCATTCGTGCTCTACCACTGAAGTGCTTTCAAGTTGATACCCACAAAATAAACGATATTTCCATAATTAAATTAGCCTAAGTCTAATGGAGAGAAACCCAATACCATTTTGTCCTTATAATGATAGAACTACAATGTATGCATTTGAGCACGCTTAGCAGATATTATGAGATTATATTCCAACGATACGAGATAGAGTTCAAATTTCACTAAACCATGGTTTCTATAAACCATGGTTGAATGATTCCATTTCTGTGACAAAAATGAACATAATAATAAGTAATTTCTAATATTAGCCTTGTGATATTAGTGTCCACTGTTGGGCACGGGCCTTCTCTATTACTGAGAGGGATTAGGCCTTAGTCTACCACGCTAATGCGGGTTGGTAAACTTCATATACCTTTGAAATTCTTGTGGAGAAATTCTCGGATATTTAGGTTTCCTCACTATGTTTTCTTTCACCGTTATAGCAAGCGATAATTTAAAATGAAAACACACTAAACACAGAAAAGTCAAAGGTGATGCTCTATTTTGGAGTTGGCCTCGAACCTCCGACACTCGTCTCGGCATTTCGTACCATTTCCAACTGAGCTATCGTTGCTTAAGTAGAACATATTCTTTAATTCCTTTTTTATAGCAGAAACTAACTAGTAGGTGATAGTAAATGATCTCCACCACCCATAGACACGCATGATACCGAGAGAATCATGGGTGCATAGCCAAATTTACAGGAGTCACAAAAGGAATTACGAATGGGAGATGGGAACTGGGTCACTGAAAATCTTACTCACCAAACGAAACACAACACAGAGCTTCTCTTTTACGTTGAGTGACTGCTTCACGCTTATGTTCTACCCTACACACACATGACATAAGCTCACGCCTGTATCCCCGAAGGGGTAAGCAAAGACGCATTAGCCAATTAGTACACCCACATGTCATCGAGCTTAGTTCCGTTCCAAATGTGATAGGGGGCGAGCCTATCGCCATATCAGGCACAAATTCCAGACTTCGGGCTGATATGGAAAAATCCAATGACACTTTGACCGACTCGGGGATCGAACCCGAGACCTCAGGACGGTAGTCGTACCGAAATAAAACCACGCCACCGAGGCAGTGTTCTATCCCATTGGTCCCTAATTATTTTCCATATAAAAATCTTATTAGATGCTATCTATCTTCTATTTGTGAGATATAGGACGCAAACAGTGTATGAAGCGATCGAATAAAAACACAATAAAGTGTTTATGTTCTCTATAAAATGCTTCGACGGCAAGCACTCACATTTTATGTGCAGCCGCTGAACCCAATTACACATGGATGGTTCCTCATGATCAGAGATGTTTTGGGATCCAATAAAAACTTATTAGGAGATTTATGCCCGCCCTAGGAACCGTTCACATTCTAAATAATCTTAATTAGATGTGCCACTTGTTGATACATTACTAATTAATGATATGCACATACCAAACCGATTTAAAAATTTTATGAACAAACATAAAATTATCTGTTGTATATCTCCACGACTGCCTTATTTTAATTTGGTAAAATTGTAATTGATAACGTAACGGCAGATGATTAATGGTATCGTTTGTAGTATGAAAAATTCTTGTTGTTTAAGTTAAGTACACATTAGTGGCGTTGTAAAGGGTAATTCTGAGCCAAGATGCGAGAATTTAATCGAAGTCTGCGCTTGTCAATCAATAAACCCGAGTCAGTTGGACCACTTTGTGGTTTACGTGAGAAAAATAAGGACATGATCACATTATGGGAAATGTCTATTTGTTCCCACCATATTAGAATTAAGTTGTATAATAATGTAATAATAAAATTGAAATCTGAATAATTCGAATTTAATTATATTCTGATTTTACCTTCAAATAAAATTTAATATACTATATGATAGTCTACTGCGTTCGTGTTAAGGAATTTTAGAAAAAATACTATCGAATTAAGAATTTTCTTTTTTTTTAATCGGTGGAAAAAGAGTTACTGCGGGGTCGGCGCAACACAATTTTTCAAGCATGTCGCGAATGGATTTGGCTTATTTTTTACGACCGGCTGCCTGCCTGCCGTCAACCCCCACCTGGGGAATCGATTCCCATGAAATAGTGTTAGAAAACACCACGCTTGATCTAGGAATCGAACCCAAGAATTCCCGGTCCACAGTTCATATATACACTACCGCTAAACCAAAGAGGCGACTTCAATTTTCAATATATTATTTTATTCATATCATCAGTCTGTAGGTTGATGATGAGATAATCCACATTGATGTTAACGTTCGATAAACGTTACCATGGCCCGTGATAAAAGTGACCAAGTTAATAATTTATTGGACAAACCGGGCAGAAACTCAGTAAAAATAAACATGAATGGGCTGCCTTATTGGAGCTTGATTTAATACGGCCAATAAAACAGTAACTAACCTTATATAAATTACTAAACAAATAAATAACATCGGTGGTCATCAAACTTTATTTGAGACAAGATTGCATCAAACGTCTACATTGTTTTGTTACTACGGGCATGTCTACAGTAAATGGCTGACACGTAACAAAATATGAATATATTATGAATAAGATAATTATAATGCTTCTTCTTCTTTCACTGGCTTCCACGCATTTGCGATGATTTAGCCAATATCAAGGTAAATAGGGCAATTATGTTTTCACAATGACCATGAGACCCAGATTTGGATGGTCTCAAGGTCCTGCTGGGATTATGGCGATAATTCCTTCCAGAGCGGTGCCCCTCAAATGACCTTCACTCGGCGAATCGACCGAACTAAGCCAACCAACGCACCAAGCAAAACTCATCAAAGATCACCAGTTAATAGTTAACACATTATACTGTCCATCTTCACTGCAGTTTGATGCATTAAGCCACATCACTTAAAAACCAACAAACACAGCTCTAGAGAATAATCCTTACTAAATAATAAAAGCGAAAGTAACTCTGTCTGTCTGTCTGTCTGTCTGTCTGTCTGTCTGTCTGTGGCGTTTTCACGTCTAAACCGCTGAACCGATTTTGATGAAATTTGGTATGTGGGTACTTTTAACCCCAAGGACGGACATAGGGTACTTTATTTTTTTTAAATCAACCCCTAAAGGGATGAAATAGGGGATGAAAGTTTGTATGGGAATTTTTGAACCGCTTAATGGATTTTGATGAAATTTGGTATGAGGATACATTTGACCCTAGGGATTCAAATGGGGTACTTCATTTTTTTTTATCAACCCCTAAAGGGATGAAATAAGGGTTAAAAGTTTGTATGGGGATTTTAGGTCCACTTAATGGATTTTTCTGAAATTTGGTATGGGGCAGTGCATACCTTTGGGTTTAAAGACACAAATGGGCAACTTTTTTAAATCAACCCTAATGGGATGAAATAGGGGATGAAAGTTTTTATGGGAATCCAGAAACTGCTGAATGGATTTTTAAGAAAATTGGTATGAGGATAGTTTTAGCCCTAAGGACAGAAATGGGGTGCGATATATTTTTATCCTACAAAGGGATGAAATAGGGGTTGGAAATTTGTTTCTTTGTTTTTGGGCCGATTGACTTCAAAATCGATATCTGAGTCGCCCCGTGGTTCCGAATGACAGAACGGCTGTCAGACCTGTCAAAAGTGGCCGCCATTTTGTTTTTCTTAGTTTTTGGGCCGATTGACTTCAAAATCGATATCTGGGTCGCCCCGTGGTCCCGAACGACAGAGCCGCTGTCAGACCTGTCAAAAGTGCCCGCCATTTTGTTTTCTTTGTTTTTGGGCCGATTGACTTCAAAATCGATATCTGAGTCGCCCCGTGGTTCCGAATGACAGAACCGCTGTCAGACCTGTCAAAAGTGGCCGCCATTTTGTTTTTCTTTGTTTTTGGGCCGATTGACTTCAAAATCGATATCTGAGTCGCCCCGTGGTTCCGAATGACAGAACCGCTGTCAGACCTGTCAAAAGTGGCCGCCATTTTGTTCTTCTTTGTTTTTGGGCCGATTGACTTCAAAATCGATATCTGAGTCGCCCCGTGGTTCCGAATGACAGAACCGCTGTCAGACCTGTCAAAAGTGGCC
The DNA here is from genome assembly GCA_036417725.1 of Clanis bilineata. NCBI lineage: Eukaryota > Metazoa > Arthropoda > Insecta > Lepidoptera > Sphingidae > Clanis > Clanis bilineata. The sequence goes on along the minus strand of CM071149.1, from coordinate 8,043,917 downwards.
GCCATTTTATTTTTCTTTGTTTTTGGGCCGATTGACTTCAAAATCGATATCTGGGTCGCCCCGTGGTCCCGAACGACAGAACCGCTGTCAGACCTGTCAAAAGTGCCCGCCATTTTGTTTTCTTTGTTTTTGGGCCGATTGACTTCAAAATCGATATCTGAGTCGCCCCGTGGTTCCGAATGACAGAACCGCTGTCAGACCTGTCAAAAGTGGCCGCCATTTTGTTTTTCTTTGTTTTTGGGCCGATTGACTTCAAAATCGATATCTGAGTCGCCCCGTGGTTCCGAATGACAGAACCGCTGTCAGACCTGTCAAAAGTGGCCGCCATTTTGTTTTTCTTTGTTTTTGGGCCGATTGACTTCAAAATCGATATCTGAGTCGCCCCGTGGTTCCGAATGACAGAACCGCTGTCAGACCTGTCAAAAGTGGCCGCCATTTTATTTTTCTTTGTTTTTGGGCCGATTGACTTCAAAATCGATATCTGAGTCGCCCCGTGGTTCCGAATGACAGAACCGCTGTCAGACCTGTCAAAAGTGGCCGCCATTTTGTTTTTCTTTGTTTTTGGGCCGATTGACTTCAAAATCGATATCTGAGTCGCCTCGTGGTTCCGAATGACAGAACCGCTGTTAGACCTGACAAAAGTGGCCGCCATATTGTTTTTCTTTGTTTTTGGGCCGATTGACTTCAAAATCAATATCTGAGTCGCCCCGTGGTTCCGAACGACAGAACCGCTGGCAGACCTATCAAAAATGGCCGCCATTTTGTTTTTCTTAGTTTTTGGGCCGATTGACTTCAAAATCGATATCTGGGTCGCCCCGTGGTTCCGAACGACAGAACCGCTGTCAAATCTGTCAAAAGTGGTCGCCATTTTGTTTTTCTATGTTTTTGGGCCAATTGACTTCAAAATCGATATCTGATTCGCGCTGTGGTTTCGAACGACAGAATCGCTGTCAAGCCTGTCAAAAGTGGCCGCCAATTTGTTTTTCTTTGTTTTTGGGCCGATTGACTTCAAAATCGATATCTGAGTCGCCCCGTGGTTCCGAATGACAGAAACGCTGTCAGACCTGTCAAAAGTGGTCGCCATTTTGTTTTTCTATGTTTTTGGGCCGATTGACTTCAAAATCGATATCTGATTCGCGCTGTGGTTTCGAACGACAGAATCGCTGTCAAGCCTGTCAAAAGTGGCCGCCAATTTGTTTTTCTTTGTTTTTGGGCCGATTGACTTCAAAATCGATAGCTGTGTCGCCCGTATTTAGACTAAAACGACAGGGCGGATCGACAAATCAAAAGTTTTGTTCCGTTGGCCCTACAAAATACGCGTGCGGAGCCGCGGGCAAAAGCTAGTATGAAATAATTTTAACAAGCGACGCCCTCCCTGTCAGACTTCCCGTCAAAATCCTTAATATTCATAATTATAATTATCCAGTAGCTTCACCATAGCTGTGCACGTTTCCCTATGGACTACGCGAATTATTTGAATGACAACTATTCATTCCCCATATAACCCCTAGGGGCATTCGGGTATACAAATATATCGTTGGTCTCGGTTGAGCCAACGTTGCCAAATTAAATAATAATCATTATAATGAACAATAATCTTATGTCAATCGTTGAATGAATCCCATTTTTCCAAGTAGGTACATCACCATTGCTCTATGTAGTCTATGTTATACTAGTCTAGATATAAGGCGAATATAAAAAAAACGACGCCAACGGCAAAAAGTTAGTAAACACTAAACTGCATCTTTAATGAACGATCCAGACATTAGTGCTCAAGACATTTTCGTTGTTATTACCCACGTTATATCCTTAAGATTTATGTAATAAAGCCGTAGAGGTATGGAAAGGCAATGTCTAATCACGTTGTGGTCATTAAATCTAAGTAATAACTCTTCTACATAGTAGCAGGCCGTACATAAAGACCCATAATTCTTTGTTAAAGTTCTTTGTAACTGGCCACGGAGATTAATGAAACTTCTCCTCAGGTGGGCCTTGTTAATAAGCATTCAATAATTTTGCTGCGACTTGATAATAATCGGTGACTTCTGTTCGATTTAATTATGAGAATGGTTTATTTTATTTTAAACATGGCATCAGAAATATATGATGAATGAAAAAAGGACAGCCTCCGTGGTGCAACGAGCGAGTAGCCGGCTGTTAAACGAGAGGCCGCGGGTTCGATTCCCGCAACGAGACAAATGTTTGTGTCGCCCACAGATATTTGTTTTGGATCTAGGTGTTGTGAGACCGAAAATCTCTCGTAGTTCCTAATACCCACGACACAAGGCTCGATCTTAGTGTGGGATCAGGACTATGTGTGACTGTTGGGCATTTTTTATTTATATTTTCTCGCTAGACATATTTTTATATTAAGTACTTTATAATTATGATCAATTGAACATTGATGTAGTGGTCTGAGCATGAATATTTTTGACAATCGAACTCGAATCGAGCTCGACGTGCGTCTATAAAATATGTATAAAATATGAACTAAGTGTCATCAGTGAGTCTATCAATGTGACAATTTTCTTAATGAATGTTTTGTATGATCAATGCGTGAGTAAAGGGATCGGTGGTGCTGAAATATACATCTATACTAATATTATAAAGCTGAAGAGTTTGTTTGTTTGTTTGTTTGTTTGTTTGTTTGATTGAACGCGCTAATCTCAGGAACTACTGGTTCGATTTGAAAAATTCTTTTTGTGTTGGATAGCCCAATTATCGACGGTGGCTATAGGCTATATATCATCACGCTATGACCAATAGGAGCGGAGCAGAAATGAAAAATGTTTAAAACCGGGGAAGGCGATATCTCAGAAACTACTGGTTCGAATTGAAAAATTATTTTTGTGTTGGATAGCCTATTTATCGAAGATGGCTATAGGCTATATAATATCACGCTTTGACCAATAGGAGCGGAGCAGAAATGAAAAATGTTACCAAATCGGGAAAATTTATATCTCAGAGAGAAACTATTGGTTCGAATTGAAAAATTCTTTTTGTGTTGGATAGCCCAATTATCGACGGTGGCTATAGGCTATTTAACATCACGCTATGACCAATAGAAGCGGAGCAGAAATGAAAAATGCTGCTAGCGGGGAATTTTATATCTCAGAAACTACTGATTCGATTTGAAAAAATATTTTAGTGTTGACCAAGGGGATGAATGGTAGGGTGACTAAGGGGTGACTGACGGGGTGATTGATGGGGTGACTAATGGGGTGACTGACAGGCTGACTGATGGGGTGGCGGACGGAGTGACTGACGAGGTGAATGACGGGGTGACAGACGGGGTGACAGATGGGGTGACCGACTGGGTGACAGCCGGGGTGACAGATGGAGTGACCGACTGGGTGACAGACGGGGTGACAGACGGGTGACAGAAGAGTCACAGACGGGGTGACAGACGGGGTGACGGACGTGGTGACAGACGGGGTGACAGACGAGGTGACAGACGGGGTGACAGGCGGTGTGACAGGCGGGGTGACAGACGGGGTGACAGACGGGGTGACAGGCGGGGTGACAGGCGGAGTGACAGACGGGGTGACAGACGGGGTGACAGACGGGGTGACCGACTGGGTGACAGACGGGGTGACGGACGTGGTAATAGACTGGGTGACCGACTGGGTGACAGACGAGGTGACAGACGGGGTGACCGACTGGGTGACAGACGGGGTGACAGGCGGGATGACAGACGGGGTGACAGACTGGTGACAGACGGGGTGACAGACGAGGTGACAGACGGGGTGACAGACGGGGTGACAGACGGGGTGACAGACGGGGTGACAGGCGGGGTGACAGGCGGGGTGACAGACGGGGTGACAGGCGGGGTGACAGGCGGGGTGACAGGCGGGGTGACAGGCGGGGTGACAGACGGGGTGACAGACGGGGTGACCGTCTGCGTGACAGACGGGGTGACGGACGTGGTAATAGACTGGGTGACCGACTGGGTGACAGACGAGGTGACAGACTGGGTGACCGACTGGGTGACAGACGAGGTGACAGACTGGGTGACCGACTGGGTGACAGACGAGGTGACAGACGGGGTGACAGGCGGGGTGACGGACGTGGTGACAGACGGTGTGACAGAGGGTGTGACTGACGGGGTGACAGACGGTTTGACAGACGGTGTGACTGACGATGTCAGAGACGGGGTGAATGACGGCAGAAGTAGATCATCCCATTACCTCTTTTAGAATTATTGTGCTATAGGTGCCTACGACTCACTCTTTCAACCCTCTCTCTCATACGCAGACGAAGTTGCGCGGGTCAGCTAGTATTATTATAAAACGACTGTAATTCTCATATCAAAAGTGTTACCTTGTAAACAAAAGCCTTTAGTTGTATTATTCTCGCTCCTGTCACGCGATAATCCCCCCATCTAAACAGCACTTGAGTTTTCCAGCTTATTTCAACTCTTACGAGTTCTTAACATACAAAATGACGAAATGAATGGTAAGTCAAAGCTATTTAAGTTCATACAAGAATAAGTTGATTCTGTTCTAAGCTATCTAACAATAATGAAGGGTAATACACATAATGGACGTAACAAATTTGGTTCTGTTCCCGAGTCGTGATACAAACCTCCAATAAATATCAGCGGTAACCTTTCGTGACGAACGGTCAGCCTAACCACTTAGGATTTATCTTGCCTTTGATTTAAACTATCTATTTTGCCTACTTCATTTTTACGTGGCGTGTCGATCGGTAATTTTGTATAAAAGAAATAATGTGCGTTGGTGTGTTCATTTAAATGGTTTTGAGTTAGTCTTCTTACTTTAGCTTTGCTATTTTTATATAAATAAAGATTTTTTTAACAGTCACACATATAGTTCTGACTCCACACTAGGTATAACCTGTATCGTGGAAATCAGAAATTACGAAAGACTTTTGGTCTTATAACAACCAGACCCGAAATAAATATCTGTGGACCACACAAACATTTGTCTCGGTGCGGGAATCGAACTCGCGGCCTCTCGCTTCACTGCGCCACGAATGCTGACAAAGTATACGTATGCTATGATAAAATTGTAATATGTAAAAATACTTCTTTTTACATATTTTATCAAATATAAAAATATGGGAATATATACAGATATTTGTTTCGGGTCTGGGGGTTGTGAGAACGAAAGTCTCTCGTAGTTCCTGATACCCACGATACAAGACTCAATCTTAGTGTGGCGTCAGGACTATGTATGTAACTGTTGCGTGTTATTTATTATTATTTATGTATTTAGTCCTAAACACCGCAACAGGGAAAAAAGTTATAATTATAATATTTTAATAAATCTTGGGTTAGTAAAATGCCTTCTATAATAACTTTTCTACCACGATAATATGATGGAATGGAAAAGACTTCAACGCGGGCGGAGTGGCGAGCAAAAGCTATGTCATATTTAATACAATATTCTGTAACTTATGTATGTAGAAAACGATTTTCTTCTTTATCGTTACTTGGTTGAAGGAAGGAAAGAAAGAAAATAACTTTATTTAACCAATTCCACAAGGACACAGATCGCATAAATCGATACAATTTATCTTAAATTAAGAGAAAAAAGGAAATAAGGAAAGCGTTATTGACTTTACAGTGTAGAGCAGCGGTAGCTCAGTTAGAAATGGTACGGACTGCCGAGACGACTGTTGGAGGTTCGAGACCAAACCCAAAATGTGTTTTCTTTGTGAATTATCGCTTGATATAACGGTGAAGGAAAACGTCGTGAGGAAACCTGCATACACGAGAATTTCTCAACAAGAATTTTGAAGTCTACCCAACCCGCATTATGCCAGCGTGATAGAATAAGGCCTAACCCCTCTCATTAGTAGAGGAGGTCCGTGCCCAGCAGTGAGACAGTAATATTACCGGGCTAATATTATTTTTATTTTATTATTGTCTTTACAACCACCTGGAAAAACAAGGTGTGTCCGAGTACAGTAGTGCAAATCATGGCCATTATATTCTGATCTCACCTTGCTAATTGTTTACACATATACATACAAATGGGCGTTTCTGCTACCTGTGGGTGTTTTATTCACATGCCCATAAATTATTAATTGTTATGACACGTTACCGATACTGTTTTCATGTTCATTTTAAGTCGCGTCTTCTGGATATTTTATACAAAACAAAACACAGAAACACCTACACAAAACAAGATTTTTCGCTGTCTCCTGCTCAGGGAACAATGAACTAAGTAATAATAAATAAAATAATACTAATAGATAAAAATGTGTAACGAAACCATGTTTTGCGTATGTGTTTTTGTGTAGTGTTTTTGTTGTGAAAAATGAGTGCAGGAGATGCGCCCTTACATAAGTTGTAGACTATTATATAGTACACAGAAGTAATACTTAGCAAAAAGAATATGAGCTTGATTTCCATAATTTTGTTTTATTATAATTTTTTAACACAAAATTTATTTGCCTGCCTTGAAATTTGAATCACGCGATTTTTAGCCTGAGACGCCGCCACTAGACCAAACAGATTTAACAGAAGAAATTAGGTACTTATTTCCATAATCTGAGATTATCACAAATGTAATATATCGGACCAGAGAAATGCAAGCCGCATGAATTATCGTTATTTAGCGGTGGTAATTCGACGTGCCCTGACAGGCAATATTGCGTTAAAATTAATTTGTGTGTTCCGAGATGAATTAATTTTGACAGAATAAGCCACCGCTATTATGATGACCATTGACCATCATAGCACGACGGTCGATTTATTAGATCTCTATAGATGTGAACAAGTAAATACACCATACCACCATACATACCCATATACTGGTCAAAAACATAACCCTGCTTTGTGCTCGCCGTAGTCGGTTAAAAATTATTAAAAATTGAATTATTGTCTAGAATAATTGATGCTTGACACAACGGACGTACACGAAATAGGACGTAGCGCTAGGAACATTGAAAGTGAAGCAGGATTTTATGCCGATCCGATCTATCGACACGTAATGGCGGTAACTGAGTGTTACTGTGTGCGTAGGGTACTTTGTAGAAGTTTGTTTGTGTGCGTGGCTTATCTGTGGCGTCCGTTTAACTAAAGGCGAGACAGTGTCCTCTTTTTTATACGTCCGTGCCTGACACATAATGTGCTCATCGTTGAAAAACAAACTGAATATTGCAATGAAAAAAGAGATATAAACAAGTTATGATATGCTATGTACGAGTATGTATTCTGATGAGATAATTGATTTTAATAAAAACTAAATAAGCATTCGTCATTGCATAATCAATGTAATGAATATCTCAAAAACTATGTATTTTTATTAAATTCAATGTGTATAATAATCCTTTAAAATTATAAACTTTCCTTTAAGACAAATCTCACAGTAGTCGAAGGGCCGCGCCGACGAATAAGAAAAGTAATTATAAAGCCACAGAACAAAGCCCACGTCCAACTCGATACGTAGTTATTGATCAACAAAGGTTTGAAGATAACAAGACAGGAACCTATTTAAAATTCCTTCTAATCGAATATGGCTTTTATGGTTGTGTTTAACACGATTATTATATTTTAAGAGGCTCCGTGTGACTTGCACTTTGTGCGTATCGGAACGTTCTCGCCGGAGGTGTCGAACTGTCGAATAATAGCTTCGCGTCCGAAGTGATTGATTAATGACAGAGCCGGCGAAAATAGACTAGCTACCTAATTAAATACTCCCGGCGGCACTGTGTTGAGTGACAGGAACGTATGATGAACTGAACCTTTGACGGCAATTGATTCCCCCATAACATTTCTAGATACACTTGTACGATACGATAACAAAGAACTTCTATAATACTTCCTTATGAGAAAAATCTCACTCGCTTGAACTTACGAGATCAAAATTGTTTACTATGTTACTGGCAGCCTTATCAATGTTTTGAAGTTTTAAAAATCAAGTATTTGAGAGGTTGTGGTAAATGTCACTAAATGTCACGTTTATTTTCGAAGTCACATTTCGTCTCGGAAATATTTATAGAAAGCCATGGTTTATTATCACACATCTGGAAATATAAAAATACTGAGAAACATTATGATTGACTATGCGGCGACTCACGAGGTGTCACCATACGAGTACATGAAAACCTATATTGAAAAATGTCCAGAAAATATAGAAGACTCAAAACTTTCGTGGATTGTCGAATCATTCTTGGGGATATATAAACACGAACAGTTCTTAAAAGAGATAGCATCTCACATGTCGGATGAACTTACAGACGAAGATCAAGATTATTTTATGATTTTGCTTCACGCAGTTACCTTTCAAATTGGACCAAAATCGATGCAATACCTTTATAAGTGCTTATTTAATTTGAGCAAGCCGCTTTTGAACGGATTTACAAAATTTTTGGGTAATAATGAAATTCTAACTTTCATTTCGCAAGTAGGTCAAGCTAGTTACGACACAGACTACATAACAGAAAAAATTATCAATCCACTCTTTGAGTGGCAGCCATATATTAGTGAAATGGCACATAGCTATGCAGAGTATCTGAAAAAAGTTGAAAGTAGAAAACTAAAACCGCCCACGATACCTATACAGCCCAAAGTTTTATGTCGCAAGAATAAAGAATCGCCATCGCCGAATCTTCATGTTTCAATCCCAGTTACTCCACCTAACTCAGTGAAAAACAAATGCCGTAAAATGCTTACAAGAAGTGCTATCGATTTAAAACTAAAGCATGTGCATGAAAAAAACAAACAAAAAGCGAATTATTTATTAAACGATGTGAAGAATAAAAATCATCATTATGCACAAGTAAAATCTGATAAATACTATAAAAGGCTTTCTAATATTAGAGACGAAATGGAAAATGATATATTGAAGCCTATAACTCGACCAAAGCAAAAAAATATTATCAAAGGTTCTCCCCCTCCTGTTAAAGACACTGCCACAACTATAAAAAGAGTAAACAAAAGGATACAATTAACAGAGGAGGCAGAAGTTGAGTGGTTACAAAACCTTGTAAAATCCTGTAAAAATACCACTAAAGTTGAAGAACTTGAAGAATATGATCGACAAGAACGAGAACGAGAGAGACTGTACGATATCGAAAGAAAACATCTGATGGGCCAAATTTCTCGTGAAGAAGCTCTTATATCAAAAAAGAAATTGCAGGACGAAAATAAAAAGAAATATGAACAATTTTTAAAAGAAAAGGAAATCTGGAATGAAGAAATCGAGAAGTGGAAGAAAAGTGAGATTGAAAAAAATCGTAAATATGTTGAAAGACTTTCTATGATAGAACTCAATTTACTCCATGCCAAAAATAATATAGCTGAAAAAAAGAAAGATTTAGCCGACAAGATAAAAAAGGAATCAGAAATAATGCTTGCGAAGGCAATGAAAATAAAACAAGAAGAGTTAGAACGTAAAATAAACATGATTAAAGAGATTAAAATATTAGCTGCCATCGCTAAAAAAACCAAAGCACCAAAAATTATAGATTTGACAGAATCATCTGGCATCGGCTTACTATGTGAAATGTCAATCACAGAACTACAAGAACGACTAAATATTATGAAAATTGGACTGAAAGAAGAACTTGACAGAAAGAGAAGTCTTATAAAAGAGGAAAATATAGCGGCTAAACAAGAGTTAGAAGCAACTAAAAAATCTATCAAGAACTACATGACCGAACGCGCTGTAATACGCAAGCAAAATAAAAAATTGAATTCTAACGTCGAATATAAATCGTCAAAAGAAATAAGTGACCTAAAGAATATATTGGAAGAAAAACGAAAATTGCGAATAAAAATGACAAATTGATTGTGGTTTTCTCCTAGTATTATAAAATTCATAATTTGTCCTGAGTTATTGTTTAATTTATGATATATTCAGTATTATAAAATGATCAAATAATAACGATTTCGTTAGGTTTACGTTGAAACAATACTTGTTTATTATGGATTATATCGAGATAAATTTTTATTTTTAGTCCCAACGTTTAAAAAGCTTTACAGGCTTCAATAGTCACGGGTCGGATTCCCGCGCTTAAAAAATAAAAGAAATGGCGATAAAATCCGTAAAAACTATGTAGCTTTATTTAATTAAATAAATGATATTACTACTTTATATTTACTGCTTTGCAGTGTTTGTACTAACTTATAGGGTCTATGAAGTATCCATGCAGCTGGTTTAATTCTCGCACGCAAAGATAATATTTTTATGGAAAAATAATTATGTATAATTTTTATGCAAGTACGATATCTTATGTTACTGATAAACATACGCACGAAGAAGGGAATTATTTCAAAATCTGTCAATATAAACAAATACCTTATTTGGTATTGTAAAGCAGTAGAATTAACTTACCTTTAAAATTAATGGGTGGAAATATTTGAGCACATTGTACGGCACGTGCATATCTAACTGTTCAGTAATTTAAATTGCCTTCGTTTTAACACAGTAATACAATCTGTTCAAATCTATATGCTCATGCAGAAGAGATATAGCAACAAGACTAATGATGTCTTCAGGCAAGCTTGAATCGGTGCGCATGCGCGAAATGTACCTGCTGTTAATTAGTACCCGGCAAAGAGAAATATTAATAATTGGAATTTATAGTGAAGAGATGACACCTCCGATGATATATCGGGAGCAATCATCCCTCAGATTATAGAATTAAAATTGTAAACAGAATTTATTATCATAATACAGTTTCACTATTGGGTACAGAGTACAGACCTCCTTTATTTATGACAGAATTGACCTAAGTCACAAATATGACCTAATGTGTGTTTGTAGGCTTCACATTCCTTCAAATTTTTGCTAAATAAACAGTGATGCAGATTTCCTCACAGTGTTTTCCTTCCTCTGTTAAAGTAGTCTATTATAAACTATGAATGCAACAATAGCTTTGAAATTTTAGTAAGACGAAAGTCGCAGGTTTGATATAGTAGTTATTTCGTCTTCACGTTTACTCCACTCCCCTCTGAGCTATCGCTGATTATCAAGTATAACAAAACATACATTAATGGTTGTCCAATGTAGAGGTAATATGGCAAATTAATGTTCTCATTTTGTTAATATTCACACATTCACAATTCTTAACTTATTTGCCATTTTGACGACAACATGACTCAATAGTCAGCATAATTTAGATTATAGTAATAAATAAAGCGGATTCATTCGTTCATTTGTATCGGAGTATAATTTAAATTCTTTAACGCCAATGTTCAAGATTACGCGGCGAGATATAGGCGCGGGCGCTCGTGTCGTCGCTACAACCACCAAATAAATTTATATTTCCGACCGACACCGGGTTGACTTCTCTCTTTGTAGATAATTCGGCCGGTAACGTTGAATGACTCTATTAACAGCTTCCCTTTTTTGGATAAATATCGCCTCGGTTTCTGTCGCTTCGAACCCATATGTGTAGTAGTGTGCCCAAATTTTTAATTAATTACAAAATTTTATACCACGCCAATAAAACACGATAATCTTTATAGCTTTAGTGGGAAATGCCAACAAGCACATAAAATATCTAAGTACATTCTGGGGCACTTCCAATTGGGTGTTATGGTAATTCATTTTATCTTTATTTATATTGTACGATATATGTTTCATAGAAATTATTAAAATATACACATTTGTCACGCTTGAATTAGTTATGCTTAAGGATTATATCAAAAATAAAATTTGACATTTTCATTTAAAATCTTGTTTAGTTAAAAGACAATTTTCATTAAATCGATGATATAAAGGGACTATGAATACAGGCCTCGGGTTCAAGATTGATCTGATAACAGTAAAACGTCAATAACCACCTAATTGGGAGAGAACACTTTGCCTTCAAAGACCCAATCCCATCGTGAGTGAGAAACAAATAAATATTGTAACACACGACGAGATAATTTGGCCGATAACTTAATGTGCTTACATTTCGGATGTGCTCATGACTTTATGGGAAACTATGACACCGTATCGGTATATCTCTTACGTGTTAAAATAGATGCCGGTTTTTTATTTGTTGATTACATTTAACGACTTATAAATTCACATATATGATAATTGGACGTTTCCGCTTATAATAATCAACCGATAACCAAGTAGATTATGTTATAATTTCATCAACATTAAATTATAATATATGAACTATTTAAAATATCTTCATTTTAAAGTGTCGTAGAAATGCTTTTTGTATTTATTTTATCGTCAACTTTTCTTCGATTACGTTTGAAAGGTTCGTATTAATGTTTGTTCGAAAATCTCAATTCGCTCGTTACGGTCGGTGACATTATTTTATTGGCCTCCGTTTTGTGCACTTCGAAGTGGTTATATTAAAGAATTTATGTTATGATTGCTCAGCCAATTTGCATATGAATAATATGTGAATTTTATGTGCGAATGAAGTCATATCCTTTGGTGTTTTGTAAAGAAATGTGTAAAGAAAATTAACAAGTATAAAGATGTGAATAAGGATGTGTATCGACCGTTTGTTATCATTGATTTTTAAAAGTATTTTCATACTAAGAAACGATGTGAAAATCGATTATCTAAAACATTATTATAGCCTTTTTGGATTTTATTATTATAAATTCCATCACTATTTAAATTTACCTAATGCGCGCCATAATTAAGTCATTAGTTTGTTATTAAAATATACACAACAATAATTCACGAGCGGTTTTATTTAATTTACATCATTAAGTTTAAAAAGTCTGAACATATAATTTCGTGAACAGAAAACTAATCTTACTCATATCGTGGTATATTAACACTTTTACGACTTAAAGTATTGGGAAGATAGTCCGAGCTCATCGGTTCACACCATGCTCTCTTAATCTGTATCTTTGGTCCCTCTGTGACAGGAGCACGGCGCGCATGGCGCGTATTCACAAAATATCATTGGATATTCACACTTTTGCAAGTTTATTGGACTATTTTTTAATTTGTAATATAATCTATCTTTAGGGAAATGATGATATTCAATGTATGAATATGATGATATTCAATAAATAATATGATGAGTCCAATTTTGAAATTAAATTGTCCTGTAATTTATTAGCTTGCAAATTTATGAGATGCATAATGGTTTTAGGCCAGGCCACAGCACCACTTCCGCGCTCCTTAAAGTGACTGGCGATATTAGAGCGGGCATGGAGAATACCAAAGTCACAGTTCTGGCTTTGGTAGATTTTTCGAATGCCTTTAATACCGTCAGTCACGATATCCTCTTGTCAATCCTGTCCCATATTTCGGTCTGTCCTGCGGCATTGGAATGGTTCTCTTCCTATCTTCAGGGACGCCAGCAGTCGGTGCGCCTTGACGATAAATCATCGAATTGGTGCAATATCGACTCTGGAGTTCCTCAAGGCGGCATACTATCACCGTTATTGTTTTCTATTTTCATTAATCTGATTACCCAAAATCTTCAATGTACGTACCATCTGTATGCTGATGACTTGCAGATTTATGCTCAGGCTGACGTCGATTGTGTGGCAGAGGCTATCGACATGGTAAATATGGATCTGGCACATATATTGAATTGGTCTGTCAGTTTTGGTTTAGCAGTAAACCCCACCAAGTGCCAGGCCATCATAGTCGGTAGCCCAAGGATGATGAGCAGGTTGGATATCTCTCACATTCCATCTGTTATCTTTAACGGCTCAGACATTCCTTGGTGTTATAATGTTAAGGACCTTGGGCTACACATTGACTCCACAATGAGCTGGCGACCCCAGGTTACCTCTGTCTGTCAGAGAGTTACCGGGACCCTTCGTGCTCTCTACCGTTGGAAGAACTTTCTCCCATCCAAAACTAAGATAATGATTGTGCAAGCCTTGATCCTTCCGGTAATCGATTATGGTGATGTGTGTTATTTTGATCTGAATGCAGACCAACTCAATAAACTAGACCGTCTTCTCAATAACTGCATTCGTTTTATTTTTAATCTCCGCAAGTATGACCACATTTCTTCATTTCGTTCGCAACTGAAATGGCTTCCGATTCGGGAGCGCCGTTCATTGCGTGCACTTACTACTCTTTTCTCGTTTCTGACGTCACCCTCTCCTCCCTCTTATTTATCTCCCAATTTTCAATTTATCTGTGATAGTCATTTCAGGAATCTACGTTCTTCTACAAATCTTCTTCTCAAGTGCCCCCCTCATAGTTCCGACTTCATTCACTCTTCTTTCCCCATTCAATCTGTACTTCTATGGAACGCACTCCCCTTAGAAATCAGGTCGCTTACGAGCCGGTTGGTTTTTAAAGTGCGAGTTCGACAGTTACTGTTGGATGGAGTGGCAGAATCTTCTCTCTAATTTGCATATTACGATATATATATTATAGTATGTATGTATAATGTTATATTTAATTTATGTATTTATATTATTATTGTATTTATACTGATCTTATTATATTCGTTACTTATCTTTACGAGTTTATATTACTTTATTTTTATTTTGCAAGCAATGTATATGAATATTTCACTTCTTTTTTTCCCCTTTCGTCCTCATTACACCTGCCATGTAAATTTCTCCACCACCCCAAGGTTGACTGGGAGAGAATGCTTTTAGCATTAAGTCCGCCTGTATACTTATTGTATATAAAGTGTAATAAATAAATAAATAATGCTATTTAAATGGTTATCTAAAAGATTTTTTATTTATGCAGTGATAAGTGTAGTAATAAAATAAGTGGCGCAACAATCCAGGAGTCCCCACCACTGCATGATTTCTTATCCATTTTTCACATATCTTTTGAAATGTTACGACTTCATTAAATTATACGTAATTGTTTTTTTATGAAATGATTATGATTGTCATTTAATTTTTATGATATTTTTATGTTTTTCATACTATATAATAAGGCAAGCTTTCATAATTAGAAGATTCACGTTATGCCGGGTACACAGCAACCGAACGAAGGCGAACGAACGATCGCGAAGTGCTAAGTGAAGTGGTGGGAAAAAGCTAGTCTGTCATAAATTTTAATACTTATATGTGTGTTAATGAGTCACACTTTAGCAGTTAAACTACTCGTAGTTAACATTAAATTTGGCACACAGGGGCTCAACAAGATAGTTCAACAGATAAGATTCCTTATACGATAGCCGCTATTAGCTATACTCTAGAAAACTCTAAGTAGCCTTATATAAATATACCTATATCCAAATACGAGAGCGTAGTTTGAAACATCGCACGAATGTCCGCTCGGCGCTTCAAACGACGCACAAAATTTATTGTTATTGGGCCGGCGCGCGTACATGCATCCACACTCCGCGGCTATCACGACACTACAACTTTATCGGAGCGCCTCACTATTCTGTATAACCAAAATTACTTTATCCCGACTAGGTGATTTTTACGACATTACCTTAGAAAATCTGTTTTGATTTGTTTGACACCTCACTTACATTTACACTAATGATACGCGCTCGTTGATCTGTTTAAGGCGAGTGCCGCTATATTTGTTAAGTGACGTTACAAATTACACGATATCGTCAACTTAATAATAAAATGTAAATTTTATCCCTTTAGCAGGAAAATATATTCATTTAAGATACTTTTAGTCTTTATTATTATTAGTTCGTAGATAGTTTGAATTGTGAGTAGGTACTTTTCAAATTAGTCGTATATTTGCTTAAATTAGTCCTATGTTTTTGTTAAGATTGAATAGAATACTTACTTTTTCACTGTACACCTCGGGCCTTCTCTAAAAAATACTAAAGGGATGATCTTAATATTGGAAATAGTACATTTTAAATTATTTAGAACTCATATTAGAATTTAGAACACGTCAAACGTTTTCATTTATCGTTACGGCAATTTTATTTGGCTGTATTATAAATTGGTGTGAGAGATTTTCGTTATAGGATCCGCATGCGGGAACAGTTTTCAATTTTCATTAGCCGATACCTCCCGCACGTGGACTTCAAGAACTGCATGTCTAGCAAATAAAAAGGATTCATGAGCTGACTCGACCGGGTTATTACCACTATACTTACTTCGGATTTGCGGAAGCTTACAAATATGATTTACCACACCAATCACTCTTCTTTTCCTATCAAGTCGTCAGCGCGACTATGATTCTTCTCTTACGATGGTTGTCTATGACCGCTGCAGGTGACTCCACATCAGGTGACCCACTTGCTTATTTGTCGGTTTTAGGTTTAAAAAAAATTATGCCGACGCCCATAATTAAACTGTAAATGTATCCGTTCCCCGTATGCTTTGATACCGGGCAATGCGTTTCAATAGTGGTTACTCGGCCTGCGGAGATTCCACACATGTAGCGTATTATGAGTTAACAAACCATGAAAATGAACTCTTGAAAGAAGTAGTTAGTAAATACTTACTTAGGCTTCTCCTGCATTAAAACATTGCACAAAACACCTACACAAAACGTGGTTTCGGTATACATTTTTATCTATGGTCCATTGTTCTATGAGCAGGAGACAGTAAAAATAGGTGCAGGAGACGCGCCTTAAGTATGCACTTTCAAAATATTTGCAGAAAATTACTTTTTCTGCTGGCCCTATTTGTCGACAATTATTAATTCTGCGGTTCAGAATAAGGCGGTATTTTGCGCGTACCGCATCGTAAACATTCTGCGCCATCGTCAATTTGTTAATGATAGGCTCGCATCTACATAATATGAACATTTACTAACAAGTTACACACATACCTTAGTATGTATAACACACAACAGCATTCTTTCACTCTTTATTGTCGAATCTATATGTAGAGTTGTGATGGCCTACTCACATTAAGCAAAGATCTTTTTAACGTACCTTACTTATTTATTTTATGATAAATGCAATATAAGAAACAGATCATTGCGGCAAGAAAGGGGTAGGATTCATTAATTTCCTTTCGATCAATTTAGTTAATCCATTGTAATTTGTTTTTATCCATTTAATGAGTCATCAACAATTAATGAATTCATGTTATATATTTATATAAAGACCTATTTTCTTTTCATGTGGGAAATAATATTACATGTACAAAATAAAATTTATGTCACGAGTGAAAGGTAAAATAAAATAACTTCGCTCGCGTTGAAATCGAATGCTTGAAAAAGTGTAGCATATCTTGTTACATGCTAATGTTTATAACTTTGCCTATTTTATCAACGATATCAATCGTTGATTAAAGATTAGGATTTAAATTAACATTCAAAAACAATTTTAAACCGTTGCTGTGATAAACTCGTGATTTTATAAATAATCTGCACAGTTCATCGATTTTATTTGCGTAGAGATGAAACGATAATAAAATATTATTGAACTACACGGAAACAAGTTTTTTTTATATTCAATATTAGGCAATAAAATAAATAAAACCAATAATAAAACAATAAATAAATTATCATAATTTTTACATTAAAATCTCATCTATAAATATCAACGTCCTACAAAGTAAGCATTAAGTTTGAATGCTTATAACTAATATACGAGGTAGCTTAAGATGTAACGAAAAGTTAAATTAATGGTTTTAGTAGCTTATTTATTATGGTCGCCTCCTTGGTCAAGGGGCAGCGTATGTAGACTGTAGACTGAGAGATCCTGGATTCAAATCACAAAACGGGTTTTCTAACATGGTTTGTCTGAAGTGGATCCCCAAGAGGGTCTTAACGTCAGGCATACAAATGCTCGTAAAACTTAAAGTCGAATATTTTCTGCAATATACGAAAAAGAAAAGGACGTGGCACCACATTGACTCCCGACGTGTTAGTGGAAAGAAAATATAGTGAATAGTCTATTGCGAGAATAATGAGTTGTTAGATTCTAGCAACTTGTACAAATCTAGTTAGGAATAGTGAACGTAGGTTTTATAACCAATATCCTAATGTAGATTTTGAGGTAAGCGGGAAATCATCTTTATTGAAACTAAAACGGGACATTCATCATCATCATCATCATCATCACCAGCCACAGGACGTCCACT
This sequence comes from Clanis bilineata, assembly GCA_036417725.1. NCBI lineage: Eukaryota > Metazoa > Arthropoda > Insecta > Lepidoptera > Sphingidae > Clanis > Clanis bilineata. The sequence goes on along the minus strand of CM071149.1, from coordinate 8,026,033 downwards.
ACTGGACATAGGCCTCCCCCAAAGAATTCCAGATCAACCTGTTAATAAATATGTATGTATATTCCATCTATCTGTCTCTATCCATCGATTGATGGACAAAGTACCTTTCCAGCTAGCATTAACCTTGATAGTTCTGAAAGTCGTCAAGCTACCAGACATAAAATAAGGATTTTGAGTGGTAGAGCCACACTACAGAATGAATGGGCCGGCTCGCCTGGTTTGATACCACTGTCTCCCAGAAAACTGACGTAAACTTGCAGCTTGCTAGCGCGTTTTGTTCGGTGAATAACATTTCCGTTGGCATAATCGCCCCTCCATTTCCCAATCCCTATTTCCCACGTTTTAAGTTGGCAACGCACCCATGATTCTTTTTATCTTGGGTGCCTATGGACGGTGGAGATCAGTTATCATCTACTCGTTTGCCAGTCTTTGCTCATAAAAAAGGTCAACACTGTCATACTCGGATCAACGTGGTCTTCACTCCAGCAAATGTGGCTAGCTCACTCTCATTAATTTATCTTACTAATTTAGTGTGCTGTGATAGTCACTGTAGTTCTCCGATGGATTCACATGGATGATCACACACATGATGGATCACACAAATACCAAAGTCGAAAATAAAATAAACAATATATAATTTATTAAGCTGTATTACACAACCAAAATTATCATATAAGAAGAAATTTACTTAAAGGAGGAGGGGGCTCCTTTAAAATTAACGATACTTCTCTGTATGATTAAAGTTTCTTTTTAACAAGTGTCATTAATATTTTCCTACTGTGTTAAAACTGTGTTGCATATGAAATATATACTTTTTAGTAGCACCTATTATGGGCCCAGACTTGACTCTCGCCAACACAATAGCTCATATCACGTAGCCTGACGAAGCTTTTTATTTTCTCCAACAAAGAACTAATGCAGAAACATTGCACTCAATAAAAAATCTAAAAACAAACACGGTCTGATTGAATGGTTGTTCAGCTCTGACATCCAATCAACTGTTGAAATTGCATTGTAAACAATTATTGGATGTTTTTTAAATTGACTACACCGATCGATTACGCCTAACCTTATAAAAATTAATATGATGTGTTAGAGCGGGTGTTGATATCAAATAATTGGTTATTATGAACATCGGTAATGATACTTTGGATTCAGCCACGCCTTCGCATTATGTAGTGATAAGAACGAGTAGAATATTTGTAGGATTTCTAATTTGCTTTGCCCTGGAGACTGGAACCTCCAGAGTGGTTGACATCAGGGTGGCGACCTGTAAGTGTACATCCTTGTCTACCTGCAGGGTTACCACCACCTCATATAGCAGTATTATTATAATCGTTCTTCATTTGTTTTGTTTGGGAATCGGTACAAGTCAAATTATAATAATACTGCTATAAGAGGTGGTGGTAACTCCCCTGTACTTGCATCGGTCATTCTATCCTGTCAAAGCCCACTGATTTGCTTCTTCCCTTTTTGGTGTACAGAAGCCACCAATAAATAATGGTTTGTCGGTAATCACTGTTTTATTTTTGGACTGAACTATGTTTACCACTCCTCTGTGGTTGGTAAGGGTTGTAGTCACTGCTGTGCTCGAATAAAAAATATGACATACCTATAGTAAAAACGGAATTGAGATACAAATTAAACCATAACATAACATAAGCTCACGCCTATATCCCCGAAGGGGTAGGCAGAGGCGCACTAGCGAACTAGAACACCCACATTTCGCCGAGCTAAGTTCCGTCCCAGATGTGATAGGGGGCGAGCCTATCGCCATATCGGGCACAAATTCCAGACTCCGGGCTGATATGAAAAAATCCAATATCACTTTGCCCGACCCGGGGATCGAGCCCGAGACTTCAGAACCGTAGTCGTACCGAAACACCACCACGCCACCGAGGCAGTCAAATAAAAAACTGTGGCCAAATCATTATAAAGTTCTATAACGAGCTTATATTGTTTGTCGTATATAATAAGCTCAATAAACGTAATCATGGTCATTTATTAGTATCATCGTTGGGTTATTGTGTAATTTTAAACTATCTACATATTTCACATAAAGAACTCGAAGGCAGCTGATATGATAGATATTATTATGATACATAACTTTCTGACACCTATAATTTAAATCATAACAGTATTTCTGATTTTAATTATACATATATTGTGACTTTAATTATTCTTGTTCCCCAAAGGGGCTTGACGTCACCAGGCGACCGGACGTAAAAACTAACAACGCCAATGATGTGTGTTTATACCCCACATTGGAGTAGGATATAGGCATGTGAAAGAAATACATGTACCAATGCTAATATGTTAGTACATATTTCCTCTATATCATTCAAAGCTTGTGTTAAACTACAAAGTCTTCGAATCAAAATCAAAATTCGATATCTTTTTGTGTTCGATAGAGCTTATTTTTCACGATTAATTTGATCACAATCCGATCAAGATGGAAGTCGGTCAGTTAAGTTTTTAAACTTGTGATTATTTAAATATATCTTAGAGAAATCTAGAAAATGGACCATCGTCTGATATTTCGTATGAGAGCCAGAATTAGCAATGACAATACATGATTCCTCCTGTACACAAATTTATCTGCAGCCATTAGAACGATGCGAGTAATATCTATCGGTACACTCCGTATTAAATTACCAGATTCGTTGAAATGAAACTTGTTTTTACGGATTTTATCGCAATTTGGTTTTATTCTTAGGCCCGACGTTTCGAAAGCTATAAACCTCAGTCCGACCCGTGACTATAAAGGCGAAAAAATAATACCCACTTGCGATGAAATCCGTAAAATCAAGTTTCATTTCAATGTGGGTGTTCTAGTTCGCTAGTGCGCTTCTGCCTACCCCCTTCAGGGATACAGGCGTGAGCTTATGTTATGTTATTTCAATGTATAACATTCGTGTAAACCTAAGAAATCATTACCAGATTTGTTTTTATTTAAGTCACTAGCCAAGTATAATACGCTGTCAATATCCACTTTAGTCTAATCAATGCTTTGATAGCATTCACTGTTTTATTTTTTAACCAATATTAAACCGATTCTTTTAATCAGATCCATTACTAAATAAACAACTGTGACATTTGATACTTATGTAAAGGTGTTAAAGAATCACAATAGTTTTTGCTTATTTGCAAATCTGATAATGAATAAATATTATCCAATCATTAATTATATCAATTTCAATCGACTTTCACCGAAATGATTGTCTATATCCGGGAAGGATTGTATCCGGACTCGAACTTAATAACAATACGGAAAAAAGGATAATTGTCCCATGTGTCTGTAAAAAGATTTAAAATTACACTCCCTATACAATGGAAAAATATAATCGCCGGATCTCATATCCGTTCGTTTAATTTTTTATTAACCGACTCCAAAAAGGAGGACGTTAAAAATTCGTCGGAATCTTTTTTTATGTATGTTCCCGGATTACTTGAAGACGTCTGGGTCGATTCGAGAAATTGTTTTTTTTTGTCGAAAAGGGTAGACTTACTTGCCTGGTCCCTTTGGCACCAAGTCTAGATCCCGGCCTTTGGCCGGATCTTCGGCCCCAGCAATGACTCCAAAGAGTGTAAGAAATTGTTGTTATTTTTTACTTATAAGTGTTCAGTTTTGAAGTCGGTTTTCAGTATTTGTTTTACGTTTAAATTTGGTGTAATATAAAAATACCTAGTATTTGCAGATTTGCTTTTGCTCCTGAGCTCCTGACATTGCCAATTCGAAAATCTTTTTCCGATACAAAACTGTCCAACTGTATTCAAATTATAAATGAATAATGCTTTTACAGAATAATGAAACATTTCTGTAATATTTTATTTATTTTCTCATAAAGGCAGACGTATAGGCCCACATAGTGGTAATTTAAGTGGTTTCAACAAAATAGTATCTTAATTAACTGTTCTGCAAGCTCTTTATCTGCAAGCAACGATAACTCAGTTGGGAATGGTACGGACTGCCGAGACAACTATCGGAGGTTCGAGGCGAACCCCAAAAAACACATACACCTCTGTCTTTTCTATGTTAAGTGCGTTTTCGTTATGAATTATCGTTTGTAATAACGATGAACGAAAACATCGTGCGGAAACCATATCTCAGAATTGCTCCACAAGAATTTCGAAGGTATGTGAAGTCTACCGCCTTTACCTGCATTAGGCTAGTGAGGTAGACTAAAGCCTAACCCCTCTCATTGGTAGAGGAGGCCCGTGCCCAGCAGTGTATCAGTAATATTACAGGGCTAACATTATTCCCTGGAATTTGTGCCAGATACTGCGATAGGTCGATCTGGAAATTTTTGGGGGAGGCCTATGTTCAGCAGTAGACGTCCTATGGCTGATGATGATGGCAATAGGCTCGCTCCCTATAACATCTGGGACAGAAATTAGCTCGGCAAAATGTGGGTGTTCTAGTTCTCGTATTCGAGAATTCGGCCTTCGGCCTGAGTCTATGATATTCCCCTCAAATTTCGATGCGCATGAACCAAGCCACCGGTGGTTAAGACCCTTCACATTGCGAGTCATGTCACTAGCATCGCCTTTCTCATCTTCATTCTTTCTTTCTACCTGCCCGTATAACACCTTAAAGGGGGCTCGGTGTAACACACTTTTTCAAGCATGTTGCAGAAACAATTTAATTTAGTTTTTACGACCGGCTGCCTGCCTGACGTCTATCCCCTCTGTGGGACCCAGTCCCGGGCATATTAAATTAGAAAATTGGCTTTGCCCAACCTGGGAATCGAACCCAGGACCTCCCGGTCCACAGCATATATACTGCCAGTAGACCAAGGAAACTTTCTTAATTTTTAGTTATTATTAATTTTGTTATATATTTTAAACAAAATCGTAGAAATAAAATAACACATATGTTTTAATTTTTATATTTTCGTAAATCTGCTACACTGTACATTCGCTATAATTATTCAATAAATAGTACCTTTACAACGCTCAATATATAACGGCTTTTACATTAATTACGAGCTCAAACCTTAAACATAATGGATAGGAATTTCAGTGACCCCTAAATCTTAACATAGTGCCAATGGATGTGTAAATACAATATTTAGGAACGCATAGATTGATCAATATTATAATACGAAACTTTTTAAAATTTAGTTAACAATGAGGATGAAAACAAGTCTTAAGAATGATATTGTAAAGTTAAAAGTATTAGGAACTGTATTTCCCTGAAACCGTACATTATCAAGAAATATAAGAATACTTTGGTATTTCCTCATCAAAACATAACAATTTGCTGAGTCTGCCAAACACCAAATAATTATATTACACCCGACTCACATAATGTATACATATCTGTGTTTTAAATATTAAATAACTAAGTAGACAAATAGGTACAAGTTCTTACCATACATTCATAAATAAAATGGTTTGTGCAAAATCTCTATTAAGTTATTCATCTCTATTTGCCACTATAATTAACAATATCTACATATTTACATTAATTTACAAGATATCTAGAGTATTAAGCACTCTAGAATGTTAATGTTTATGTTCGGAACATGGGTATTTGACATGTATGATAACCGTAATACTTTATATCGGTAAATAAACTAAGAGATGATTCGTCAACGGTCGTGCTTGGTCAGCTGTAGCGGGAGATCATTGGACGCCGTCGGCCGCTGTCGGCACGGGCTCGGAGATGTAGACCTGGTACTGTTCCTCTTTTTCTCTTCGTCATCATCGCTTTCGTCATGAACATTTATCTCCTCATCTGAATCAGAATGCGATTCGTACCCCCGAGCAAGTTGTATAGATTGTGCCGCTAAAAGCGCTGCAGCGGCTGAATGAGGCACGAGCGCTTTGAAAGCGCTGTTTTCCAATGCAGGATGAGGTTTGAACGCACCGCCTTCGAAATTAGTTTGCTGGGACAGCATTTTCAGCGCGTTGGTGTCGAACGGAGCTTGGTGTGAGAGAACCTTCAAGGCGCTTGAGTCTTGATGTGAGAGCGACTTGAACGCGCTATTCTCGCCGCCCATTTGCGGGGTGTGGTACGAGACGCGCGCGGGGGACAAAGAACGCGAACGGGACCGGGAGGGGGAGTGGGGGAGGCGGTGCGGGGGCGAGCCGCCACCGCGCTTCAGGAGGTTCATGCGCTGGTGGCGTCTCCACTTGGCTCGTCTGTTGGAAAACCAAACCTGTCAGTAACGGTAAATAAACGTGATTAGTATTCTGATCTTTGTGTGTTAACAAATTCATTAATGTAAATTTTATAAGATATGCGGCACCTTCGATTCAACTTTATTTGTATTTGTCGAGATAAGATGTAATATTTTACAATTTTATGTAAAAAGAATACCATGGTAGAGATCAACGGTCTTTACCTGAACTCTGGCTTCTGACAGCGACGTTTTAGACGCCAGTCGTTCTCTAGTGGACACGCATGGATAGTGAGATTTCTCAAATTCTTTTTCTAGTTCTTCAAGTTGATCTTGGCTGAACGTTGTCCGATTCCGTCTGAATTTCGGTTGTTCACCATCCAAGGAGCCGGAGTCATCACCGTCTACATCTGCAACAGAAAAGAAAATACCTACTTAAGATGCGTCTCCTGCACTAAAACATTACACAAAACACCTACGTAAAACATGGTTTTGCTGCACATTTTTATATATAGTCCATTTATTATACGAGCAAGAGACAGCCGTTATAGATATAAATAATATAATTGTTAGAAAATCGGTGTTTTGCGTATGTGCTTTTTTGTTTTGTTTCGAGCAAAACAGGCACAGGAGACGCGCCTTTAGATACAATCCAAAAATCTCATTACTATTGCTTTTGTCATAAATAGTTATTACCTACCTATTAACCCACGTCCAGAAGACAAAAACCCTTGTTGAATAGCGTCCGGATGCCCCACTCCCGTCGGAGGACCTGGCACGCCTGGCGGCAACGGGAGAGTGCCAGGGGGCCACACTCCTCCGCCGCCCGCCCATGGAAAAGCGCCATACGGCGGCGGCGCAGCGTACAGTCCATAGCCAGCCGCTCTCGCAAATTCCGCAGCAGCCCTCTCAGCAGCGCGGTTCCTCAATATTCTGTTAATGGACGACACGCTGGGAGCCGTGGCGTTTGTGCACACACCTGTGTAAACATATTTTCTCAATTAATATCTTTATTAAACTTTCGAAAGAGAACGTGACTTTATTCACGTTTATCATTTGTGACACATTCATCAGCCACTTTACATAATAACAATATGTCTGTATGTAAGTATAGGTAAATTGATTACAGGTTGCTATGATTAGATATTGTATTCCATTTAAAGCTTCCAGTTAATTGTGCAAACTTCTGCAGACAATCCGCGATAAAATGAACGAGCTCACGTAATAGATTTTATAGGCCTAATACACAGTGGCGTGCACGGCGCAGTGTTAGACTTATATTTATGAAATTAATAAGAAAAATACAACACAAATTGAATTACTCGCATTTGTAATGAGATTGAGAATTAAATTCGTGTGAAAAACGTACGAATATTATTGGAACTTATACATGACGTGCCTTACTTAGGCTCAATTGCACCACTATTATTAACCTAGAGTTAGTCCTAACCGCAAGTTAAGTTACATGTCATTCATACATTTTCTGTCAATTTCGCTTGCGGATAAGACTAACTCTAGGTTAATAATAGTGGTGCAATTGAGCCTTATAGAATCATTTCACCTGAGTAAATGGTTAAGAATAATCTGTCACTTTTTTCCTTATGTCACATTGTTTGACAATAAAAGGGACAGATTATTATTCTTAACCATTTGCTCATCCAAAATGTTTTTATAAGTAAGGCTCAATATGTTAAGTAATTTTAAAATAAGAACCGTATCAATGTAATCGTATTGTGTCATTTAAATTCTATCCGCAATCAGAGGGCCTTACTTAAAAAAAAGCCTTTTTTGCTGAGCAAATGGTTAAGAATAACCTGTCACTTTTTCCTTGCGTTACATTGTTTAAAAATAAAAGGGACAACCGATGGTATAAAGATAAGCAGCGCTTAAATATTTTTATAAGTAAGGGGCAGGAAGATTCCGACTTGTTCATTAATACCACAGTCTATCGTGGACTTGGAATTAAGTAGTACTAATCTTTATAAAGCTCTGCAATATAATTATAAACGGTAATACGTTTGCCTTTGAAATAAATAGAACAATATTATCCAGTTTCCCTAATACCGTCAATTATCCACAATATTAATAAAATGAGTGACCAGTAGCGCGTTAAAACCGATGCGTCATTGGTCGCGTTTTTAAATCGCAATTACATTATATTTAATGCGTGCAGCTGGATCGCGTGTCAGTGCAGCCTTGGAGGGCATCTCGGATAATTCAGGAAATACTCTTTGTAAGTGCCATAATTTAATCATAGCCTGCCTGAGAGTAATTGTCGTAGAATTTGATGTGCGACTACTGTGTTCCCCTTAATCTCAACACTCAATTTATGAGTGGTAGAGCTGCGCTGTAGACAATAACATATAGAACACGAATTGGTCGGCTTGACCGGTTACATACCACTATCACTATCTTGAGAAAACCAGCGTAAAATTAGCTTGTTGGGTTTCATACGGTGAGTGAGAGATATTATTTTTTTATAGCACAGACTGGCGAACGAGCAGATGGGTCACCTGCTGGTAAGTGATTGCCACCGCCCATAAACCCGCGAGACACAAAAAAATCATAGGTGCGTTGCCAACCTTAAAGGAGGGAATGAAAGGGAAGAATAAAGGGATTGGGAAAGGGAGGGGGGGATTGGCCACCGGAAATCTCACTCACTGAACGAAACGAGACAGCAAGCTGCCACGTTACGTCGGTTTTCTGTGAGACAGTGGTATCAAACAGGTTGAGCCGACCCATTCGTGCTGTAGACGTTACTGTCTACAGCATGGCTGTACTACTGAAAACCGGCGCCCCTAAACCCCGCGCCTTTTCGATCTTTACATCGCACCCATGGTTGTGTTGGTGTCATAAGTCTCTATGGGCAATGGAGGTCACATCCCATCAAATGACCTTTGCTCGTTTCGTATACTCTTTTACCTCTCTGTGCTATAAAAAAAGCGATGGAAAAATAACAAGTTGAAATGTTATAGATTCAAACGTTTCCGTAATTTGTCTTCTTAGCGGTTATAGACTACCTTAAGCGCTGATTTTTTTATTGCTCGGTTGGGTTATGGTTGGACGAACTAGCGACACATCTGAAGCGGTTACCGCTCCATGCACCTCAGTAATGCAAGAGGCATAGCCAAGTCGCCACCTTCCGTGAACCTAGCACTCTTTTAAGCCTCGTTTAAAGAATAACAAGGTCATTTAAGCTGTATTGATCTGTAAATTATTAGATTCGCACCAATTATAAATCTTCGCAAATGATGTTAAAATAGTATTGGAAATTTTAGTGGCGTATAAGTCGTAAACGGATAGAACCAGTTTATTAAATATCCAATTTTCATGGTAGATATCGAAATATAGTCTAGTTAGGTAGCAGCGGCGAAGGGTGTATACAACCCAATTCTTACCGGTTTCCCCTTGCTAAATTGTAGGCAATAAACAAGTATTATGTAGGCATTATTTAGAAGATAAAGTAGCATTGTCTTCCATTTTGAAAATTATCGCCCTTCGTTACTGTTAGGTAGTTTGAGAACATACCCATACGTAAACCCAAAACTTAATAAGTTTAAAAACTTAACGGACTGACTTCAAAATTTATCCGATCGTGACCGAATATATGGAAACACCCTTGAAATAAGCTCTATCGAACACAAAAATAATCTAGAAAATCGGTCCACATTTGGCGGAGATATCGCGTAACATACATAAAATAAATACAGACGAATTGAGGACCTTCTCATTTTTTGAAGTCGTTCGAAAATCGACTGCAAATTGATCAGTCGCCCGAGCACGAAAAAGTAATGTAAATGTATTCGAGTTCGCTGCGCACTGATGACGTTTGGTTAATATTTCATACAAATTTCATAGACGCGCATCGAGCTGAAATACATTTACGGTTGTCAGAAATTTTCCTGCTCAGGCCGCTGAACTTGATTAAATTTATTAAGAGTAGAGACTTTAGAACAAGCTCTATCGAACACAAAATAACTTTTAAAAAGTCTATATTTGCAGGAGATATCGATAAATATACACCAAAAAATCTAATAAAGAACCTCCACCACCTTTTGAACTCGGTTGGAAATGCATAATCTTTTTTGGACCTTACCACCATTTGCCTTGTTCACAAAATTATCAACTGCCATAGAAACGTTTCATCAAATTGCTTTCCTTCACACCTAGCACTTACGTTATAACTAATAGACGTTGTATCAATCACGTAAACAGTAGTTTATTTATTCACAAAGCAGTTCGATACTGGAAAAATAAATGTATACTTAAATATTTTACATGTAGTTAGCAATAATAGGTTTGCATCATTTCTACATAACACAAAATATCAAACACTTTAATGCAATAATAATATGATCCTATCTTTCTTTCTTTCTTTCTTCCTGCCCTTATCCAACTTTGATGTGGGGTCGGTCCAACACACTTTTTCAAGTATGTTACGGAAAGGATTTGGCTTAGTTTTTAGGACCGGCTGCCTGCCTGACGTCAACCCCCTCTGAGGGATCCAGTCCCAGACAAATTAAATTAGAAAATTAGTTTTGCCCGACCTGGGAATCGAACCCAGGACCTCCCGATCCACAGCCCATATATGCTGCCACTGTACCAGGGAGAAGACTATGTTGGTTGAAATAAATAAATTAATTAAAATTTAACGAATATGTACAATTACACCCTAATAATTATTTATAGACTATAAAGATAACTTAGAACAACATGTATAGAAACAATAATTCATCGTAATTGCTCAAGAAACGTTTACATACATCTCGTTTTACAAAATTACTGTCCACTCATAAAAATAAACCGCCCTATCAATTGTTTGTCATAATGGACTACGTCTGATGGACACGAGTAATAATTATTATAATAGGCGGGTGCTCGAAACCAATGCGATTTGTAAAGATAGTTTTAATGCGGTCACCGTTGGTAATGAAGGAGCATTGTGAAGAATTCCAGCGCGCGCCGACGCGAGCAACGCTTGACGTATCAAATAAAACACAAAACGGACCTGTTATAATTTACTCAAAACACAAAGCCTTATACAGTATAATGTTAATGATCAGTTTCGCGGCTGCGCTCATTGTTAGCACGTCGGGACGCACAATAAGGCGCCTTCCACACAATTTGTTTGGTTCGTAATCAGTGCGCTGAGATGAGCCGCGAGCCGTGCCGCCTGCCCGCTAGAAACGCCTTCCGTGCCCACTGCCGGTGCCGATGCCGAGCTGCCCGTCAACAACATGATATGACCGAGAATGGAATAATGGTGACTAGTCATCACTTACCGGCCGAGATCTCTAATTATATCGGGAGCAGCGTTTTCAAAAAAGAAAACAAACCGTTGAAAATCTGTTAACATTTTGTGGGAGCTCAACGACGCGTCGCCGCTAGTTAATCTACTTCGTTTTCTATTCTTTTAAACGACAAAAAACTTCAATGATCTTTAACAGAACAGTTAAATTGGTTTTTGTCTAGTAACAAGCGTGTCGGTAGGTACGTATCAGCGGTTTTGATCGACATGGTTTTTGAGCTGTATTTTCAATTCGATCGATAAGTACGATGGGTACCGTCTAAATACCGAGTTCTATAATATGAGTACAGACAGATACAGTCGTCGTATATACGTCGCGGAACTGATTTATTTGGATCGATGAATGGTATAAATTGCGTTTTAATTTGGTTCGTCAACCGAACATTAAGTAACAAACGATCAATGGATATAGCTTCACTATTTGTTTAGTGAGAGATCATTATCTGCCAACAGGTTGCAGGTGGGAATGCGATATCTATAATTGTTCTTTTAATGATTTGGGATCGAGCCCGGGTGCTTACATGCCTAGTCACGGTCATGCAATTTGTCTAAAGTCGTTTTATCATGATTAGTCACAATAGGGCCCGCTTCTATTAAAAGGCTAGATGTCTTCAATAGGAGTTCTTAAACAAAATTTGAACGCTTGGATCATAATTATCAAACATACAAATCTTACAAAAGCGGTCTTAATAAATGGTACATAATTATACGGAGACTATATCGTCATCATCATCATCATCATCAGCCATAGGACGTCCACTGCTGAACATAGGCTTCCCCCAAAGATTTCCAGATCGACCTATTGGAAGCGGCTATATCGTACTCGTATTATATTTACTCCAAATGAAATTATAAATTAAAATATATTGTAACTACAGCATAATGAGGCTCAACGGCCTGTCCTAAATAAACTCATATTAATTTCAGATGCATCTAATTTTGAACACATTACTACGAAAATAAAACATTTAATATCTTAAAGTGTAGTAATCTTACACCATTCTACGTCAAATCACAAAATAATTTAACACAACTATTAAACGTTATATAAACGTATTATTTTAAGATATGTTATTTATATGAAAATGTGTAGTAAACTTTTACTAAAACACGTTGATGATGTCATCTCGCGGTGTTAACGAATCATAATAAAAAGCAAATTTGTTTAAAACATTAGGAATGTTTGTGGCTCGGAGAGAAGTTAGGATTGTACCTGCCTAAAAGCGTGGCATGTCCAAAGATAAGGCGTACCGGCGCCGTCTGGCTATAGAGTATTTAATCGGGTTAATTTATCGATAATTGACGGAAAACCTTTTTGTTTGTACTGCCGGGAAGTAACAGTAATTGTCACGCCTTTGAAGATTTACGCTCGTTTCTAAATTGAGACATTAACAGTCGGATCTCGTGCCTAATGGTTCGGAATGAATTTGTTTGTTTTACTTATACTGGTGGCTGGACACAGTGAACAGGTTTATTTAAAACCGAATGATTTAGTTAATCATTAACTAGCCGTCCAGAACGACAAAGTTTTATTGTTGTCTATCTTATAACTGTGTAAAAATCAATAGCGCGACAATACTCTCGCAAAATCGCTAAAATAGCTCAACCTATTTGAATATTTTTTTGTTTTATTTCCCTCAATGCTCAGTAATTTAGAAGCGAAGTAAATCAGGAAACCTAAAGGAACAGTCTATGATATTAGCATGAAATATTATCCAATTGTAATCACTGCACAGCGAGCTCGATACGAATTCGATAGTAAAACTTTTCCTGTTCGAACCTCTGTTGAAAAATCGAAAAAATCGAAATGGATAATTTAGTATAGAAATTGCCTCTTCGTTTGACAGCTGCGTTATGCATAATTTTTATTTCCATGCGGTTTGCTATGAAATCTATCACTTATCAAATAAATTTTAGATGGTACGAATTTCCTCTGTCATCTAGCAAGACATTTTTAGCGACAATATATTGCAGGTTTGGCAAAAGTCCCTTAATATCCCTATTATTCTTGCCATTTCATTGACATATGGGATAACACATCTTAAATTACTTCAATGATCTATTCATGTTCGAAACTAAATATAAAACATATGACACGTCTTCATACGGTGAGCACTGAGCATTGAGAAGAGCAACCGGACCTGATTTGATGCGAACATTTTAAAAAATCACGTCCTATCTGAACGATTGCAGCCAGTTAACGAGTGAGTGGCGTCACGTCGTCTAAATGAATTATTGTTGGCTTTATGGGGAACATAAAACGATGAGATCGGATGCAATCAAGCGGCACCCGCGGCGTGGACCGAGTAAAAAGGTGTCCGTAGCGGCAGGGGGCCGCGCCGCTCGCAACCGTCGCGCTAAACGCCTACTCCACGCACCCGCTTTCCTACCTATTTCAATTAGCAATGAATGGCTAAGTAACAAAAGATACTGACACCTAATAAATAATTGAACTAAAATCTAATCACATGAAACCAACACATTATACAATCATAACTACATCTTCCGCTAAAACCAAGGAAACTCAATTTTCTCTGTAAACAGTTTGTTTGATTTCTTTTATTACTATGTACGAGTTTTTTACGCACCGATCGGGGTATTGTCAAACGCTCAAAGCACATTAGGATCATCAATAAAGTGACAATGGCCGACAAAAAGCAGATCAAAATAGTTTTTATCGCGGAGAATGCACGCTTGACGATTAGTAAAAAGCTGAGCAAGACGAGGCGAGGTCTAAAATCATGAGCGTGACCCTCTGGGCGATGAGCTACAGTGTTGGTGGGATGCACTGCTGGGAACCAATTTAATGCTGTAACAAATCAATAAATGTATCGGTTTATTGGAACCTGTGTAGAGATCGATTTGATTTATTTCGACCGTACAATCTCGCCGAACGAAATGAGGCCTTGTTAGTAAACGTCAAAAAACTTTTGAAAAAGTTTTAGTCTATTTTTACGGCAGCAAGCGTTGCCCGATACTTACACATATACACATTATACGTACTCTCTCGTATATCTTATCGCATAAACACATGAAAGTTTCTTTATAATTTTTAAGTACTAAAGAATAAAAACGTTATAAAATTTGTTTTACCACAAAAATAATCGCTTAACGCTCGCCATAAAAACAACATTAAGAGTAAAATAATAAATTACCGAAGGTTTTTTATACCGCACTCAAAATATTTTACCACTCCTGCCGTAAACTCTCTCGTCATTGGTTTCGCTAATTAATCGGCGCCAGTCAATAATTTCGGGCCGAACGTAACCCATTTATTCGTGGTGTAAGAATGCAATTAATCAAAACGTGGTCAGTAGCTAGAGCCGTCCGTAACGCCTCGTAAACCGATATCGATTTAGTAGATAAGTTGCGCAAGCTATTGTACAAAACTGCTAAGTCATCGCCAACAAAGGCGGGTAGTGGGCACCTTATTAAAATTTAGCCGGTTTCGATGAGCCGCTCTGTTTTGATAACCGCTTCCTCGAACGCGATCGACAAACGCGCACCGCTCCGATGGTTGCAGCTTTTTGACACTTTCCTATTGTATTCACAGTTTATATAAATATTAGTTTGAATTTAATTGTGCCGTTTGAAATTTGAAACATTTTTAACTAACATCTTGATTTTTTTAACTAAGGCATCATTATTATTTCCACCAATAACTAATGCGATCGCTGCCAAATGTCCGTCGCACAATAGAATCAATTTTATGTTTGAGTTGACGCTAAGTGCTCAAAAAGTTGAATTTGTCAGAAGCGTGTTGCTATTATAGCACCGAATGAAATGAAATTTTAATCAATTTGGTAAACTTCAATAGGTAAGCATGCACTAAATAGGACACGTGCTGACGACAAAGCCAATCTATTGTAAGCGAGATCATTATGTTATAAATTTGATTAAAATTCGATTACTAAATATTCCTGAACATTCCATAGACCTAGGAATGTCCTAAACTGGTATCCATTGCTTGAGCCAAATATAGCCGACGAAGTTGATCACTTTAGTTCAATAAACGTTTTTATAATATTACAACAATCAAGATTATCAACCTTGTGCCTACGTTAATTACAAAACTAAATACATGTATTTGTTTTTAACAGTAAATTAAATTTATTTATAGTATTATTAATTTGACCTTTCTAACTATTTCATATTTCGTTATTCGAAGCCCCTACATCAGCAGGTGGTCCGCTCCGGTCAACACACTTTGATGGACCGAGACCATTGTCAAATGTAATGGAATCAATCATAACTACAACATCGCCGAGGAATTCCAGCAGGGAGTAGGAAAAACAATGCATTCTCAAACTACGTACATAAGTCTGCCTGTAAATCGAAACCGCACAATATAACTGTAATATTTAAACGTTCCACTCAAAATAAGGCGAAATTTATTTAAAAACACCAGCATTTACGACAAATATGTGAGCATTTACGCAAAACAACAACGACACAGGATCGCGTGCAATTTTCGCATACAACGGACGCATGGGCGCGCACTGTGTTCAAGCAATTATTTTAAACACATTTCAACAAATGACGATAATGTCAGCCGACCAAGGAGATAAGGACAAAAAACATAAAAATTAAATCGTTCCCTGAACAATTGTTCGACTTCTTTTTATTTAGAATGTGCCCATCCGGACGGCTAACTAATAAAAACACTGAAGTAATCCAATAAATATCAACTTAATTAATCGCCGCAATTGGACTTTTATGTGCACTTATCGATATAAAGTTGGTGCACATGGCCACGGTGACGTTAGTATGTTACATAATTATTTATATCATCAACATTATACGGTGTTAAATTATACTTCCCCAATAAGAATTTATGCCCTCTTGTACCTATTAGGGTATTTATTTTAAGTCATAAATATCACTTATACGAGTTAATCCTAAGTATTTTCTAATAATATAAAATCATGCACATAAAATATGTTTTATAAAGATGTTTCCCGAATAAATGCGCCCGAAGTTACAACGCCTCCTGTGGATTTAATGACTGTGAACCAATTTAACAACACAGTTTAGCACAGTGTTTCCCATCAAGTGTGTTATCGTCTTCTAATCCGGTCCCCAGTGATATCGTAAACCAGAAGTGGTCTTGTAAGCGAAACCTGTTTCACAGGCGATCGCACGCACCCTACCGCTCCACAAATGCACTACTCACTAGAGAAAACACGAAGCAATTGAGTCCTTTGAAGGAACGCTTCGCTAATTAGTCGCGCGATTTTCAACCTTGGCTCATACATCTTACACTTTAAGATTGATTAATGAGGTGGAGGTTTGTAAGCCATTTATGGCGATGTTAGTGACGTTTAAAGTCACGCATGGCCACGAGAGGTGTCGTTGGTACAATTATCGCAATTGGCTCGTTGGCCTCAGAGCTAAAGACGCCCATCGAGAACTAAATGTGACCATGTCTACGAGTTGTGATCACAATGTAACATTATATGTCATTTGATATAACTGTTTATAACATCAAGTTATTAAATTCACTGACTCTATTAGCCTAACCCTGGCCGAAAGTAAGAGCCTCATCGTCGTTACAGGAATTAATCTAATATCAAAATTTTCAATCATTCTAGACTGTTTACTCTGTTTCATTCTGAGGCTTTGCTTAGTCTCATCTAATACTAGGATTTATGTATTTTCATAACGCTACTTCATTCGCTTGCTGAACCTATAGTTTATGCAAATCAAGGGTAATTTCTTATTCTAAATTGTTATCACAGTGGATACAGATGGTTCACCTGGTGGTGATGATTTGATAAGCTCAAAATCAGTGATTCTATTTCAGAAAAAAATCTACTAGTAATTACTGTATATTAAAAATTGAAACTTCATATCACGGAAATAAAGCTAAGGCCGTTTAACGACCTTGATGGTTGGAGCTTTATGCAATATGCGTTCATACAAAACAAGTAACTCAACACTCAGTTTTAGCATAAAGATCTATCATGGCGCTACAATTTTTAATGCTTATTAAGCCGTCTTTTCGACCGACTTCCAAAAAGCAGAAGGTCCTTAAATGGTCTGTATTTTTGATGCATGTTACGCGATATCTCCGCCAAATGTGGACTGATTTTCAAAATTCTTTTTGTGTTCGATAAAGCTTATTTTCAAGGGTGGTCCCAAATAAATTTGGTTACGATCGGATTTGAAGTCAGTCCGTTAAGATTTAAACTTGTGATTATAATATATAGATAAACAACAATAATGCAAAGAACAGTTCGGGAATATATTGCAATCGTACAGAATTTATTTATATTAAACCTATCATAACAATGCTGCTTTCGCTTAGTTAATATACTTATTTTAAAACTTATTTGTTTATTGTATATAGTAATAGTTTCCGAACCAAATTTAAGCATCCGGACGTACCTATTTAAAACAGTAATGTTCATAATGTGCTTAGGCTAGTTGCACATAGGTTAAATCCAATACATATTCTTATGTTACAGTATATCCGCTGTCGATAAACCGTCAGCCATTTACGAAACTATTAGCCCATTCGGGGTTGCACTTAAAAGGCTTTACCTATTGACCTCCCAAATAGCATTTGACACAATATACCTAAAGTTCATGACTTAAATATTCAGCTCCTTTAATTGGATAAATATTTAGTTACAGTAAACGAAGTAGGCACCCGAATATTTCCGAGGGCGACCTTGTTGCGTCGTTCGGTTTGTTACGCGATGGCCGCTTGTATATTCGTGAAATAGAAAGCGTAATTTTTATATAGTATTTAATTTTCTACAACTTATTGTCACACCTGCATACTCTAAATAACACCTCTTTTTAGAGGACTTTAGATGACTCTATCGTCTATCTATTAACAAACCTTAAAAATTGTGTTACCATTATATTTGATAGATTTCAATTTTTTTTTATAGATATTTGTAGATCATTTTTTTTTCTTTCTTCTTCTATATTTAATTTCATAAAGAGCTCTGTGTTTTTACTGTATAATATTGAATGGTTTTATTATCTCACATTCCAACAAGGTTTAAAAAATATAAGCAATCAAATAAATTGGTGCGTAGTTTCAAGGTATCTCTTGTTATTGTAAGATGCAAAGATTCCCTTACATATCTTAACAGACATCTCCACTATGCTGTTAAGAAATAAATACCAATTTATTAAACACCTTATTATGCTTTGTTTCCGTGTGTATCGTGAAGATCATACATAAGAAGATCGTACATCGATTTGTCATAATAATAAAAACGTGAAGATTATGATCAATTATTTTAATAATATGGCTGATGTATGATGATGGCCGGCGTCGCGAACACCACGTAGTGGATGTGAGTCGCGGGCTACGTCCAACTGAGTTGCTAGCTGTAATCTACTAATTCTTTACCAACTCTATGGATAATTTAATCGTCAATCCTAAAAAGTACATTTTTTGGATCTGCTAAGTCTTTTTAAAGTAGCGCTTAAAAACCTAGAGTCGCAAAAAATTACCAAAAGTGTACCTGTAACAGTAAAGACCATACATTTAAGAAACCCCTCGTAATTTCGTGTTTTCGACCGACATCCAAAAAGAAAGAGGTCCTCAATTCGTCTTTTTTATGTATGTTACGCGGGTTACGCGATATCATCGCCAAATGTGGACCAATTTTCAAAATTCTTTTTGTGTTCGATAGAGCTTATTTCAAGGGTGGTCCCATATAAATTTGGTTACGATCAGATTCGAAGTCGGTCCGTTAAGTTTTTAAACTTTTGAATATTAAAATAAGGCTCTCCGATTTAGTTTTAATTTTTCATAGCCGACGTACTTAACCTTTGTTTTTTTGAATCAAAAACTCTAGTGATTTTATGATTACATCTGGCAACACAGGTGCACACGCAACTCTGTTTGTAACGTGAGTCGCTCACCGGTATTACGCGCTGCGCAGCGCTCACCGACATTTTATAATAATACACCTACGTGCTACTATTATTTCATATACATACACCTAGGTCTTCGAGAGCATTCTAGTATATTTTGAATTATAACGTTTTTAATCGTGTGACTTTCGACTTACTACGTGGTCGTGGATTTGTGGGATTATGTGTAGGCCCTACATAATTGATGTGAAATTTGGGGAAATTGCAATAAAATTTTGTGTTTACAGTTAATTAGCATGTCCGGTGTTTTTCCTTATTACTTCATAGTTTTGTTATAGCCTAATTTTTCAAGATTAACTGCTAACATCGTTCCGTCCAAATCGGACCTGTTTGGCACGGGTGACGGTGATATGGAAGAAGTGGTTGGAGGCCTTAGCCCAGCAGAGGGACAGTAAGTGCTGAAAATAATAACAATACCAAATTGATATAAAACTGTTTATCAAACTAGTCACTTTGTTCAGTGCTTTGACTAGCACTAAGTGTTGGTCGGTTGGTTATTCCTACACTTATCCGAATGGTTGATATACAACCAATAAGTTCCCACACTTCACGCTAGGATAGCAAATGGGAAAGGGATTTTCTAATCATCTTTTTTTCATACTCTCAATGAAGATTGCCTGTTATTAACTTTTTAGAACATTAAGACATACTTAATATATAAATAATTTATAGAACTAAGGTTTCATCATTCTATAATGGCACCCAGTAACGTCATCCTATCCTTTACGTCAAGGCATGCTGACACTACTTATACCAAGTAGCGGAGGTCATTGTCGTCATATTATGCGACCATAAAATGAAACTGAAACCAAGACTCATATAATGGTATACTTCCCATCAACGCGTCAAATGACATTTTTTTTTAATATTAACGCACGCGTTAATAACGCGCACGTCTCGTAACAGTAAAAGCACAAATCGCTCGTTATTGTCGCGGCAAAAAATAAAATAAAGTGCAAATTTTTGAAATTTCGAAGGTATGTGAAGTTTACCAACCCGCATTAGGCCAGCGTGGTAGACTAAGACCTAACCCCCTCATTAGCAGAGTAGAGGAAGCCTGTGCCCAGCAGTAGGACAGTAATTTTACAGGGCTAATATTATTATATTTTAAAATTTTTGTAAGTAGTACCTAGAGTACTAGAATCGCGTTTCTAAATGAAATGGTAGAATCACATTGTAAACAATCAATTTATCTATGATACAAGTAGGTTCGCTTCACAGAGGCAGTTCCAGTCTCTCGTCAGTCAGTGAGGATTCTAGATGGTGAAATCCATTCCAATTTAACTTAACAAGGGAAGTTAGAAAATAATTTTACCTATTTGAGTACTACCGCGTATAGAGGGAAGCAGTTGTACAAGCCCTCATTCGCAAGAGAGCTTTTCCAACCCGCGTTATAAAAGCGTCTAAACATTTCTGTTCATACAATTGCTTGAAAATCATTTTTGCCTTTTTTCTAATAAGGTATATTCTATATGACGCGGAGTGGTTCCAACGTCATTGCATAACGCAAAAAAAAACGCGGCGTGTGAACAACTTATACTAGAACTCATTTGTTACATTACAACAATTTTCGCTTTTTGTTACTAATTCGATTGTCAAAAATATTTCTGCCCCTGACTTTTGACACTCGATTCGATTTTGACTACTATTTACAGCACTTTTTAACTCCATTTCGGTAGAATTTTAAGTCAATAAATGAAACCGAATCGTAGTCGGAATCGGATCGATTGTCAAAAATATTCCTGCTCAGGTCGCTGAAAGGTGATATAAGTAGGAAACGATGATGGAAAGGACTGGGAAATTATTATTGCAAGTTCGGCTCTAGATCACAAACCTAACAAACATGTATATTCGTTGTTAATAGAATTAATAAAATAAGTGTGAATAAATAGTTCTATTTCCACATCAAACAGTGATGATATACCCAGTAATTATAGTCCGATATATCTAAGTAGGACGTCCACCTACAAGGTGGACCGACGACCTGATAAAGGTCGCAGGAAGTCGCTGGATGCAGGCCGCTTCCAACAGGTCGATCTGGAAATCTTTGGGGGAGGCCTATGTTCAGCAGTGGACGTCCTATGGCTGATGATGATGATGATGATGATGATATCTAAGTGAATTACTTGAGTAAATACATTTCCATATATGTACAGATAGCTCAACCGTTTTATGATGAATAGGTACAGTTACACCGCGGTTACTCTAGTCAAGTCGTGATCGCTCTAGGCTTTCACGGTATACGCAATGGCGTAGATATCACTTCTGACGTATACAAAATATATGCATTAATTTGGTTATATAATTATTTGTTTACCTTCTGAGATAAGTCTCTCTCGGATCTCCCACGCGAAAATAGTCGGATTTTCTCTTTTGTATTGTTCTATTTTTGATACGACGGCAGGGGTGGCCACCTTTGGTTTGCTGCCACCAATTAAGCCAGGCGGTCGGAGTGTACCTGTGGACAAATTACATTTTTTACATTTTCGTATATAATTATGATACAACTTAATACAGCACGTATTTTAAAAAGATTCCACAGTCTAGGGTCCTTACCACTTGTGGCTTAGATCCCGAGCCTCGCTATAAAAATTTAATACTTTATGTTTTAAAAATGTAAAGAAATAACTTGATATTATTACCAGTATGCAATGACTAAACAATGTACATACAAATTAAAAACAATAAATTACGCTACACTTAAAAGAGTAAATTTTGCAATTAAGATTAGTTCTCGGTAACCAGCCAGATACCCTTATAGTAGATAGGTACATACATTATATTTGATTGTTACCAGTAAGTTTTTTCATTTGTAAACTCTGCGTGAAAAGGCCACGTATCAACATCGGCTCCGCGTAAAGTAGACAAAAACTAATTGAACAAACTGTCACCTGCTACCCACTCAACGGAATAAAAGAAAATTTAAAATCAAATTAGAGCTGCAAATAAAAATGCCAATAATAGCTACACGATACCGATTGATGCAATTTCATTGAGTGCTAAACGTGAGTAAACGCGACTCACTTGTCGCGAATCAATTCTTCATATAGCCAGCTTTCTGCTGTTCCTATCTTCACTCTTAAAACTGTGACGTAGTGCTCAAAATTATATATTGCTTTGACAATCAAAACTTTGTGTTTTCCGATACAAAAAGTAGGTGGACGTGGAGCCATACAAAAAATTTATAATCGAGCACGGCGGTAAGAATAACAATGAAACTCTCAAATAAGTATTAATAATTACAGAGTCATTGACGTCGGCTAAATGAAACTTCTGTGAGCGAGATGTGAATTTGTAATTTAATTTCGTCTTACTTTGTTTTGTCACTGAACTCAATTTATATAAGTAGGCGCGGGAGCAATGAGAACGGATGTAACGTTACTGCTCTAGGCTGGTTAGATAATAAGCCGCTGCGCCCGCGTTCATTTTTAGTTATCTGAGTTTTTGTTGAGCGCAATCTAAATTTAAAATAACATAAAATCAAGGATTGCGTAAAAAATTGTTATGATGGATTCAATAATGCTTAAGATAGATAATGGATGAGTGCGTGCTCCGGGACAATTACGTAAAAACGCAGCAGCGGCATTCCGGCGGACGGCGGGCGTCCTCACTGTTTTTACAATATGCGCGGCCAGCGTTGTCCTCCATACCGATAACACGCTGAATTATTCAACACATTATTTATATTCACATTTTTGTCAGCGCCATCCAAGATGAATTCATAAAGGTCTTTATGTCTTGATAAGACTAAAGCTTACCGCCGAAAATGGTGGTGCCGCGTAAAAAGCTAAACTCAAATGTTCGAGAAAACTCCGTCACATGCCTTAACTGGTGAGGATAATATTAACATTCTGACAACGTGAAAGCCGCTGAAGTGATTTAGATGAGACGTACAAGGTATATGGTTGGGTAATGTACTGAAATTAATACAGTCCCCATGTTGCCGATATTTTACATTACCACAAAACTTTGAGTACTTTGGCTCGATTTTTCTAATTTGCAATCGATATCCCAAATTAGACAGCCTTCGTGGCGCAGCGGGCGATTAGCCGGCTGTAAAGAGAGAGGCCGCGGGTTCGATTCCCGCATTGAGACAAATGTTTGTGTGGCTCTTTCGGAGACGAGACTTTCGGTCTCACAACACCTAGACTTGAAATAAATATTTGTGACCGCACACTAGGTATGTGACTGTGGGGTGCATATATTATATTTTATTATTATTATTATTTAAATAATCACACTCTACCAAACCTCACGAGTACGACTTCGAATCATTACTAAATACGACATTATTTAATGTTTAGTTACTGTGGCTTAATTTTAACTTCTTGCTTAGGTACAGTGGTATTACGTGCGCGGAATGATTATCGTCCTGAGGTCTCGGGTTCGATCCTCGGGTCGGGCAAAGTGATATTAGATTTTTCAGCATCAGCCCGGAGTTTGGGATTTGTGCCCGATATGGCGATAGGCTGGACCCCTATCACATCTGGGACGGAGCTAAGCTCGGCGAAATGTGGGTGTTTTAGTTCGCTAGTGCGCTTCTGCCTGCTCCTTTGGGGATACAGACGTGAGCTTATGTAATGTGTTATGGCTTAACCGAAAAACGTGTATTCGTTGTCCATAGCGCCCAAACAATATGGAACTTACCGATAATGTGTAAAGTTTATCCCACATGAGCATGTCCATGCGATACAAAAATGCATGTGCGTCAACCGGCAACCCGCATTCGAAAAATTAGTATAATTATTGTTCTTATTGAAGCTAATGATAAAGTATAAAATGTTTAACACGTACGATACGCCATAATATAGCACATTAAGTAGACGGTGGACCTGTTAAAGGTTTTTAGATCGTAATAAAGTTTAATATAGTGCTCGTAGACACCTCTATATACAATATTTCATTCAATTAACATTTATGATAGACACGAAATGATCATTAAAAGTCACATGTAAGTTTTTATTTTATTTTTGTACCTCTAATTCTGAGCATGCAATTTTAAAACGACGCTCTCGGAAAATATTATCACTACTTTAAGTATATTTACTGTTCACGTTATTAATCACGTATTAACTATGGGCATTATAGCATAGACTTTTAAATAATATAGTTCTAAAGTGCCTATTGATTTTAATTAAAAGATGCGAGTATATTTGATTAATTAATGCGACGGTGGCGTAATTGGGTACTTGATGTTTGAATTTATATACATATTTATATGTAGTAGCAAATAAAACAAAAAAGAAACCCTTCTATAAAAACTGCATCGAAATTGGTTGAAAAATGAGGCAGTAATTCATATTTTAAATTCTGGGATAGGGGCAAAGTGGAGATATCTTGGTATCCCTTTCCAACGCACGTACCGTTATGGCGTGACGTGATTATACTGATACTTTTCTTTCCCGCAGTTTGATGGTTACACCAAACTTTAAAAGCTTATAACTATTTCATTTTTCAGAATATTTCAATGAACTGAAAACTGACTGCCTCGGTGGCGTGGTGGTATATCGGTACGACTACGGTTCTGCGGTCTCGGGTTCGATCTTCGGGTCGGGCAAAGTGATAATGGATTTTTCCATATCAGCCCGGAGTCTGGAATTTATGCCCGATATGGCGATAGGCTCGCCCCCTATCACATCTGGGACGAAACTAAGCTCGGCGAAATGTGGGTGTTCTAGTTCGCTAGTGCGCCTCTGCCTACCCCTTCGGGGATACAGGCGTGAGCTTATGTTAACTGATAATTAATTTCAAGGCAGTTTTTATAAATGTTTATTATACACTTTTATTAAGCAAAATCAAATCGAAAAAAACATGGATCGTATAAAGCATTACACGTTTGAATTCTAACATCGCCTTTCACTATAAACACAGCATTTTGCATGTAACTATTGAAAATCCATATTGGTTATTCTAAGTTGAAACGCCAATAACCCGGCCGTTCTCTATTGATTGATAGCTAAATTGCAGGAGGCCGGCACACTGATCATTTTGCGATAATTAAATCGGCTAGGAACGTAATCGCATGACCGGGGCCAATTACTAGCTATTGCCTAGGCAGAGGCGGATCGTGTGAGGTACTGAGGCACTGAAACGGCAAGTAAATGTGTGTTATTTGCGTGAAACTCATGCGTGTGCTCCCGGCGCGCTCTTGCGACGATCATACAACCAATGTAGGGTACAATCACGGACGTAAAGAAAAAGAAGGACACCATCTCGCCTATTGTTAACCGGACGCCACAGAGAAATCAAGCACACATACGCGCCTGTACAAAAGTGCCCTCCGCACACACGCCATTACGTGTCGATAGATCGAATGGGCCGAAAACCCTGCTTCACCAATGTTCCTACCGTTCCGTCCATCTTTTTTTATGTCCGTGGGTATAACCAATGTAGGGACTTCTTGGTAGTGTCAAGTTACGTAACAAAATAAATCCCTTATAATTTTGGGAGTTTTTGTCATAGCTATTTTATTCAGATATTATATCGGTGATGATAGGTGTATCTATATATTGTGTCTACAAAAATTTGAAAATGTTGTTGGTGAAATTTGAAACAAATAAATTACTGTAACATGATAGGGATCACGCTTATCACCATACCGATTCCCATCGACCCAAAATGTAACTTAGAACAGTAGCCCGAGCACGAAAAACTAATGTAAATGTAAATGTATTAGAGTTCGCTGCGCACTGATGACGTTTGGTTAATATTTCATACAAAATTCATAGACGCGCATCGAGTTCGAATACATTTACGGTTGTCAGAAATTTTCCTGCTCAGGCCGCTGCTCATGTGTGATTTTTCTATTGAAAATTGTGATAACTGACTTGGGATTTGAACAGCCACACGGTTTCAAATTATATACACTATCACTATACCAGTGAGGCCAGTAAGATTCTTATAGAAACTCGGCTAAAGTACAAATTATATACAAAAAATACTGCCTCAGTAGCGTGGTGGTATTGCATGCACGGTACGACTATCGTTCTGAGGTCTCGGGTTCGATATCCGGGTCGGGCAAAATGATATTGAATATTTCTACTCAGTATCAGCCCGGAATCTGGAGTTTTTACCCAATATGGCGATAGACTCGCTTATCCCATCTGGGACGGAAATGAGATAGGCGACATGTGGATACAGGAGTGAGTCTATGTCCCTTACTTATAAAAATATTTAAGCGCTGCTTATGTTTAACTATAGGTTGTCCCTTTCAGTTTTAAACAATGTAACGCAAGGAACAGAAGTGACAGGATATTCTTAGCGAAAAGTTAAGCGAAAATGTTTTTATAAGTAAGGCCCTATATATGTAAGTACCTACGTAATAACAAAAACGGTTCTGTATTTCTTATCTAGTCTCATTAAAGAAGTGATTGGAGTATTTCAATAGATATTCATTAGCGGTAACACAATTTGCCACGTTATCAGAACTCAAAACCACTGTTAAGAACTGTCAATGATCTTAGAGAATTACGTTACACAATAACCCGAACTATTAATCGAACTAGTCTACAGGTATTGTAACTACACTTCAGGTACAAAACAATGATATGCGATTTATCAATGCCGTCGTTATAAGTTATAAACAGCACAAAGCACACTCAAAACGCAAGTTAATAAATTTCCACACAAGAGTCATTTATGGACGTTTAAAGTCATTACACGGTGCGTCTACAAAGATCTTTTAAACGACACAGAAAAGGCCTGAATCGAGTTAATTAAATTTATATTGGGGGTATTTAAAAGTGGCCCTTTATGTTCGCTGGCGCTAGCGTAAACCTCGGCCGAGTAATGCACTGTCATGCAACTAATAGATCAAAATCTTAAGCGGCGAAGTGGGCCTGGATAGGCTGATTTATTGAACATAATGCAATGCGTGTTAACGATGCCTTGATTCGGTGATTGATTGGCTTTTTGTTCGATGCGGGAAATCAGTTCACGCATGCTCCCTCAGAAGCGCCTGAACTGCTAAGTTATTTTAAACTACATACTAATATTATTAGAGGTATTATCATGTTATATATTTTATTCGTATTGTAGTTATAAAAAAAACACAATTAAAACTTTAAGAACTCCAAATATACAATTCAACATAACTTTTCTAAAATGATTGATAATAACATCGCTTTCTAAACAAATACTAGATAGTAGATACTTATGCAGATACATAATAATTTAATTCAAAAAATTGGTCTATGAGCAAAGACCATTAAAAATGTAAATTGACATCAAAGAATTGGAGCAGAACAAGAAAAAGCGTCGTTTGTAAAACAAGAATGTCAACCCGGATAATTCAATTTTGATTATAGGACCAAACCTAAATACAGCTTCATTATATGCTGCGGCGATCCGAGGACAATCATCTTGAGTAGGTATCATTAGCTACCTACCAAATTTAGGTGGAAAGAAATAAAATGACCGGTTCTATATAAAATTACTCACTCCATGAGCTCGGTTGCTTTGTGGACTTATGAATTATTCGTAGTGTCGTGCTCCACTAAATTTATACTTTGTTTATATTGGATTTTTGTGGTTTATCGGCCATTAAATAAATATTCTGTTGCAAACTCATCATTTGCATCGGAACAGTGCCTTTGATTTTCATCGCCGCATTCCGATTTTATTTATATCAATTAAGCCCTAATTTAAAAGTCAAGTTGTTCTTAGGGCATTATTTATGCGTGCCCATTTCAACATTCAAATTGTTGAGCTAGATAATAAGTTGAAGCGTGGTTTAAGCTAAGACTATGTACGTATGTTAAACACGTAAGTGGTTAGACATGATGGCCTTTGGCGACTCGTAACCGGGCTTCCGTGGGAACCCAACACGTGACGTTACGAAATTACCACGAGCAAAATTGATTGACAATATAACCTATCGTTCTAAAACGTTCATGGATATTTCAAAGGAAATTTAAAAACCTATACATATCTGTTTGTACCTGTGTACTACAGTAGCTTATACTTTCTTCCAGCCTTTATTCCACTCTAATGTGGGGCGGCGCAACAGCCTTTCTAAGCATTTTGCAGAAATTAGGCTTAGTTTTTTTAATACCGACTGCCTACATGACGCCAATTCCCCTTTAAGGGAACCAGTCCGGAACAAATCGTGTTAGAAAAACCGCCCGACCTTAAACGAAACCCAGGATTTCCCGATCTACAGCCCACATGCGCTGCCAGTTGCCTCTAGACTAAGTAGTACAATAACTACTATAATTATCGTAATATACTTACGAATTTTAATAATACAATAAATCAAATCACAAAGCATTTCATATATTCAAAAATATTTAGATACATTTGAAAGTAAAAAACAAAACTGTAAGTGTTCGTTAAAGAATGTTCAAAGTGCGTATAATGATAGGATGGTCACAGCGGTAATAATCGCATGAGTGCATTCGAAATCGTCCTTTCACGATTCCTGAGCAAATACAAAGTGTACTCGTGTCCTAATAACCCCCGTACTTCTAATTCAGTATATTAAATGAATACGATCAAGTGTTTGCTACGTCATAGTCGGATCACGCTTCGCTTGCAACTAACCATAGTATTAAGTGATAATTGTCTCCTACGACATTGTTTACTTTAATCAGCGAGCATTTTAATTGCAACAAGACGTTGCAACACGTTAATTTAAGGTTTGCCGTTGCGAATTTATTGTCCTAGTGTAATTACAATCGAACGTATTCAAAGCAGTGAACGCATTAAGATTCACCGCGGTCTTTTGTTTCAAAACACTCAATTAAAGATTGCGATTGCAGCAATATGCATTCGTGATAATTATAATGGTTGAGGTACAAATGCGAGGTTGTGTATGTGAAGAATCGTCGATGATAAGATATTTCTCACATCACCAATCAGGTTCGGGTTGGGAGCGCATGCTCGCGGCGGGACATTTATCCGCACCCGGTGGCTTATAATTAACACGCTACGAGTTTTATGAATCGATTAGGATCTAAGCTTTCGTCAATAGCAGCTTTCGTCGCGGCAACCGAAGCGATCTCTTATCCGTGATTAATGACGATTGAGATTTTTCGCCTAAGCCTTTTATTATGCGCATGTTAAATACCGTGTGCGTGAAATGACAAACTGCCACTAAATGCTGCTGTACGACTCTTTATCGATATACGACAAATTAAGCCC
This sequence comes from Clanis bilineata, assembly GCA_036417725.1. Classification (NCBI taxonomy): domain Eukaryota; kingdom Metazoa; phylum Arthropoda; class Insecta; order Lepidoptera; family Sphingidae; genus Clanis; species Clanis bilineata. Next base: position 7,996,561 of record CM071149.1, on the reverse strand, counting down.
AAGCTTTTAAGCTAAATACAATATTTATAGCTAAATTAGCTTGATAATATTATTTCGTTTTTATTAATATTGTAGGTCTATATTTCGTTATAATTATGTTGACGAAAATAGAGACTACTATACAGTTGTTTACTGAGTAAGAAACAGAGGTGAAAAAGCTATAAAAAAATCATTAACTTCACTACTTAATCGATTTCGAGCCTTCTGTAACAAAATCCAAAATGAAATTTTAAAAGTTTCATTATTCCGTACTTACTTTTTAAATGAGATATTTTATGTATATCATAGAGGATTAAACTGTTGCCTTAGCAGGAATATTTTTGATAATCGAATTCGTATCGAGCTAGATGCGCGTCTATGACATTTGTATGATATATTAACCAAATGACATCAGTGCGTAATAAATATTCTAACGCCCGAAACCTAGAACGCTACTCAAACTTTAACTTCTTACCTTATTTCTCACCATACATTTTGACACATAAGACGGCCTTAAACGACATAAGGCGACCCTAAGGCTGAGATCTATAGAGCGAACTTCTACAAAGTCAAGTTCGATTTAACAATTCCAAAACCTCAGTAAGTTCATTTCTTTGACTCAGATTTAGTCGAAGTTCGCTCTATATAGATGTTAGCCTAAGTTTTTGAGTATTCCGGAGTTAGGGTTATAGAGGTATATTAAGTACCACCTATAAATTTTGGTAGAGCCACGCTGTAGACAGTAACGTCTACAGCACGAATGGGCCGGCTCGACCGGTTAGACACCAGTTTCACAGAAAACCGGCGTAAAGTGGCAGCTTGCTGTCGCTTGGTGGCCCATTTCTTCCCTCCCTTTCCCAATCCCTATTTCCTCCCCTTCCATTCCCTCCTTTTAGGTTGGCAACGCACCCATGATTCTTTTGTGTCTTGGGTGTTTATGGGCGGTGGGGATAACTTACTATCAGGTGACCCATCTGCTCGATTGCTAATCTCTGCTATAAAAAAAAAATACAAGGCTACTTATCCTTTAAGCAATAGCACTAACTAGTTCTTAACATCTAGTAATTGAATTCGTCCGTAGTACTTCAAATTCACAGTATTATCTAAACTGTGACATTTTTTTTCTCCACAGTAATAACGCTGGTATTATTGAAGAAATGATCGTACGTCTAACCATACGGTAAGGAATATAGGTGAACGGGTAATTGCACAAAACGTTTAACAGAACGAGTTGTATGAACTGTTATTTTGAAAAATACAGCACAGAACGAATGCAGAATGGTTAATATACCGAATATTACGAAATATGTAAACATGATAATATATTATTATAACAGTGTCACTTATTATACAGTGTGTTTTTTTTTAACTGGCACAGTATACGTAAATCTATAGGAGATACAGAGAAATCGTCTTAGAAACCATTTGCTCTTTTTTGTGAAGAAGACGCCAGTCTGACGTCAACCCCCCCGGTGGGATCCAATCCCGGGAAAATTAAATTAGAAAATTTGCTTTGCCCGACCTGGGAATCGAACCCAGGACCACCCGCTTCAGAGCCCATACATACTGCCACTAGACCAAGGAGGCGACTAAAGAGCCATGATACTAATAAAGGTAAAAACCTAGTATTCATATATTGCGATACCGACACGTAAAATAATATACCTCTATAAAACTAATAAGTACTGGTGAACATATAATTATATTTGATAGCGAGCGAATATAATAAAAGCCGAATCCTTTCTGCAATATGCTTGAAAAAGTATGTTGCACCGACCCCACATTAGAGTGGGATAAATGCAGGTAGAAAGAAACTATGATATGGTACAAATAAAATAATAAACCCACAGTAACCATACGTATGAAAGGATAAAGAGAAATCACGACGTCAGTAACGGGACTAGTGGCACCAAAATATCGGTCTCACTAGTCCCGCGGGACTAGTGGGATTAACTTGTCCCACTAGTCCTGTCGCTGGACAACTCAACGAGAAAGGTGAGACAGACAGAATATTTTTCATACAAATTATTAATAATCCGGTCTGTGTCTTAATACTGTTATTAATTTGATAACTTAATAATGTTCAATATGACCTCAATCTTACCGAATGCAAGTACGCGCACATTTCAGCAACAGCTCAACAGTTCTAGTGCCCTTAGATAACGATTTTGTATAGCAGAGATTAGCAAACGATTATATGGGTCACGTTATGATAAGTGATTTCAACTGCCCAAGTCAACCACGATAGCAAAAAAATCATGGGTACGTCGTCAACCTGAAAGGATGATAATGGGAATGAGAAGAGAAGGGGGGGATACGGTGGTAAATCTCGCTTATGCCTGTATCCCCGAAGAAGTTTAGTTCCGTGCCAGATGTGATAGGGGACGAGCATATCGCCATATTAGGCACAAATTCCAGACTCCGGGCTGACATTGAAGAATCCAATATCACTTTGCCCGACCCAGGGATCGAACCCAAGACCTCATAACGATAGTCGTACCGCGCACGCAATACCACTAGGCCACTGAGGCAATTAAGTATAAATAAATCTATTGATATAATTTTATTGCTTACCAAGCAATTTGGTTACAGCACCTTGCTGTGACAACACATGGTGAGCGATGTCGTAGTGCCTCAGACCGAAGCGGGATAGTTCTAGAAGCCTCTGTTGCGAAAGAAGGGAAGAAAGGGGGTGTGAAGCGGCGCCCGGGTACAGGGGCGTCCCGGACCCCCCGCCCGCACCTCCCGCCGATGACGAAGGCGACACCGGCACTGGAAAAGAAAATGCAGTCATTAGTGTATGAGAATTTTCCCCTGATAGAAATTCGAAAGGGTCAATATAAATTAATACACCCAACAGTCACACACATAGTCCTGATAACTACACTAAGATACGAGTTTTGTGTCGTGGGTATCAGAATCTACGAGAGACTTTTGGTCTCACAACACCAAGACTCTCGCTTTACAGCCTACTCCTTGCCCGGTGCGACACGGAGGCTGTCAATAAAATAAATTATGTTAACAGATTATTATCGGCGAAATGTTGATGTTCTAGATTTATAGTTCGACTCTACTTATGTACCTCTTCGGGATACAGGCATGAGCCCATGTATGTACATACTTACATATGCTCACGCCTGTATCCCCGAAAGGGTAGGCAGAGGCGCACTAGAGAACTAGAACACCCACATTTCGCCGAGCTTGATTTCGTCCCAGATGTGACAGGGGGCGAGCCTATCGCCATATCGGGAACAAATTCCAGACTCCGGGCTGATACGGAAAAATCCAATATCACTTTACCCGACCCGACAATTGAGAAAATCGCCTCAAACAGTTGTTGTTATTATAAACATAAACTGAAATGTTTATAAATGTTCATTATTAATTCCAGAGTCGAATCAATCTATTTTGTTTATGCAACGTGTATAAGTATTAAGCTCTGTTCAGATGAAGAGAGTTTATTACATGATTGAAGTCAGAATGTAGAAGAAAATTTATATTTACGAGACTGCGTCATATAATTTTATGTTAATAAATCAATAATACTCAACAGTCACACACATGTTCCTGACGTCGCAGTAAGCCAGCTCTATATTCCCCACAACTCTATGCGAGACTTGGCGAATACGAGTGTAGAGGGAGTGTTCCGTCTACCTCTATATTCGTATTGTCTGTACACGTCTTGTCTTCGACTTCTGCTGTTCTTGCTAATAGTATCTGAACCTCCCGTGTTTTATGTTTATAATTGTGCCAGAATGAAAAGAGCGAGGCCTTGTTTATACGAATTGTACTTGCGCAATCTTAGTCAATACGATCCCGGGGTGGTGATTTTCTAATACAATATTGATTATTTTATGTGGCTAACAAGGCTCGGGTATATTATATTCACGGACGTAAAAAAATGGACGAAGCGCTAGGAACATTGAAAGTGAAGCAGGGTTTTCGGCTCATTCGATCTATCGACACGTAATAGCGGCGGCCGGCGACTGATCGAATGGGCCGAAAATCCTGCTTCATTTTCAATGTTTCTAGGGCTCCGTCCATCTTTTTTTTACGTCCATGATTATACTTTAAATAATTTATATTTGTAACAACTTATAAAAACGAATAATGCATAATCCTAGTACTATACGCGCGAATAAAGTAATAAAATGTAACTAGTTTTGCTTTCATAGTCTCTTTCAAGTAGCTTTAATTTTTTACAATGTTCCGGTAAGTACATATAATGGGAATGCCTCGGGCTATATTTTGTGTGATTCCACGTTACTGAGGGCTGGTGAATCCGTGCGCATTTATTAAACACTTATATTATTACAAGTCCGCGTCTAAGGTTCAAGAATCAAGTTTATTACAAGGCGCGATATACAAAATATAAAGCCCTGTGAAATGTTAGGGAAAATGCACTGCGAGCCATTATTTTCCTTGATAACAGACTAAACGTAACTTCCTTATTATTAGACACTTATTTAGAAACGATACGACACCCTTGGCTTAGTAATACAAAACAAATGACAATTTAAAAAATAAATAGATTGATGTAAAAATACTTTTTGTAGTCGAATAGCTCTATCCGTACAGAATAAAAAATACCCCAGTATTAAACTTTTCGAAGAGTCAACGAATCGTACTGTATATGTGTACACACGCGCATATATTTGATTCAATTTGTCGTTAACATCGCTCAGATATATAAAAATTGGACCATAACAATGCATTCTTATGAACACGTCGTAACACATTCAATTATAAATTAAGCAATAAACTTAATATAGCATAATTTGTTTATCAGGTTAAGCATCGAAATTAATGCAAGTGGCATAACTTGTCCATAACTTATCAGTTTTTATTGGCGAGTCAATAAGGCGATTTCGTCAACGAAATCATTATAGAGCCGTTTCACGCCTTCTAGCAAATACAGATCTTATTATAAAGGCAGTTAGGTATTATTTTGGGACTCTCCACTCGTTCTAACCGAGCGCTCAGAACTTGACTTCAACATATAATTTCTCGTGTAATCGCTTTAATAATGGGTAAAAAAAAGTGATATTATCTGCCCACGGTCAATAAATTAACACCGTTTAGAGCAAAAATGTAGATTCTTAGTGTCGCTACTATTATAAATAAATTGGAGTTGGAGCAAAGGCTGTAGGAGTTTGGTTCGTGAGTGCGTGTGTGTGTTTTTATTAGGGTGCGTGAGCAGTGAGGCCTTATTAAAATATTTCGAGTGGAAACTGGAAGGACCACTTAGTGGTGCGCGGGAGTTTCACGCCTGAGCTGATACAACATTAAGTCGACAAGATAGCTTATTTGTGCTGAGCTCAGGATTAGTGCTAATAAATCACTGATTAGAATGTATTGACTGGAGTTCACTCCGCCATATGATCGTCGCTCTTATTTATTGCCTGTATTTTTTTTATTTTTTACGGCCTCGCTTTATCTATTTGTTAATGTTTAACGGTCTAAACTGGACAGTTTGTTTATTTAATTGGCTCGGCCACTAGCGTAAATTGTAATTATTGTTATGTGTTCTTCAATATAAATGTTGTTAAACTTGGTGTTTAATTAATAATGCAAATACACCTTTTATACGTAACGTGGACCATTAAAATATGATAAACTGTGTATTAACTTACGTATGTTATAGCAATTATAAGACACTTACTTATACGGTGAATTGTTTAGTTATATACATTTGTATGTTTGAGTGGTAGAGTCACGCTGTAGACAGTTACATCTACAGCACGAATGGGCCGGCTCGACCGGTTTGATACCACTGTCTCACAGAAAACCGACGTAAAGTGGCAGCTTGCTGTCGCGTTTCGTTCGGTGAGTGAGATTTCCAGTGGCCCACTTCCCCCCCTTCCTTTCCCAATCTCTTCCATTTCCTCTTTTTAGGTTGGCAACGCACCCATGATTCCTTTTGTGCCTTGGGTGTCTATGGGCGGTGGAGATCACTTACCATCAGGTGACCCATCTGCTCGTGTGCCAGTCTCTGCTAATAAAAAAAAAACATAAGACGGGTAATATTTTCGCACTACTAATTGTACAAACATATTAAACGCGAGTTTTACTCAGTGTAGATACATCTGCAGTGGCCAGAAGACATATAAACATGCAAAGTAATGTGAGGGGAGCACGTAACAACTTCGACTCCGTCCGAATGTAAAACAGTTTTATGCAAAAAATATTGTTCTACCCGCGAGTCTCGCAGCTATTAATGTCATCACGCAGCGGAAAATTACCACCTTTAGTGTAAATTTCAATACGAGATCGAAAGTGTACTCGCTTAGGCTCCTTTATGAGTGCAAAGAATTATATACAACGATTCTGCGGAATTGTTTTAAAAATACTCATGAATTATGGATATGAGATAGGTTTAAAAACTGTTTTTACATGTTCCTGAGTTTAAAGGGGAATTTTAGTAATTCGTGTTCAATTGCTTGTGAAATTGGTTAAAACGTGCAACATTAAAGAACTTACTTTGTTCTTTATACTTCATAATTTAATATTTTCTTTCTGCCTGGTGTTAAGGCCTGATGCCAAGGTCTTCCTACTTAAAAGCTTTCACTTCGACCGGTCTTGAGCATTCTCCATAGTGATCACACTGTGGATCTTCCTCCAAAACGTCTAGCCAGCACTTTTTGGGCCCTCCACGGGGACGCTTCCGACGCTCAAACTGGTCCAGACACTTGCAACCGACGTACTCACTTCGTATATTTCTTCAAAATTCAATATTCATTGAAATTGTCAAACATAATATTCAAATCGAAAAAAAAAATGGGAGGAACCCAGAAGTGAGCCAGTTAGGGATCTAACAATAATAAAAAACTAAAAGATGTATATAACTAGTTTTATTTCGATGGATAACATTCGCATAAACCTAAGACGTCGTTATAAAACATATTATACACAATTTAGATGTAACCTTTAGAGAAATTTTAATATTTAAAAATCAAACTAGACCTTTAGGGCGACTTTTACTTATCTAGAGTTACACCGACCTTTACTTATCTAGAGGTATTTTTAAATCAAGATTTGGGATAAATAGAGATTTATCACAGAGCTACAAGTGGCCCTTATTTAATTTAATTATTTCTCAGCCTTTCTTACTACAAAAAGCTTTTGTTTTACTTAATATGGCGGTATTATTTTAAATTGTACGGAAATCAACAAATGTTTCGAAATGCTACCTTTGTGTTCTTTAGTACAACCGCATCGTTGCATATTCAACGCAGTCGATTCGCGAAGATTTAATAGTCAGTTAAGACACAAACAACGGAAGTGAGCTTAAAACATAATCTATGGGCCTTTTCGATTTTTACCTTATTGATTAACGGCCTGAGACATCCGCGCCGCAGAATGGGGACCGCATAAATTCTGAGATGTCTCAATGCAGAACAATTAATATGCATATACGAAGGTGGCTTCAAAATTAATCCATTAGCTGATCGCGCGGCATAATCAGGCTATAAAACGTGTAAATTAAAAAAGTAATAAGCTTTAAATTGATTTGAAAGTAAAAAAAGTTGTTGAACCGATAAAAAAAGATTTACTTTTATTTGCGTTCTACTAAGCGCAAATCTATTTTATAATGCTTATTGCAACATGAATTTAGTAGAATGATTGATATATTTTTATCTGATTTTGCTAAATAAATTATCATCGTCTCCATGTTTGCTTAAGGCCGCTTTACCTGTCAAAATTGTATGACAAAAAACAGTGTAGGAAGCCGTCAAAGTTGAGTACCGATCCAGTATTCGGGCTACTTACAGCGTACATGGGCTTTCTACCGAGAGATCCTGGGTTCTGATCCCAGGTCGGGTAACGTATGTTTTCTGACACGAATCGCCCAAGACTAGATCTGGTTGATTTCACGCAGGCAGCATTAATGTAAAAACAAAAGCCAAATCCTTCTGCAACATGCTTAAAAATATGTGTTGTGCCGGCCCCACACTGGACTGGGATAATAAAAGTGGAAGTAAATTTTTTTGTAAATAAATTAAATGTACAGTACCGTTTTCAAATATAACTGCATATTGCCGTCGGGTATTACGTGGTATAGAAGCTGGACACAAATGCGATGTCCGCTCCGGTCGTAAAGTTAATAATGTTATAAAAGTAACTGAAGTTAACACCTTTTTATGAAATGTGAATTACGAATATATGTGGTTTGTGAACGGGATACTCGTTTCATTTAACAGCTTACAACGCTTGCACCTACTTAATATTTTTTATCAACGAAAGACGACACTTTCTTCGGTCATATTTCAGTAAAAATAATGATAAAAATACAAACGAACACATTAACTGAGCAATTAGTGTTATTATCAATAAGTATTACTTTGGTTTAATAACCCAGAGAGTGAAATTATACGAAGTTTTTAACGTTTTATTTTATCCGTCAGTGTTATAAAATCATACACCGAAAATACATTAAAATTTCACTGTGTTCAATGATGTTTCATTCAAGTTATTGCGTGGTAAAAAATTATCATCATATGTTAAGTACATGTAATGAGAATATTTTCGACGTTGGCTCATTTACCAATAAGACAATATTGGTTCTTATTAGGCATCTTGATGGTCTTAATATAGTAAATTATAATAAACTAGATATTATGTCCGATGTGCCTGCGTTTCTTTCGTAATAAGTATGCTACTAAATTTCTATTTCTATAATAATAATAATATTAGCCCTGTAATATTACTGTCCCACTGTTGGGCACGGGCCTCCTCGATGTTTTCCTTCACCGTTATAGCAAGCGATATTTCACAATGAAAATACACTTAACATAGAAAAGTCAGAGGTGTATGCTCCATTTTGGGGTTGGTCTCGAACCTCCGACACTTATCTCTGCAGTCCGTACCATTCTCAACTGAGCCATCGCTGCTCTATCCATCTATCTATATCTATCCATATATCATACATTAGAGAAATCTGTCTTTACCACTTTGGTCTTTTCTTTTGGAATTTGGAGGTTACCCAGTATTTTCATTAGTATTCTAATAATGAAGTGGTAAATAAACAAAGATTCCTATGTATACTACTAGACAGACTGATCGGTACATAGAATTTGCGCACAAAGTTTTCGTCAATTGACCGCAACTCACTATAGAGATCAGCAGGTCGATTCTCTAAGAAACTCCACAACGTTGCGATCGACGAGGAGCTCCTGCAGCGCACATTGTAGAGATCGACGGAGCGTTCAACGTTGTTGGGTCTTAGAGAATACCATTTTCCATATATTTATGTCAAACGCCTCGCTCGAGAGAGCTAATTCGCATCGCGCCGTCATCACGCATAGCGTTAGTGCGTGCGCTTTGTAAGGTACAAATGCAAACATCGTTGCCGCAATGATGCCGCAACGTTGTTTCACAAATGAAACCTTAGAGAATCGCCCTGCAGGCTCTTTTCCTTAGTAAACGAACGTCAAACACTCGCTGTAACAATTTTACTTCTAAAAAGCTTGTCTAGTATACACAGAAGTCTTTGTAAATTAAACAGTATTTATAGTAAGACATTTTAACAATTACGATAGTTTGTAAATAAAGTAGTGCGAAGTCATAATACTTTCTAATTCAAAGATGTAAGTTATCATTGTTCATGGCCAGACAACATGCTTACCATCATGCAAGTCACCTGAGAGAAGTGAGTACGAACAACTTTCGAATATAATATTATTAACAGGACATAATTTGAGATAAACGCGGCGTTCTCGATTCGAATATTTATTCGAAAGTTATTCATACTGAGTACAAAACAAACATTATATTTTATTTTTAGGTAGATATTTTGTTCATTCATTATACCTCGTGTATACGAAAGAAAAGTTGCATAACTTTTTAAATATTTAACTTATATTTTTAAATTTTTCAGTAAGCATTAAGTAGATAATAATCAACAATAAAATATAACTATTATTCAAAATGGCCACCCTTGTTTTTAATACGAACGACGCGAACGTTGTCCAGTACTGCTCAAGAGACACGATGCGAGGATGATCCTCTTCACCGACGAAACAATATTTACTGTCGAAGAAAAGTTTAACCGAACAAAACAACAAAGTGTATGCCAAAAGCAGCAAGGACGTCCCAGCTTCAGCACGGAATGTCTCGCGTACCCATCATCCGGCTAGTGTTATGGTATGGTGGGGCGTTTCATATGAAGGTGTGACTCCGCTCCTTTTCTGCCAACATGGCGTCAAGGTTAAAGCTAAAAATTACCAAAATGACATTTTAGAGTCTGTTTTGAAACCCCTCACACGTACTTTACTTCACAACAAGTACTGGGTTTTCCAGCAAGACTCCGCGCCATCCCATAAGACAAAAACCACCCAAGCTTGGCTGAGGGAAAATGTACCAGCCTTCATCGCGCGGACGAATGGCCCTCCTCCAGCTCCGACCTCAACCTGCTGGATTATTCATTGTGGTCTGAATTAGAGCTCAGGACCTGTCGAAAGTCCCACCCAAACTTGGAGTCACTGAAGTGAGCCCTCGTCCGAGAACCAAAGCGGATTCCGCTGGAAAAGGTTCGTGCCGCCATTGATGACTGGCCAATCGTCTAAGAGCCTGTATTAAAAACAAGGGTGGTCATTTTGAATAATAATTATATGTTATTATTGATTATTATCTACTTAATGCTTACTGAAAATTTTAAAAATATTAGTTAATTATTAAAAAAGTTATGCAACTTTTATTTCGTCTCAAAACTTATGTACACCCGAGGTAGTTTGCGATAAATGTAGTTTAAAGAGCTAATTTTTGTCAAGTGTCCCCACCCCCTGCCAGCTAAATGGTTGTGTGTGGAAAAAATCATAGAAGCATATATAACGAATTTTACCCATTGGAGGTAGCACATATATATGTTACATAAGTGTCTCGGCTTCGGGAGGCTGAGCCGCCCGTCACTATTTAAAAGGAAAACTACCACGGGTAAGCAAGCTTTACAAGCTACAAGTAATAGTTGACCAATATGAAAAGCTCAATTTTGTACAAATTCTATTGAATACCACTTAGCTGAAGTTGCTAGTTATATAGAACAGGTAGTAATTTATAAGTTTATGAATAATTACTTAAAATATACTTAAATAACATAAATACTTAAAATTATCTGTAATAAAATTATATTTCAGTAACACTCATCCATACTTCGGAACCCTTTACTATGCTTGTTCAGACATGTTGCATGCACTTGGCCGGTTTTAAATAATTATTGTTTATAAACGTTAACAAGTAATAAAATATTTCTTAGTAGATCATAAAGTCACAAACTATACAGAAACGGACTTTAAAATGATAACAAGAAATGTGTAGTTAAGGTCTCCCTCTATATCATAATATAAAAGCTTCTGTAAACGCAAAACGCGATAAGAAAGAAGCGAGAAATAAGGCATTATTGACATTAGGTAAAAGCCAGTGTAAATACTATAGCAAATTGCATGCTACAAAATGAGTATAAAAGCGAAGTGTTTTGATATGAAGTATATTTATTTGTAACAGGTATATTATGCTTGTTATTTCTCACCTATAATGAGTACAGAGACACGAAACTGAGTGAGACAATTATTTTAGTTTTTTTTCGCAGAGGCCTTCCTTGATCTATTGGCAGCAGTTCAGGCAAAGCCGATGATCTAGCATAATCTGTCCGGAATCCGTGAATCTTGGGGGATCCCAGAGGGATTTAAGTCAGGCGGACAGCAGGTTGTCGAAAATAAAGCCAAATCTCTACTGCAACGCGCTTGATGAAGTGTGTTACATCAACCCCAAAGTGAAATGGGATAAGGACAGGCAAGACATAGGCCGACTCATGAGTCAGCATATATGTGCTGTGGACCGAGAAGATCCTGGGTGCGAATCCCAGGTCGTCTTTTTCTAACGTGATTTAGCCAGAATTGAAAGAAGACACGTATTACGCATACTACTCGCTCCTGTGAGTGAAATTTCTGGTAGCCGAAAACCCCCCTTCCCTTCCCAATCCTTATACTTAAATTTCCATACTTTTAGTTTGTCGCTTCCTTGGTCTAGTGGCAGCATGTATGGGCTGTGCACCGGGAGGTCCTGGCTTTGATTCCCAGGTCAATTTAATTTGCCCGGGAAAACGTCGTAAAAACTAAGCCAAATCCTCTTTGCAACATACTTAAAAAGTGTGTTGTGTGTTGTTTAGTTTGGCAAAGCACCCATGATTCTTCGGGTATCTTGGGTGTTTTGTGTGTCTATGGGTGGTGAAGTCTGGATATCACTATTTAGTGACCCACCTGCTCATGTGTCGCACTATGCTATAAAAAATACATAATAATAATACAATTTGAAACCTTACTTATACGCATCTGTTATAATACCAGTATATTATTTAGTACATTATAATATTTTTAGTACATAATAATATTTTAGAGTTGCGTAGCGAAATAGCAAAAACGGAACCCTTATAATTTTGTCATATGCGTTTGTCTGTCCATCCGTATGTCTGGCCATTTTCCTATTACACAGACTTTTACATGGTCTGGGAACCGCCGTCCGCTAGGCAAAGAGAGAGATTAGGATGTCTCTTTTTTCGTGTCTCTACTCTTTACGTATGGGTTCCCAAATGGTGAGGCGCGCCTCCTAGGGGGGGCGCAGCAAGGTGCCAAAAGAGGCGCGAGCGTCTGGAAGTACAGGCGGGCGCAGTACGAGCGGATGATAGCACGGGCGATTAAAAAGTGTCTCTCGCGCATTACACTTAAAATGAGATGTACTTTAAAAATATAATACCAGAGCTCTCTTGTACGATGATATAAAAATACCACATTATATATTTTAAATACATTCGAAATCTTCCGAAGATGGTTGGGTGTATGAACTGAGTTCCCTAACGCACTCTAAGGCTTTCTGAATTCCAGGCGTACCTACTTAGTTCACTAAGTTTCTAAAAACCGAAAAACTTCAGCTCGAAACTCAAACCTAACTAGCTTAACAGGCAAGCTAGTAGGTTTGAGTTTTGCATACATGGAGAGGGGCGTGCGCCTATGCATTTAGGTAGTAGGGAGGTGTGACAACAATAAGCTTGGGAACCCCTGCTTTGCGTACGTGGGCCTTACTTATAAAAACATTCCTGCTTATCCTATCTTTAAGAATAGTCTGTCACTTTTTCATTGCGTCACTTTGTTTGAAATTGAAACTACTGATTTTATATTGACGGTTAAAGATATCGAGAATAATATTAGAAACATAGCGCTAGTAGAGGCCAATTTTGTAATCAGTTAATAGCATAATATGCTTATTGCCTTATAACTTGTCATGGTATCGATTATTTTCATATGTCTAATGATATCACAAAAACTTAATATCTATTAATAGAAAATATGATATGTTAGGCTATTCTTTTGGGCTATTTTAGCTCGGTGGCGTGGTTGTATTTCCGTACTACTACCGTCCTGGGGGGTTACCACTACCTCTTATAGCAGGATTATTATAATCTCACTTGTATCGATTCCCATACAAAACAAACGAAGAACGATTATAATAATAATGCTATAAGAGGTGGTGGTAACACTTCTGAGGTTAGATCCTTGGGTCGGGCAAAGTGATATTAGATTTTTCCATATCAGCCCGGAGTCTGGAATTTACGCCCGATATGGCGATAGGCTCGCCCCCTATCACATCTGGGACGGAACTAAGCTCGGCTAAATGTGGGTGTTCTACTTCGCTACTGCACCTCTGCTTACTCCTTCGGGGATACAGGCGTGAGCTTATGCATGATGTATGGTCTTTTGGGATAAACAGTCACTTATGTTCCTCTAAAATAGTGCATTCTTTGGGTCAATATATCAAAGATCCTCTGTTAATTAAACTGTTAATTTAAATATGTTTACAAACTAACTAATGTAACATTTTATAGTGATATAATTATTATTTTTGCTACAAACTCCACATTTCTTCAAGATAGTTCCCCTAGTTATAATAATTATACTAATTTAAAGAATTTATTTACTCATTTAAGTGACTATAATAGTATAATACATTATAAACAAACGATCTATTAATTTGAGAGATGCTATCTTTTGTTAATATATTATGTAAATTCAGACTTATTTACATTGATTATGATATCTTGATTTGGGGTGATGTCCACATACCAGCAGCCCGAGCAGGAAAATTTCTGACAACCGTAAATGTATTCGTGCTCGATGCGCGTCTATGAAATTTGTATAGTGCTCGGGCTACAGTTCAAATTTTATAACTTTATTTTTTTATGCCATCGAAAACTCGCATATTGGTAAGTCAACTCATCTCAGTCGGTCACACAATTACGAGTTTAGGTATTATGGCGAACTGCTACTCCAAACATCTGTCAGGTGTTTTGTGGTTAGTGAATTTTACCACAGTTAGGGAGGGAGACTTGCACCACTATTACTAACCTACAGTTAGTCTTAACCTCAAGTTAAATTTAACAACAAACTTATGAATGACATGTAATTCATTACATGTAATGTACTACATGTAATTACTGACGACATTATATTAATTACATGTAATGAATTACATGTCATTCATTTATTTATTTTTCCGTTTAACTTGAGGTTAGGACTAACTGTAGGATAGTACTAATGGTGCAAGTCGCCCTTATTGGTGCAATAACTTGAATGTAAGCTACCGGTGACAGAATTGAGAGTAACTTATAACGCTCACAGAAACAGATCATATTTATTCTAACAGGAAAAATCTAGTTTATGTATCCACATATCTTCAGTATCCACTTAATGGCGCGTATACACCGGGGCGAATGAAGGCGAACGAATCATGCCTGTTTCATTCCCACAACAGCGAAAGTTTGTTTGTGTGAACGCCACAGGTATAGATTCATTCGCCTGAACATAGGCCTCCCCCAAAGAATTTCAGATCGACCTGTTGGAAGCGGCCTGCATCCAGAGACAGGCATTATGGTAATATAATACGCAAGAGGGAAAAAAAGGAACAAATGTGATTTTTTTATAGCAGAGACTACACACGAGCAGATGGGTCACCTGATGGTAAGTGATCTCCAGCGCCCATAGACGCCCAAGACACTAAAACAATCATGGCTGCATTGCCGACCAAAAAGAAAGGAAATAAAGATTGGGAAAGGGAGGGGGGATTTGGGCCACCAGAAATCGAATTACCGAACGAAACGAGACATCGAGCTGCCACTTGACATTCATTAGTTTTCTGGTATATATGTATGTGTAGAGGTATAGATATATACATCTTAAGCATGAAACTCATTAAAGCTTCGAGGAGCAAGGTACAGTAAAGTACAAATCATAGAAGTAAAAGTCATAGGTGCGCTTTATTGGCTCACGGTTTATTTCAACTTCCCCTTCTACCACCTTAATGTAGAGAAACCTTTACAGTTGTAGCAATATGCGGGCACCAGTGGCATCCAATACTTGCGTCACACACTACCTCTGTGTGAACAAGTGTCCGCTGTTTATTCATTACCATTGTATATGAATGTTTTAGCCGACTTTACGGCTCATTAATACATTGTGTCCATTGTCTACTAATTAAGCAGCATCGCCTCCGTTTACGAAGCCAGCTGATTATTATGCGTGATCACCATTTAAATGTTAATTAGATTTATTAGCGCACCTGATCAAACGCGCATCGATATAAACGGTGACATGAAAAAACATTCTCCGCGTTGTGTCGCGCTCAATGAAAATATATTTAATGCTTCTGACTCATACTGACTAGAAAATATTTCATACCAAAACTAGAATGTGTCGCATTAAAATATCTCATAAATTAATAGATTAATGTCTCATTTAAGAGATTATACATTCAATAATGGTTATATGCGTTAAGGTTACACAATATTACAACCCTTTTGACACTCGTTATGAATACATCGTATCTATTTAAATAAACTTGTCAAAGTAGGAATCTAACACTTATGATAATGATAACATAACTGTTTATACATATTTATTAAAACTTGTTTAAGTAGAAAGAGACTACAACACTATATTTAAAAGTGTGGTTATTTGTATAATGATAATGGATATTTTAATATGGTTGCATAGTATACAGCTTTGACTTGCTGCTTTGATTAGGCCAGTGGGTTTAGACAAGTGCCTTATGTGCTAGTCGAATAGAATCGTTGAATAGAATAAATGTATGGGAATGACATAAGACATGACATAAGGCGGCGTACTCTTATGACATTCTCATACATTTATTCTATTCGTCATTTTTTTTCGACTAGCGCATAAGCCGCTTGTATAAACCTCCAGGTAGGTACGCAGTAGACAACAAGAAATATAAACAATACAGCCGTTTTAGAATGTGTCAAAAGTGAGTTTTTTGAGCGCCTACTTAAAATAATTTATATGACAAATGACTTTTCCGCGCGTAACCGCTAGAGGCGTTCGGGTGTCTATACTACAAATATTTTACGATCTCGATGGCGAGAAATTTCAAAAAACCTTATGGTCCATGTATTATCGACGTAAATTGGTCGATTGGAACCCAACAGTGCAAATATTATATAGTACCATGGTTACTTCGGTCAGATGTAACATACATAAGGCAATGAATGTTACTGGCCCACTGCTGTATACGCGCCTTTACTAATGAAATGGATTAAGCTTTAATCTACCACGCTGAACGCATGCGGTTTGGTAGACTTCTCATACCTTCGAAATTATTGTGGAGAAATTTACGGGATGCAGATTTCCTCACTATTTTCTCGTTTATCGTTACATCAATTATAATTCATAATTAATAAACATTTAACAAAAACTTAGATCTCTTTGCGGCCGTATTCAAAAAAGGAGAAGTTCCTCAATTCGTCCGTTTTTATGTACCTATGTTACCCGATATTTCCGCCAAATGGCGACCAATTTTCAAAATTATTTTTGTGTTTGTGTTTGATAGAGTTATTTCAAGGGTGGTCCCATATAAATGTGATCACGATCGGATAAGTTTTGAAGGAAGTTTTTAAATTTATAATTACTAGTGTTAATTTCGAACGATCTTGTTTCGTTAGTTCATATCACTCCCTACTTAGCTATCGTTCCTCGCACTAACACTAGCTTATTGTGTATAAAGAATTACTCCGGTCAGTTTCAATTACTCCATGGGAGGGTTTCACCGCACACATAATCGCGGGCAAAAGTAAACATATAAACGGTAGTTGGATATTGAGCAACCCTCACCGGAAACGCTACCGGATAATCTATCAACCGATCTGTCGATTAATTAGTTCGATCGGCAGTACAATGCGGACTATGTCGTGTTGGCTGGTGGCTTTCGCTCAGTCATCGCGGCAGCTGGACTCGACTACTGATGACAAATGACACGATGCCACGACATAGAGTTTGAGTAGAGAGCTAGAGACATCAACTCTTCGACTCTTATTATATAAAATACAATACAAATCACTCATTAAGACTTTCATCTAATGGGTTAGACAAAACTTCAACTATGAATGATGCACAAAATGCTTACTTAACTTGCTCAGTACTCCGTGGTCTTATGTTAAAGTAGTTCAATTTATGATTTTCGCTGGTAGTTCATCTATTGCTTATATGCCTGTACAGCGACCACCACACAAAACGTTGTTAAAAACTTGCCACGACCCACCCAAATTATGTGGATCGCTTTCTGGAGAGCCAATGTAGATATATTCAGTTCTCCAAAGCGGTTTGTAACACAATTTGATGGTAAATAGGTGCGGGTATGGGGAAACATCCTTATGATCCTGTGACTGTGTCAGTCATTCGCCTGTTCTGTCAAAGGCTCTCAATTTTCTTCTTTCCTCTCTGAATTGTAAACCATTTTATGTAGGACGTAATTATTCTGGTCACTAGCGATAAAATCATTATTTGTCGCTAGTCACAGATATTTTGATACTGTTCTGTACTTACCATCATGAAGGAATCTTATTTTAGTATTTTTGCCATGTTTTGATAAAAAAAAACTATGATTTGCTTCTTTAGTACAAGGTACAGTGACCCTATTTTTCACACGTAATAACTATGATTGTATATTGTACAATCATGATATGGCACAGATTTTGAAATACAGTCTATGACACAAGTCTATTATCTTTTAAATTATATTCCGTGATTGTATTCCGTATAGCATCTTCAATAAATAAAAAATAATCCGCAATGTAAATGTAAGAATATTGTTCCGGTTAATCAGTCTATAGCCTCTACAAAATAAAATAGTACAATTTAATAGCACATTAGTGCAATATTATGTACCACGATTTGCATAACTAATGTAGATGGAATTTTGGGAGTCTCAAAGTAGTGTGAAATTAGGCGATATAGTGAATAACAATTTTAAACTATTGTACATGACGATGCATTACAAATGACAATACTAGATACCAAATCTCAAAACCGTATTCTAAGGCGGTCTCATATTAACCAGTTTATTTTATAATAAAATGCGAGTTATTAATATTTTTTATTATTTTACGAAATCAAAATCGGTCGCCTCCTAAATCTGGCGGCAGTGTATATGAGTTGTGGGACAGGGCAGGTTCGATTCCTAGGTCGGGCAAAGCGGTTTTTCTAATACGATTTATCCGGGTTTATATCTCCAGGAGGAGGTTTACATCAGGCAGGCGGCCGGTCATAAAAACTACAAGCCAAATCATGTTCTGCACCTTACTAAAGAAATGTGTTTTGCGCCAACCTTATATTGGCGTGGGATAAGAGTCGATGGCTAAAGAAGAGTTTAAATAAATAACACCCAACTGTCACATACATAGTCCTGATCCTACACTAAGATCAAGTCTTGTGTCGTGGGAATCAGGAAATACGAGAGACTTTTGGTCTCACAACACCCAGACCCGAAACAAATATCTGTGGGCCACACAAATATTTGTCTCGGTGCGGGGATCGAACCCGCGGCCTCTCGCTTCGTAGCCGGCTGCTCGCCCGCTGCGCCACGAACACTGTCGTGAGTTTGAGAAAGCAATAGATGAAACGAGCCACATGACGGTTACCTTCACTTATAAGCTTAGGCAATGCAGTCGCAGCCTGCTGTGGAGAAGATAAGCATGTGGATTAGGAAGGAGAGAGTTAAGAGAAGGTATTTGGAACGTACGAAACCCATCAGTAATCTGCCACTTCACAATGATATTCTGTGAATCGGGTAAACCTTAATTTTTTTTTTTTTCTTTCGATGATTTTGCCAAATTACTTAGAAGTACTTCAGGAACCGTCCCCTTGAACATCTGATATAAAACCTGATCTCAAGAAGGAATGCGTTCTAAACAAGTACATTTTGTTTAAGAAAATAAGAATGTGTGATGGCAGATAAACCGCGTGTTTCATAAAGTTGGTACCAATAATCATTCCACATACAGGGAAAACGATCTAAAGCGCAATAGTAAAGTAAAAATATAAAAATTGAACAAATTTTTTAATCAATTCTTAAGCATGGGGATTTAAAAATCGTAATGTGACCTGTAAATCATCGTAATTAGCATAGAAATGGCGATGTATATTCTAAAAATAATTAATTACTCCATAAGTGCTTAACAAATGTACTTCAACTGACCCAATGAGCCAGAAATCAATTTTTTGACACAAATTCAAGTTAGCATTATTAAAAAATTATGAGCTTTACGAAATTTTAAACTTGGTCACTAGATTGCTAGCCATTCTCTCTTTAAGTGAAGCTATTATTTATACCCACTTTATGAAACACCCTGTATAAGGACAGAGACTGAACGGAGATTAATCTAATGGCTGCAATGTATCTATAGATACTGAAAAAAAAACGTTAAGTAAGGCGCATTATGAATAGAAAAGAGGTGAGTAAGGGTACGGAGGCTGTGACATACAAGCTAAATTATTAAAAACAAATTATGTCTGCTTAATACGAGAAAGAGTTTAACATAAACTTAAAACCCAACTTCAAAATTTAACACTCAAAAGTAAATAATAACAAGGAGAGCCGTGCGGTACATTCATAAAAGCTAGTGATCCTTATTTGGATAATTTCAGTTAGTTATAGAGATTATGGTTCTTATAGTAGATACCTACTGCATAGAGATAAAATAATCACGTATAGAAAATAGAAAAATATAAAAAAATATTAATACTAAATCGAATTTAAGTGATGAATTTACATGTCTCAAACAAAATTAAATAACTAACCATGGATGTGATAAAACATCAATTAGTAAACACCATAATTTAAAAAAATATTAACCATAATTTACCTGCTTATTAAAATAATTGTACATAGTAATCAAAAATTTATTAGCTATTTCTTATATATTTTTATACAGTTAAAGCAATTAAACTCTTTAAAATATATTTCGTCCAACATTTTTATAGAGCATTTAATGATAATTTTTCAAAGTGCTGCATTCATCATTATAATAATCTGAACTTATAAGTAAATTAATTTCTTATCAATCATGGCATATCAAATAGAGATCCAAATAGGTAGGGCTAATATACATACATATATGCAAAATTATCGTGATTATATGATATACAGTGGTTAAAAAGACCACTTTTTAAAATTTATTTATAGGCTTGCTGGGTGAATTTCAGAGTTTGAAGACCATGACATTAATTGCGTACTTATTATATTATTTTTTGTCATTAACATCACGTATGATTAGAAGTAAGGCACGCATACAGGCCTTGCCGTGTCGCGTCGGCTCAGTCCGGTCGGTAACAAATAACATTCGGTAAATTACTTATATTAGTGTTACTACATTATAGCGAAAACAAACAATAAAATATATTAAATAAAATAATGATCATGTAAATTACATTATTTTTGGACAATGCGGTGATCTATCTCTATTAGCATTTCTATAAAATTATTATTTCTGCTCCAATAGGTCTTGGGTGAATTTTAATATATTTTAGATTGATATGTATGGGAGGAAACAGCGTATCTAACAGTCATGTGCATCATATTTAGGAATAGTTTATACTATCAAGGTGCTTGTTAAATCAAAAAAAGTTTTTACTGTGTTCTTAAATGTATATTAACGTTGTAGTAAAATATTTGGCTTCACTTCAAGGTGTCACTGTGTAGTAAAGCGTTAAATACTCATAAAATATAACAATAGAGTCAATAAACAAAAGCTTATGAGTGTTTAGAGGAAATAATAACTTGTAAAATTATATTTTTAATAAAATTATTTTATTGGTATCATGCCAACACCATTATACACATCATAATCAACTGTTTAACGCGCGAGATCACTTGTTAGACGTCAGATTTGATATTTAAAAATCCAATAAGAACATAATGTTGAGGATAAGTCGTGCAGTAACTTACCGTTGGGCGATATGTTGAGCGGTTGTGTGATTGCTGCGGGCGCAGGAGGCGCCGGCTCCATTTTCCAGGAGGCGCAGCACGACGCAGGGGAAAACTCGGGCGTGGGGCCACTGCCCGCCGATATCAACATGGTCGGGCCACCTTACAGTCAGGAGCTCTCTGCGACTTGTGCATGCGGCACTAAAAGAGTCACTCAGTACAGTTCACCAATGCTTATCAACAGTCCCAAAGACTCCGAACGGTTTGTGCTCTATTCTGATAAGGTATGAAGCACCTACGACGGACCTGTGACGGACGACACCGGTCTCGCACGCGCTCGCTTGAAGCTCAGCCAGAACACTGAAGAGCGCGCTTGCCGCACCGGCGCGCCCACTCGCGCGCCTACTCCCATTTGCACGCCTTGGAAAAAATCTCCGCCACCAAACAATAACAAAAAACTACCTCCACCGGATCGAACCTACGTGCACCTCTCACTCTAACGTTCTTAATTCGATTTCTGAACGCGTTAAAATTACAGCTACGCTCGATTCCAGTGCAACTTTCCGTCCCGTTCTCAATATTTAAATTCAAACATAAATTCGCCGATATTTCAATATCAGGCTTATCTGAAAATAAATAAGGTTTAATCCAACTCATCACAGAGATTATTGTTAAGACGTTTTGTTCCTGCGGTGAAATGAAACTACTCCTACTCGCACTCGTTCGGTTCAGCTTAACCATGAACCGTACGAAAGGGACAGGTGCTCTACCGATCGGTAGAATTACGGTAGTGAGCACAGGTGATCTTTTACAATTTCTTTGCATAGGAGCTGTCGATATATATCCTTCTCTTTCAGTCCAATGCCATTCGGATAGTTGGCTCGGAGACAACACTAAGACAATGATAAGCTTCGTAATTAAAGTTAGTTCTAGTTAACCATGCTTAGCATCCGCTCTAATAGTTACCGTATCGAGTGCGTTCCATTCTAATTAAATTGAAAATCAGATTCAACATTCTGAACGTTATAGCGCTCCATGATGTTCTAATATTTATGAGAGTTGTGGGAGCATACCGGTGGTGATATAGACTATACTAGAGTGAAAAGTGTTACTCATTAACCGGCCTCTACCCTTTACATTATTAACTCCGTTCACTCGGAAAAATATTAAGCGACAATGATAGTGCGGCTCGTCGCAATCCGACGCGGAATATTTTAAAGCGAGAAATTAAATCCAAATTGCTCGTAATTATATACAGACAGAACATCAGTCTAGTCATCGGCAATTATTGAATTGGTGCAAAATACACTTATTGCCTTCTTTTGATCGACTACTAGGTTATGTTCCCAGCAATATTTTTGTATTGTAATTACAGGGTAATGAATCGCCGGAAGGTCTCGACCGGAGTGCAACTGGCGTCGCCACAACGTTCGTGCCTTTGAAATGTTCTTTTGATTTTAAATAATTGTATACTCTATTTGTGCGATAATTTGTATCAATCTGGCGCTACGTCGAACCTCCTGTTTATTCATTTACAAACAACTGACTTGAATATTCTTCAAACAGAAATATAAATCAGTTATATACACTTCCTCAATTGATAATGTCATTATTTTCACAATTGAATCGCATATAATATTTGTAGTATATTTTAGTTTGTACTGACATAAAAATATATACTAACATGGTCGTAAAAATATTTAATTAACTACCTGAAAAAATCAAAGGTATGTGAAGTCTAATAAGGCCTAACCCCTCTCATTAGTAGAGGAGGTCCGTGCCAGCAGTGGGACAGTAATATTACAAGGCTGATATTGTTATTATTATACCTGAAAATATGAAAGTCTTAAAATTCACTCGTTTAAAAAACTATCTACTCCAAATATTAGTAACTAATAATATCACACTATAGAAGACTATTCACACGATTCCACTATTACCATAATATGGCAAGAATTTTCTTAATGATCCGGAAGCAGATTTCGGTGGAACTTATAGCTATCACTAGTTATAGTGTGTATATTACCCTAATTGATGTTAATCAATTTCGATTCGAATCACTATTCGAAATCTAAATATACCTATGGATAAATTATTGAAGTAGTGTGAACGTAATTCATAAGGTTCTTTTGTCAAAGTAAAAATTTATAATTTTGAAATAAAATGTTATTTTATTTGTTATTATTGTTTATTTTCACCTGACCTTATCCCGATTCCCACCAATCTATTAGGAGACGGCTATACACACTTTTCCAAGCTTGTTGCAGAAATGATTCGGCTAAGATTTAAGACGCAAACCCGACGTTAACTCCTCTGGGGATGCAGTGGCGGGTAATTTGTATTTGTAATAAGAAATGTAATAAAAAAATTCTAATAAGAAAAACCCACTTCTGGTCCGCCAGTAGGTTTTGTTTGATATTAGGTACATAATCAATACTTTATTCTGGGGTTAACTTTTGAAGAGCCAGATAATTTTGATCACAGGAATAATTTTTCGTTTTGACAGCGTTAATGTATTTTTTCATACATATATCAAAACACCAAAATTATCGCTCAGTTCAAAATATCTGCCTATTGACAAATCTGCCCTCCATTTAATAATTTGTTTTCTGCATTTTTATCCAAATATACCATAACTATGCTAACAGCAACTTGCAGCGCTATTACTCATGTAGAGTTAAATCTTAACTTGATTTATCCTACAGCTCACTCCTACTTATAAATCGAGATTTGGGACAAATAAAGATTTATCGCGAAACTGCAAGTGGCCCTAAATCTTCGAAAGAGTCCGAAATATTTTGCATTGTCGAAGAACAAAGGACCAAATTTCTTTCCTTTACGTAATATACAATTATAGATAATATTAAAATTCGATGATAAGGTTTAAATATCGTATCCTACTGCTGTACATTTCCTCTTGTAACGAGATATCTTTATCTACCAAGCTAGACCATTGTAGGTGGACAAATTCACACCACTTCTTGGTCTAGTGCCAGTTTATATAGGCTGTAAAGCGGGAGGTCCTGGGTTCGATTCCTAGGTCAGGCGTGGTGTTTTTCTAACACTATTTTCCCGGGAATGCAGTCCCAGATGGGGGTTAGCATCAGGCAGACCAGCCGGTCGTAAAAACTAAGCCTTTCTGCAACATGCTTGAAAAAGTCTGTTGTGCCGACCCCACACTAAAGTGTGATAAGGACAGATATAGAAATTGTATTTATTTATTTATAACGTATTTCTTTACGGATAAACCAATTGATGTTTAACTATGTATACACATATTAGAATTTCTAAAGGACACAGGTGTGTGTCTACTACCTAGGGTTCTAGGAAGTCGATCCTGTGACATTCTGCGGAACAATTCTAACTTCTTCGGTAAGCTATAATATCACCATAATATAACTGAAACTTATAGCAATAAAATTGTGTATAATCTTAGTTTATTCAAATTCAAATTATTTATTCTGCAAGTAGGATAAATTATATCACTTTTATATGTCTTTATGATGGCGTCAATTTTATGGACTGTGACGTATTTTTATATTGTAAAAAATTGTTTTTAAAATGATACATATGTAAATTAAGTAGTGAAATTACATTCAAGGTAAAAACTTGTAACATCGTCGTAACAGCAGATCATAATTAATAAAATTAACCATATTATCTTGATGAAAGATTTGTAAATTACCGAAAAACTTACAATTTATTAAGAAAAGTTTCTAAACTACACTCAAATTGTGCCATAATTATTTACTTATTACTAAAGTTAACTAAATTAGTAAAAGTGCTATTTCATTATATGTAACAAATTAAAGGCTTTTTCTGACACAAGTATCTATGAATACTTACTAGAAGATCCTAATATTTTTGGTAACAGACAGTTAAATAACTATTTCATTTAGTTTCAAAAAAATATTTCATTTCAAAGGCTTTATGATTTTCTTAAAATAACCTTTTTTCAAATTTATTTTTTTAATATCGAACCAGGTAATGCATCTTTTTTCCAACACACCTAAGTCCTCTGCATTGTCACATATTGAGTTTTTCCCATTTTTCGACCGACTTCCAAAAAGGAGGAGGTCATCAATTCGTGTGTATTTTTTTTGTATGTTACGTTATATCTCCGGCAAATGTGGACCGATTTTCAAAATTATTTTTGTATTCAATAGAATTTATTTCAAGAGTGGTCCCATATAAATTTGGTCACGATCGGATTTGAAGTCGGTCTGTTAAGTTTTTAGACTTGTGATTATCCTTGCACCAACTTCAATATTGGGTGTTTATACAAAACTTTTCTTAAATGAATGCAGTACCTCATTTAAGAAAAGTTTTGTATAATCATAAAAAATCGTATCTGACGGACACATAGTGTAGCATTTCATACAGAAATTATTAACATTGTGTATTTTTTTTTTTTGTAAAGTTAAGAAACTAATCCAATTTCAAATATCGATTTCTCTAGAAATTGATTGACTATACAGAAAAACATAAATCATAAAAAATTAAACAGAATTAATGAATGCATAACAAAGTCTATTAAAACTATCGGCAAATTGCGTAATATTCTAAAATCACAATAACAAGGTAGATTAATGCTTCATCATAAAAAAGAATTAAACGAAGGTTTAAAATAAGTTTTAAATGTGAATCAATCTATTTCAACTAGTTTTTACTTAGAATGCTACAGAATAGAACCGTTGTACATTTAACTTAGCAAAAAAAATGTTACCGTTTCTAATAGGTGCTATATTGAACTCTCGGACGTAAAAACATTCTGTGATTCCATGCTATTTATCATGTACAACCGTAAAAATGACGAGCAAGCTGCCGAAATAGTTATTTTATTCAGAGTTAATCACAAAAAAACATAGGTAAACTAAAAGCAAGAAGCGCAATTGCTACCCGCCGTAACTAAATGCTCCTTACAAATAAGTTTTGTAAAAGTTAAATACGAGTATTGCTTTATTGTAAAACATACACAATCAGTAAATGCGGAAAATACTTCCAGTCCAATGAATTAAAATAACTCATTGTGAGGCAATCTTCTTTGAAACGTGATCAAAGCTTTTAAAAACTTAACCCCTTCAAATGTAAATATTTGGTTTTCTAGTATATTTAGTACTAGTAGTAGAGTACTTGATATGAGTACTTAGTAATACTTGTGTAGAACATAAGCTAAGCGCAAAAAGTGTATAGAACAAAAGGCCTAGCTTTAGCTGTGTGACCTTTTTTCAAATTAATCTATAAAGGTATAGAGAATGATGAAATTCCGTCAGAGGGGCAATTCTGTATAACAAGCTTTAATTTGTCATAGCTTTACGACACTCTATGCTGAATTTGATTCCTAAATTGAAGATTAGAAGAATAAACGCCTCACCATACCATGGCTTCGCTGTCTTTTTAACACGTGAATAAAATACGATCAATATTAGAGTTGCAGAGGCAGTGCGTATAGAATCTTCTTTAATTCCACACTATCGTTTCAAAATGACATAAAGATTATATTTCAAACCTCATTCAACTTTCGAATTTCGAACATTCGACATCCATTTCTGTTATTAGAAACGGCTGGCAAAAGCAGTTTGAACACAGATTCCGAGTTAATTTAAAAACACCAATACCGTCAACTACTCGTAGACGTATCGATATGGTTTTATTTTAATGATACGAGTACAAGAGCGCGGTGTCTGTAGCGTACGTATGGCGCTGTGTGTTGTGTGTACGGTCCAGAGGCCGACAGGATTTAGTGCCGAGATATGGCGTGGGTGTCACCTAATGAATATATTTATTTATGTGCCGGCGCTGTGAGTCGACTTTTATCTCGCACAGTCGCACCGACTGAAGACATGCTCCTATCGCCACTCCCGTACACGCCTGTGACGATTGGACACTCAAAAGTATAGCCATTTACAAATGTGGACTGTTTCATGTGATATCGTTAGGTTAACTTAATTTATTGAAATAGGTGTTTTAAGAACAAAATCAATGAATAATATTCTAAGTTAGTTTTATTACAAAACCCTACAACAACAACCCTACAAACTGCGTGTTTTGTCTACTCTGATACATTTAGTTAATCAGATGTACCTAATTGTTATCTTTTTTATAAAAAATGTAATTTCTAACCTTTCTTTTTAAAATCAGTAAGCTATTGAAGTATTAATTTAATACATAAATTAAATAATAACCATATTTTATGTTGCATACATGAAAATTATCTGCTTAATTTATATAATAAACTCTACCAATATTATGCAAAACTAATTTGCATTTGCTAATTTAGATGTAAAATTATTGAATTTAATTAATAGGTCAGTCCACTATATAAAACATCTTTCAACTTTTAGTCTAATTCAAAATCATTTTTTGCGTAAAGGCCAATGGTAGTTTATAATAAGCCTAATGCAAATTATAATTTCACACTAGGTCAAGAATCTATATTAATATCTATCTAATGTTAACAACCTAAAATAATAAAAAAATCTACATATTGTACTATTATGTATGTAGGTTGTAAAACAGTGCTTCGTCCTATAAATACATACATGTCATATTAGCACCTACTCGAGAAACAATGCAGGAAAGCATAATAGGCAGAGGAATCGTCACCCACGGCGCAAACGCAATCAAGATTCTACACATCGCGTGCGCACCTACATCGCAGCCAAATTAAACTGACACATAGCCGCATACACCCACTAACATAACACATATCATTATACAATGGCGCTACATTCCTTGACACATGACATTCGTCGTGGTCCGCTGCGACAATACCGCGGCGGCGGCAAAGACAGCCACATTTCCATCATAATGTGTTCAAAATATTTGTGCTATCTATTTTGGACCACCCATGCTGTGGCGAACAGTGTGACATGCGATATGACCATGTACCTGCTAGGACAAAACCCTCAGCCCACTCCTATTCAATATCGCACCTTTTCTACTCCGGTGACTCTACGTCATTTAATTAAACTCTGACGGCCATTGTCTCAAAAATGGCTTGATGTCACACACATTTCATTGGTTGTGAATAATTTAATAAGTAGCCGTGTTTAGCTATAGTATTATCATATTGTAATGAGCGAGTGTAGTGTGTGATCTGTGTGTTGTGTACTAAATGTGAGTATTGTGTTGTATTGTCGCGGAGCTGCGAGTGCCGAGAGTCGTGACCGAAGTGTTACAGAGTCAACAATCGCGCTCGTCCGCCCAATGGGCGCGCTTCGACACGGGGCGGCGCTACATTAGCCACTCCCCAGCAATGCTTGAGCCGACGCTGACTCTACATCTTCCATCTATAGAAAATATTTTAAATTTTTATTGCACAAATATAATGCTAATTAGCATTGTGAAATTTATAACATGAAAGAATGGATATTTTATTAGAAAAAATAATTGATTTCTTCACTATTTAAGCTTTAAGTAAAAAAAAAACTACTATTATATTTATTACATCAATTTAATTTGATTGGGATAAATATTCAATAGAATGTTTTATACAAAACTGTTTAAATAAATATCCAGTAAGCGATTCAAGATATTTATTTAAAGTATAAATGAGTCAAAATATTTCACTCATAACGTAAATATAGGTACGTAAACATAGGTACATACAAAAAACAATCATCATCATCATCATCATTAGCAATAGGACGCTCACTGCTGAACATAGGCCTCCCCCAAAGATTTCCAGATTGATCTGCTGGAAGCGGCCTGCATCCAGCGACTAAAACAATACTAAAGTTTAAATATTTTAAATTAAATTTCAGTAGTTCACAATTTTTTTTTACTCAAAAACTTTTAAAGTAAGATTACAAGAGTATAATCAATATTTTCAGCAAATAATAATCAAAATAAGTAAAAAACGTCCGTGGCCAAGCGGTGGAACACATTACTCTTAGAACATATAAAAAATATACTTAATTATACACTACATGCTTCTAAAAATATATTGGCCCCATTATTAAATTATCATCACTCTAACGAACGACGAACATTCCCTGATAAAGTTAAGAAAAGCCATGCTACATAAATGGTCACGCTATCCTAATGAAAGTTGATAAACTACATACCTTCGAAATTTAAAATTATATTATCATCAGAAACGTAGGTTTTCTCAAGAAAATTCGTCCTACTCTACAATAACCTATGAAATTAAATTAAATGATTTATTAATCATGTAGGCAAATAAATAGCACTTATGACAAGTCAATACAATAAAATATAACACAAAAATTATAGAAATCAACTTATGTATATTTTTAGGATACCATAATAATTAATCAATACTTTAGTTACACCATATTTTTTAAATATACTTGGATTATGTTTTTAAAATTGTAATTCTGTTGTATATTCTTTATTATATTGAAGTATAAGGGGCTAGTACAGCCAAGGAAGATTCCGATACGTACCTAATTTATTTAATATTCAAAACTTTACTTAAAATTCTCAGGTGTATAACCCTATGCTTGGAATACAACCTCTATCTTACTGTAGACCAGTACCGGGACCAGTAGTATGTCCTACCCTCCTCTAGACCATCACGGCATTTTGAATAATGCCTATTATAAGCCAGTTATAAGTTGATATAATTTATGTTCTATTTTATTACTTGCATAAAATAACATAGTCGTTATCTATCTATACATTTATGGGTATTCTACTTTTATGTGACCACTTTAATTTAGAATACTAAAATTATACGAATCATTTCTAATTAAAAATATAATTTGTTTATTAGTTCATGTAGATAATTTCAACTTAATTTATTTGTATTTGTCGGAAAAAATAGATTAAACACTAATTTTGTCATTTTGACAAAAAAAAATACAGAATAATCTATCTTCTTTTGTCTAAGTTAATAATTAACTGTGAAAAAGACAAATTATTCTAATATGAAATTATCGGGGTTTTGGAAAAATTACACTGAAGTGACTCATAATTCGTATAAATTCCTGATTCCTGCATGCCTTCTTACAACATGTAAACAAAAACGTCTCTATTTTCATTTCATTGATCCTTTAATAATAAATTAATTTAATTATGAATTCATTACAACTTGATTATAACCAGTTACAGCTTATCTCATGGTTGAGGTCACGGATGGACACTGACACCTAATTCATTGGAATAAACAACTAATTCAGAAAATGAAGATATTTACTTATAATATTATTATTCCTATTTATGAATTGTCGTATAATATGAACTCACAGTATCTTATTACGGTATTTTCTTAGTATTTGCTTGTAAAATAACGTAATTTATAATTTCGAAAATGGGTGTAGTGTGTGTAAGCAATACAATAATTGCTACAAAATATACTCTTTAGTGCTGCCTAACAAATGACTACGTTATTCTTTTTAATTACCTTACAAAGTAGAATAATCGGATCCCCATCTTTAGCCATAGGCAAAGGCCACAGGGCATCTACTGCTGAACATAAGTTTCTCCTAAAGATTTCCAACAGTTGGCTTACCCTGCTGGCATTATTGTTTAATTATTTAATTAAACCTGGGGATAGCCCGAGAACGAGCATTGCAATTAGACGACAGCAGTCACGACCGTCAGCCAATCGCTGTCAAAATATTTCGCTTGGTCACAGACGAAAACAGACGTAAGCGAACGACCATCTCCACAAAAAGGCGAAAGATTTTTACGTTTTGAAGGAAAACCAGAGTCGCTGGTCCATGACCGCCCCTTGCTCAGTGTGAACAACGTGGAAGTTTCTCGACTCGCACTCCTTCCATATTATGTTGACGCTTGGCTGTGCCGCTGGCATTATTGTTTAATTATTTTAAGAATAATCGGATCCCCATCTTTAGCCATAGTTACCTTAGCTTACCCTGCTGGCATTATTGTTTAATTATTTAAACAATAATGCGGCACAGCCAAGCGTCAACATAATATGGAAGGAGTGCGAGTCGAGAAACTTCCACGTTGTTCACACTGAGCAAGGGGCGGTCATGGACCAGCGACTCTGGTTTTCCTTCAAAACGTAAAAATCTTTCGCCTTTTTGTGGAGATGGTCGTTCGCTTACGTCTGTTTTCGTCTGTGACCAAGCGAAATATTTTGACAGCGATTGGCTGACGGTCGTGACTGCTGTCGTCTAATTGCAATGCTCGTTCTCGGGCTATCCCCAGGTTCTGTCTCGGGTATGGCGACAGGCTCGGTATGTGCTCGCCTCGCCACAAGAACTTCTCATTCACCATACGCAACAGCAAGCTGCAATTCACGTCAGTTTTCTGGGAAACTACCGTGACGAGAACGCAGTCGACCGGCTGTGCGTGGTCACACACGCACTTCTATAGTTTTTACATTGCTAATAGTACCCAATAAACAGTTGTTAAAAAACAAAACAAGGATTATTGATTCCAATATTTTAACCAACAATTACACACATAGTCCTGACCGCACACTAGGTTTAACCTGTATCATTATAGTTATCAGACTCTTCGAAAGACTTTATATACTAAGAGCACGTGGCCGCCAGACTTTCGTTATTTATAAAACCTGGAAGTTCTTCAACGCTTGTAGTATGAAATTTAGATTATGGTGGGTTTGGCAGTTATCTGGTAACAAAGGTGTTTAATATGCAAAGCTACATACATACATAACGTAAGCTCACGCCTGTATCCCCGAAGGGGTAGGCAGAGGCGCACTAGCGAACTAGAACACCCACATTTCGACGAGCTTAGTTCCGTCCCAGATGTGATAGGGGGCGAGCCTATCGCCATATCGGGCACAAATTCCATACTAAGCTACTTTCGTTAAATTTCATACTTGGCTACAGTTCCTGTCTGTGTAAGGGGCAGGCGCTGGGAAACTTTCAGCTTTTATAAAATAACGAAGGTCTGGCAGCCACAGTCTCTTGCTCTATTAAATTGCACAATACCCAGACCCGAAACAAATATCTGTGGGTCACGTAAATATTTGCCTGATGGGGGAATCAATTCCGCCGTCTCTCGTTAGGCGGCTAGCCGATTACGCGCCCGCTGTGCCACGAAGGCTGTCAAGGCTTTTTGATAATGTGATTTCTTATTAAACAATTAATTAGGTCGTATAATAACATTAACAAGTTCAAACCACATATTCTGTATAACCCATCGACTATTTATAAATAAAACCCAGTACATAAAATATACCATTTCGGAACACGCTATAGTTGCGGTGGCGCGCCGCCCGCCCACTAACATATGGCGTCTGGACGGAAGGGGCGCGAGCCATTGCCTAGACTGCCTACCCCGTATTTTAACTCGCCTAATTGTTTCCCATTTACATACATTAACAGAAAAAACTCGCACAACTGACGCTCTCGGCCTCGTATGTAAATAAATACTAACTTATGTAGCCGAGTCGAGCGAAGGGTGACTATCGCGCTTCCAACAATTTTATAAAAACCTTAATAACGGAAATCAATTGTCCCTCATTATTACCGTAATGATTCTATGGGAATGTTACAACAAATTTTAATAGTTTTGTACCGTTTTAGTGTACAAATTTCGTTCATGAATACTTGATGCGTTTAGTTTAGATTCATCTATTATTCAGAAGACGATGGACAGTCTCTCATTATCCTTTCAATTCAATTATGTACCGCTAATTACGAAACGGCTAGGTAATTAAATGGCGGTGAGAACCAAAATCTGACAATGGGCTGAAGTAACATGTTTAATTGGGCTCTATCAAAATTTTAATGAGCGCCATGTAAAGTGTTTTGCGAAATAGATACAAGCTACTCTAGAGAAATTTATGTAGTAGCCTTTGCTTTCGGTTTTGTTCGCATCGA
Source organism: Clanis bilineata (assembly GCA_036417725.1). Taxonomy (NCBI): domain Eukaryota; kingdom Metazoa; phylum Arthropoda; class Insecta; order Lepidoptera; family Sphingidae; genus Clanis; species Clanis bilineata. Next base: position 7,963,532 of record CM071149.1, on the reverse strand, counting down.
AAACTTTTGGACTAGGTCTCCTGCTTCTATGCAAAAAATCATCTAGAACCATTCCTCCATTGCTGCATGAAAAATCGACATACAGACAAAACATATTTTAGCAATGATAATATTAGTACAGATGACAATATACAAGAATAAAACTGAGACTCACCACGGTTCACTGTACCCTTCATTCAGAAATTACAGTGATAATTCGAGAAATCGTGCCGCTACTGATTTTTACAAAAAAATGTTACCAGAAACAATATATTGATGTACAAGACACATTGATTTTTTTTTTTTTTTTTATAGAAGAGGGGGCAAACGAGCAAGTGGGTCACCTGATGTTAAGTGATCACCGCCGCCATAAACGCCCATAAACATCCACAATACCAGGGGAATCATGAATGCGTTGCCGGCCTTTGAGGTAGATATAGGCTCTTTTCTTGAAGGTCCCTAACTCGTAACGGTCAGGAAACACAGCCGCCGAAAGCTGGTTCCACAAGCACGTTGCACGCGGAAGAAAGTTCCTTGTAAAACGCACTGTTGAGGAACGCCATTCATCCAGGTGGTAAGGATGAAACTTCAGCTTGTAGCGTGTGGTACGATAATGGAATTCGGCGGCTGGTATTAGGCCAAACAATTCCTCGGAACATTCCCCGTGGTACAAGCGGTAAATAATGCAAAGAGATGCAACATCTCTTCGCAACGCAAGAGGATCGAGTCGAATCGATTGCGTTTGACTATCGACAATCCGAACCGCTCTATGTTGGATACGGTCAAATGGAAGGAGTTGGTACTGAGGTGCCCCTGCCCAGAGGTGAGAGCAGTATTCCATATGAGGCCGAACCTGTGCCTTATAAAGTTGAAGGCGATGGGCCGGCGTGAAATACCGTCTCGCTCTCCCAAGAACACCAAGAGCTTTTGCAGCCAATTTTGCTTTATCTTCCAAATGACCGCCAAACTGAACATCACTCGAAATGTCGACGCCAAGAATCCTAATATTGCTCGAGGTACCAATAGGGGTGTTATCGAACCGAGGAAATACGAGAAAGGGAGTTTTTTTAGCGGTAAATGCGCATACTTGTGTCTTCTCGGGGTTAAATTGGGCTAGATTTAATCGGCCCCAATCTGAGACTTGTTCCAGTGTGGTCTCGACTTTAGACACAAGCATGTTCCGGCACTCGTTAATGTTTTCCCGAGAAAGATTAGCCCGGCCGGTATATAAGGCATCATTGATTCCATTGATTCCAACAAAGCATTGATTCCAAAAAAGCACAAGCAAACTTCCCCCGTTAGGAAACGGTACGAATACCCATGAACATGTAGTTGAGTTACACATTTGAGTATACATTTGAGTTACAAAGCAGTGCGCTTGACACCCTGAAACATTAGATGTTAATTATTATAATTCCCACTGATTATACTGTGTACAAGATCTTTCAAACCAAAAGTCAACATTGTTTGCAGCATACTTCTAGACATATCACCGCAATGTCTGTTTATCTGGGTATCAACGCATCTGGGTATCAACCCAGATGGACCGCAGTTTTCTCCATAAAATTGTGACAGTTCTAGAACTTGCTATAACGCAGCATATGAAGAAGACATAAATCGAAGTAGGCAACTTTCCTAGATGAGCTCAAAGATAAATAGTAAAGGATAGGTATCTACGTTTTGTTACCGTTTGAATAGATCTACTCAGTGCGGCCAACAATAGCTCATGTTATCTCAACCGCGATCAAACAAAGGCTACTTACAACTGTTCTTAATCGTCATTTCACATACAGTTTCTACTGACATATGCAGATACGTCAGTCTAGCCTGAAAGTACACTGCACGCCTCACGTACCGTCTACATAAACAGTAAATACCCATGCAATGTTTGAATTCGTCAAATTTTTTTCGGTCGTTGTTATACAAAAAACCACCTACCAAAAGGCAATTAATGTACATAAAAATAAAAAAATAAGGTATTGTGGTCTCCTCGATCTATGGGAAGGTTCTGGGTTTGTATCCCAGGCTGTCAAACGCTGTTTTCCAACAGGATTTTCTCGGGACTGCACCCTCCATAGTGGGTTGACGTCAGGCAGGCAGCCAGTCCTAAAAACTAAGCCAAAACCTGTTTGCGTTGTTGCGTGTTGTATGTTGCGCCGACCCCATATTGAGATGGGATAAAGGCAGATAGAAAGAATTAAAGTGAATAGATTAAACAACCGTCACCGTTTCTGGTTGGTACCATATAATGTTATTTTAAGTATTCGTTTTAGTTCCATTTCATAGTTAGTTATCAAAAGCGTGAGATTGCTGGAGCCTCCAAAAATGCCATCGCCCAAAATTCACATCACTTTAAGATCAGTAATCCACCCAAATTTCTTAGACTTTTTTCTTTATTACTCTGTGCTATACAAAAAATGTTAAATAATTATATTAGTGTGGAAGTGGTATATGGTTATCAAATACCTCTATATAAGTGGTAGAGCTACGCTGTAGACGATTTTATTAATAACCAGATGGATGCCGAGATTCCAAATGCCCTAATAAACCCTACCATTCAATTACACATACTAAAAAGGTGTATGTAAGAGCTATTTAAGAGCATATCTCTATAATATACTTATATGTTTGCCGTAGTCTGCTTTTGTTTAAAAAATATCTAATTTTGAATCTTACAGTACATAGTTTCGCAAATAAAGGAGGTGATTTTGCTCACTTCGTGGTCGGCACTGGACACAATGGGTTACGGAACGGCGATATGCAAAGATATGGTTCAAGCGTTGCAGTTCATGCGAAGAACGCTGCACACATTAAAACGTTTTCAATTTGCTCACCACAGGATTTTGTGGAGTTTACTGATCCTGCAAAATATCAGTAGCGAACATTTTCAAAAAGTTCAGTTGCAAGGCTTACCATACATTTTTATATCCGACTGGATATCGATCACCGAATAAGTGTCTAGTCAGAGGAGCTCATTCAGTTTGCTACGTTCACATCAGCATGATATATTTGATCGTAAAAGATCGCAACGTTAACATTGCTTTTTATTTTTCACTACTGTTTTATTCTGGTTCTCCCCGTAGTTCAAAAGTTAGAGTTAGAACACAATTTTACTATGCTGTAAGCCGATATTTCCCTAACTTTTAAAAATATCCATATATAGCAATCTTATATCTTTAAAGCAATATTCATAATAGATACCCATAACGCATTATGTACGGTAAAAAAAAACAACTTTCAGTTACATGTATAAAGCGTCCTCTCTCTCCCTTTATTTGTACACGGTGTTCGTCTTCCTCCCTATCGTGGAGGTCATAGGGTGTGCAATTGGATACTTGAAATTTTTTTTTCATTAATTTTATACGAAATTTACGGCGTCTAAAACCTATCACAGAAAGAAATATTGAAATATTCCCAAAAATAAAAAAGCTATAAGCCTTTGAAATTTGATGTAACATTCAAACTGTTGGTAAGAGAAGTATCAGTATTATCACGTCACGGCTATAACAGTACGTGCGTTGGAAAGGGATAGCAAGATAATTTCACTACGCCCCCACTCTTGCTCATTGCAGAATTTAAAATATTACTGCCTTATTTTCTAACCAATTTCGAAGAATTTCGAAGAAGGGTTTCTTGTTTGTTTTATTTGGTATTACATGTAAAAATGTGGCGTCCGTGAGATGAGACCTTCCCCCCTTAATTTTATTTCTCATCACCTTTGTGTAGCGGTTCATTTCGTTGTTGTTACATGCCTGCGGAGCCCTAAAAATATCGCTTTACGAAATTACGTGTAATGTTGTTGATCAGCAGGTATTATAGAGGTAGAACTATAATAACGAAAAGAACTCTATGACACAATATTTTTAGTCATGTAAGAAATAAACATATTTAATACAAATTGTAAGGTCGACTTGCAGCTGTAACTACTGACTAATCTAGAGTTAGACCTTAACTCCATTTATCCTACAGCTCATTCCTATACTTAAATCGAGACTTGGGATAAATCGAGATTTAGAGATCGAGAGTCGCCCTAAGTGATTTATAAATATTAATTTCTAAACTTTATAAGTCTATAAATAAATAAATAAATAAATAAGTCCATCATCATTACTCACGAGATATCATTGAATGTATTTGCTAATGAGTGTCGACAAAGTCGAATGTGTCATTTAAGTTATACATATTTATATTTATTAGTGCTAATTCCTTTTGTCTGCTTCACTATTTTATAAAGCTCCAGCATTTTAGGACTTAAGCTTACATAACTTCAAAGTAATATTACAAATCTTCCTTTATCTACAGTTATCAATTGAACGGTGATCGTCCCGATTCCTTCCTCGAAGTGTTTACAAAAAATATGTATCACTTATCTTTATGACGTTAATAATTTTGAAAACATATGTATGACTAAATTATCCTTCAAGATTTTAAATGTAAATTTCTGCGAAATTCTAAACGTAGTGATACTAACCAACATAAAATAATATGATTTACACACAAGCAACTTCAAGAAAGTGGAAAAAATAAAGTGAAAAATAAATATTATTGAATTGTCTTAACGTATTTGACCCACTCACGTGAATGAATAAGTTTTCTTACACATAAGCTCACGCCTGTATCCCCGAAGGGGTAGGCAGAGGCGCACTAGCCAACTAGAACACCCACATTTCGCCGAGCTTAGTTCCGTCCCAGATGTGATAGGGGGCGAACCTATCGCCATATCGGGCACAAATTCCAGACTCCGGGCTGATATGGAAAGATCCAATATCACTTTGCCCGACCCGGGGATCGAATCCGAGACCTCAGAACCGTAGTCGTACCGAAATACCACCACGCCACGGAGGCAGTCTTACTATACTTCTATTTTATGTTCAAATTAACATGGAATACACATTACAAAAGTAACTGGGAGAGTTCATGGGTGTGCCCTGTGAATAAGCCTGTGAAATTAAACCCGCAATATCCATCTGAAATCGCGGAAAGCCATTTTACTCTGTTATACTACTCCTGTATCGCTAATTTAGAATTCGCTTATTTACATTCCATTTTATTGAAAGTAAATGTCTTACGTGAATATTTACAAACCACCTAAGATAAGGTTTATTTTTAATTAGTGGCCGCTTTTCCATAGGTTCGCTCCGATCAAGATAGGCAACGGTGTTCGTGTGAATGGCCTACGGTTGCTCGCCGTTGCCTCACGCATCGACCTGCCTCACCGATTATATGCAAATAAGATGTCATAACATGTGAATAATTACAGCCAGCCACGACCGCCACGACTGCCACGAGTCACCCTTTTGGACGAGCACAAATTGGATTTACGTGGAAAGCAAGTTTCGCTGAGACATGAAGTTGATGTATTCTTAGGGGAGACAATACATATGCTATAATGATCGTATAAATTGTTTTTGATAGTATCAGTTTATTAACATATCGTCCATCGTCACATATGACCGTTTAGTATTTTTATCAATGTCATAAAGATCTTGACAAAATGATGTATGTTGCATGACGATAATATGCGTCAAAGAATAATACTAATTATTACATATATAGATTTGTAGACTGTCGCCTCCTTGGTCTAGTGGCAACATATACGGGCTGCCGACCGGGAGGTCATAAGTTTGTGTACCAGGTCGCGTAAAGCGATTTTCTAATTTGATTTATCTGTAATTGGAACTTCCAATGTGCCACCAGGCAGACGATCAGCCGTAAAAACTAAGCGCCAAATCCTTTCTGCAATGTGCTTGAAAAAGGTGTTGCGCGCACCCCACATTGTGGCTTAAGAAATACAGATTTATAGACTGATAAAAAATACATAAGTTATGTATCTGTAATTACATATTTACCTAATATAAAATATTGTAGTCTATATGACCCATTACCCTTAATTACTATGGTGTTTCTGAAAAACTAAAATTATTTACGTAAAGCTCATTAATATATAGTCGCGGCACTTTTCAAGAAAAGCCCCGCTGTGGAAATTGCGACCAACGTCGGGGGGCAGCGTGACCAAGCATGCTGCGTTAAGGGGCGCTCGGGTCGTTATGCTAATACATTTATTATCCATACAAAATCCGTAAATGTTAGGCTCACTTCATTTGATATTAGTCCTTAGTGTTATTACACAAGGAGTTGATTTCCTCTTACTATGACTTCTGACATTAGACCTTATGACCCAACATTATAATGGAGGCCTGCGTGTCCGCTGCCTGTAGTCACGATAGCGGGAAAATGGACGGTTGACTACGTTTATGGCTTACCCGTTGCTCGGATTTAACGTATATACTCGTACTCGTAAATAGGGAACACGTACTTCTACCAAGATAAGGCCCCTTAATAAGGTTTATTTTATAAACAGTGGTGTTTTGGTGTCGTTACGGGCAAATTTTATACGTTCAATAATTCTAGTCCCAGTTCGTGAACGCTCACCGAAACAAACTTATTCCCGACTACAATAGCCGATGACCGCAGCGTATTTCTGTTTGCATTTAATCATGAGAATGAAAAAAATATTAAAAGCCATATACAGACATTATCCGTGAAACATTCGTGAGAACATCTACAAGAATAATGGAACATGGCATCGAGAGAACGGTGCTTATTACGGATGAAATGAGTGTCGGAGCGAGTAAACAATATTGCGACCGCAGAAACTTTTGTTGATAAATACGTAGATATTCAAAAGGGTTCACTTTCGACAATGAAAAATCTCAACAAAAATACGGAAGTATCTGCGGTTTCGTGGTTTTTCTTTGTTATTTAAATAAAATGAATTAATTACGTGTAATTGTAAAAACTTTATAAAGCCTAATGTGCCGGCAAGGTCAGAGTTTTTGTTGAATAAAGGTCCGTCTTTAACATGGTACTGTCGTTCACTCTACCAGTTTTTGTGAAGGTATACAAATCACGGACAAATTATAAACTCATTTGTTATATGTTTTTAATGTGTTCAATGAATTGCAGCGCAGTGCAGATTCTAATTATGCTCATAACTGACTATATTGCTGTCCATTGCTAAACGTAGACCTTCCCAATTATGTCAATTATGCTTAATTTACAAAATATAATCATTGGTAATTTTGATGACCTCCAACATTTTATAATACTAGGGAAAAAATGCGGTGCGCTTAAATTTTTAACGCAAGATTTCCTCAAAATGACCGCAATATTATAGGTCAAATAACAATGCATGTTGTATTCAGTAGACAATATGAATATCCTGCGTTGTTCCTTACCATTTTGCCGCCAATAAGCGGAACAAAAAGTAATTTAAAAACCGCTAAAATACAACTCACACAAAATGAATTTTACGACACAAAAGTCGGAAATGCGATGCGAGATGAAGCCTTTGTGGTTACATCGTTTGATCTGTAATTAGGGCGTTTAATAGCATAATAGCTCGTAACGGTCTCGATCGAATAGCGTTCTGTTTTTTGTATCTCAAAAGTGCCTCCATTTCTTATTGAAACTTGTAAAAAACGTTCACAACTTTGTGTCCTTCTCTATTCAAATGCTTTTTAATTAGATTAATACTTATTGTTGGAGTCATGGGGTGGTAAATAACTTTTATATTTTAATAAGTTTATTTATTATTCTATAGACAGTTTGAAAACAATTTTTTCCCCCTCTTCTTCCCAATCTGAATTTCCTGCCTTTAGGGTTAGCAACGAAATCATGATTTCCTTAATAGACCGTTGACCCGCCTCCTCGCTTGCGAGACATTGCTGCATAAAGAACCAATCGTTGTGTTATTTTTATTATACATATTATGCATAAACATGATAACATTTTATGTAGCTATATGGTTGGAGCTATTATTTTATTTACTCGTTCCTCATTTCGTCTATGTTTTGGCACTAATGACAAAAAGCCACATCGTTTCTCTCATTATCATTATTATTCCTCATTTATTTCAATAAATTCTTTTTACATTTTTAAATATAAATTATATAAAAATAAATACATTTAAAAATATAAAAATAAATAAATATCACCCTCCCGATGACGAGGCTTGAGACCCAAGCCACCGGTGGTTAGGGGCTCAGAGTGAGGAACCGCCTCACAATGCGTGCCGTGTCCAATAACACTGCCTTCTGTATCTGGCTCCTGACCCAACGCCCGACTGAGAGCCTCTTAAGGTGTTGGTCGAGGCTCTTTGCTATCAACCCATTAGCGGTAACGACTATCGGGACAATGATTGTTGATTCCACATCCCACATGTCGGAAATCTCGTGTGCCAGATCTAAGTATTTGGACATTTTGTCTTTTTCGGCCTTAACGAGATTTTCATCATGCGGAATGGTGACATCAACAAGTATTGCTCGGCGCGCCAATCGATCTACTACCACAATATCAGGCTTATTGGCAACAATAGTCCTGTCCGTAATAATAGATCGATCCCAATACAGTGTTGCATGTCCATTTTCAAGAACTGGCTGGGGCACATATTGGTAATATGGCACTTCAGAAGTCACAAGGTAGTATCGAAGAGCAAGTTGCTGGTGTATGATCTTGGCTACTAGGTTATGTCTATGCAAATACTCGCCGTTAGCAAGATACGAACAACCGGAAATAACATGCCTAATGGACTCTCCCGGACGGTGACATGCTCGACAGATGTCAACCGTCCCGTCCTTTATGATGTATTTCCTATAGTTGTTCGTCTTGATAACTTCGTCCATAATTGCAAAGACAAAACCCTCGGTTTCCCCAAAGAGGTTACCGAAACGTAGCCAAGATACGGAAGCAAGTTGGTCGACATCGGGCCCATTGAGAGCTCGATAGAATCGTCCGTGAAGCTCTTTGCTCTTCCATACCTCCCTGCGATCCCTGGTACTCAGTGCCACAGGTGCCCGCCAATTCTCATTTGCCAGTGAGAGCGGAGTGAATCCTTTGTCTACCAAGCCCATATCCTTATGCATCACCACTTCGCTACGGAGGAAATAATTCCTGAGATTGCATACCTCGCGGTTATGCAGGTCCTTGGCATTAAGTAAACCTCGGCCCCCGCATCTCCGCGGGATATACAATCTCATAACAGACGATCGTGGATGATGCATTCGGTGTGCAGTTAGTAGAGTCCGGACCTTTCGATCCAGGGTATCTAACTCGGTCTGAGTCCATTTGAGTATGCCAAAAGAGTACACCAGTACAGGCATAACCCAACCATTAAAGGCACGAATCTTGTTGCCACCTGACAAAAGACTGTTAAGAACTTTTTTCAAGCGACCAAAGAAACGTTCCTTTACTGATTGTTTTACATCTGCACTCGATATACCTAACGCTTCAGACATACCCAAATATTTGTAGGTTTCCGTTTCGGAGAGAGATCTAAGCTGTATAGTCTCTGAGAGACGGATGTCATCAGAGACTATATTCCCACCACGCTCCACATGGATAACCGCGCACTTATCCACACCAAACTCCATATTGATAGAGTTGCTGAAATTTTTAGTTATTTTCAACAACTCCACCAAATCAGTTTTCTTGGGTGCGAACAGCTTGAGGTCATCCATGTAAAGTAAGTGGGATATTGGCTCTCCCCCTCTACGAAGACGGTAGCCTAGTCCAGAATCCAGCAGCAAAGTGCTAAGAGGATTCAGGGCCAGACAGAACCATAAGGGACTCAGACTGTCACCCTGGAATATACCCCGCTCAATCTTAATTGGTTCATCACAACCAGGAGTACTCGCACCACCTGGATAATTTAAAACCGTTATCCACTGCCTCATACAAGCCCCCAGAAAGGCGCATAGATTTGTATCTATTTTATACAAATCCAGCACCCTCATGAGCCATGTATGAGGCACCGAATCGTAGGCTTTTTTGTAGTCGATCCAGGCAGCCGATAAATTCCTTCTGTTGCGACGAACTTGCTGACATATGGACATGTCTACGAGAAGGAGTTCTTTTGTACCACGTGACCCAACTTTACAGCCTGTTTGACCTGAAAACATGATGTTACTATTGTTAATGTGGTTGGATATTTTCAATCTTATAATTGAGGACAGTAATTTGTAGATGGTGGGCAAGCAAGTTATAGGTCTATAATTTTTTGGGTCAGTGGTATTACCAGATTTATATAAGAGGTATGTGGCACCTGTCGTCATAAATGATGGGAGAGATCTACTCTCAAGTGCGTCCTGGAACTGCGTCGCTAAACGAGCATGCGTGCTAGGAAGCCATTTCAACCAGAAATTGTGCAGGCCGTCCGGCCCGGGACTTTTCCAGTTGTGGGACGGACGGATTGCACACAAAACGTCTTCTGGGCTAATTGAAACGGCCTCCATAGTTCGTATCGATTCGCAGGCTCGCTCCACGACACTGAGCCAGGCGCCTTCAGTGTGAGAGACCGGCGACGACCAAATGCTTGCCCAATATGTATGCATATCAAGCACATCCGGCGGCCGCCGATCTCCTAGAACATGAGAGCGCTCCCAACATCCATACACTCTTTTCTGGTCTCTTTGAAAAGTGCGATTTTGTTGGAATCTATCCCAGCGCGTCCTAAATCGTCGGATACGGTTCGCCCAAGCACAGACTTTTTGCTTCAGGAAATCTATGCGTTCTGCGACACAAACCCTATAATCTCTGGGCCTGATGTTGGTCCCAGAAAAGGCCTGTGTCACAAAACGCATGACTCTGGGCCTATCATTGCCTTCCCTGAAGCAAATTAATTTGGCGATTAAAGTTCGGGCCTTGCCGATACGCTCTTCGATCCTGCGCTGCCAGGCAGGAACAATCACGGTATCCCGCGTGACTCTGTTTTCACTGGGAAACTTTACGTTAGCCACACGACATACCGCGACGGCTGCGCAGTACAGGATCGAATGAGTGTCAACAAGGTCGCAACTAGACTCCATGTATGTGGAAAGAATAGAGTTTAGTGCCCCAACTAGCGCCAAATTACGTCTGTGCGTTGGTAAACGCGGTATCCGAGGTCTACTGGTCGCAGAAACAGAATTAAATTCCAAAATCGCATCTTCCAAAGCCCTTCTCAAACACTGTATATCTTGGGAACTTACTGTACTGTCCAAATTGTCCATCAACTCAGGATCTGTGTTAGAAGTGCATATAGGTGTGCAATCTGTTCTTTGTTCAACAGGAGCCGTGGTGATAGGAACATGGACAATATTTTGTAAGTTTGCGCGCAACCGCTCAAGTACGGCATCATCCAACAACTTACGCCGCTGGATGAACCTTACTTGATCCGATAAACGTTGAGTCGATACATCAAGCGTTGGTTCCAGGGTCTGAAACAGAGCAAGCATTTTGGCACGGTACGCTGTGAGTTTGGTTCCTCCCTCTGTCGCCCCAAAGTAGGCCCGCATGACATTTTCATTAATGCTAGATGTCCATCGCATGCGGCGCACTACTCCACCGGTAGCGGGGGCCGTAGGCGGGACACAAGGCCCCGCTGGTCCCAAGCCCGCCGGAGGAGGGGGTCGTCGTCCTCTTCGCCGCGCAGGTGTTAGTGGCGGCGGGGACGACTGCAGCTCGTCTTGTAGGCTCGACGCGTCGTTACCCGGCGACGGCTCGAACACCTCCGAAGCCGACGCCCACGACGCGGAGCTCGACGAGCTGATGGGGGATCTTCTGCGTGCGCGTGTCCTGGCTCGTAACATCATCTTGGTACATTTTTTGTTCTTTCTTCTTTATTTCTTTGTAAAACTGAATTGTTACATTTGCACTGTATTGTCACTGTCATTGTCATAGTTCTATATTTGCATATTGTAAAAAATTCTAATTAATATTGATGGATTATTATTTAAATAGGATGTTTTTTTGTAAAATACGGCATATAAAGTAAAGTTATAGATATTATAGATCTAAAAATAAGGATTTGTGAAAATGTTTTGTTCTAGTACCAGATGACTGTTGAGTGTTGCCAGTCATTATTATTATTATTATTATCATCATTTCTCGTTTCTCGTTTTGTATGAAACATCTGTCAAAACTAAGATCAAAATAACAAAACTATCTCTCAGATAAAAATACCTGTCTATTGAAAAATCCGGACCTTAAGCAAATGAATTGTATTTATGCATATATTTTGGCGAAGGATGCACAGCTACTATACATTAAGTAAACGACAAGGGTGTTCGATTCTTACGCTTTTTGCCGAACACAGGACATATTCGAGAGGCAGGTGAGGCGCACCGACTACGCGACTGCGCCACAGTTCCACCGCTCCCCGACATCGCTAATGAACACAATGAAGACGTATTCCTACAAGTATATCCGGCGTTGATCGATTGATTTACTCGCTGCCACCGCGCTCGAGCTTTTTGTATTCGAATGTCGCTCGATATTTGCATATCAGAGCGGTGGAACGAATTTTAAACAAGATATACGATGGGAGCCGTGATGTGCTAGATATACGGAGGGTATGATGCGTGACGGCGATTCGCACTTGTTTATAGGTTGTGTATTAAAATCTGGCTTCGTTAATAACATCAACATTTAGTCTTACTTATTTTGACTATGTCACTTTTAATGCCTCACCAAAAAAACACTGCTATATTTTTTATCACCTTAATGGGCAGACGAGTTAGTGGTCCATCTGGTGGTAAGCCATTATCGCCGCCAATGGACTTTGGCAATGCAAGGGGCTTGGCGGAACTGGTTCCGATCGGTACTACATTTAATTACAATAATATAATGAATACTCAATTACAACTATCTCACTTTAAACTAAATCGAATATGACATAATCAATAAGTAGTTACTTATGACGAAGTTCCATCTCCGTGGAAGAACTCAAATGTTACAAACATTTGAGTCACAGGCATGTCTGTGATTCGAATCAATAATAAAATCCCACAATTAGTAACTTTGACATCCATAGGAAAAGTGGTCATAAAATAATTTATCTTTACACGGCGTTCGGAACACGTCCCATCACTGTCATAAAGAAAATTACTGCCCGTAGTATGTTGTTAGCACTACAAGCAAGTGCACTTCGAACAATTGACTAAGCCAAGAATCTTGATAAAGAGACACGAACGTGTCGTATTAATTGTTATTACTTTAAACAGGTATTGTAATAAATGTCACACTTTCATTGTTGATTTAGGAACATATGCCAAATGAATATGCATATGTCAAACCCGTGTCGTGGAAACTGAGTAAAAAAGTATTAACCGACCAACTTCCAAAAAGGAGAAGGTCCCCAATTCGTCTGTATTTTTTTTATCTATGTTAAGAGATATCTCCGCCAAATGTGGACCGATTTTCAAAATTATTTTTGTGTTCGATAGAGTTATTTCAAGGTTGGTCCCATATAAATTGGTCCCGATCGGATAAATTGAAGTCGGTCCGTAAAGTTTTTAAACTTGTGGTTATTTATGTTGGTATTTTATTTTGTAAAAACGTAATTTTGACAAAAACCATCTACTAATATTACGTACCTACATAGAATTGAAAATATCAAAGTATTTGGAATATGCATAACTACAGATAATAAGTAACTAACTATTGCTCGCGACTCCGTACGCGTGGATATCCCACGAGAACAGTAAATTTTTTTCGGGATAAAAGTAACCTATGTCACTCAGGGATAATTTAGCTTTCTACTGATGAAAGAATTTTCAAAATCGTTTTAAAACGATTTTGAAAATCTTCGATTCGATCTTTTGAACTATTGATAGTTCAAGAGATTAGCTACCTACTTCTCAACAAGCTTACATACTTTATCTCTTTATAATATTAATAATATTATTATTAATAATAATATATAGAGATGTAATAAAAACGAGGTTAAGAAAACAATTTATATACATAAATGTTGTACTTTTTATAATTTACACGCGACTTCCCAAATGGCTTCGCACAAATTACGTATAGGCAGTACGTAATTAAGTCCATGTGGCACGTACCAAATATAATTTCAAGAATAATTAATACGTTTGTGCATTTTAATTAGCTTTTTAGCTTTCTAACATACCTAATAAGTAGTAACATGGAGAATTGATTACTTTTATTTGTACTTAGGTACTTCATTATTCTGGTAATTTGTTCTCATTCGTAAATTTTCCATTGCCTTATGTCATTCATTTGTAAACGAAGGAACTAAATAAACTATTTAATATAAATAAACAGTCTTTAAGGTCCAACAAAAAAGTAATTATGCAAAACAATGTAAAACTGATATGTTAAGTTGTCGGGACGATTTAGCGCCCCCCGAGTGTCCGCAGACATTTGTGGACGTTTACATTGGAGGGGTGCTTATCATTATCTACATCAGCTATCGATACATTCATATCATCGATATGTTAAACGCTTGTTACCCTCGCACAAAAACTGGATTCACTTACATTTATTACTGTTTAAGTAATGTTAATTTGTTACAAATTAAAATACACTAATATATTAACACTGTACAAGACGATAATAAAATGACACGTCAGCAATTCTGCCGTCCTATCACTAAAATGCCGTTAATTGAATAAACTTAATTTTGATATCTCGCCATATATTGATTTATGATGGTTATTTTTAAACGTTAAATAAATAAAATAAGGTTTATTAAATATCATAACCACAGTACGATAAACATCTAATAACAATATTTTCCACGTTTTTGAGAACATCACAAAAATCCCCGAAGGGGTAGGCAGAGGCGCACTAGCGAACTAGAAGACCCACATTTCGCCGAGCTTAGTTCCGTCCCAGATGTGATAGGGGGCGAGCCTATCGCCATATCGGGCACAAATTCCAGACTCCGGGCTGATATGGAAAAATCCAATATCACTTTGCCCGACCCGGGGATCGAACCCGAGACCTCAGAACCGTAGTCGTACCGAAACACCATCACGCCACCGAGGCATTAACTTAACGGCATTTTAATGTTAGGATGGCAGAATATTTATGTTGCCCACGACTTCGTTCGCGTGTAAATTTATTAACCAATCTATCCTACGGAAATAGGTCATTTTTCCGGAATCAAAAGTAGCCTATGTGTTATTGCAGACTTGACTAGATTTCCAGTAATCCAATTCACCCCACCCCGTCCTATTCCCTATTCCTTTCCCTTAATGCTAGCCTCATCCCTCTCACGATTCTTTTGATATCCTGGTGCAAGGTCTTAGCCAGGAATTCAATTGAGGGTTCGATCTTTGTACTAAGTAAAACCTTCATTTTTAATCGACTTAAAAAAGGGGTTCCTTATTCCTTTGAAGGTATACTATAATCATTTTTTATTTATATTCGTGGACAGATTTACTATCAAGTATGTATATATTAATATCACTACATAGTTACGATTTGTGTAGCACCTAAATACCTACTGCAAATTGGTTTTCATTTATCCAAATTAGATGTGTGATTCAGGATCATCTACCACCTACCCTTATCCCACTCCAAATTATGGGTGGTCGCTTTTTCAAGAATGTTGCAGAAAGGATTCTGGAAAACTTTTTACGATCAGTTACCTGCCTAATGCCAAATCACGATCACATCGTGTTTGCAAAAACGCGGTGTCTAACCTGGGATTACAACCTAGGACCTCTCAGTCCACAACCCATATACGCCGCCACGAGATCACAAAAGAATCATCTTTTGTGTTTGAAATATTCAATACTATTTCAAATAAAAAAGTCTAAACAACTTTAGAGTAGATCCCACAGATATGGTTGATCCTATAAACTCCTACATTTGTAAAAGCTACAAATAAAGTTTAAAAACGGACTTGAAAATCTCAAGGTCACATTACGGTCAAGGAATTATGGGAGAGGTTTGAACCCCCAAAACCTCCCCCCGGCCTCAATCATGGATGTCTAAGAGTGGTGGACCCATCCACTTATTTGCCAGTCTCTGCTAAAAAGAATATTCTTTCACTCAAGATGGTTAATTAAACTAAGTGAAACTTTGACTCTAGAATTCACTGTCATAAACAAAATGCACCCTTAATATACATATTTAACCCTTTGCCGATAAATTGGAATACATTAGAGCCCTAACTCTTTTTTGACAAGCTGCTAATCATATTCAAACAGGCTCGAAAGCACACCTTGCGATACGTTTGATGAACGATAGAATTTTAAAATAATTTGGGATGGATGCAGTTGCCTCCAAAAATAATGTAACAAAAACACAAGAGCGGACAGGTGTCCTATATTTCGTATAAGTTAGCATTTTCGAGTGAAAGTGTAGCCATTTGAGTTAACAGAAACAAGGATTTACTTTCATTCTCTTTTGGTTAAATAAATGCATTTTATTAAATAAAGAAGGTTTTTCGTATTCTAATTAAAGTGAGCCATAAAAATACAGAAAGTGATTTTTTTGGAGAACTTACAATCTATGACATTTCAAATTTAATTGGACTTAAATAAAATCAAGTTAGTAATCCCGTGGACATGTTTGTAATTTTTCCTTATATCGCCTCGATGGCGTAGTGGTATTATTACGTGCGCGGTACGACTATCGTACTGAGGTCTCGGGTTCGATCTCGGGTCGGAAAAAGTGATACTGAATTTTCAGTATCAGCCCGGAGTCTGGTATTTGTGCCCGATATGATGATGGGCTCGCCCCCTATCATCTTACATCTGGGACGGAACTAGGCTCGGCGCAATGTAGGTGTTCTAGTTCGCCAGTACGCCTGCATACCCTTTTGGGGATACAGGCGTGAGCTTATGTAATGTGTTAATTGCTTGTTTAACTGACATTATCGAGTTCTAATACAATTGCATCATTACTATAACTCGTCGACACGAAGCACTCTATTCCAATTTTCTTCATCTACCCCTTTATACACAAGTAACAGGAAATAATTACTAGCTTTACACATTCGCTTAAAAAGAACGGATGATGTTTAGTCTGGAGCAATTAAAATACTATTAACGGGGTCCCACCACGATCGTGGCCACCCCGTGACGATCTCTACCCATATCTAATTCTTCGTCGACAAACATTCAGCATAATATTAGATATTTTAAATGGCCAATTAAAGTGTACCTGCTTCATAGCACCATTTTGTACCAAACCATCAAACTATCGGGGTTCTATGTACGCTGGACAAACGTGAAAATTAAAATTGTATGTAACATACGTTCGACGTTCCAAAGAAAGGTATTTTTATTGATGTACCAGATAAGCAAACAGCGCAACTGTCGGTAGCCATTGTTTTAACATGTGAATAAAAGTTTTTTAATGGAGAGATTATACAATTTGATCGTTTGTATAATTCGATTTTAATTAATGAGTGTGTATAAGAAGAGCTGGTATCTAAAGATGTGAAATAACTAGGGGAGCGAGGGGCTTGTTGTAACAGGGGCAAGTAGTAACAGGCTCTTTTCACTAGGATCTTAAACTTTATTAGCGTATTTTTTTGACTCGATTTGACCTATAAACCGCGCCGCATCATGTTGCCATAGCAAATATCCCGTCGGCTGGCTCAGGGAGCCAAAATGTGCACGCGCTTCATTTTTGCCAGGTCATGTAAAATTGTACTGTCGTAAAATTTTGGTTTGCGTTATTATTATCGACTAATTTCAAACTTTCTATATCTTATTTAAATTTAAATTTATCTATCTCTGATAATGTGCAACAGTTTTTAAGATTGCTTAATTGTTTAAATAGTTATCTTGATAAATGTTAAAAATCATACCATGGGGTTAGTTGTAACAAAATCCTGGGGCTTGTTGTAACGTGTTACAACATACCCCAAGTTATGATGTAGATACTTTTTTCCTTTCTTCTAAAATAAGGGTGTATAAAAGAAAGTCAGAGCGGGCAACACAAAGCCAAGAAGTGTACGAGTTAGCGGCAGCTGAAGTTTCAGAAAAAAAATGCGGTATTCGGGAAGCTAGTCAGACTTTCTGATTATTGTGCATAAGGACAAAGAAGAATAATTAAAGTTTAAGAGTTGGTTATGCTAAGCCTAGACAAGTATTTACTGCAGAAGAAGAAGGTAAGATGGCTTCCTACCTACTCAAGTGCGCCGAAATATATTTTGGAATAGTTCCTATAGAAGTAAGGAAACTAGCTTACCAATGCGGAGTGCAGCTTAATGCTAAAACATTCCTCCTTCTTGGCATCAAAATAACATGGCTGGTACTGACTGGTTCCAAAATGTTATGCGCAGAAATCCACATTTATCTTTAAGGACACCAGAAGCGACGTCTTTAAGTCGAGCGACGTCTTTACATAAGGAATACGAGGAAAAGGTGAAGAAAAAACAGAAAAAGATGACAAAATTAAAGGAAAAGGTAAAGGAGAGGGGAAGGGGAAAGGCAAAGGTAAATCAACAAAAAATAAAACCGGAGTGGACAGAGCTAAAAAAATATTTTATGTTCAGATTCAGAATCTGAATCAGAAGAGTGGTATTGTTTGGTATGTGGTGAAGCTTACACAGATTCTACTAAGGAAGATTGGGTCGAGTGTATCATTTGTAAGATGTGCACATGCAGGATATGTTACAGGAGACACTATATCTTTTATTTGTATTAATTGTAACTCAGATGAAGACTGAATTTAATTATAATGAAATCCACCAAATGTTGATTTTTATATAAGTGCAATACTTTGTTAGATAGATATTAAAAATAGATAATTACGAAGCATACCTTAGATATCAATAATTTAATTACTTACAGTGATTTGTGTGTGCCATGATGATTATAAATAGTGTTTAACTGAATAAAACTGTTAATTACTTATTTTTTAGGTGTTGATTACTTAAAAAGAGTATTTAAGTTGATTTTTGATAAGAATTACATAATACCTACTTTAGAAAGACGTCAATTTTGTTAAAAATAAACAAATAATTAATGATTACAGGTATTATTGTTGTTTTTTTTTGTCGTTACTACTTGCCCCAGTAGACGTTACAACTTGCCCCAAGCACGAGGTAAGTTGTAACACCGCACTTCTTCTAGAAAATAATTGATTGTAAAATAAATATCAATAGTTATGGTATTATTTTTACTTAATTTGGTAGAGGAAGAGTTACAGCATCCATCCGTCTTTATTTAGTAGCAATTTAATCAATAGATCTCAAGATATATTAGTTTTCATGAAAACTGTTACAATAAGCCCCTCGCTCCCCTATACAAAAGAATTGCAATATATAGATACTAATTAATGACGTGTTTAATTTGTACAGCGGCAAATAACTTACGTCTCTTAAATTGAAATAGTAAGTTACTGCGGCCAAAGTAGGAAGTTTTTGACAATCGTAAATGTATTCGAGCTCGATGCGCGTCTATGAAATTTGTATGAAATATTAACCAAATGTCATCAGTGCGAGCTTGAATACATTTACGATTGTCAGAAATTTTCCTGTTCGGAACGCTGGCGTTGTATAATATTTTGATATGTAAGCTTCACATGCAACGTAAACTCAAATAATATTTTATCCGATCTATAGCTCGAGCACGAAAAACTAATGTAAATGTAAATGTATTCGAGTTCGCTGCGCACTGATGACGTTTGGTTAATATTTCATACAAATTTCATAGACGCGCATCGAGTTCGAATACATTTACGGTTGTCAGAAATTTTCCTGCTCAGGCCGCTGGGCAAGATGATATAGTCATCTTGCCCAGTTTGATTAAAATTGTACTAAAAATAATAACACAAACATTTTAGAAGAATGTTACCTACAACACACATGTAATTACATTAGCTGTAATTACTGCTAATACGTATAACACTAAACGCCGTATCAACTGAAGACTGTTTATGTTACAAAGATATTGTTTTGTTAAGCCAATAGGAGCTACAGAACGGCATTAAACAGCTAATTGCGCCGAGGAAGGGGAATGCTCAGTGAGCCTCGCCAATGAATGAGCATTAGGGGCCGAATACATAAGGACTCCCGCGCCCACCGACTGCTTCTTATCACAAAAACACATAATTAACGTACATTATTTACTTATGCATGAGTAATTAATGTTTTATTAAAGACGTAATTACAATGCCACGCGATATGCGTGTGTTATGTAGCTTAGTGTATAAAGATGTTTTTACGTGGCTTTAGTCTACTCACATTATATGATAAACATTTTTTGTTTACATTATTAACCTATTATAGCAAACTATCCAGACATCAGGTACATTCTTACGTCCTAAACTTAAATATAATAATTACATAGTTTTCAAAACATTTAAAAAAATCCGACATACATTTAAGGTGACTACTCCCTCAGTCGGTTTGGTTCAAAGAAGATTGTTTTCAAATTATGGTAATTGTTTACCGTGGCTTATGTGCACCTCGACACAGGCTGAGGCAATAACAAAACATCATGAACTGTAGAGTGTCTTTTACCAAAAGACCTGTACTAAAAATACCTTCTACAATGGCGCCAAAGCGTCAAAACCTAAATAAAATGGAATCCAGACTTCCAATCTATGACGTCACTGTTTGAAGAAATAATTGAATATTGATTCTAAATCAACCAAACATGACGTAGCTAACATACTTATGAGTTTCCAAGTTAATTTCCACTCCATTGCCTATATGATGGAGAGCAAGCATCGGCGTAAGGAGTACCAATTTTCGGCTTATCGTTCTTAAAATTTATTTAATCTTATTTTATTAAGTTACAATATACAGCATGTGTGAAAAACTAAATTTAAATGTTGGTGCTCTTTACAGTGCGACTCTACAATTTTTCTTACCAATCCTTATGTTCAAAACTTTAGTCATGACAGCATAACATAATAATTTTAATTGAAGTTTTTTCCGCATATACTATTTTGTAATCGGCATATAAATAAAATACAACCTACTTTTCAAAGCCTCTCTTAAAACATGCAAATGAGTTCTCTTTAAGTTCTACTTATTTGAATCCTTCATCAATTTTGTTAATAAAAAAATTTAGACGTCATTTCTATCAGTATTCCTAATTCTGCTGTGGACACGGAAGCCCGCTACTGTGCGACTCTATTGTAGGACACTCTCCTCAATTGGTAATCACACATAGTCATCCGTGACATTCAGAAAGACGCCGCGGTCTTTGTCACCTGTCTTTAAACGAACCGCGCACAATAAGTACAATAACACACCACCTGTGTCAGAGTCTACAACGAATAATACTCGTATCTTGTGATCATCACATGCTTCAAATTTGGAAGTACCTTAGTATTTAGTAGTTATAAGTATTTGACTGCCTCGGTGGCGTGGTGGTATTTCAGTACGACTACGGTTCTGAGGTCTCGGGTTCGATCCCCGGGTGGAGCAAAGTGAAATTGGATTTTTCCATATCAGCCCGGAGTCTGGAATTTGTGCCCGATATGGCGATAGGCTCGCCCCCTATCACATCTGGGACGGACCTAAGCTCGGTGAAATGTGGGTGTTCTAGTTCGCTAGTGCGCCTCTGTCTACCCCTTCGGGGATACAGGTGAACTTATGTTATGTTATTATGTAAGTATTTGACTAGCTACTAGTAGCTCTACAGCTGACTACTTATAAGTTCACATTATTTATTAGTGAACATAAAATAAATTACTAAGGCTCAAACAAACAGAGAAAAACTTAATAAATAACATAACATAACATAAGCTCACTTAATAAATACTGTTTAATATATGTATAATCATTTAGGAAAACTGAAAATGGTTAAAGGTAAATATAGAATAGCTCTTTATGTGGATTTCTTTACTATCTACTTTGTACATCAATATATTATACCCTAGATGCACAGTTCTTTGCAAATATCCTCCTAAAAAGTGGTTTCAGAAATAAAACAAAGAAAACGATCACAAGTTGTAATTAAATCAACACAAATATAACCCTAAGCACGTGTTATAAAGTAGGTTTTTAAACGAAATGAGCAAGCATTCTTTAATTTGAATTTTGAAATTTAGAATTCTATCGACGTCCGACTGTATGCAAAACGAGTGCTTAAGCACTTCTTTGCTGTCCCATTTTCCGAGCGTCAACTGTGCATCTAGGTAAATAATATATCGATGACTTTGTACAATAATTATCTACAAAAATATAGATTGGTTATATTCTACCACATCCAATAATTTAAAATATAATTAAACTACCTAATGCCTTTTTATATGAAAAAAAAATAAAAATAATAACGTAAGCAAAAAAAATACTTTTATAACTATCTCAGTACAAAATGAATAAGACACATAACGAAAGAATTACGTAACCAAATTAAAAAACGCGTTGCATTCCACCACAAACTCACAATAGATCATCACATAAATCATAACATCAAGTTAATCCCAAGACACAATCGTATCCTCGTCAAATAAGCACGGATCGAGTCACTCACGTCCCCGAAAATAATTTACGACCTAAAAAAATCATAAACAATTCGTGGCAATGTGTCAAAATACACTTGCACAATGAAATCAACATCTTAAAATGAAGGTCGGCGTTCACAATGACCCCTTGGAACCACTCAGTGAGTAACAAAAGGTGTCGCCGCAGGGTTTATAAAAAATATGAACTCCTGAAGCAGTTAATAGGAGGCGCACAAAAGAGCCAGCCGTGGTATATCTTCTCAATGAACTCGGCATACTAATTCATATTTATACGGTGTGTTATGTGACAAAGGGTGTTATGTGTCCATTTTATCAACCCTTTTTTACCACACTGTAATCGTGTCATCGTTATTTGAAATCTTGGAGTGGTAGTGTTAAGTAAAAATATTACTTTTTCAACAAGGAAGGAGGTGTACCGCGAGTGGAAATCTAGTAGGGTCATGTAAGTGAATATATTGTGTGTACCAGTAATATTTTTACTTACATATAAGCAGCAGCATCAGCGTATATTGGCTGTGGACCGGGAGGTCCTAGGTTCGATTCCCAGGTCGGGCAAAGCGTTTTTCTAATTTTAATTCTAAAGGGTAGGTTAGGCCCCGAAGCAGGTAGGCGGTGGCGTAATAGGCAGAGGTTCCAGTCGCGGGCAAATCAAAATAGAAAAATCGCTTTGCCCGACCTGGGAATCGAACCTAGGACCTCCCGGTCCACAGCCAATATACGCTGATGCTGCTGCTTATATGTAAGTTTTTTTATTTCACTTACATGACCCTACTAGATTTCCACTCGCGGTACACCTCCTTTTTCCATAGGAGTTGTATTTTGAAAACCGTTTTAGATTTCCTTACTTCTGCGTTCATATAAAGTTTCAAGTAACTTAGTTCTACTTTTTTTTCATAAACTTTGCACTTACTAGGTGGTGCTTTTATCGATGAATTTTTTTTTTTTTGTTTATTTCTTTGTATTATTAAAAAGACACGTTGTAAAAGTTTCAGATCCAGCTATTTGGAATGTATGTTAATAAACATGGTTAGTTATGATATGTCAATTAATTACGATAGGGATCGATTTAATTTTACCGTTTTCGATCAACATTCTCATAAGCATTCGAATTATAAAATTGTTTACTTTAATTACCATCAACGCTTACTCTTTCATATCACTTTTGTAGCGAAACCATATCATAACACATAACAATGACACCTTTCTGACCTAAACCTCTTAATATTCACATTACTGAATGAGATGAATGGCCGTAGTGTTGAGGGGGATCGGAGTGATGGAGGGACCAATCCAGAATATTGTAACAAAGCTCAATCGTATTTACATTTAGTCATCGGCTATTAATCAATGGCGATTGTGAGCTCTGCGCCTCAATACCATCTGGAAACAAACGGTGATAAACTGATAAAGAAATGGTGCTAATGTAAATAAATGATCAGCGATATGTTAATGTCTATCTGCTGGCTAAGACTGGAGAGGGATTCCGTTTGAAGTGATTTGACTTTAGATTTCTTCTTTCTACCTGCTCTTATCCCACCTTAATGTAGGGTTGGCGCAATACGCTTTTTCAAGCATGTTGCAGAATGGATTTAGCTTAGTTTTTACGACAGGCCTGCCAGACGTCAACCCCTCTGGGGTATCCAGTTCCGGATAGTTTAATTAGAAAATTCGCTTTGCCCAGGACCTCCCGGGTCACAGCCCACATATGCTGCCACTAGACCAAAGAGGCGACAAAAACTAGACTCTATGGTCTAATTAATACTTGTAATCCAATTATGTTTTTTGTAATATTTTTGGTTTATTTTACAAATTTTATCAAACGCGAGAACATTATTCTTTTGTCTACTTTTCACGGACTAGTATGATATCAGTCATTGATAAAATTAAATAAATTCGTAATTCGCAAATATAATATTTCTTTTGACGACGAAGCGGGAACGAAAGATAGGCTATATGACATATTATCAAATACGAATCGTAGTTTGAAAATTATCACAAAAGATGTTATTAGTCAAATATATTTATTACATCATGGGGAATTAATTATACAAGGAATCCAAAATAGAATTTCAATCAAAGATAGTGTAGGTAGTTTATTTGCACACGACAGCACTATTGCACTGAACAAATATGGAATCTATGAGCCACTGCGCTCGACTACTCCGCCGCAACGCCGTGGTTCGCCGCAGGGACTGGCGAGCGCCGGCATTATAAAATTGTTTTTAATTAAAAATCTAAAATCAAATTGATAACAAATGTTTCATAAATATTTTAGTGAATTTGTCTAAAAGATGTGGTTTCCATACATAAGAGCTGATAATATGAGCGTGAGCGCGCGCGCATAACAAGTGAGCCTAACAAGCGGCCGATACAGAACGTCTCACTGACGCTAAGCCTAAATTATAACAGCCAGTAACTAATCACTCGTCATGCCAAGCCGCGATATTTTACACTCGGATAGAACAGTAATATTTCAACTTCATCCCACAGTATTGGACTTAAAATCCTAGTTACATGTATATTTTGTGAACAATGTATACGCTATTGTTCTTTGAAAATCAACGAATTAGATGCCATTATTATATTGCTTGCCCCACTGCTGAGCACAGGCCTGCTGTACCAATGAGAGACGTAAGGCCTTAGTACACCACGTTGGCCTAATGCGTGTTAATAGACTTCATATACCTGCAAAATTCTTTTACGGCCGGTTTCAATAAACAATCTCAGTTCGAATGTGCAGATAGATTACAAAAAATAGCCAATAAGAACACAGTTTGAACATGACTCCGTCAAATTACTTGATTTGATTGGTTCATAATCGCGATCTATCTGCTCTCTAAACTCAGATCGTTTATTGAAACCGGTCGTTAGAGGTCGCAGGTTTGCTCTCGATAGTTTCCTTAATCGTTAAAGCGATAAAAATTATTCATGATGAACTTTTCATAGAAAAAATAATATTGTCTGCTATCGGAACAGTATCGGCTTAGGTTTGTTTACAACAAACTATTACAAAATCATTTTGTCACGTGACCAGCACACTCTTGTTCGTATTGAACTTAAATAACTCGTGATGTTACAACAACGTACTGAACTACATTTAGAACAGTGTGAAAAGGAGCACGATCAACAACAAGCAAGCATTTCCCTAGTTATGGAGTTTGCATTAAAGCGAGTAGTAAAACTATCGTTGGCAGCGCCGAAGTTTGTAACGACACGAGTACGGAATTAAGTTTGACAGCAAATAGAGGTATAATTCAGCGATGTTCGTGCTCACGAATCGGAGTATCGACAAGATAATTGACGCCGACGTTCGATTGCAAACTCGATTTTCACAGGGCCTCTCCCAGCCCGTCTAATGCCGTTTTCTTAACATATTGTTAATGCCGCAAACGACTGCCTTTGAGGTATTTACCAGACTCATACTTGCTTTGAAGCAGATATAAATGGCAAATAATTGAGTTGCAAATCTAACAGGTACGATGCTAGAAGAAACATCGATTTGGTGTGTCTCAACGGTTTTTGGTATCTACACGTACCTATTTGACTACTTACGTTCGACTAACAGAAGGAACCCATTCATTGCATTCAATTAATTCGTTAATTTTCTATCATCAAGGGATTCTGATTATGATTTCCATTATATCAATTGTGTGCGAATAAACGAAATTTTGATAAAATTATTATTTTTACATTAGCTGACGATAGGTGAACATGTACATGTTACATGTACATCATATCTGTACAATGTACATTCATAATACCTTACATCAAAATGGCAGCAACAAATTATTCTGTGGTGAGAATTGACTTCTGTTAACTCAATGTTATCTTGATATCATAATAGCAGCCCTTTAATCTTACATTCCCATTGCTGGGCATGGGCCTCCTCTACTAATGAGAGGGGGTTAGGCCTTAGTCTACCACGCTGGCCTAAGGCGAATTGGTAGACTTCACATACTTTCGAAATTCTTGTGGAGACATTTTCGGGGATGCAGGATTCCTTACGATGTTTTGCTTCACCGCTATAGCAATATATAATTCACAATGAAAACACACTTAACATAGAAAAGTCAGAGGTGTATGCTCGTTTTTGGAGTTAGCCTCGAACCTCCGACACTCGTCTCGGCAGCCCGTACCATTCCCAACTGAGCTATCGCTGCTTCTATCATATCGATATATATACGCATGTAGGTATCATTCACGAACAACTAGAATAACCCTTTAATATAAGTTAACCCTCAACCCTAGCGGTAAAGGCTCACTCATCGGGTTCAAAAGCAAATAGCGACTATTTGTTACGTTCACCGTAATCTCTGGTTTACGCAATCAAATGCTACAGTTTCGAACCGAATTCTGATCTTGTTTAAAATCTTTTTAGAACGAGATTTAATATGTACTTACCCGATATTACCAATTTATTACAATATACTATCCGTTTTTAAAAAATCTTTAAATGACGATAAAAGTCAGCAGTACATCAAAACACGAAAAAATCACATAAACCATTATTTTCCTCCCTAGAATACTTATAAAATTATAGGAACCAAATACGTCACATTTATAAGCTAATTACATAAAATACTATATAGGACTGTGGATCTGTAAAATGGAGTAGATATGCAAGTGAATCTGGACAATATATTACATCGTGGTACAATTGACCAATCTTTCTAGATTCTGCTTCGTGCTTAGAAACTGGCCCTATTGATATCAACAACAAAACACAAATAAACTTATAAACACAACATGATTTATGCTTCAGCTGGATTATTCATGTTGTGTTTATAATTTTGTTTATATTTTGTTGTTGATATCAATAGGGCCAGTTTCTAAGGCCGAAGCAGAATACCAAAAATACTGTTGTTCATCAGAACAAACTTCCCAAAGAATTCACTTTATTGAAATCTATACTAATATTATACAGAAGAAAGTATTTTTTTGTATCTTTGTAATGAATACGCTCAAAAACTACTGAACCAATGTTAATCTTTTTCTTTAACCTATGGAAAACTACATTATCAGCGAGTAACATTAGGCTAGATTTTATTGCGGAAAAACGTACGGATATCGTAGGATATCCACGCGAACGGAGTCACGAGCAACAGCTAGTTGTAAATAAATTTAAAGATTCTGACGTAGACTACAGATTAATATGTATCTTGTACTCGTAATTCGTGTGCATGTAGTAATTTAGACATAAATAACATTTATAAACACGAAAGATAGATAACATCTATTTGTTCACACAGTGGAGCCGCAAATAAATGGCTTATAATTTGAGCCTTGAGGACAATACTCTAAACATACTTAAGCAAGTTAAACCTTTGTTACCTCGAGCTTGTAGATTAGCCGTATGACATAGAATTCGAAGAAGTTCCATGTTTCATATAATAGTACATAATTAATCAGTATTTTCTAACATCAAATATTACCAGCATAATAGCTATTTCCAGACGTGTTCCAAGCAGCCTGCAGTTCCTCCTTTTAACAACTTGGTGCGACCTTTATCGGATCCGTCTGGAAATCTGGGGAGGTTCTATGTTCTGAAGTGGGTATTCTATGAATAGTGATAATAATGATATCTATCTTCTAACACGTCATTAGAGTTAAAATCATACTCACCAATAAAACGGGTACCTACACGATTTGCGTGTTACTTCACTTTCAGTTATCACGTCACTGATTCTATATGCAATAACGATTAAAGTCTCAACCTCAAAGGCAGTTCTGCTAATTCTTTCACCTGTGCACGCTAATGCAAGAATTCATAGGGCCTAATCGTTAGCTCGAGGCTAGGCGCTTCGGTCGTGCCATCATTTCACACTCATCCCAAGCACAGCCAAGTCATTATCTTAAATAGGACCTTATGCCCATTTCGGAGAGGAGGAAAATCCGTCAAAAGCTTTGTGATTAATTATTCCGGATTGTTAAACAAAAATATGATATATATGTTAGTAGAGAGCCAGACAGTAAGTACATTACACAGGATTGTAAGCAAGAGGTGGATATTACAACTGGTAGAGCCATGCTGCAGACTATTTTGCTATAGTATGAAGTGGGCCGCGGTCGGCTCGATGAAGCTATTACCATTATCTCACAGAAAACCAAGCTGTTTTGTCTGACACGATTTACCGTGGACTAGAATCCCCATAGGGCGTTAATATCAGGCAGACGGTGGGTCGTTAAAACTAAAGTCAAATCCACCAACATGCTTTTAAAAAATGTGTGTTGCGCCGACTGCAATGGACGAAGACTGACGACAAGGAGTGAAATAAGAACAGAAATAACGTCCTTGTTTGATTCGTGTTCCAGGTTCAACCAGTTCTGTCTATTCGATTCTCTCGAAGGGTTTGCAACATGACAATGGTTGGTTGGAGCAGGTATAGAGGTACATCCCTATGTCTGCATCGGTCATCCGTCGGTCTTGGACTGCACTGAGCTTACCATCATGTGTAGTGTAGTCACTTTTGCGTGCTCGGATAAAAAAGACATACATACATCGATTTACATAGCTAAATTTAATGGGCATCTGATTTCCATAACCGTGTTCCCATTGAAGTCCGGCCATATATCATCCGACAACGGCACGAATTGAATAATGTTTATCAACTCTAATATGGTGGTATTATACCAATTTAGCGGAGCAAGTGAGTGAAATTAAGTGAATTACAGGAGCGAGTGCGAGCAAGCAGTTTTAATATGACTTAGCCTCTAGTTATCATGCATCAAACACCGTGTCAGACGCTGCGAAATGGTTTAGTTTTAATACGCACTCGTTAGTACATCATACAGAGTAATTTTTCTTATGTCATTTTAATAAAACTTAGGTATATTTCGTTCAGATTAATTTGTAATCCCAATGCCCTATGCACTCAAAGGAATAAGTCATTTTAAACGGGTTAAATAAAAACATGACTTCTTTTATCTGCTTCTATGTAACTTTTGAGACAATTTAATTCAATTTATTTTCAATTATTACCTATCATGACAGTATTACATTACAATTATAGGCCTTGTCTTCAGCACGGTACCTAGTGAGCTAACTACACTAGCTAGTACTAGAAATGTTTCTTTCATCCAACATTATTAAATCTGAGCATGTTTCAAGATAATAGGTTAATCAAGTTCTAATCTTCTAAAGGCTTTGGCCTGCCGGCAGGCATTGACATTTGATACTATTCATATTTATTTTAGTAATTTATAAACCGTTCATTGCTCTGTGGAATGGAACCTCCAGCGACGTCGCTCTTCCAACAATGATTGATGGGTCCCGAAACCCGCGCCGGCGGCGAACTTTGGATTTATCGCCGCGACTCCCTGCATGGATGTTCTACATCCGTTTTGCGATCATGTTGGATCAACCCAAGTGGCACGTAAGCCTTCTCAGACATTATGAGGCATTATTACGAATGATATAGATTGATTGAAAATCTTTCTAATTTCTCAACGTTTATCATAGAAAAAATGTCAATAAAGTTTTAAAAAATACAATAATGATTTTTTTGTCGAAGTAAAAGTTTTTATTTTCTGAGTTGGTTCAGCGTGCGTGTTGCTAAGTGTATTTGAGAAAAATAAATAAACACGAGATTCACAAGGATATCCTTCCAATAAATCAGTCGCGATAAATCGTCATACATACCGCACCATATATTAAAGCGATAATCTAAGGCTCTGCAAGTGCAGTTATTACCACCATGATTTATTGCGTTTACTGCTATTATCTCCAAAAACTGTGATATTTGAACCCTTTTGTTTATAACAGCCGCCAGCCAAACAATGAACAGGTGAAACATTGAACGCCGGAACGGAGGTACAAATCACCTTTCTTCACGGTTTTTGTTCACTTTTTTGTCGGCCGTCGTAGGTAAATGGTGTCCAGATAAAGGTCGAACTAACACCAGCAGTAATTAGCGGCGATTAATAATCGGTTATCTTGATCATGAGTTCGGTCGGCGTAATAATCGTAGACCGTTCCGTTTGTGAAATTACATCTAATTCTATATTTCTTTTAATATCCATTATTGTATTTATATACTATTATAAAAAACATGTATCAATTAAAAGTAATTATTTAGTAAAAGCGAGAAGTAATCGAATAAAATCTTGATCTGGTGCGATCTAGTGAAGCATTCCACCGTAATACTAAGCGTCCTTTTAAAAATTATAGTTACGTTTGTTTCTCGAATTGTAAACCGTAGATCTTGACCGTCGATAAAGCTATATTCAAAATCAATTTGTTGGAATAAAGGCATGGTTCATGTCATAAGTGGTCTTTATCTACAATCGAGTAGTGTCGGCGCGGCGGTGTTTCGCGCATGCGCCGCAGAGGACCCGGGAATGTGACGTCCGCAGAGCACGGTTCTTCGAAGTGCATCGCTGACGATTCCTCTAATGTCAGTCAACCGTAGTAGAGACGCGCCGCGCCACTATCGATGTCGGGGAAAAATATTTTCACGTAATTGAGGCGATTAGTAATGATAAGTAAATCAATTAAAAAAATATGGTGTCTTAATTACAGTTTTTCTTTAAACTATCTACACGCAGACAGGTCGCCGTTTAATGGCACAAATATGCTATAGATGTATGTACTTATTATATTATTTAACAACAAACCTGTCAAACTTTGCATGGATTATACCATTGTGCATTTTGTTGAAACTAATCGATTAAAAATATAGGTATAAATTCCGGTGTAAATTACACATTCAATCATTCCCCAAGCGACCGAAATGCCGCTCCAATTAGTATTGATAGTGAACTATTGAAATTGAAATGATTATGTTATCGCAAAAAAAATTCAGTAATAAAATGCATCAACAAATATAATTAAATTATTCAATGTAAATAGATAATATGAATTATAGGATTGGGGGTTGCACTGAATAACTCTTCCTAATAATGTACAAAAAAACTTTGAATTGAAAATGATAATATGGTAAAACTATCGATAATTATAATCCAAATTGTTCACTGGTCGACAAAAGTGACGGACGCAGTGGCGGCCCCTTGCGGCGCGCAATTGATGCATCGCCTGCTCACCGACCGATGCAGGTTTGCACCAATACCCTTTTAATACTCAATCACTATAAGCATACACTTTATAAATATATCATGCTAATCAAAATTGTGCCTAAAATATTTCGTATTTCTTTTTTGTTACAAAATTTAAAACGGATTAACAACAACACCTCAAATAAATTTCCATCCTAACAAAGTAGCGTTTCTATTCATCATAATATAGACCATAAGTATCTTTTCGAGATATTCCATTGGTGGGATATTCTTAGGATATATTTCATTGACAGAGTTGTTTAGTTTATTAAAATATCTCGTAGTATCATAATGAGCATTTTATAACGAGCAATAGTCGAACGGCCATAGGACGCAGGTGGGCCATTGATAAATTTGAAATAACACTACACTATTAGAAAAAAGTTGACTCAGATTAATTTTAAAAACAGAATCGGCAGAACTGATAAAAAATATTTTATAAATCAAATATAAATTGGTGTTATAAATATATTATTTAAAAACAATTAATGCCAGTTTCTAAAAACTAATACAATAATTTATTCTTTTAAAATAATCATTTTTTTATTATATACCTAACAAAGTTTTCTATCTACCATTAAAATATTCTATCGGCCTATTTTTACCGTGTGACTCATATAATTTACTGACCTCTAGACCCAACAATTTTATAGAGATATCTTTTCTGCTTAGGTATTGATAATGTGGTGTTGAACGATTCATGTAATAGAGTTTCTCCCATAATCTTTGGCCTAAATGTTTAGATACAATTTATGTAACAAATGTTTGACCAAAACTTGTAATTGGTAGATTGTAAAAATCCACAAAGATAGTTAATGGTATCTCATTATAGGTTAAGAGGCGACAAGTTTACGGCTGTTATAAAACAACCGATTGATTTAGGACCGTTTTGTCTTTTGAAGTTCGCTCTCTAATACCTCAATCTCGTCTTACATGACATATTTATTGCACCATTAAAAATGCAACGTGAATCGTATACTAATCAATAATTGTAAAAATTGAGAAGCACCTCAAAAATTAATTGAATAAAATCGTTTAACTTTGTTATTCCAAGTCATTAGCCAGCCAAGTCATGTGTGTGCCAAAATACTTCGAATGGCGAAACATAATTTGGTAAAAACTTCTTAGCACTCGCCACGCGACACCGTTTAAAAGGTATGCGGTTTTATTGTGGTTTCCGAAACTTTGTTAAAAGATACCTTACGTTTTTCGGTCTTTTATTGTGAATTGTGTGAATCTATTAAGGTTTTATTTGCCATCACCTGCCACTTTTCTCTTAAAGCGAAAGCCCGTTTGTCACATGTCTCGATATGTTTATAGAAAGTGTTTTAAAATTTCATTTATAACGTACCATTACGTTCCATCGCTATAAGCATGACGGCTTTGTTACGATGACTTTCTGCATGTCCTTGGGAACATTAGCGTTTTTATTAAGCAGTAGAATTAATGAAGGCAGCATTATGGCACAACAAGGTCGAGATTATATGCAGTAGCAAATGAGCGATGTATCCATAGTTAGTTTAGTGATCAAACTCCATTAAAAGTCCACTTCGTGAATGTTCGCAGTTGTATTCGACACGCGATCCGCGCTTCACGGAAACCTCAGGTAGGCGCCGCAAAGCGAATTCTTCACTACACGTTGGATGACTAAACAAAGGAATAAGCTACCACAAATAAATCACATCGTAAAAATAACCATGTCGAACTAGAAAATCAACTTTTTGTTGACCGCTTCGTGTTTTACCTCGCGCTGAATTAAATAAATTGTTACGTGCGATTACACACACGTATTTGCCTCAAAGGAATTTGACTGCCTTAAGACAGAGTTATAACTTTTTTATGTGACCGGACGGCGGTAGGTAAGCCAGCAAACCATCGGTAGCTGACTCCGACCAATATTTCATGCGCAAGTTAGTTCAAACAAATCGTACGGCGTCCCTTCTCATCACGTCAATACTTTCACATCACCGATCAAACACAAAACGCTTTTCATCACACACGGCACAGGTACTGCGACGCGCTGACTCAATATTGTGTTAACTATACTGCTTCAAATGTGACCTTACAAAAAACAACACCTGCAAAAACAGCTATCTAGTAGGAAACTCTTTAAATAAAATAATATCGTCTTATAATTACAAAAGTGTAATGAAATAAACGGGAGCCTTCCGACGATTAAAACAATTTCGTTCGGGTTCAGTTTTATTCTTTTTGTAAGAGGCCTACACAGTATCATGTTTCCATAAAATCACCGAAGCGACTATTATTGTACGGTCACGTTTTGTTATAAGTTTTGTAGCACTTCCAACACATATGAGATCTTAACACGTGTGTATAAAGTCTGCAGTGCAGTCGACAAATCGCATAGTTAAGACATTTTCTGTTGTTACCGTGAAGATGACCAGTAGCCTAGGTAACTTGATAAGGTGGATATCGCTCTGCCTCCGTTCGAGTATTCGGTGCGATTAAGACGAAATTACTTTTTATTTTTGCCCGTACTCTGCCTTGCCTTTTGATAGCAATCTGCAGTGAAGACGTTGATTGAACTTGTGACTGCCGTTACTTTACTTTCTCGTTTTTTAACAAACAAATAGAATTAATCAGATACAGATCTTGTCGGCAAATACACATACACAAGTAATTACTGAATACAAAGGTACACTGACGCCTGTATTCACCAACCCACAAGGAAATACGATGTTTTAACATAGATTGATAAGTTACTAACGGTCAACTAATATATGTAACAACACAGATTCGACAGCGACTGAAACTCTTTTTTTTTCTGCATGACCGTATCCGTCTTCCTATTGAAACGCTTCCATGTCAACCGATCTTGAATATTCTCCCTAATGAGGTTAATTTTAAGTGATCTAACATTTTTAGTAAATTCGTAAGGAATATATTTGGTAATTATAAATTTACGATAGTCATTACTCATGAGACTACGTCCCAGGATCGTCATTAGAGTTATCATCATCATTATCAACCATAGGACGTCCTCTGCTGGATGCAGGCCGCTTCCAACAGGTCGATCTGGTAATTTTTGGGGAGGCCTAGAATTATGGCGGTCTGAAAATAGACATTGCTAAACCTCGAAACTCCATTGTCAGACCGAAGCACTATGACATATTTTTCATAATGTGTTTCCGGTTGTTTACAGAAATGTATAAGATATGCTCTCCTTTAGTTGCCAGTTTCTATTGAGACAAGTAGATACCTAGGTAAATAATAAATAAATAATAAATAACACCCAACAGTCACATACATAGTCCTGACCCCACACTAAGATCGAGTCTTGTGGCAAGGGTATCGGGAACTACAAGAGACTTTCGGTCTCACAACACACAGACCCGAAACAAATATCTGTAGGCCATACAAAAATTTGTCTTGCGGGAATCGAACCCGCGGCCTCTCGCTTCACAGCCGGCTACTCGCCCGCTGCGCCACGGAGGCTGTTAGATGTCCGGGTGTCATCGAAAAGGTTTAATTAAACGCTAAGCCATAAATACCAGCCTGGTTTTATTTATACATACCACCATTAATTCTATTTTGGAGATCACAACATTTCTGTAGTCAAAGTGGATTTCCATTTTCTGGTGCAAAAATTTCGTGATATTTGGCCCGGTAGAATTTATGATCTAAAAATTTTTTTATTGCCATAATTAAAAAAAATGTTATTGCCATAACAAAATGTCACTGCATTCGCCACTAGCTTCTAAAGAAGCAGTGTTTTCTGAAGATGGCTATAAGATATCCATCGAAGCAAGTGCCATATATGTCAAATATAATTAATAACCAAAACGAATTCACGCAAAAAATATACCATATGGTAAAATGTAACCGACTGTTAGAAGACAGGTAAGTAAAAACATTTTTTTCGCCTACTTCGGTAGCTTTCACGCGTGATTAAATTTTCACCCTTGTTTTTGTTTTTAGCAAATGGAATAGCAACATTCGAACAAACGTTGAATAAATAGACTGACAAGCCATAAAACATTTGATTTTGTATACTTGAATAAATAATGGTTTAGTATCTTTAGATAGTCGCAACGTGTTAAGACTTTAATCGAGTTTTTTAGTCTTCCACAAATCGATCTGTATTATCATTACCAAACTTATTAATGCCTTTTTGACTTTTCTCTTGTAAGAAAAAATAGAGCAATGATGTAATTCGTTTGGCTCCCACCTACAGCGTTCCCACTGCACGTCACTCGCTCACGTAACCAAATACAGGATGATAATATTATAGGACGCCTTATCGAAGCGTTTATTTTAATTCGATCTGTCAGAAAAGGGACAAAAAACTTGACTCGGGCCTGGCATCGCTACTGGGCGCATCGGGCGCTACGTAACGTGATCACAGATCGTATGCACCGAGAGAATTCCATCTAAACGCCATTACAAGAAAATAGACGGAAAATATCTTGATTATAAATTATTATTACGTTTCGGGATGTATCAAGATGGGTAATTAAATTACAATTGTAGTATTTAAGTTTATTAGTGGCGGTGAGAACATCGGCGCAAATTGTAACACAGCGGGGCATTATATCATCACACTCTTCAAAGACATCTTAGATTTTAACAACTTACAACGGTGGTAATATGCAATTAATAGGCTGTTAGGCTAACAATCTGGTGTCCAAGTCTTGGGTCTTGCAAGTTGCAGGCGGTGGCCGTGCGCGTCATATTTCGTGGCAGAACGAACGCGCGCGCGACCGCACAATTTCCTCAGCAACACCCATGCAACTTTTTTTTATATCTAACAATATCTAAGTGACAGTCTTTAAATCATGACAATTAAAATATTCCATGGATACCAAAAATCCCTTTTGAAGTTACAGTTTAACGGATATATAGATAGAATCTTATTTTGGACTCTATGTACTCTATAGTTCGAATCTTATTAGAATTATTATAAAATAAAATAGGTTCTTAGTTAAAAAATACTTCTATAGAAACTAACCTAATCTTCCTGTTATAATACCATAAATTAACATAATCTTTAGAGGTTTTTAAGAAGAACAGTAAAGAAATAAATTAATTATCGACTCTATATTATTAACACAAATGGTTAACCAAAATAATACTTCATCTCGGCAACAATAAAATGCCAGTAACTTCCAATTATCGACCGATACGCTATATAATTTATAAAATTGTCAAAAATTATATTCCGGTAGTCGTTGGCCAGTTATAGCGTTTTTTGTGAGTTACACCCCCGAAATGTAAACCGAAAAAGACTTCCAAAGCACGCGACACGCGATCCGTGGCGTCTCGGCCCACAAAAAACACAACATCGATAATCAAATCTCTGCAGTTGGGTAGAATATTAAACGACTATAAATTACACTAATAGCTGGAGAAAATAAAATTATTAATATGGGTAAGTTATATGTGTGATGGATAGCGGTAGCTTAAATGATTTGTACCATTATGAAATTACTTTTTTACAATGAACTCTATTCAGCAAATGTATTAAAAAGCTGATACCTATAATTGAACTGAACTATAATTATAAGTATATAAGTTATGAGTTACCTAGTTTATTAAAAAATTAACATAGTATTCTGATTTTATTATTACAATATGAAAAAACCCCCAGCGCCATCTATGTTCAATTGCGGTACATTTCTGTCAGTGCCATCTATGATATCTTTCCGGTATTATTTTCTAAAGTTGCACTCTATTCAAAAGCTAATTCATTTGTTACCAAGAAATATATTATCTGGTTCAGGACTTCAAAACTAGATGGCACAAACGAACCTAAACTATCTACGGCTCATAAAGCTGCAATACAATCGTATAGCGTATGCAAGTTTGCACACAACTGGCGAAGCTTTTAAGCTTGTACTAATTTCGTATTCTATCCGCGTTACCGATATTTGCTTATTTGTAAGCACTGTAGGCATTACCATTTACCACTATGATAAGGCCATTATATTCTTCTATACAATATGCCTGTATACTGATGCTCATAAACCGATTTAAAATAGGACTAGAGTTAGACATATTAGCAGTACATACAACAATTTGTGCTATTTGGAGGATAAAAATATTTTGTATGAAATTATGTTAAGTGTTTGATAGTAACATAGGCAGGTTGTCCATTTGAAAACCCACTAAATTAGTTTTTGAGCTTACCATTACATGCATGATAATTTCAACATGACCGGACGGTACCTATTCTAAGATTATATTATGGATTACAGTGATTCGTTATCTGTGCTTTTTATTGTAGTATATCGAGGACCCCGGGAAAAACATCATTTTATCTAGATGGCATAAGGACAAAAATGAGCTTGGCGGGCTGTGGATGTCCTATAGCTATGGAATCTATAGTCCACGTCTGTACAGATACACTTTACAGAATAAAGGCGTATGCGTAGATGTCGTTCCCATTCCCAAAAAATATATTTTGTCAAAACATGTCCACACTGGGGTGGGCTTACAAATTCGTTATTTATTTTTTCACATGAGTAAATGGAACTGCTGTGATTAATTTAAATGACTGAGCATAATACGTAAAACGTTCGTTGTTGCGGTGGCTTTATTTAATTTTCCACTTCGTTTATTTTCTAATCAACTCCCGTCTTTTGAGGTCTTCCAGCATTAAATTTTTTCGCCTATTAATTTTTTTAAAATGTATATTTCCAGGCATGAAAATAAACGAAAAAAAATCCATGTGCGCATTTCTTTTGATTTAAATTTTAATAGACTCACCTAAATGGTAATCACCTAAACTCCATTTAGGGAGTATAGGTTTAAACATTGGGAATTAATGCACAGACGTGAACTCGTTCAATTAATAACATTAAAATGGACATGTAGATAATCTGACTGACGAATGTGCACACAATTCAAATGGTGTGAAAATAAAATAATACTTAGTGTCGACATGAGTAACATGTGTTTGTCTGTGCTTACCTTTAGTCTGAACTCTGAGTATTGTAGATGGGAAAATAATACTGTTATCAGTATGAATACTGTTTTTATTCATTCAATACTCTATAGAGTTATAGACGATTGTATGGAATAGTTAGACTTTTCTAACAAATTTTCTCTTGATGTAGGTATAGCAGCGTGACCCACATACCCATTTTATAGGTCGTCAATTCAAACTTTATCCCTGATATCTTTTTTTTTTTTTTTTTTTTTTTTTTTGTTTAGGGCTTTGTCGCTAAGCGACCATACCGCCCAGTAAAACAGAATAATAATCTTAACATGTACAAAATAATATGTACAACAATAACAAAATTATAACTTAATTAAGCACTTACTAGCTAAATTGTATAATTTTATTGCAGTATTTGACAGTGGGTCAGCTAGAATACTGTTGCAAATACCAACATCAAAAAGTTTTTTAGAACTAAACAAATTGTTCCTATCACTTTCGTTCCGAACACATTCCATCAGAATATGTTGCACATCCTCTAGGGTGCCGCATTCGTCGCAATTAGGAGTCTGTGATTTTTTCATTAAGAATGAGAATTTATTTGATGGAACATGTCCGGAACGCAGTCTGAGAGCAATTACTAACTTATTGCGATTCAAGATATTCTGGTCAATCCATGGATATGTTGTTATCTGTGGTTGTATAGTTTGGTACCAAATACCCTTCTCTTTTGACCTTTTATCAAAGTATTCTTGCCATATATCTATACATTGACTTTTAAGAAGACTCAAATAATTTGAATACAACGGGGTAATCCATGAAGAGATACCATCTACAGTGGCCTGTTTCGCTAAAAGGTCAACTTTATCGTTTTCTTTCAGGTTAATGTGAGACGGAATCCACTGTAATCGAATATGTTTTTGGTTATTTTGTAATTTCAAAATCGATTCCAATAAACAGTAGGCTATCGGGGTGCCTCGCACGGGCGAGGTACATCGAGCCAAATGTTGCAGTGCGCTCTTTGAATCAGTCAAGATAACGAATTTGTCATGATTGATTGCCTCGGTATAGGACAAAGCTTCGGCGATGGCAACCAACTCAATGTGCATTATTGAAATATTGGAATCGATTTTGAGTTTCATGTAACTTTTAGTTAAAGGGTCGAAAAACGCCGCTCCCCCGTTTTTATCAGTTTTTGACCCGTCAGTGTAGATTTTATAAAAATCTGAGTATTGTTCATCAATATAAGCACAACAAATTTGTTTAAGTTCGTTACTATTATACTGATCTTTTGGCCGATCTAATTTGGGTACAATATCATTGATTACACCGTCCAAATTTATGTTGCTTACCCAAGTAGATAAAGAATACATTTCAAGTATATTTACAGAGTGAATAGGAAGAGATTTAAAACATACATGCATCGAGAAAAGAGCTGGTAACTTACGATAAGTCCAGTACCGGGAACTATTACGGTTAGATAATTTATTGATTAGCTCAAAAGTGCTATTATTATTTATGGACCTACTTTTTAAATAAAATTTTCCCGCTAAATATCGCCTACGAGCAAACAAAGGAGGTAAACATAGCTCATTCTCCATGACGTGTATAGGCGTGGAACGTATAAATCCACCAATAATGCGTAAGGCCTGGTTTTGTACTTTGTCCAGTTTTAATAGATTCGATTGACAACTATTATCGTACAGAAAGCTGGCAAAATCTATTCTGCTACGAATAATAGCAATATATAATCGTCTTATATGTTTTTGATGCAAGCCCCAACTTGACCCTGATAGGATTTTTAAAATGTTCAGAAACCTTGATGTTATATTAACCGTTTCGCTAATATGTTTGCCCCATCTTAACGCACTGTCCAGCCATAAGCCCACATACTTAACGTTCTTACAGGTATCAATAACATGATCATCGATTGCAAAATCAATACTATGTCTAAAACCTCCTTTTTTAAAAACACATAATTTACTTTTGGACGGCGAAATATCCAATCCTATTTTATTTAACAGTAAGCTGATAGTGCATATAGCGGACTTTAATTGTAGTACTGAATCAGTAACATGTTTATTTGTAGAATATACCACAAAATCGTCGGCATATTGCGAAATGCAAACATTGGATACACTTTTGCATACATTTATGGTGGCGATATTGAACAGGAGTGGGGATAATGGATCGCCTTGAGCGAGACCACGGCCGGTGCTTCTTGTCATTATTCTCCCGCTAGATTTAATTTTTAGATGCCGTAAACTGAGAAATGACCATAGATACCTACACATTTTCGAACCAACCTGACATTGTTCTAAAATATTTAATAAGGAAACTACGTCTACATTATTGTATGCATTTGTAACGTCAATAAATACGGCAACTGTACTCAAGTTCTCACAAAAACCTAGTTGAATCTGTGTAATTGTTCGAGTGAGATTGTCCAAGCAAGACCGTTGTCTACGAAAACCGACCATACTGTCTGGAAATAACGATAGTTTTTCAAAATGCCATTCGAGTCTTTTACTCAGAATCGAATGGAATATTTTGCACATGCAAGATAATAATGAAATGGGACGAAAATTGGAATTGGAGTTATTTTTTGGAATAGGAATAATTTTAACCTCTCGCCATTGAGAAGGCACGAAACCGAAAGAGTAACAATAATTATAAAATTGAAGCAAAAGCGTTTTTGCATTCTGAGGAAGATATCCAATCATGGAAAAAGATATCTCGTCACAGCCAGGAGCGGTATCTTTTTTCTTTATACTACATATTAACTCTTGCATTGATATATCTGTGTCTAACATACTACTGAATGTTCTAAATTGAGGCTGTGCTGCACATACATAATCTGGCGTCAATTCATTGAGTAAATCTTTAGCTTTTTCTTCATCCATGCACGAACGATTACTATATCGGCCTTTCATCCATTTCATCTTGCGCCACATGTCAGAGGCAGATGACTTTTCATCTATAGATGAACAAAAGCTTTGAAAAGAAATGCACTTTGATTTTCGAATCTGTCTCTGAGCGTTGGCTATTTTAATTTTAAGATTATCTAAATTATCTGGGGATGGACAGCGTCTAAATTTTGCCAAGGCTAAACGGCGTACAGCAACTACTCGAGATAATTCCGCATTCCAGAAAGGTTTGGGTATGAATTTGGAACATATGTGTCGAGGTATCTTAATCCATGGAATGTGCCTATCTGCAGATTTTTGCATGATATTATACAAATTGTCATACAAAATTTGGGGATCATCTGGAACTTTAAAATCTACAAGTGAATTTTCTATAAAGGAGGAATAAGACACCCAGTCACTTTTTTTGAAATTTCGCTTCGTAATGAATTCGCGATTAACTTCTACGGAATATGATAGTTTTATTATTAAATGGTCACTACCGAGGGTCTCATTGGTTACTATCCAATTAAACTCTAAAGCTAAATCACAAGAAACAAACGATATGTCAGGTGACGACTGCTGCATGATGCCGTTGACCAATTTAATTCTAGTTGGTTCACCATTGTTCAAATAAGTAAAGTGGAAATTTAACATTGAATCAAATATTTGATTGCCCTTATTGTCAGTTTTACAAGACCAACTAACATGATGTCCGTTAAAATCACCCAAAATAACAGTTTTTTTATTGGCGATAGAAAAAATATGATCCCAATCACTCTGAGTAGTGTGAATAGACGGCGGGCAGTAAACTGAAATAATATTTTCTATTTTTTGACAGTCAAGTAATTTAACGTGGATTAATTCAATGCCTGAGTTAAGGCTCTGTGTAGAATAAAGAATGGATTTTATTGAGCTATGAGTAAGAATAGCCACACCTCCGTAAGAGTCATATCTGTCCAGGCGGTAGATATTATAATTTTTTATGAACAAATTGCTCCCAGATTCAAGCCAAGTCTCACTTAACACAGCAACATGAATTTTTTCTTGTGAAAGTAATACTTCAAATGGCAACAATTTAGGTTTAAGACTTTGGCAATTCCACTGTAGTACATTTACCATACCCTTAAAATAGCTTTTATCCATAATTAGTCTTCGTATTAAAGAACGAACCAATAGATATATTATTAACTACCCTAGTTATGACCCAATCAAAGCAAATCTTAATAGACAATTCAATTTTCTTTTCTAATGATTGACTACTAAAAAAAATACTCCTAAGTTTTCTTAATAATAACTCGAACGTAAAATCCTTCCTTTCTGACTGTATTCCTTTTGGTTCACTATCGTTCACTTGATACTCATCACTGGAGCAGTCTGATAGATTGTTATCACAATCGAATCTGATTGGTTGGGTCTGCTTTTTCTTTTTCTGTTTTTTTTGTCCCTGGATTCCAGAATTCTCTGGAGTGTGACCTACATCATCTACTGTTGCCTTTTCTAATAAGGACCTTTTACTTGTCTGCGTGGAATTGACAAAATGCCCTACTGTTTTAGATTTTACCATGTCATTATAACCTACACCGGAGCTACTCGTATTTATGTCCAAATTTGTCACCAGAGGGGAATCAACAATTGTCGAGTTCAATAAGGCAAAATTATCTTCTGAAAAATTGTTGTTATTCCCAAGACGTTCTGACACCGGAGTGTTAGGAACATACAGAGTAAGCGCTTTTCTGTATGTTACGTTAAATTCAGCCATTAATTCGCGAATTTTTCGTTCCTTCTTATAAGCTGGACAGGTTTTACTTAGGGCCAAGTGCGGACCAGAGCAATTTGTACACTGAAAGTTAGAGACTTCGCAGTTTCCGTGAG
The DNA here is from genome assembly GCA_036417725.1 of Clanis bilineata. Lineage (NCBI taxonomy): Eukaryota > Metazoa > Arthropoda > Insecta > Lepidoptera > Sphingidae > Clanis > Clanis bilineata. The sequence goes on along the minus strand of CM071149.1, from coordinate 7,920,596 downwards.
AACCACTGCACTTCGGACAAATTAGTTTCTTGCTAGAACAGAATTTTGCCGTATGACCAAATTTCCAACATTTGGAACATTGTGTCACTGGATACACAAAAGGCTCCACCTTAATTCTCATTTTGTGAATAAATATATACGGCGGCAGTCGAGATCCTCTAAACCCAATACGAACTGCTTCACTTAAAATCCAAGGCTCTCCATCAGCATTATTACGTTTTTTTAATCGTCTAGCGGATATTACATCTATTTCACAAGATATGTATTTTAGTATTTCTTCCTCTGATAAGTCTATTTCGATGTTTTTAATTACCCCGTAAGACAGACCAACTTCAGATGTTTTTTGACATCTCCATCCCATTTCAGAGAAAGTTTTTGAGGCAATCAGTTTATCCGCACTAGATACTTTCTCGAAAGTGATCAAAATTTTGTGTATATTAACAAATTTAACCATCAAAATATCACGAATGTTATGTTCTTTAAGTAAACGAGCAAGTGCAAATTGCTTAGGTAATGACTCCTGGCTAGTTACACAAACTTGAATTTTTTCCTCTACCCCGATTTCTTCTTCCTTTCTTCCAATTTTTCTACCACGTGAAACTGTAGTCCACCCTTCTTCCGACGAATTGTCTTCTCTAGCTCTTTTTCTAAGACCGTTAGTCGTCTCCATCTCCATATCTACTTCGTCTAAGTTAGCTCTGTCCTCTATTTGTATTATATCTTCATTCTCCATTTCTGTTCTCGATAACCTCCCCTCATTCACACTATTACATCTAGAATTCATAATAAACTATAGCAGGCCCTTGAAGGGCCTGCCACCTCAAAACTGATAACCAGGGTTCAATCTACGCACAATATGCACTATTCCACTACGAAACTTGTAAGAAATAGAACAATTAATCACAGACACGTGTGCGCCGTATGGCGGTCGGTCCGCGACTGCCCTGATATCTTATAAAATTGTATAGGTATTGTATTCACACCCTACCTATATATATACAGGGTGTTAATAATTACTACATTTAAAGGGGGCATGGCTAAAATTTAAAATTTCGTATGGCTCAAAGTATTTGAATAATTGGTTATTGAATTTGTGACGAAAACCTATTGTCTGGCTTATTGAGTCAGCTGCAGTTCATTTGCAGACTACCCATGGGGTAATTAATTTATTTTTACATACATACATACACACACACTCACGCCTGTATCCCATGGATATATGTATATTTATTTTTATCATACACAAAAGACATTACTATGCTAATTATGATGATTTACAGGTCTCATTCGGATTTTAATAACCCCATGCTTAATATTTGACCAAAAAATGAAGGTCAATTTTTATTATTTAACTTTACCATTACGCTTTAAATCGATCTCCTTTACGTGGAATTGTTATTGGTACCAACTTTATTAAACACCCGGTATAAAACAATTTTATGCTTATGCAATACGTTTTTAATATTTCGGTACCTCGGTAACTTCCACAAACAAACGAGATAGTGACTGTGAAACTAATACCTCCTTCGTCAAATACTCACGTGATCTACAGACACCTCCTGTCCTCGTTTTTTATCTAAATAATATATAATAATATAAGCCCTGTAATATTGCTGTCTCACTGCTGGGCACGGGCCTCATCTACCAATGAGAAGGGTTAGGCTTTAATCTAACACGCTGGTCTAATACGGGTTGGTAGACTTCATATACCTTCGAAACTCTTGTGAAGAATTTTCTCAAGTATGCAGGTTAACATAGAAAAGTCAGAGGTCTATGCTCTTTTTAGGGATGATCTCGAACCTCCGACACTCGTCTCGACAGTCCATTCCCAACTGAGCTATCGCTGCTTTTATCTTAAGAAGTAAAAAAATGCAGGCCGCCGTAAAAACTAAGCCGAATACTGTCTGTAACGCTTTTGAAAAGTGTGTTGCGCCGACCCAACAGTGGGCAGGTGGAAAGAAAGAAGTCAAATAAAAAAAAAGATATTCAAACAACAATATTCTATGTCTGTTGTTATTTAAAGTACTTCAATAGTTATTCTTAATTCATCGCTCAGGTGTTCACTTGAATAGCTTTCCTGACCTTTCACATCGCTTGCTGAGCTACCGAGAAGTATCATAAAACACCTCACTTAAAAATGTATGCCGTGACTGAAATAACCAAACACATCTATAGTTGCTTGTTTGTGACTTTATACTTTCAGTTATACCAGTAAATGTTATATTTTTCAGAAGTCCATACATAGTATTATTCATACCTAAATAGTTGCACGATTCGAGAGCCTTGGTAGATTCCTATATTCCTGTACTAAATACATAAGCTTACGCTTGTATACCCGAAGGGGTCTGGAATTTTTGCCCAATATGGCGATAGGCTCGCCACCTATCACATCTGGGACAGAAATGAGCTCGGCGAAATGTGGATGTTCTAGTTCTCTAGTTCCCCTCTGGCTACCCCTTCGGGGATACAGGCGTGAGTATATGTATGTATGAATGTATAGAAAACCGCCGTGAAGCTTGCTGTTGAGTTTCATGCGTCGGGAGAAATTTTCCCCTAGCCACTATTTGTTATAACTTCCTTTCAACGATAGGCAGCTGGTGGATTATGTCCATGGCAATGTCCATGAGCAACAGTAACCTCTAACCATTAGGTGGCCCGACCATCAACTCCTCCACCTTCGTTGTAGAAAGTTAAAGTTAGAAGATGGTTCACGTCAGGCAGACAGTCGGTCGTAAAAGTTAAGCCGAATATTTTCTGCAATTGAAAAATGGGTTGTACCGAGTACCGACATCTATTGTAGTGACGTAACAGCAGGTGGAAGGACAGAAAATACTGTCCTATGTTAATGATTTCTTAGGGTTACGTGAATGTTATTCATTGAAATTAAACTATTTTTACGGATTATATCACCAAATTTCACCCATCCGATAATGAGCCCCAGACTCCAAGCCACCAATATAATATTAGCCCTGTATGATTACTACCCCACTAATGGGCACAGGTCTCCTCTACTAATGAGAGGGTTTAGGCCTTAATCTACCACGCTACGCGATAATTCACAATGAAAATACATTTATTTTATTATTATTACAAATATACGAAAAACTTTGTGCTATTTATTTGTATGGATTCCATAGTCTGTGTACCCTAATAGCCCCCTATATGGCTTAAGACGGCTTTGAATACGTAGTAAACACTCTTCCGGCCAAGATAATATATGAGTTTCTTGTAAGTGTTCCTTTTTGCAAGTCATCAAGCTCATTTAAACCATCGTATGGAAGACGGCAGCATATGTCAAGGTGAATGATTATCACACACGATAAAAATAAAAATAACTTCGTTTCAATATCACAATTTATTGGACAATAATATTAAAAATACACAATATTAGCTAAAGAGTAGTAAAGGTTGAGTTCCGATGGTTGCGTCGAACGATAGTCATCACTATGTCGCACTATCATGTCATTTATTCACGACCTTCTAATGCCGTTAAAAGTTAGTGTCAATTTGAAATTCGAATGATCGATTCAAATAATAATTCCAAATCCCCAGAAATGGCGTGGCGCCTAGTGCAAAAGGGCAAACGCAACGGCAAAGACGCTTCGACTGTATACGCTTGTCTATCGTCTGATGTGACCATCGGAAGTTTGCCTTAAAGTGAAGAGATTTTAAAGATAAGACAGTACAATTTAAAATTAACACATTTCATAAATTCCGAGAGCGAAATACAATTGGTTGATTACATTATCTATAAAATATGAGTATTCATAGTTTAAAATGCTATTAAGTGATAAGTCACTATAATTATATATTCCCCAGTGGCCGTAATGGAAAGAATTAACAATGTTTAGATATTTGGCAGCATGGGTTATAAAGTTAGCTACAATTACTATCAGAGCCCAAGCTTTCCAATAGAAATCATTTTTCTTTTTTTTACATAAATACCAGTTTAGAATGACTCTACATACATTACATGATGCAGATGATATAAATATGCTATAATTCTGATAATTATAAACTGGAATGCATAGTGATTGAATATAGAGATATGTATGCAGAAATCTTTGTCTACAGTTTTATTACTAAACACGCTAATTCACGATAAACTTGCTATATGAAATTGAATGTATTTAAAAGTTATATTTTATTTATCTACGAGACATTATTTATAATTAAAAAGAATGCCATAATATTGACGAATGTGGAAATATTACATTTAGCTGAAAGTCGAAAATACACATACCTAGTAAGAATATATTTTAGTACAAACACTTCTGAACTGTGTAAAATATACTGATTCTAAATAAAATATATTTGTATTAGAATCATCGACGTCATTGTTCCCATTCGTTAATTGATCTCATATAATTAATGAAAACCCTTACATTACATACAATATAGTATAAATATAAATTTTGTTTGACGATTCAGGAATTTCGTTATGTATATTTTCATAATTGGCACCAATTTTATAAATTAATTTAATATCAAAATAGACAAAGCTATAGTAAATTCCCACAAGTTTGGTAGCATTATACCTAGAAATGTTAATAAAGTACAACTCGAGTATTTAAATTTAAGCAAAGTCATAATTGTGTACCTACATCTTCATGTTACAACTAATAAACCAAAAGAAACAGTGAATCATATATACAGGGTGTTTCATGAAACACACTGTATATAATAAAATATTAATTTGTTACGAATCTTTACAAAATGATACATGTCAGATGAAAACAGTCACACGTTAACATTTAAAGTTACATCAAGAAAAAATACATCAATACAAAGACTCCAAAACTCATCAAGTAGGTACATGATGCATACTATATTCATAGACATTTTGAAAGACAGGCAGTGAAGCAATATAGAACTTTACATATCACTTTCCAACAGTCCAGGCCGCTTTGGAGCATTCTCACCATCTATTACCATAACATCATCCATCGTTTTAGAAGCTCCAGCGGTGCATTCATCAAGTAAATAAGCTTGACCGTTCTTACTTTTACCAGACTGTTCCGGAAGGGGGGTTTTGTGTCCAATGTTGCCTTCATCATTAATTTTGAGGATCTCTATCTCGACACCAGTCTCATGTTTATCGACCGCCGTCTTATTCGGGCGACGGTCCAGTTCTTGTCAAGTGGCTTGCATGTCTGCAAACTCGTGTTCTTCTTCATGCAAGCTCTTCTCTGCGAGACGGAAACTCTCGAGAAACTCATTCAAATCTACGAGACCATCTTTGTTTATATCCATCAGTCTACAAATGTCAACTAGTTGCTCCTGGGTCATCGGGTTTGGCATATATTTTCCAATCAATTGGCAAGCCTCAGAAAATTCCTCTAGTGTTATGTAACCTGAAATAAAATCGTTATATAAACAACATATTTCTATAACATTATCACAAATTCCATTGAATTTTGGAACTTTCTTTAGGTAAGTACATACCTGAATTATCTTTGTCAAGAATTTTAAATATCGCTTCCAAACTCCTTTTATTTTTGTATAAAGTCTCAACTACAGTTGGAGTGTCAGTTTTGCGACCAAGCCTCTGCAATTAAATAAATGAGCTCCTGTTAATTTCATAACTAAAATTACAAACAGTCAAGACTGAAGATACACAAACGACTATAGGTATAAACTGCATTAGGTATGAAATGAATTGTATAGACTGCATTAGGTACTTAAACTATGAAAAAGACTTTGTTTTAGAAATGCAAAACAGTCATGTTGTTTATTACTTAATTCCACTAAAATACATTGCAGTAATTGCATATCATTACAGTAATGTTTTCCTGTTTTCTAGGATTGAAAAAACACATAATATATCTACGTGAATTTCAACCAAGTTGTATTGAAGCATCTGCCTTCGGGTTATAAATACTTTCCATTTCATCGGACGTTGCAGATTTGTTTCGCTCTGAAAAATGTCTGCTTTATATGCATGACTAGTACGTTTCTTTCCCTCGAGTATGTACTGGGAGTTAAGTGATAAGACTTTTACATCCAAGATTAAAAATACAAAGCATCGTACACGCCCTTCAATCAACGCAAGCGAATCTCTGTCATAAATGACTTAATTCTCCTAAAAGTTCGTATTTGCCAAGGCCGAAAAAAATTATGATCTAACACTCCGTCTCGAGCAATGAAAATACTAATATTTTAGGTAGTAATGGGGGCAATCCTTTAGAATAAATTAAAGAACCATTGCAATCCGCCTCCTTATCCTAGTGGCAATTTATAATATCAGCTCTGGGCTCCAAGGTCCTGAGTTCACATTCCAACTCTGATAAAGTGGTTTTTGTAACGCGATTTGCCAGGGACTGGATCCTTGAGATTTGAAGTCAGGTATGCAGTCATCCATAAAACGTAAGCCGAATCCTCCTGTAATTTGCCTAAAAATGTGTGTCGCACCGACTTTGTAAAGTAAGATAACGACAGATGGAATAAGAAGATATACTAACATTTCCAAAGGAAAGTTATATTTAAGTAAATATGAACAATTTTAATGGTATTTTTTTAAACCAGTTATTGTTAATCTACTATCTAAGTATTACTCTACTCTAATCAAATTCGAATCGAATGTCTAGTCAACTCCCTGAGACACTCTTCTTTGTTAGCAGGTCTTTACAGAATCACCCTTTAATTTACTGTTTATAACAACTACCTATATAAATAAGTTCCAACTCACAGTAGTGCTAAGTTCAAAGGTGTCCATATACCGCACTTTCCGCGTTTCGGTGTCAGTGCGGACGAGTTTATCCTTGAGCATCCTCCACGGCAGGCCTAGATGTGTAGTCTCCTCCATGGCTTGGCACCAGTCGCTGATCGATATGTAACCTACATACACAATATTTTGTACAAATAATGCTTTGATAAATACAACCTACTTTTTTTTAATAGCAGAGACTGACAAACGAGCAGATAGGTCACCTGATGGTAAGTGATCTCTACCGCCCATAGACACCCAAGACACAAAAAGAATCATGGGTGCGTTGCCAACCTAAAAGGAGGGAATAGAGGGATGGGAAAAGGATTTGGGGAAGGGAGGGGGGTTGTTATTGGGTCACCAGCAATCTCACTCACCGAACGAAACGCGACAGCAAGCTGCCCCTTACGTCTGTTTTCTGTGAGACAATGGTATCAAACGGGTCGAGCCGGCCCATTCGTGCTGTAGACGTAATTGTACTCTACCACTGTGAGCGTGGCTATAAGAATACGCTTGTATCTCCGAAGGAGTAGGCAGAGGCAATCTAGAGAACTAGAATTTCACTAAGATTATTTTAGTCCCAGATTTAGGGGACGAGCCTATCGTCATAGCGAACCGAGACCTCAGGACGGTAGTCGTATCACCTCCGCGACCGAGGTAGTCAGGCTCTGATATTATATTATTATCTACGTCTGGATTCTCGAAAGCTTTCACAGTTTAAAATCAAAGTTTCTTAATTTAATATTGATTTGACCCCATTTTCAAAAACCGATTGAAAAAATCTAGGTATTTTCTGAACAAAATTGAATTCTAAGAAACCGTATAGCTTCAAATCCTTTATAAAGTTTCTTATAATTCTACAAAAATCCAAATAAATAATAAATACTTTTTATGAAAGATAAATGCAAAAATCTAAGAAAGACTTATATAGGGGGCCTTTGTATAGCAGAAATCCTTCAGAAACACTTATAAAGACTTATAAAGAACGTACCATAAATAGCGAACAAGCAAACTCAAATTTTTCACAAATATTATCTCGATACTCGTCTATGGAGTATGGTGTTAATGAAGTTGACAGAGATAAATGTACAGTCTCTTGAACACGTACTCGTAGCTCCGAACCTTTCAAATTAAATCTCTTCCACTTACAGATACAATTTGTTTTAAACAAAATATAATCTTAACGTATTTATCTCGAGATTAATCTACATTGATGTTTTTAATTTTGTATGTAGTTATGAAAGCGGAAATTGCCTATGGAAAACAAAGGACTTTTTTGTTCTAACAAACCAGTAAATGGGTCAGCTCAAACTACATTATCTTGAAAAACGTTCACAATACCAAAATAATCACGGTTCGCATTGTATCACTTCACAGAAATGCTGGTATGCCGACAACCGTACACATGGTGTTAAAACCTGCCATAGTGTCCCGCACTCCTTGTGTGATTCGCGTTTCAGGATCAGTCAGTGTATATCAGGTTCTGTCAGTCAGTGTATGTCTGGTTGTCTGGGGCGACATTACATTCCTGTGGACATTCCTGCGTCTCCATCGGTCATCCGTCTGTCTTGTCCAAGCCCCTCTATACCAGGGTGTTTCATAATGTTGGTATCTAGAGGTAAAGTTTAAAATTCCGTATGGCTCATAGTTTTTGAATAATGATAATTTGAATCTGTAACGAAAACGTTTTTTCTGGTAGATTGGATCAGCTGCAGTACATTTGCAAAATACCTATGGGGTTCATTAATTTATTTTTAGCATACACAAGCCAGTCCTTTGCTAATTGCGACGATTTATAGATCGCAGTCCCATTTTAATATCCCCATGCTTAATTCCTAATTAATCTGGGATGGAACTAAGCTTAGCGAAATGTGGGTGTTCTAGTTCGCTAGTGCACCTCTGCCTACCCCTTTGGGGATACAGGCGTGAGCTTATGTATGTATGCTTAATAATAATTGACCAAAAAAATTAAGTTAAATTTTTATTTTTTTACTTTACCATTACGCTTTAAATAGATCTCCTGTATGTGGATTGTTATTGGTACCAACTTTATGAAACACCTAGTAAATAGGCCGGCATGATTATGGTAACTATCAATAAACCTAATGTGATCGCTGATTTTTTTAACTACACTGCACTTATCATTACATGTAGTGTGTCACTTTGCTGTGCTCAGATAAAAAAATGAAAATCCGAATCCATAAACATAACTAAATAAATTCGAGTTCACTTTATTACCCTTTCGCTTCGTTATCTGTTTTACATTACAAAACAGCGCAAATATAACGATCGGTGTGATGTTTGTTAATAAGCAAATAAACTCAGCGTTCCTTTGTAGAAAGTCAAATTAATAGCGTCGTTTGCACAAGCCCGGAGACAATGTCAACCCTTGTCACACCTCCAGTCTCCACTTCTAATCCTCGCAACACTCGCATTATTACATAATAAATCAAAACTAACTCTGTATCAAGTATGTAACGTGTGCATTTTTCATCTTCACTATAATTGACAGGTCTAACAAGCTTTCTGCCAAGAACATAAAAAAAGATGGACGGAGAGCTAGGAACAATGAAAGTGAAGCAAGATTTTCAGCCCATTCGATCTATCGACACGTAATGGCGTGTGTGTGCATAGGGCACTTTTGTACAGGCGCATTTGCGTGCGTGGCTTCTCCGTGGCGTCCGTTTAACTATATGCGAGATGGTGTCCTTATTTTTCTTTACGTCCTTGCTTTGTGCATGTTTTTTTTTTAACCGAGCAGCGAAGTCCAATACGCCCATTACAGAAAAAAAACAGCAACCACAAACAAATAATAAGGATTTTTTATAGCAGAAGCAGGGGTCATCTGATGGTAAGTAATCTTCACAACCTATAGATATCATTGACACCAAAAGAATCATGGCGTGACAATTCTTAAAGAAGGGCATTAGAGATTGGGAAAGGATGGGAGTAGTTAGGTCACCGGAAATTGCATTCACCGAACGACACGCAAAAGCGAGCTGCCGCTTTACGTAAGTTTTCTGCGGAACAGTAGTATAAAACGGGTCGTGGCGTCACATTCAGGCTGTAGATGTCTACAGCGTTGCTCTACAATTCAACGGTTTATCGGTGGTCATCAGAATCTTTCTGGCTTATTTATACTTCTTCATACTTCGAACAGAGAGGAAGCAAATCGAGGGGTATAAAAGAAATATATATTATAGCTATATTATGTACTAGCTGACCCGCGCAACTTCGTCTGCGTATGAAAGAGAGGGTTGAAAGAGTGAGTCGTAGGAACCTATAGCACAATAATTCTAAAGGAGGTAATGATAATTATGATCTTCTAAACTTCGGGAGATAGTATGTACGTGAATTCGATACGGTTCCGTCAGTCACCCCGTTGGTCACCCAGTCAGTCACCCCGTCGGTCATCCCGTTGGTCACCTTTTGGTTACCCCGTCAGTCACCCCATCGGTCACCCTGTTGGTCACCCGGTCAGTCATCTCGTCCGCCACGCCGCCGGTCACCCCACTGGTCATTCCATCGGTCACCCCGTCGGTCACCCTGTTGGTCACTCCGTCGGTCACCCCGTCGATCACCCCGTCGGTCACCCCGTCGATCACCCCACAGTCACCCCTTCATTCACCCCGTCGGTCAGCACTAAAAGAATTTTTCAATTCGAACCAGTAGTTTCTGAAATATAAATTTCCCCACTTTTGCAACATTTGCTCCGCTCCTATTGGTCGTAGTGTGATGATATATAGCCTGTAGCCATCCTCGATAAATGGGCTATCCAACACAAAAATATTTTTTCAATTAGAACTAGTAGTTTCAGAGATATAAACTTCCCTGCTTAACATTTTTCATTACAGCTCCGCTCCTATTGGTCATAGCGTGATGTTATATAGCCTATAGCCACCCTAGATAATTGAATTATCCAACACAAAAAGATTTTTTCAAATCGAAGCAGTAGTTCCTGAGATTAGCGCGTTCAATCAAATAAACAAATAAACAAGTTTGTTTGTTTGTTTATTTGATTGAACGCGCTTCAAGTTTCTTGTAAAGCTTCTTCAGCTTTATAATATTAGTATAGATTTCGTAAATCTGTGACTGCCTCGGTGGCGTTGTTGTATTTCGGTACGACTACCGTCCTGAGGTCTCGGGTTCCATCTTCGGGCTCGCTCCCTATCACATCTGGGACGGAACTAAGCTCGGCGAAATATGGGTGTACTAGTTCCCTAGTGCGCCTCTGCTTACCCCTTCGGGGATACAGGCGTGAGTTTATGTTATGTTGTTATGTTATGTAAATCTGTGATGGAGAGATTACTGATGATGATCCTGATTCATAACAGTATGATAACATTTTATAATATGAATATGTCACCCAATAAATCATGTATTATTCGCTCGATCGATCACCCGACACTTATTCAGATTTCTTAGTTGATAGAGCTAAGAATTTCTTGAAATAACTTTATCCTTACGTCAATACCAAAATAAATGTTAAAAATCCTTTTTACTAAGTCTTACAATAGATGTTTATTGAAATAAATCTATTCTTACGGATTCTATCACGATTAGCTTTTAATTATTATTCCCGACGTTTCGAAGGCTTTGCAGTCTTCGTTGTCACGGGTCAGACTGAGGTGTCATTTGTCCAAAAAAGACTGCAAAGCCTTCGAAACGTCGGGAATAATAATTAAAACCTAATCGTGATAGAATCCGTAAGAATAGTTTTATTTCAATGTATAATATTCGCGTAAACTTAAGAAATCAATAGATGTTTACTTTGAAAATCTTAAATACAGATTATACTAGTCAACGCAATGAGTAACATAGAAACCCCGATTCAATCCCACATAAAGATTCATAATCCTTTATACGAGGGTCCTTTCAGAACGGTTATTACGCGCTTTGTCTGTACACTCTTTGATTAAACACAGGGAGGAGTTTCATTTTGTTACGTTATAACGGGGTGAATAGCAATAGGTGGATGAACGAGAAACGAGATTGTTAATGTGATTATAACACAAATAAGACAAACAGATTGATCAATACATGACCTAAAGCATAATTCGTGTCTAAAATTAATGGTAAATTGTTTATTTGTTATTGATAGCATATATGGGCTGTGGACCAGGAGGTCCTGGATTCGATTCCCAGGTCGGGCAAAGCGAATTTTCTAATTCAATTTGCCAGGGACGGGATCCCTCAGAGAGTGTTAACGTCAGGCAGGCAGATGGTCGTAAAAATTAAGCCAAATCCTTTCTGCAACATGCTTGAAAAAGTGAGTTGCGCCGACCCCATATGAAGGTGGGTTAAGGGCAGGTAGAAAGAAAGATAACAATTAAACCAGTTTAGTTAAAAACCCAAAACTTATTTATATCACCCGCGACTTTCTATTCACCCCATTTTACGGTACGTAAAGGTTACGTCGACCTGATAAAGGTTGCAGGAAGTCGCTGGATGCAGGCCGCTTCCAACAAGTCGATCTGGAAATCTTTGGGGGAGGCCTATGTTCAGCAGTGGACGTCCTATGGCTGAAAATAATGATGATGATGAAAGGTTACGTACCGCTCTGATCCAAATCCATGCTGCGGAAAGTGGCTTCCAAAGATCTTCGAACCATTATAATCTGATTGTGCAGTTCCCTCATAGCGGAGGACTCGACCAGGCCCACGCGCTGACGGAACGTCAAGCGACGCGTGCGGGACACGGCCGCCGTGTACTGTACAAATTGACGTTCTAGCGAGTTCCCGCAAAGTTTCAAGTAGGCACCTTTGTTAGAACCCAACTCGTAGTAATTGGACGCCGAAAATATTGTTATTACCTGCAAGATTTTTTATATGGAATTATAGACGATAAAACGGCCTGTCACGTTCTAGATTTACATAGTTTTATTTCGTTTAAATGGTATCTGTGCACGATAAAGGTGTTTTATGAGTCTCGGCCAATGATAAGAGAAGAGTGAGGACTTAACATGACTACAAAAATAAGAAATATGCATATAATGTATGCAGAGACACCAAATGGCAACTTGGCGAAAGAAAGATCCCAGTAATATATAGCAGTTAGCACACCTTCTTCACATTCCCAAATTAGTATTATTATAAATAAAACACCATGTTTATAATAAAATCAATAATTATTTAAGTTTTATGACACGGTGGCAGCAATATATCGCGAAACTAAAATGAAGGAAACGGCTTCAAAATGAAACATGGTTTTTCTTCGTAGTTATGTCAAGTCCTTAGTTTTCTTTGTCAATGGTCTCGGGCCATATTAAGGGACGCCTATCTCAAAATCACTGTATCCAACCCGACCTTCTATAAAGTTATTTATCCCCGTATTACGCCAAGTCGTATGTCTAGTTTGCTAGTAAATGGAGGAGACATGTGTCCAAACGGGAGTTTATATCCATAAGTTACGTTAGTCCCAGTACTAAGCAATGGTAAAATGTATAGCCATTCGGAGACGCATAAAACTAATACCAGCTCAAGAAGAATTTATAGATGGTTGCAATAGATACAATTTACGTTAAAATATTAATACATGCTACATTTCTAGGGAGCAATGTACTAAAAATGTTGATACTCGCTTTGGAGGACATTCTCTTTTACAAACATTTTCATTCTTCATAATGACGCAATGTAGAGTAATACTAGGAGACATATATGAAAAGGGACAACATAACGTACGTCATCACACATGTGGAATTAGCAAATATGATCTGAATTTCTTCTGGGATATAATGCCATTAATTGTGTACTAGTCGGGACCCCACACGTTCAAAATACTAATTCACTGAACAATAGCTAAATATCTCTCGAAATAGGTTTATGCTGATTTTCTCGAATAAATAATAGTTCTATTCAAAATTATATTGTGTTCTAACATTGTTGAAGAAAAAATAGGAAAGCCTTCATTATGAGGCATAGAAAATAAAGTTATAAAAGTTAATAAGTGCGAACAAAAATCGCGTACAGTTGGCTTTGATACATTTATTTCCAACCGGAAAAGGCCGGGGTTGTCGCTGTGCGGATAAATTAGATGTATTTCATGTAACGTGACGCACGAACGTACATACATACAAATACTAGAACTATCAGAGGCATGTAAGATAATAAAGTATTGTAATAAATAAAACGTTAACGCATGTACCAACTTAAACGTACTAATAACTGACAAGAGGGAAAATTAGACCGTGTTACGCAGGAATGATCCAACCCACAAAAAAAATTTTTGACGCCAATATGGTCGTTTACTGGTTTAGAACATGTTGGCATCAATAAATTTTTTTTATTTTGTTGGATCATTTCTGCGTAACACGGTCCATTTGGACACAACAAGGTGGACAGAAGACCTGATAAAGGTCGCAGGAAGTCGCTGGATGCAGACCGCTTCCAATAGGTCGAACTTGAAATCTTTGGGGTGGGCCTATGTCCAGCAGTTGACGTCCAATGGGTGATGATCTTTCTTTGTACTTGCCCATATCCCACCTTAATGTGGGGTCGGTTGCAGAGAGGTTTTTACGACCGGCCGCCTGCCTGACGTCAACACCGTATCCAGTCCCGGGCAAATTAATTAGAAAATTTGCTTTGCCTGACCTGGGAATCGAACCCAGGCCCTCCCTAGGGGGCCTATGGCTGATGAATTTGACACAATATTTAATTTTCGCTTTACTAAATCGAACAATGTATTGCAGGTACATCTGGGATAGCAATATTTAGTTGTACAACTTTGCGACTATTACCATCGCTATTACTGTTACATATACGTACGTTTCCATTATGCATTATCTCGTATCCTCCTGGCTTGCATTCATGACTTCGCACCAGGAAACTCAACTTGTTCTTCTGTAAGAAAGACGCCGTCACATCTGGCCCAAAATATGTGCCTGCACCTCGGAGAGCGTTCGCCACACACCCACCAATGCATTGTGGGTCAGACCACAGGATGTCAAATACCTAAAAAATATACAATGTGTAACATTTTTTTTATAGCAGAGACTGGCAAACGAACAGATGTAAGGGTCAGGGTCACCTGATGGTAAGTGAACTCCACCGCCCAGACACCCACGACACAAAAAGAATCATGAGTGCGTTGCCAACCTAAAAGGAGGGAATAGAAGGGGAGCGAAAAGAGATTGGGAAAGGGAGGGGGGAAAGTGGGCCACCGGAAATCTCACTTACCGAACGAAACGCGACAGCAGGCTGACACTTTACGTCGGTTTTCTGTGAGACAGTGGTTTCAGCCGGTCAAGCCGGCCCATTCGTGCTGTAGACGTAACTGTCTACAGCGTGGCTCTACCACTCACAAATATATCTAGAGATATAATATAATATATAGATATCGGGAAACATACTTAAAATTTAACCATCTCCTTTTTTGAAGTCTGTCGAAAACTTCAAAAAAGTTTCAGCACCCCTAACCATTAAAATATTCGAACTCATTATAATAATAATGTACTTAAATGAAATATCGTTGATTTTGGTGAGAGAAAACTAATCATATACATTAGAGCCATCGTCTCTTCTACGTCTATTGAATGTATTATTTATGTAAATAGTGAAACATAAAAACCATCGTACTGTTTCTCATTACGACCAATGTCCGCCCACGAACAAACCCACAGAAAAGGTTCCCAATTTCAAATACAACGTCTAAAGATGGGTTTAGACCAGACAAACAAAGAGCTAGATAAAACAAGAGCTTGTTCTTAATAAATGGGTGGAAAGCTGAAACTATAGTTCGTTTTCACCGTAAAACAAAAACGATAGAACAACAAAGTATGCTCTACCTTTGTATGCACAAAGAACATTTGGTAGAGCTTCTCTGCTCGCCGAGTATGCGATCAAAACAATTTTGTAGACAATCGAACACTTATATTTTACCCTACCTCTATACATAAACAAAATAATACTACAGACGAAGATTTCCCAAGAACACTAAAGCATTGCAGTCATAAATCGCCGCGAAGTGCCAGTAAATGTCTCAACTCACATTGAAGGAACAAATAGCACCAACGAAAGAACAACGCAATAATATCAAAGACTGATACAAATCCGTCACCTTTAAAACTATAGCCCGTTAAAATTGAATCTTAGATTTTATATGGGATTTCAAAGTAGAAAGTAGTTCTTGTTAAGTGAGTCTCGCTGTTGCCGACATCAATGGCTAGTGGGAACTGTATTTTAAGTGGCCATCGCTTCGAAATATGGACTAACATTAGCGAGGGAAATACATTTCAGACCGTATATCTTTTATCCCCTACTTGACCTTTTCTCGGCGTATTAACTTAAAACTGTGATATAGTTTGGACTTTACGCAGATAGAGATTTATATATTATTTTGATACATACTAACTTTAGTAATTTATAACCAAATGTGATTTGTTCTCTAGTTTTATTTATACGCTTTACATTATGCAGACTACACAAAAAGTAATAAATATTGAATAAGTTATTTAAAAACTAATTTGAAATCTGCATTAAACTAAAACTTTTATTATCAAGAATTATTTAATGCTAATTTTATTTCACAACTATATTCTTTACTATTCATAATGTCCGTAAATAGTCACGGGCGGCTCGGCCTCCGGTGGCCCAAACGCTTATGTACGTACGTACGTACGTACTACGTAACATATATATGTGCCACCTCAGACGGGTTAACGAACCCATCAGTTGCAATATTATAAAACTGAAGCCGAAAAATTGTCCGGAACAGGGAACCAATTACCAAACTACCCACCCTTTGGGACAGAGAGTTCATAAAGCGGTCGATCTAGCTACGTTCTTCAGTTAATCTTGTGACACTCTGCGGGGTGCGACCCAAGAAAATTGTATTACGACAAGGATCGTTGGTGAAATTGCTTCTCACCAAAAGAAATAAAGTAATATCAATGTACCTAATAACGCAGACAAAAGCCATTCAATAAGCAATGGTAGCGTATTGAATACATTCACACCATTACCCAAAACCGATTGAATATGGATTCATCGAGAGAAAACAACAAACATTCAACTTTGCTATTACCTGCATATATTTTGAATGTTCTAAATTACAGTTTTAAAGTTTCTTCCCATAAGTACAGTTATGGAAAACGTGTTAATTTAAGAGCTTAAATGTTAATACGTAATTATTTTTTTACCAAAGAAGGTAAGATTATGATTTATATTGCGCCATATTATGTTATTATTATTTACTGTTCAACGGTACTGCCAAAAGTGTGTGACTATTTATAGAGCTAGAAGGGAGTTTTTAATATTAAATCATCATTATATTTGGGGGTGACGTCGAGAACACAAATCTACGTTTATGTTAATGTACATATGTATTTATTAAATCGTTTGTCCTGGCTGACGACAAAAGCACAGCCAAAACGACTAAGTCTAGAAAGCCGTACCCTTAATACGAGTTTTTCTCGATTCTCGAAATCAACGTTAGTTTACAGTATCTCCATACATTTCGTAGTTCGTTATAGTTACCGCAAAGAAGCGCTGCTCGTCAAATGTATGTACAAAGCGCAAACTTTCGTCGATTCCGTGAATCAAGAACTGTCAAAATAAACTCTCACTAGGTGTACTGAAAGGAACATAAGTTGGTTCACTTTATAACGTAAGCATCCGATTAGAAAGGCTTTTTTGGATTTTAAATTAGGGGTGATAAGAAGGATAAAAGTTTATACAAAGTACGACAGGAAAGACTTTACATGCAACACATCGCTTACTATCTGGCAAGCGCAAGCGGCTTACTAGTCTCATCATTCAATTGCAGTAAAGAAACATGACATATTTCTTATATACCTCTATATCTGTGCATATTTCTTATCTACATAGTTCTGTATGTTTCTACACAATGCTTGTATGTTTATGTTAGTGTTAGTGCTCCCACGTCATTCAGCGTCAAACGTAAACCAACCATGAAGTTGTTTCTGTGCCACTGGACCGTGTGTGGGATACGGGATAAATAGAAACACTTATTGGTTTTATTTCTCTGGAACTCATTTATACATAGCTGTTTCTCGGCGACCCACTCTAGTGGTAAATCTTTAAGCGGGATAAAAAATAGTTTATATAATTTAAGGGTTGTGTAGCTTATCTAGTAGATTAGTCTAGAGATAGTACATCAATGGCCGATTTCTAAATACACAGATAGGGCCTTACTTATAAAAACATTTTCGCTTATCTTTTCGCTAAGAGTAGCCCGTCACTTTTTTCCTTGTGTTACATTGTTTTAAAATGAAAGGGAGAACCTATGGTTAATGATAAGCAGCGCTTAAATATTGTTATAAGTAAGGGGCATAATGTTTATCTGAGGAATAAATGTGTTGTTTTTTATAGATGTTTCTTACATTATTTGTTAAAATAAAGTATTTCCCCGATAAAAATACGGCTGAATAAAGTTTTTTTCTTTCTTTCTTTTTATGTCTTATGGCTGAAGAGGATGATGCATATTATTAGACATTAATTATACATGGGTTGATATCTTTACCACTTAATCCGGTTTCAGTCGAACAAAGATTTTCCAATCTACGAGCTTCCCTCACAATTGACTGGAAAACATTACACATGAATGGAGGAATTGATCGCTTGTTCAAATGTCGCACCGTCAGAAACTCGTTATTTTTTATGGTTACTACTTATTAGTTCTTCACATCCAGCCATCATTGGCACTTCAGATTTGTAATTTGGCGAACTATCATCGTTCGATATCATAAGCTTTTACACAAAAAGGATATTATAATTTCCGGAAAGCGATTTGTCGATTACATAAACACAATAGAATGAAAAATTATTTTCCGAACCCCACATTTACATACAAATCCAAGTACAACAATACGCCTCACGATTATACTAAAATGTTCATCAATTCTTTTCCCTGACACGAAAAAATTGGCAAAGACATGACAAGCGAAGCTCAACAGATTATCGACAAAATGACTGGTGCCAAGTAGTCGGCAATGAAATCAATCAATAGCAATCAGACTGGACTGCGAATGATTGATTACATTTGAGTTACCTGTTTCCACTCCACTTTGTCTATCGCTTCGGCGCCGGCAGTAGAACCTTCGATTACAGGCGGCCTTAGAAGAGACACGTACTGCAAAAAATAATTATTTTATAAATTCTTCTTTTTCTACCTGCCCTTATTCTTCTCCCATGTGAGATCGATGTAAAACAAACTATGTATTCAGATTGCAGATATAATTTGGATGATTGTAAAAAATAAGCCGTATCCTGTCTGCAATATGCTTAAATTTGTGTCGCGATGACCTCATATCGCGTGGGATAAGGGTAGGTGGATAGAAAATAATTTACTATTAGCGAAAACATCTTACTCTTTAAGTAATATTTTCGGATCAAAACTTATTACAATTCAATTTCTGAAACTTTACCTAAAGTTACGTTAATAGATAGGTATATTTAATCAAATACATAATGTTAAAGCCCGATTACATTTTACACGTAGGAAATAAAGTACGCTTGTTTTGTTTATTATCCGCCATATAACATCCATTAATTTTAATTCAGAATTGCGAATTCAAAACATTGTTAAACCTGCTACAAAACAGTATTTCCTTTAATTAGCACTTTAATTTACTCCGCTTAACTTTACCGTACATTTACTTTAGGTGGGTAGGTGTGTGTACATACCTTGTCGCGTTCAAGACTTCGTATCATGTCAAGATCGGTAGTATCAGATATGCCGCCATGTACAACGAACACTCTGTTGTTTATAATCGTGCCTAGTGGCAGCCAGCGATACACACACTCAATCAATTTCAGCAGACGCTCCGCGTTGTGCTGTGAAATATCGCATTCAATAAATACATAACATAACAGAAACTCACGCCTGTATCTAATGTAAGCTAACGAACTAGAACACTCACATTTCGCCAAGCTTAGTTCCGTCCCAGATGTGATAGGGGCGAGCCTATCGCCATATCGGGCACAAATTCCAGACTCCGAGCTGATATGGAAAAATCCAATATCACTTTTCCCGACTCGGGGATCGAACCCGAGATCTCAGAACCGTAGTCGTACCGAAATACCACTACGCCACCGAGGCAGTAAACCTTGTTTAATATTGAGGTTGTTCAGTAATACGGGTTTTAAGGCCTATTTAGATAGAGAAGATTTCGTATCTACATACGACATATTCGAAAATGTTACAGAAATGTCACCTCAAACGTACGATAAACTCTTTCCATCTAAATCAGACGTAAGTGCCCTTCTTATTCTTCGAAGTACGATTTAAGGTGAAAATTAAGTGAAGCATAAATTTATCTACATGATCGAGCGCTTGAATCTCCTAGACAGATATTTAATAGGGCTAGACACGGCTTAACGACTACAATTTTGACTAGCTACTTTGTCAATGACAAGATGGCTTAAATATAAGACTTGTTCTTCGATCAATGTAAAAGGCTTGAGCTATTATTTTACCATTAGTCGGGGACATCCATTCAAAAACTGAAAGCATTATTATTACAAATATACTGTTTTTGTAAAGCTTCTAATACATTACATTAACTTTCCTTTTTGAACCGACTTAACTTAGAACTTTAGTGGCTCTCAATTTATCTGTTCGTTTTTATGCTAAGCGATATTTAATGGACCGATATTAATTATTCTTTTATATACAAGTCCAAAAAGTCTCATACAACTTAGCCAACATACATTGATAACGCGGTATGAGAAAAGTTGAAAATTATCCTCAAAATAGACGCACCGCAGGTTTGTAGTCGGTTGTTTTAATTTGTAATAAGGTTAGGTTATTAGCTAAGCCGCCTAACTTTCATTGTTATATGCATTAATAAATAGATATCGTGTTAGTGCTTTACCGTAATTAACTGTTACCTTATTTTAGTACGCTTGTAGAGAGTCACGGGCGGCTCGCCCACCGGTGGCCCATACACTGATGTAACATATATACGTGCCGCCTCTGTACCATGTTTATGTACGATATAAACACAATAGAATAACCCTGAGTAGCGTTTAAAATATTTTTAAACCGCATGCCGCAAACAAATGTTTAAACTACAATTTATCCTGTTGACATTACATGTTGTACAACTAAACATCTATATAGAAATTGAAAGTGTGTTGTTAATAATTATCACGACATTCATTTGGCACGCAATGGACGCAAATGAATTGGCATTTTTCATTAGTCACACAAGCGTTATTGCTAATGGCGTCAATTTGTGGTTTAAATATAGTTCCATCAAGACATGATTTCACTATCATTTCAATTCATTTATCATAGAAGCAAGGTTATTAATTTATTTGGTCTTGATCGTAGTTTTAGTTTTGGGGCGACTTGCAGCTCCGCGATAAATCTCTATTTATCCCAAATCTTGATTTAGTGATAGGAGTGAACCGTAGGATAAATCTAGTTTAGGTTTAACCCTACATTAGTTAGTTGCTACTTTTCTTAATGAGATATTCTACAACGTTAGTCAGATCACCAGTAGAAAGCTTCAACAGGCATAAAATATCGCTGATAAATATTACTCCCATGGATACATTATCTCGACAATGTAGCATTTTTGTTTTCATACAAAAATCAAATATTGCTTTTTAGTTTTAAAAATGTACAACCCTGTCGCACGATTACCTAGCGTATATGGCGAAATACAAAACATAGCTTTCGTACCGCCCGGTCGTGCCGCACCGCCCGCGCTACATTATCTTTGTAACTAGGCACGATGTATCAAGATGTGTCAATTAATTATTATCTAGGATACCCCATTCAGAGATAAATGATAATTATTATTTTATTAGGTTCACTACACTTTTCAAGAACACAGCACAATAGTGCACTTCCTTCACTAAAAATTTTACTTTCATAACCATTCACCTAAAGAGTAGATAGGTACACCATACTCAAAACCATATCACATCACAGGTATGGGTGCTCATACAGTACCCGTGCTCTGGTAAGGCCGGGTCTCTTGCACTAGCTTTTTCGACACAAAACACTAAAAACACAAACGCATAACAACGACTTTAGCTGTCACTTACTCGTAAAACAATGGCCCTTAGATTAAAAATGCATGTTTTGTGTAGGTGTTTGTTGTAATGTTTTAATGCAGGAGACCCGTCTTATGAATACCACCACATTTAATATTCCACAATTACTGTACCTACAGCACTTGACATTGTTAATAGGTAATCGACGACTAAATAACAATAACAATGATGATTAAATACTAAGAACCACTAAAATGCTTGCATCAAACCGTATTAAAATAAACCGACCTTTCGCGAACAAACACCGGAATCGACTGATTTATCTAAATCGGCATTTATCAAAGGGCGCTCGCGCGCCGCACCGTCTGCCTAGTGCCTACGCGCGCCGCATTGAGTTCGCAGAATTCCAATATGCAGTATTCAAAATATCGTAGACGGGGCATTGTTATCGACCAGATAGTGTCTTGTTAGCAATTATGATTGTTGTTTTTTTTACTATTTTTGTTATTTATGATTATTGTTTACTCGTTATACTGGTCTTAGTCGCAGAACAAGCACTAAAGCTATGAACCATGAAGTCTAGCTTCAAGTGTCCCTTCTAGCAGACCAGTTACCATTGCGCCAATTTCACCTGTCACTATTACACCAAGCGCACTGCCTATTGCATCATGGGACGGAAATAATATCCACGACCATCAACGTCGTCGTCGCTCTCTGCTAACAATAACAGCTGTGCCACACGTGACGTGACATACTTCGCGGCAGCCACAAAGATAGATGAGAATTACAATCATAGATACTGCACTTGTGGGAGACTAGGTACTATTAGGCAAACTTATAAAATATGTAAAGAGTAATTTGACAAATGAGTGACGTGTCTATTTATTTTAATGGCTTTGTATTAAATGTCGCCATTTTGTTTGACCTTGATATCGGTTAGATTCTCGAGTTCCATGACCCACAACAGCTGATCTTAGGGTTGTGTATGTGTATGTTTTTACAAAATCTTTGAACGGCAATATCTAAGAAAATATTACGTTATTCGAAAAATTCACAAGTATAAAAGTTGTTTAGTATTACGAGTACTATTGTATCCTTTCAGCTTTATATGGTTTTTCCGACTAACGTTGTATAAACGATTTCAATCCAAGTGTATAAAGTGCAGGACCCACTAGTACCAATTGGTACTAGTGGGTCCTGCACTTTATACACTTGGATTGAAATCAATTAACTAATTAGTTTTGACAGTTTTCACTTCTCGAAAACGATGATGGTTTTCGTTTTCTCCATATATTTATTTTAATTCATTGTAGTTTCAGTTGACATTGTAGATCAAGTTCTACTGCTAGTCCAGATATTACAATAGTAAACGATAAAACTATTAAACTCTCAAAGTCGTCGTTCGTAAAATCGGCCAATCTGGATCCCTAAGATGAGTCAATAAGCACAGACTATAAACACTACGCCATCAAATGGTGTATTTTGATAGGTTTATTTACGAGATCGATCTGCAGCTCGGATTAAAATCGTTTATTGAATCAGGCTTTACAAAATTGATTAAAATGGTAGTAATAGTAATAGCAATGAGATGCAGACGTAAGTATGTAGGTACGTATGTATGTATGTAAAAATCGAAATGTACCAAGTATAAAACATAACTGACATTACGAATGTAGTGAAAAATGCAAGCTCTCGTATCCTTTAGTGCCCCCAAAACCACAAGACAATTCTCTACTCATTACGTGATATTGCGGGATACATAGATATGTACCTATATTTTAGTTTGACTGGGTAACTATTAGGCCGCGGTCTCGAACCCAGCGGTCGCAGAGCGGCGGCGATGGCGGCGCGGCGCGGCGAGCAGCGCGTTCCAACTTCCAATACATAGATTTCAATGGAACTGGCCTCGAAGGCGGCGACGCGGCGAGCGGCGCCCCGACCAGGGGCTCACCACCACCTCTTATAGCAATATTGTTATAATCTTACTTCGTTTTTTTGTACGAGAATCGGTACAAGTAAGATTGTAATAATACTGCTATAAGAGGTGGTGGTAACCCCCCAGTCTAACAATACATTGCCGCCCCGCTCACCGCGCCGCCGCCGCTGAGTTCGTGTCCGCGGCCTTACAGTCGAATTATTCAAGTAATTGTTAATAAATCGTACCCAATATTATTCAATGAGATGTTCACCTTTTACAATTGCTTCAAAATTAAATCAAATTACGAAACATTGACATCTTGACTGTCTTACCCTCTATATTTTACCAAACTAAATTCATTACATTAATCGAAATCCTCAATATCTATCTACAAAGTGTTTCATGACTAAGACAGATTCTGAAGATACTAAATAGTATTCATAACTACATTAATGTGGTTTAAAGTATTGAATGTAGAGTAAACATGTTTCCTCGAGCTAACGACTAAACTTCCTTGCTTCGCATATACTTTCGGTGATTTCTTTTTTATTCCGCAAACATTTGTTGAGTAGATAATGAATGTTGACCTTTTCCGCGCCAGATCGCATTTCCTCTACCAAATGACAATGGAAAAAGCGTCGTGTTGGAAAATCGTTTGCATCAATATAATATTCTTTATATGCTAAATAAAACTGACTAGTATTATCTACAAGATACAAAAATTGAATAAAGAAGTTTCTAGCGAGAAACGTTATGTGACAAGAACGTCACGCGTGTGACGGAATGAAATAACTTCCAGAGCTGACAACGGTAACAAAACACGCAAAGTTAATCTGCCAAATCCACTTACCCGATATTTCATGTGAACTTCTTTTATAAAGCCGTACCTGGAAGAACGTAACCATACATATAATTCGGGTAAACCAAAAAATGCCGAGGAAAATAAAAATCTGCGTTATATTTTAGAAAAATGGTTTGTGTTTAGCATATTTATGAGGTTAGAGAAAAGACTTGAATATAATAAGAACTCACCTAGAATTCATAATGAGATCTTCGTGGTTGCCGCGGTTTAAGTAAACACCGCCGGGGAACGCCACCATGCATGCTAGCAACAGTAGGAACACTTCTAGCCCCTTTTTGCCACGATCAACAAAGTCTCCATTGAATATGTATGGATTTTCAGGTGACGGCAGACCATTCTGTGTACCAAATAAAGTTGTAAAGAATCGATAATACCTCTATAGTGACAAAACGATACGTCTACCGATTATTTTGAATCTTTTTTTTTTAATTTATTTTGAATCCAAAATAAGTTCTTACTCCTAAAGTTATATAACATTAAAGTACTAAAGCCGCGGCTCCCGGACGTGTTTTTCTCGAAACAAAACACAAAACACTTGAAGAAACAAAACAATGGATCATAGACAAAAATGTGTAATGAAACCATGTTTTGTGTAGGTGTTTTTTGTGCTGTTTTAGTCCAGGAGACGCGGCTTTAGAAATAACATGTTGTAACACACATGCACATACTCGTATATGCATTAGATCAAGTTAAATGGTTCATTTTTACACGACTTGAATAAGTTAAATTATATTTATACTTCTTTCTTCTTTCTTTAAGCAGTCACACGTATTACGACTATATCTAAAATAAATCTATTATTTTGTATTTGACTATGATGACTATCAAATTTTATATTCAAAAACAAAAGACATAGCCATAACAATACATATGTAGAGTCCAATTTATCAAGCGTTTAATACGCATTCAATTAACCGAGGAGAATTAGTTTGTCATCTAAGTTAGCAGAAATTAGGAATAACACCATAAAAAATGGCGTGGCATAAACATTTTGTTATTTAGTTTAGTAACTGGCAAATATCTGTGACACAGGAATTTATTTGATTTTATTTTAATATTAAGTAAAGTTGGACGACAACAGAATTAATGTGAAGATCGAATTAATACTCATACATCACTTAGGTTGAGATCAATAGAGCGAACTTCGACTAATTCTAAGTCAAAGAAACGAATTCAGTGAGGATTTGGAATATTTAAACCGAACTTTGACTCAGTCCGAGTCATTTTTTACAAGAAAATCTTTTCTTAGTCCGTCTGTCAGTCTGTTTTTCTTATAAAACATGACTCGGACTAAGTCGAAGTTCGATTTAAAAATTCCAAATCCTCACTAAGTTCGTTTCTTTGATTCAGACTTAGTCGAAGTTCACCCTAGCGTCTAGATGAACGCATAGTAGCTCGTTTCGTGAATCCTTACATGTGCAATACGCCCGTAGTGAAGGTCGCTTACGCAACGTACGAATAATCGATATTCGATACCCAACACCGTTAGGTACATAATGATTATCCTTAACACATGCGGCACATTTCTCTTAAGTCGTAAATCTCGTAAAAATTAAAATACTGTCAGTTGGTTTCGGCATATTGTAATGAGAAATAGGACGTCGTGCAAAACTCTTATATAATCAATCTCACATACATAATGTATGTATCGAGACAATCAATAAGGAGTAAGCAGCCGGTAAGTGTAGGATCAAATGAAAAATATATATTCATGAAAATTATTGCCATCTTTGAAACCCTCCCGCATTAAGTAAACACTTGGCAGTAAACAAAAACTTATTTTGAAATGGAAATGATGTATCAATTTCCATTTTGATGGGAGTTTATATTTTTCTAGCTGTTTATATGTTTATAGCCAAATGGCAGACACAAAAACATTATATTTTATAATACATGCTTAAAATCTGCGGGCTGTAAAAGTCTAAAAAAGGTCAAGATAGTTAAAGAGATTTCAACTATACTTTAATTGGAAATGAATGAATGTTCAGTGGTTTTCAAGAAACCGGAATTTAATTATTTTGGAATTTTAACCGTGTTACGTATTTGTAATTATTGTCACGGCAACGGAAATCCTTTAATGTAAGTGATCAAAGCAATTTGATATTTTATTTATTAAATAGTTTTACTGAAAATCAAATTTGTGCCGAGTAATCCAATTAGATTAAGAAATTAAATTAATTCATCGATGGAATTCATCTACAAGACGGTTCGTAAACTTAATTATAGAGTACTCTATTTGTTGTAAAATCAAAGAGTAACGAGTAGCCGGCTTTGAAGCAAGAGGTAGCGGGTTCGATTCCCGAATCGAAGCACTTGTTTTTTTATTTGTTTAGGGTCTAAAATCTGAATGAAGCAAGACCAAAAATGTCTCGTAATTTCTGATATTATTATGATGAACGATACAAAACTTAAATCTTACTATGGGGTCAGGACAATGTGTTATTGTTGAATATTAGATATTATTATTAATCGCCTTCTTGATCGTGGCAGCATATATGGGCTGTGGAGTGTGGACCGAGAGGTCCTGGGTTCGTTTCCCAGGTCAGGCAAAGAATTTTTTCTAATTTGATTTGCCCGGGACTGAAAGATCCAGAGGAAGTTGGCTTCAGGCAACCGATCGTAAAAACTAAGTCGGATCTTTTTTATAACGTGCTCGAAAAGGTGCGTTGCGCCGACTCCAAATTGTGAGATGCACGCTGAAAGAAAGACTAACAGCAAAAAAATCTCATTACACAAATACGCATGGGTTCAAAGCGGAATCAGCAATAGGAAACAATATTTGACAATTAACGAGGTCATCCTGCTTAACAGGCGGTCTATCAATCAAACCGGGCACCAATTACATGACGCGTGCTCCGCAGCCGCTCCCCGCGGTGTTTGAACTGACCGCGAGCCACGGGGCCGTTACTACACCCTTCACGTAAACTTGGCTCTAATGAGCGACGGTGGAAAAACAACTCCAAGGAAACGACGTCAGTGTTCACTAACCTAGTTGGTATAATGTATGTGCCACGTCAGCCATGTGCGTACTCCCAAATAACGATGTCACTCGACCTAGTTTCCATTTAATAGTTACCAGTCGTACGGTTGATTAGATGTAATAAAGCTTAAATCGATTCCAGCAATATGTGAACGCCGAACGCCAATATGTATTTTAAGTTAGTTTGAAATAAAACTATTCTTACGGATTCTATCACGATTATGTTTTAATTAAAAATATTAAGTTAGTTTGTTAAAATTAAATTATGTTATTTTAGTACAGCCTTAGGCTGAAGGCTTTCGACAGTTACTGAAATTCAATTGAATCAAACATACAAACTCGCTTTATTATTTACAAAAAGAAAGATTCCATTAGGTGACCTATTTGTTCATTTGTCAGTCACGGAAATAAAAAAAATATTTTTATAAAGTGTGTGATATAGGTAATTAGTTCGTATTATGATATTTTTAATAAACCATTTCCTATTTATGTACGTTCCTACTTACATCACTTATGTAAGTTTATTATATTTTAAATTAGGCATATGAAATTGCATAAAATGTGACTGCCTCGGTGGCGTAGTTGTATTTCGGTATGACTGCCGTCCTAAGGTCTCGGGTTCGATCCCCGGGTCGGGCAAAGTGATATTGGATTTTTCCATATCAACTCGGGGTCTGGAATTTGTGCCCGATATGGCGATAGGCTCGCCCCCTATCACATCTGGGACGGAACTAAGCTCGGCGAAATGTGGGTGTTCTAGTTCGCTAGTGCACCTCTGCCTACCCCTTCGGGGATACAGGTGTGAGCTTATGTATGTAAGTATGTATGTATAAAATGTGTTTAAAACAGAGTAACTAAAAACAGAAACAAAAGCGTTTAACAAAATTGCACTTTAGTGCAATTTCAGAAATCAGCAATTAGGCTACCATATTGCTCTTAAAAGTCTGCATTATGTAGGCTATTACACGGAGAACGTAAAAGGTTTTACAAAGATCCTTGAACAGAAACGCAAAGTGTCCTTAGAGACTAATCTAGAATGTTGTGCCCAAACTATATATTAGACATCAAGATAACGATGTCTCTTTTCAAAATATTGCGAAAATCATTTCACCGGAAATTGAATGTAAATTATATCATTAATCTTCTTTCAGTATAATTGGGGCTAGGTAGGTATGTTATTCCAACAATTTGATGCGGTGACGTTAAATCCCTAACAATACATACTCGGTATACAGTACCATACCCGCACACTCGTTAGTACTTTACCAGTTCAGCTGTTTACACAACACGGTACAAACATTTGCATATTGGCTACAAATAATAATGATAGAAACGAATAAATGAATACATTTTGTTTGCTCTCTACACTCACCTTGTGGAATATTACGAGTAAATCGTCAAGTTTTCCGTGCAAGTCTCCACACACAGTTATCTGGCTGGAAATTGATGTCGTCGCGACGTTAATGTTAGGCAATCTCTTCAGTACTTGCGTCGCCTCCTTTAATATCTGAGCCACGTGTTTCGGGTGTAAACGATGCTGTAAATGTTTATAAACATAAAAATAAATACGTAAAGTCTGTTTGATAATATTTATTTACGAGTTTTCCGTATGAGCCCGTAGGACGTAGAGACGAGAAGTAAATATTGTACTGAAAATACAACAGTATGAACATTTACTTTTTTGTATGTTGTAATCGAAGCATCCGCTTGATAATTTTTAACAAGTTCCACTACGTGCATGTTGAGTTTTCCTTAATTTGGACTTACATTATAAGTTATGTATTAAGTGTTTAGTTTAGCAAAATTTTGTATTAATGTAATGTCTGCTGGAAAACCTGAATAAATAAATAAATAAATAAATAAATTTATTCCTTTATTATTTTAAGTTATTATCGTGTACATTATTATGGAGTAAATAAAGAGCCATAGGAATTATCTATCTCTGAATCATCATTAAGGTATATAATCTGTAAGGTAATAGCATCCTAATCTCTGAAACCTGATCTAAATAATAAATGAGGTTTGAGGAAATAAAATCATCGAAAATTCAAAATCAAACAAATTCTAATATTCCATTGTGCGTATAAAATACTTATCAGTAGGTAGCCAAATACCTTTTTCTTCCTAAACGCCTCAATCAGTAGGTCAATATCCTTTCGTTGTAGAGGAAACTCTATGTCAGGGCCGCGGGCGGGCTTGGGGGGCGCCGTCTCGTCCACACCCCCGCCCTCGTCGGACTCCTCCGAAAATACTTGCTCCACTATGAAAGAAAACCATTTCGCGTTCTAATTACACATGCTCTCATTAATCTTAATTTAATTCGGTCGTAAAAATAACAGGCTTTGTAAACTGCGGGGGAAGCTTAACGTTGTTGGTCATTATTCATTGTCCAGTTTTGCAAGTTCGCCGACACAATTGTTATGATGAAAATGGGATTATTTGCCACATTGTGGTATACAAAATTACCTCGTGGAATCATATATGAAAGGTCGTGTGATCAACGACGGCAAATAGGAAGCTATACATTGATACACCCGTATTTGTTTAGTACACTCTGCCAGTTATGGAACTAAATCTCCTCCTAATTTGTAACACTCAAGAGAGGAAACTTTACTCAAGATAAGGGATATTTATGTATGTGACTGCTAAAATACACGACCCTCGTGTCACTGCGGTCAAATAGCTTTCTGAGGAAAGGTCGCGTGGTCGAATACAGTACATGACAGATGTTTATCATTAGATCATATTCGTAAAATTCAAAAATAACATAAGATTAACATACATAAGCTCACGCCTGTAGCCCCGAAGGGGTAGGCAGAGGCGCACTAGGCAACTAGTACACCCACATTTCGCCGAGCTTAGTTCCGTCCCAGATGTGATAGGTGGCGAGCCTATCGCTATGTCGGGCACAACTTCCAGATTCCGGGCTGATACTGAAAAATTCAATATCACTTTGTCCGACCTGGGGATCGAACCCGAGACCTCAGGACGGTAGTCGTACCGAAATACAACCACACCACCGAGGCAGTGTACAAAAATATGGTACCAGAAATTCTAATATGATGTATGATTCATCATCATCAGCCACAGGACGTCCACTGCTGGACATAGGCCTCCCCCAAAGATTTCCAGATCGACCTGTTGGAAGCGATGTATGATGTATGATTATTACATTTATTTTAATGAGACATCTAAGCTATCCACGAACTTATGTCGGAAGTATTACGCGAGCGCACAATTATTATTGGAATGTAAATGCTGATGAATTCATTCATTAATTACGTCGCGGCGCAGACATATCCGAGGATTTTGTGCCACAACCATCTGAGAATAGCCGAGACCTAGTTTTATTTCCATTACCAAGAGGCAAAGGTCAGTCAGTGCAGTTAGTTGAAGCGCATCGGTACTTCGGTAGTGAGTACCGTGACACAAGATACTAATCACCGGGCGCATAAACTTTGTTGCACGATGTTGCCAATCAAATGTATAAGTCACTACAAATTTCTATATCACCCAATACGACTAAAGTGTGGAATTCTATGGACATAGTGATCATTATTACAAGAGACATAATGCTTAGTTATTACTTGTTACATAAAATACATAATATGAAAAATGTTAACACAACTGGAACGTTATTTCTAATGGATTCCCTATTATTCGTTGAAATTAATAAATCATTGGCACGGACGTAAAAAAAGACGAACGGAGCGCTAGGAACATGAAAGTGAAGCAGCGTTTTCGGCCCATTCGATCTATCGACACGTAATGGCGGCGACTGACGTTTTATGATGAGTGTTAATATGTGCGTAGAGCACTTTTGTACAGGCACGTTTGTGTGCGTGGCTTTTCTGTGACGTCTGTTTAACTGTAGGCGAGATGGTGGCCTTCTTTTTTATACGTCCGTGATTATTGGCTAGAAAATGCATCCACCTACATTTCATCAAGAAAAATATAAAACAGAAGTCTTAGTAGCATGAAAATATCAAACATCAAGACGTGTCAATTATTACATCCATAATGATCAATAGTAACACAAAATTTTATCGAAAATCACAATAAAATAATCTTTAACCAAAGAAAACTGGATTAAAAAGTGACAGCTTAGTAACTGTACAAACTGTGATACAAACCAAAGAGCATGATACAAACTGAGAAAGGACAAAGGAACAAAGAAGAAAATCTGATTTACAGCCTCCGTAAGTGTTGTGAACAAAAACTTTCGGATATTGTTTCGAACGCCCCTAAAGGTCAGGAAACTTTAACATCGTCTCAGACGATAGTCGGCGCTTAAAGTCGTAACGATAACCGTAATCTGTAGCCCGAGCACGAAAAACTAATGTAAATGTAAATGTATTCGAGTTCGCTGCGCACTGATGACGTTTGGTTAATATTTCATACAAATTTCATAGACGCGCATCGAGTTCGAATACATTTACGGTTGTCAGAAATTTTCCTGCTCAGGCCGCTGTTTTTATGGACACAACGCAACACATTAAAGTAACATAGGACAACATAACAAAGACCTATAGGATTTAGTAGGATAATAATACGCTGCAAATTAAACCAAACACAAAGCACCACTAATCAATACGCACTGACAAAGTGGCATATTAGAGCAAAGCCGATATGCCTGCTGAATCGAATAATAATCGGCTGATCATTCGACCCTGTGAGGCTGTGCATAATACGCTCAAATGTGTGGCCATTATGCACCGAGCGTATTAAAGGCTAATAGTACTAATACATACATACATAAGCTCACCCCTTTATCGCCGGAGGGGTAGGCAGAGGCGCACTAGCGACCTAGAACACTCACATTTCGCCGAGCTCAGTTCCGTCCCAGATGTGATAGGAGACGAGCCTATCGTCATATCGGGCACAATTCCAGAGTCCGGGCTGATATTGAAAAATCCAATATCACGTTGCCAGACCCGGGAATCGAACCCGAGACCACAGGAAGGAAGTCGTACCGAAATACAACCACCCCGCCGAGGTAATTAGAAGCAAATAAACCTATATATGAGCATTCGAATCCAACGGAGAAGTACTTACACATAATGGAAAGACCATGAAAACCAGGGATTGAATATTTAGTATGCATATTGTACAAGATATTTCATTAACAAAGTGCAAGTGAATTTGCACGCAAAATGTTTAAACATCTCTGCACGAATGCTGTTCCAGGTAATTACTAAGATGTAAATCTAGACTGCTGATTTGAAAGCGTTGTGTATGTACTTACAAACAGAAGCTGTTCTCGAGGTCCTCTCAGACGAGGGCCGTCCGCTAGTGTCCCTCATGTGGCTCAAGAGCGCATTGAAAAAGTTATATAACTGAAACAAAATGTTGCTGTTAAGGCATGTTATTGGCACATGTTTTTTCGTGACAAAACACAAAAAACACCTATACAAAACAATGTTTTTCATTATCTCTTGCTCTTGGAACAATAGGACATAGACAAAAAATTTTAGAAAGAGCAAGTTTGGTGTAGGTGTTTTGTATACTGTTTTAGTGCAGGAGACGCGCTTTAACATTTCACAAAATAATAGATACAACTCATAATCATCAATCATCACTAACTTTATCTGACTAGTATGGTAAGATAAATTGTGTTCTACGCTTAATACCTACATTTTGTCTGGCATAAAAGGTAATATTAAAACAAAATTCAATAATATGCCAGACAAGTATCATACCCATCTTAGACTTACCTCTGCAACCTTATGAATATTTAGGAATACTAGGAAATATGTATTATTTATGCTTATAGTACCTACCTACTTTCTTTGTTTCTTAAGTTGTTTCTCTTCCCAGTAATAGTATTTATTTTCATCTAAGAGGCAAACTGATGGAGGCAGATATTTCCATATTTTTACTCTTCCTACAACATTATACATAATATCCGTACATTCTATCCCAATATGTATGCGTATTTATTTTATTTATTTATTGATCACCAAAACAATGGACATCATATGTTTTAACCTGTTGTTTTTTTTTTTTTTTATGGCCCTACAGCTGCTTGCCTAACCGAGTCGGCAAATTCAGCCACACCGGTCTGTTGGGATGAACGCAGTTGCGCCCAACCCATAAAGTTAGGTGACCACGCTGAGGGCAACCCACTAACGGGTTACGAACCTCGGCTCAGGGCGGTCACTGAGAGGGTGATGTTGAAGACATCAACGATTAGGGGAGTGTGGACGTGTTTTCCTAACTATCCATTTCTGTCATCGGCACGCGGGCCGGAATTGTTAACAGGGTCGGGGGGGGCTGCTACTGGGAGCGCGGCGTGGTCCTCGTCGGCGGGGACGGAACATCGGTCGTGTGGAGTGTGGGAGCGATTTAAGATGCTCGATCTTACGTTGAATGGCCAGAGTGATGGCGTCATCAGGGTCTGACAAAACGGATCTAGGACGTCTCCATTTCGCACGGTCAAATGGAGTGTATATTGACGCTTGACGGACAAGCGTGTTTGGGTGGTGTGCCGCCCGATCGAAGTAGCGTCTGCTAGCCATCTGCATAAAATGCCTGATGGTCGGCAAGTTGGTGTCCACGTGGAGGTCGTGGTTACGTATGTACCACGGAGCGTTAAGCGCTCGTCTTAAAAAGACGTTTTGCAGGACTTGCATACGCTTAAGTCGAGCGGGCGGTATGTGAGCGAACACGGGCGACGCGTAAGTCATTATCGGCCTAATACACGTTGTGTAGATCCTAATCTTGTTGCGGGCTGACAACTTGCTCTTACAGTTTAAGAGAAAATGTAATCGTGCTAACGCGATTGCGGCTCGCGCGCGTACCGCATTTACATGAGTGATGAAGTTCAGTCTCCGATCAAGGTTGACTCCTAGATATTTGGCGTTGTTGGTCCAAGGGATAGCCTTATTGGCCATGGTGACTGAAGCGTTAGGCTTTTGGGTGAAAATTCTCTTGGTAAAGAGAATTGCCTGACTTTTGGCGGGGTTGACAGTGATTCGCCATTTGCGGAACCACTCACCGAGTTCATCGGCTGCGGTTTGCAAAATGCGAATCACTTTGTCCGGGTCTCTACGTGAAGCGTAGATTGCCGTGTCGTCAGCGAAGAGCGCCAGATGGGCGTCTTTCGGTTTAGGGATATCGCTTGTGTATAGCGAGAAAAGAAAAGGGGACAAAGCGGAGCCTTGCGGGACTCCGGCAGTGATGGTGTGTCGGGAGGAAAGAGTTCCCTCCACGCGATATTTGAAACCGCGATTCGACAAAAATTCTCGTATGATGTGCACGAGCTGTGTGGGCACATTGAAGGTATACAACTTGTAGAGCAAGCCGTTGTGCCACACTTTGTCGAATGCTTTTTCAATATCAAAGAAAAGAGCACCGGTAGGGTTTCCGCGCCTAAAGTTGTCGTGGACATGCTCCGTGATGCGGAGGATCTGATTCACGCAACTGTGCCTACTACGAAAACCAAACTGCTCTGGAGGGAGCAGATGGTGAAGGTGGGCGACTATCTTGATGCGATCGAGGACGATTCGCTCGTAGAGTTTACCCAGAGCGCTGAGTAAACTGATGGGACGGTAAGAGGAGGGTTCGAAAGCGGGTTTCCCCGGCTTGTGAATACCTATCACAACCGCCTCTTTCCAGACGTCTGGAAAGAGGCTGTTTTGGAACGCTGCATTGAAGATGTCAGCGAGAATTTTAACTAGATGCTCCGGGAGCATTTTCATGACTCTATTGGATATACCGTCACCCCCGGGGGCTTTTCGTCTTTTGAGCGCCTTGATCAGAGAACTGACTTCTTCGATTGTCACCGGCGCGAGTGGGTCGGGCGGTTGGTCGACATCCGGGTCGACGTTTGTCGGGCGCGGACGCGGAACCGGTATCGGTGGCGGCGGGATTGCGTTCCTACTTTCGACAAAAGTGTCAACCGCAACGAGATGCTCTGGGTCAATGGGAACTGAGGTGAGTGAACATTGAGCCTCCAGGCTGTCGGCAAGCAATTCCGCTTTCTCGTCGTCGTCAAACGCCGGGCGTTGATTCGGACGATTGAGCGGGGGCATGGTGACTGTATCATTTCTCCTGAAGGAACGGCACAACTGCCAGAAAGCCTGGTGAGTTGGATCTAGCTCTGATAGGTGAGTTTCCCACCTCGAATCGACGGCCTCTTGGATGCGACGTTTGGCCTCGCGTTGGAGGAAACGCGTTAGATGCCGTTGATCCGGGGAGGGATTCGTCTTACAGGCTCTCAGCGCGGCGTTTCGCCTCCTCACCACACATTTCACGTCTTCGGGAAGGTGCCAATGGCTAAGCATAGCCTCCGGCACCTTCTCGGAGCTGTCGCTCACGACGTTTTGGATATGTGCGGTGAAGGAGCGAATCGCGCCGGACGTCTCTTCAGGAGTAACTATGTTGGTCGGGATCGCGGAGAGATCAGGGGATGAGGTGTCCTCGAGCTTGGTGCCTAGGAGACGCCAGTTCGTTTTCACCTTCATCGGTACGTTAGGACCTGTGTCTGTGGGACCGTTTATAGGGACTAGATCTAGGATCACAGGTCTGTGGTCAGAGTCCAACTCTTGTAGCACCTGCATGGAACGCACGCGTAGGCATACGTTCCTTGCAAGCGCTATGTCGAGTATGTCAGGTCGGTGATTGTCGTTAATTGTACTATAATGGGTGGGTTCTGATGGAACTAGAATTTCCATATCAATAGTGTCTAAACACCGCTCTAGTGCTGCGCCTCTGCTGTTGGTAGAGTTGCAGTTCCAGAGCGTGTTCTTGGCGTTGAGGTCGCCCGCCAGAAGGAGAGACTCCCCCATGCTCAGTAGGGTCGAAATTTCATTGGAGTGGAGCTCCTTTTTGGGTGAGAGGTAAGCCGAGATGATAGTGATCGGCGGATGTCCTGTCATTGCTAGCCTGCAGACTGAAGCCTCAATGTTCGTCAGGTTTTCGGGGGGGTCTAGAGGTATGCAGTGCAGGGACCTTTTAAAGTATATTAGGGTGCCACCAAAAGGGCCAGTAGTGCGGTCGTTCCGCACCATTTTGAAATTGGGGATATTAGGGTTTCGGTGAGTAGGTTTGAGGAACGTTTCCTGGATGAGGAAAACGTCCAGATTGTTATCGCGGACAAAGTGTGCGATTTCGGCACATTGGCCGCGAATACCATTGGTATTGAAAAAGCCCACTCTGAGGGAGCGAGGCTTGGTCCGCGACGGGGGGGAAAAAATATTATTGTTGTTAGCCATCGGAAGGCGGTAAAATTAAGTCAGCGATGTAGGATCGCTGTTCCCTATACAGAAGTTCTAAGTCAGACACCAGTCTTGCGTCCGGGTGGCCCTTGGCTGCTATTTCCCTTATTTTATCAGAGATAAGGGTGTAGTAGTCGATCGGGGGGTTTATGATGGCGTCGTAGATGGCATCTACTTCAGCCTTAGAGAGTGTGCGACCCGCCGCGGTAGGGGGTGCAGGGTTTTTGGGGCGCGGCTGGGCTGCCCTGGGAGGGTTAGCCCGGGAGGCCGCAGGAGTGGGAGCTGGAGCAGGAGTGGTAGGAACCGCGGTGGGTTGACTGGGAGTGGCGGGAGGTGTGGCCGGGGTGGCGGGAGTGACTCCGCCGGGGGCCTGGGTGGTGGCTGCTACCTCTTCGGCTTGCTTGCTTGGCAACTGCCAATGGTTGCGCGCCGGGATGGGTGCAGGGATGAATTTAGCCTGAGGGGCCTTGGGGGGTAGAGCTTTAGGAGCTCGGGTCGGTTTTTTGGGGGCATGCGTGCACCCACGATAACTAGCCGGATGGCCTACTTGGCGGCAATTGGTGCACGAAGGCGGCTCCGTGCACTGGGTCCTATCTTTGGGACGTGGGCACTGTGCAGTTCCATGATTTCCGAGGCACTTGACGCACCTGGCGGGCATGCGACAACGCAGCGATGAATGGCCATACAGTTGGCAGTTGTGGCACTGCCCGATTAGCCGTTTGCGGTGGGGGGTCTCCACGGTGAAGCCGCGGAATCCAAGAATGTCGCTGATGGCAAACAAATGTTTGGCATCAGCGGGGGTCTCTAATTCTACGAGGACCATCTCGTAGGGCTGCTGAGTGGCGTCTGCGCGGGCGGGACGGTGCATACGGGTAACCCGGACGCAAGAGATGCCTT
This sequence comes from Clanis bilineata, assembly GCA_036417725.1. Taxonomy (NCBI): domain Eukaryota; kingdom Metazoa; phylum Arthropoda; class Insecta; order Lepidoptera; family Sphingidae; genus Clanis; species Clanis bilineata. Next base: position 7,883,052 of record CM071149.1, on the reverse strand, counting down.
TCTCTTGAAGGCCTAATGTAACTTCCTCGGTTGACATTTCTAAGGGGATTCCGCGTATAACAAATCGGTAGGTGCGCTCTTCGGGGAGGGCGTAAGTGTAGTAATTAATTTCTGTGGAAGCCATCCACTTGGTAAGAGAGCGGTGGTCGGCCACCGTATCCGGCATGACGGTGACTGTCTTGTGGAGGCTATTCCACCTATTGTTTCTCAGGGTGATGCCCTGAGACTGTATTTTCGCGAGAAGGGTGGGTAGGGAGCTACCATCCGGGACGCGGATGTTGATTGGGGGAGGTTTTTTGCCCTTTGGCTCAGAGGGAGCGGAGGGCTTCGAGGGTGCGGCTGGTGAGGACGGGGGTGAGGGGGAAGCCGGCGAGTCGGTGTCGAAGGCCGGTGCAGAGGGCGCCGGCGTTGACACCGACACGGCGGTGGCCGATCGCGGCTTCTTTCGCCTCCCGCGCTTTACAGTCGTGAAACCTTCGTCATCCTGCTCGGATGACGACGATTCCGACCGAGAATCGCCGGAGGTTGAAGAAGCCGCGGGCCTCTTGGTGGATGCGGGTGAGTCGGTTTCCATCGCCGTAGCGATGGGCCCTGAGGGAGCGGTGGGCGAGGCGGAGGGTCCGTCGTCCGTTGACGGGCTCTCCGTCTCGTCGGCAAACAGGTCCGGCATAATCTCTCTAAAGAGAGATTCAATACGAGCCCACGCGAGTGGGTTTTCCGCCGCCTTCGCGAGGGCCACGACAAGCTTCTGTTTTGGCGGGGCCATCGCGAGTGCTTGGGAAATTGATTTTAATTTTAAGGCGCGAGTGTGTTCCGACGCGGGTGCGTTCCGCCCGGGAAAGAACACACAAGAAACCGGGCGGCGCTCGCACTGACGTACGGTTAACCTGTTGGAGGCGGCACATATATATGTATATTACATAAGTGTCTCGGGCCCCGGGGGCCGAGCCGCCCGTGACTATATAGTACCAAACCTACCTACCTGTCTTCAAAGTTCTAGCGATATTATATTTACAGACGTTTCGCTGAACGTGTTTCTAGTTAGTTATTCAAACCGTGCAAAAAATCGTATTAATTTAATGAGAACAGAATGCATCATATTATTCTACGGGAAAATCTATCTTTTAAATGACTAGACATAAACGCTACAAATAAACGTATGGCATTTTCCTTGCATATTAACTATAATTTTCTTAACTACAGTGAATTATCAGTGTACAATATCAAAATAAATGTAGCCTAATTAAATCTGTTTTTCTTTAATCAATCAAATTGAAAGCAAATTAACGTTATACCTAATCGAATAATACAAGGCGACGTTAGAGATGTATACATCTACATATACTAATATACATATTAAACGTGAAAGTTTGGATGGATCGATGTTTGTTATTCAATCGCGCCAAAATGGTTCAACGGATAATTGGCACAGACATAGATTATAGTCGTGAATAGCATATGCACATGGCTACTTTTTATCCCAAGAAAAATGTATGGTTTCCCTGGAAATGATTTGTTGATAAATTTCAACGTGACCGAAGTCGCGGACAACAACTGGTATTAACTATTATTAAACTTTATTTTTTATATCTTTAAAATTAATATGCGTCAAATTGGAGATACTTTTTTCATGCCTAAATTAGTTGTGCACGCACATGACTGACCGATGACCACAGCAGTGATCAGCAGTGCACCAATTAAGGCGGTCATGTGCGTCCAATGTCCTCATGTGAGGTGCTGAATGTGACACGCATACACGCTCCCAACACAACGTTATTATTATCGATATACCCCCTTACTCATAATGCAACACTGGTCTTATCGAAAGCATAACCGTACTTTTGCCTACTTTAGCTAAAAGAGAACTGAAATATGTTTATCGAATTCAATGTTGCTAGTTACAGAAAATTCATTATTTGCAAGCTTTGAAACCAATAGGAAGTCTTGGCTGGAAACAATCAATAAAAAATATATATCAATCTTAGATGGGGTCCTAGACTATAACAAAATTAATGTTATTAAGAAAGAACATCAAACTTAATACAGCTGATCAGAATCGGCCATGTTTTCTCTATCGAACGTTGGAACGTTTTAACGCTATTGAACGATTATGAATACAATATTTATGAAACGTACTATTGCGGTCTTATTACGCTCTACTAAGTTATTATGAATAAGGGGGATAGTATTCTTTGAAATTTTACTATTTTCCGCAACGCGTAATCATTATTGAACTTAAAGGTTTCAGTTGTATTTCATCAAAACTACTGTTTATGTTATTGAATTAATATTATTGTGATAATAATTATAACTAAAAGACAAATCACCAATCATAACTGAAATTAAACTACTAACTAAACTGGACTACGAAGGGTAAAGTGCTACAACTACACTATTTCGGCAAATAGATGTTTCATCGTTTAGAAATATTGCAATTATATTAATATTATGTTATTACTATTACAGAATGTTTACTATTCAAATTCAAATTGAGACACGATTTATATAAGCTTTTTTATAACGATGATAGTACGATTCCCATTTCAGTAAATCGTCATGCGAACTTTCGTAAATGAAATTACTCAGACGGGCCTGACACTAATTAGTAATTACATTAAAACCTTTGTAGCTAAATCCACTTAGGGACTTTCGTGGACATTCATTCGATATACATACATACATGTTATATCGCATGTACTTACATGATATAGAGCAAATACATTAAATAAAGTCCCTTGATATTTAATTATTTAATAACGCCTAAATTATATGATAAGCAGTATTCATAAATAGACGAGACGTGGTCTGTTCAGTTTAAACGTATGTTTGTATGTCAAGTACCTTAGCAATTATATTTGTGATGAAAAAATAATGTATTCATAAACGTATAGCCACGCACATAATTTTTTAACAATATTTTGATTAGCGTTTGTCGATATTATATAATTTTGGAAAACATTGAGGGAATTGATATTATTGATTGACAACCTCTGACTATAAAATAATTGTAAATATTTAACTTAGTATTAACCGAATTATCTAATAGATTGACAGAACCTTTGGAGTTACAAAGTTTTTAAGTTTAACTGAATTTGGTAAGACACAGTCGCAAAATAAACTTAAGTTGAATTTTAAAAAGACCCTTATAAATTAAATATTTACGATTTATATTGAAACATGCTAAAGCGTAACTATTTAAATATAACTCATACACGTTACATATGTATAAAATATCATGGTAATCATGGTATAACTGCCTCCCATTAATATATTATCACAGATTATATTCTATGGCTCTAATTGTGCTCAGTGAAATCGAAATATTACTCTGAAATGTTCAATGAACATAACGAGTCCACTTCCTGGTACTGCTTCGCCTCGTGTTACATTGCACACTTCATCCTTCAACAAGTTAATTCATCATGACATTATTATGGTTGAAGCAACTTGCGCACAGAATTAACCATAATTATATCAAGTCGGGGTGACATGCATTAATAATTTATAAGGCATGCGCAAACATCCCCAGTCTTAGTAAGTGCTTTGAGACAATATCTCAACCATCTCACAAAATATTATCTTCATTGTAAATGTTTTGAAGTTTATTCTACCGAAACATTATAAATTATATTTTAAAACGACGGTGGTTGAGCCTATACCCACAAAGACAAATTTAATATTAAACGGAAAATTTAATCATCCAAAGTGTAATTTGTTCCTTCGCCTATTTAATTAAATTGTAAATTCCGAAACAGTCTGCATTGTTTCAATCGGTATATTAATATCTCCAAATTTATTACTGAGAATCTCTAACATAAGCGCACGCCTGTATCCCCGAAGGGGTAGGCAGAGGCGCACTAGCGAACTAGAACACCCACATTTCCCCGAGCTTAGTTCCGTCCCAGATGTGATAGGGGGCGAACCTATCGCCATATCGGGCACAAATTCCAGACTCCGGGCTGATATGGAAAAATCCAATATCACTTTGCCCGACCCGGGGATCGAACCCGAGATCTCAGGACGGTAGTCATACCGAAATACAACCACGCCACCGAGGCAGTCTATATAGTGAGAATCTATATTCTTGAATATATTATTTTACTGCTTTAGTGGCGAAGGCGTATTGCGTACCCAGTAGAACTACTGTCGTGAGGTCTCAAGTTCGACACTCTACCTAGTCTTTTTCGAATTTGTGCCTTTAATAAAATTAGGTATTGAATTCTAGAATATCTATTTAGTATTTGCTTTTAATATGTTTTTAAAAGTAGCCGCAATGAATTGTTTGTGTGGAGTCATCAATATATTAGACCCTAGATGCACAGTTCTTTGCAAATATTCTCCTAAAAATTGGTCTCAGGAATAAAACAAAGAAAAAGATCACAAGTTCTAATTAAATCAACACAAATATAACCCTATCTATGTACGGGTTATAAAGTAGCTTTTGAAACGGATTGAGCAACCGTTCTTAAATTTGAATTTAGAAAATTAGAATTCTATCGGCGCGGCATCCGACTGTATGCAATAGGAGTGCTTAAGCACTCCTTCATTGTCCCATTTTCCGACCGTCAACTGTGCATCTAGGTAAATAATATATCGATGTGTGAAGTCTTCAACCACCGATACTGGGGTTGCTGTTCTGATACATTACCTATCCACTAAAATACTTTTATGGAAAACATTTTAGCTTTTGTTGAAAACATCTGTTCATACACAAACTTCCTTAACACGAGGTGAGACCATTACAATGGACGGATATAATTGGCAGAATTTGTGTAATTTGTCCTTCCTGTGTCACTCCCACCTCCATTATACATAAAGTTAGTAACATTATTTAATCTCATACGTGCCATTTGGTAGAGGGTTGTGTGTGGGATGTAGGTGATCACTATAGTAACGGATTAACAACCGTAATATAAAATTTACTCCGCCAGCGAGCAGAGTTACGTGCCATAAAAAATGCACTTGTACAGTCACGGCGTGTGATTGAATAACAAACAATTATTTTTTTATCGTGATGCGTGAATTCGAAACGGAATGTACACTATTTTCCTTCAAAAACATATAAAATACAAAAGTGCACCTGTTGTTTGTTTTCTTTTCATAATACCAGCTAGTAACAGAACATTTAAACTGCAGAATTCTGGATTTAAATCCCAGGCCAGACAGACCATTAAAATTGAATTGGATATTGAGAAAGGGGCATTAGTCCAGGTCCATGTTGAAATAAAACAACAATGATATACTAATTAAAAATAACGTTTTAATGGTAAAACTTTTGATACTTCTATAAGTCATTTGAACGGACAAAAAATGTTAAGTAGGTTTAAGGAACATTCCCAAAGATAAGCTTATTTTTTAATGAGACTAGGGTACTAAACTAATGGGGAATTATTTGTGACGGAGTTTTGAAAAAAAAAATTGAATACCATGAATTAGAATTAGTTTTCTGAATGAGCTAGATATGAGCTACATATATATCACAATATGAAACAGAAATAACCGCGGAAAATGATATGTTCAATTCTAATTAAACCTATAAAAAGAATACGAGCCTGGCCTAAGGTATAATAGGTAAGCATAATAAGGTATGTATAATGGGCTTAAGCAAAGGTTTAGTAATAAAATCTTGATTTATATTCCTTCTATTTTCCATGACTGCCTCGGTGGCGTAGTTGTATTTCGGTATGACTACGGTCCTGAGGTCTCGAGTTCGATCCCCGGGTCGGGCAAAGTGATTTTGGATTTTTCCATATCAGCCCGGAATCTGGAATTTGTGCCCGATATGGCGATAGGCTCGCCCCCTATCACATCTGGGCTTGGAACTAAGCTCGGCGAAATGTCGGTGATCTAGTTCGCTAGTGCACCTGTGCCTACCCCTTCGGGGATACAGGCGTGAGCTTATGTTATGTTATGCTATTTTCCAAATCGGGACAGTTCCGGCCCCTATTAGGAGCCGTTTCCTGCTCAATCGTTTCTACTTTGGTTAGCTCGCGTACTTTCTTTTACAAAGTCAAGAGGGTGCCTTTCAAGTCAGAGGATGTCCTTCCGGCGACGTAATCCCTATGCGAATTTAAAATTTATGTAGATCCACATATTCTGTAGGATTAGAATAGAAATATTTTACTAAATATAGTGGACTTTTGTCTTGTTTAATTAAACTTAGTTACAAAACATTTTCACTTATCTTTAAGAATATTTTGTCACTTTTTAATGAGTTTTTAAATGTTCTTTAGGATGGCCTAACAAAATTCAAAATTTTATCAGCAAACAGCCAAACCTCCTAAATGTAGCCTAATAATTTTTTTTTGCGCGGACAAAATCTACCATTGTATATATATTTAACAAAATCTTGATAAGTATCTTAAGCTTCGTATAACATATAAATGAATATCAGTGGCGAAGGGTCCAATACAACACGATTCCTTCCGGCTTACCTTTCCTGAAAATGTCTATTAATAAATATGTATTAATACAAACATAAACCAGCATCGTCTTCCATTTTGGAACATTTCCCCCTTTGCCACTGATGAATATATATTCACCTTGACTTGATCTTGCTCGCCAGCATATTCGATGTTCTGGAAAATGGTCCAAGTGTACCGCCTGCGGACCTCCATCCGCGCCAAGTATCTTCTATACCACTGCTGAATTAGGATGGCTGCTTTCATTGCTGCAAACAATTAAAAAGTTTAAATTGTATCTCATCCTATTCCCCAATAAATGTACAATATAGTTACGTTCCCAAATGGGGCCGGAATCAAACTGTATCAAATTACGAACTGAGTAAACGAAGTTAGAACTAACTGGACGCTTTTGCAAGCGCATCTATGTTAGCTATATATATTATTATGTATGTAGTTGTTTGTGTGCTCGTCCCTCGTACTCACAAGTTCTCGACTGAATTGCGCTGTATTGTGCAAAAGGCGTAGAATTCATAGATATTGTATGTTAGTTGCGCGAAATGACTATGTTTGAGAACTTGAAAGTTACGTCCCAGTTTCTGATCAGAAATTGATATTGAACAATTCTCACTATATGTATGCGCATTTTGAGTAAGTCGCATTTGATTTTACGATAGATCTTTGGAGCCGCGCTGTTAAGTGCTCGGCTGAACGTAAATATGTATGATCCACACATACCGATATGCTTCAGTTATTTTGAAAGTCGTGATGTAAGGATATCTCGTAGCTATAATTATGTATGTATCTGAGACCGATAACAACCTACATATGTACCTATTTAGCCCTTTGGAGATACAAATAAGAGTTTGTGTAATTTTTAAAGATAAAGAGAAAAACGAAAAGTATAGGTGTTATTTTTTGACAGTCTCGGTGGCGCAACGGGCGAGTAGCCGGCTGTGAAACGTGAGGTCACAGGTTCGATTCTCGCACCGAGACAAATGTCTGTGTAGCCCACAGATATTTGTTTTGGATCTGGGTGTTGTGAGACCGAAAGTCTCTCGTAGTTTCTGATACCCACGATACCTAACCTACACCTAGCGTGGGGTCAGGACTATGTGTGTGACTGTTGGGTGTATTTTTTTTATTATACGATTTTTTTCCTTATTATTGGTAACTCTATAATAAATGATATGCTGGCCATACGTTTACCTATTAAAAGACCTATTAAAAGTGCCATATCCATTATAGAACACAGGCGTCACATTAAAATGGTTATCGAGCTGTTAGCAATTTTTCCAACAGCATGAATGTACCGGCTTGATTGGATTATTACCGTTGTATCACAGAAAAGCGCCGCGGAGGTAATCCCTATTTCTTGTTTCCATAATATGCACTAGGGAGAGACTTGTATGTACCACTGCTATGCCGATATCTATGAGCGACGATAACTGAGATCTTTCCTGAACCAATAAAACCAGGGACGATAGCCCGCAAGGCCCAAAACGTATATCTTCATCATGATCTTAATTTAACCTAATAATATCAATCCTGAAAATATTTTGAACAGACATTTTCTAAATAATTTCCTCTAACTGAAACGGGAAACTTAAGGGACTCACATAAGGGAATCACAAGTTTAAAAACTTAACGGTCCGACTTCAAATCCGATCGTGACCAAATTGAAATGGGACCACCCTTGAAAAAAGCTCTATCGAACACAAAAATAATTTTGAAAATCGGTCCACATTCGGCGGAGATATCGCGTAACATACATAAAAAAATATACAGAAGAATTGAGGACCTCCTCCTTTTTGGAAGTCGGTCGAAAAATAAACCGCTATTGCCTCACTCTAAGTTTACAAGCACCCTATTAAGTATTGTCAGGAGTCATTTAGTACTCCGAAGTCAAAACCAAAAGCAGTCTTAGTCAAAACCCAAATCTTTGAATTACGGTACACTGAAAACTACAACACACTTTCGATTTAATACATGCACAGTATTGCACTTTTTATTTAGTATCGCTTTCGCTAATACATATATGCCTATGTTTACATAATTATGTAATCTATAATCAAAACATTATTTGAATTTGAATGCATATAAAGTTAATATAAAGATGTTATTCTATTACTTTATAGATTTTTTTTCACCAAAAGCATAATTTAGGTAATAAAATTATTGCAGGGGAAAAGCTTTGATTTGAAAGAGCGACCCAGATAAATATATTTAAGCTCGGCGCTTTCATAATACTAAAACCACAGATATAGTTAACAGTAGATGGAACAATACTCTATGTAAAATAAGCAACAATTAATATGCCTTTCGTAACTACGTAATGTTGAATAGCGTTGGTAGACTTATATTTAAAGCATAGATAATACATGGTAACGGATGGTCACTCCCTAACCCGAGTCCGCTATTGTTTGCACGAAATTATCCACTACTTCTCAACAAATCACTCTCCTGCAGGTTTAGATAAGTGGCTTATGTGCTAGTCGAATTGAATAGTCGAATAGAATAAATGTATAGGAATGACATAAGAGTACGCCGCATATAGCGTACTCTTATGTCATTCGTACACATTTATTCTATTCGACTTGGCTATTCGACTAGGGCATAAGCCACTTGTCTACACCCGCTGGTATAGCTATATGCATCGTTTCAAGACGAGCTCACAAACCACAAGCGATGTGTGTTTAATTTTGTGCTTATGGCTGAGATCTATAGAGCGAACTTCGACTAAGTCTGAGTCAAACAAACGAACTCAGTGAAGATTTAGAATTTTTAAATCGAACTTTGACTTAGTCCGAGGCTTTTTTTTCAAGAAAATCTTTGCTTAGTCTGTCTGTCAGTCTGTTTTTTTTTTTGAAAAATATGGTTCGGCCTATGTCGATGTTCGATTTAAAAATTCCAAATCCTCATTGCGTTCGTTTCTTTCACTAAGGCTCAATTGCACCGCTATTATTAACCTAGAGTTAGTCCTAACCGCAAGTTAAGTTACATGTCATTCATACATTTTCTGTCAATTTAGCTTGCGGTTAGGACTAACTCTAGGTTAATAATAGTGGTGCAATTGAGCCTTAGACTTATAGTCCGATTGCTAATTAAACGGAGTAAACTGACAGATCGAAATGTCACTTTCTAAAATAATATTGCTTACTTTCAAAACATAGTGATTGATCTAGTTCAACTTTATCATGCAAAGAAACAATAACTCAACCCTAACTTGCAAAATTAGAATTTTATTGCGTATTTTTAGAAATTCCAGCTTAACCTTTCGATTAAAGGTCTGTGTAAATAACTCTGCGTAAATAATCACAACAGATATGCGAAAGGATACCAATGAAAATTACAAATATAACTTTAATATTTGAAAAAAATTACGTTCGCCACATTCATAATTCATTCATTCGCTTTTGTAAATTTTGTTTATAATGAACCATGACTTTAATTCCAGTAGACACGACTTAACTTAGCATTCAGTAATTAACGATGGCTATAATTCAGTAGATTTGCAGTACTAATCACACATTAAGCAGGAATTACAACTTTGAGATGGGCTTTATAAAATGAAAGAATGAAATGGTTCACAGAATTGAAATGTTTAAATAATCTTGATCTTTTTACCGCAGCACTATTTAAATTTCATGAAAAAGTGGCAACATTCGAAATGTCAGTTTACTCCGTCTAAGTAGCAATCCTACTATAGTCGAAGTTCGCTCTATAGATCTCAGTCTACGTCTCACCGGCGCCCGTTTATTAATTAGACTTGAATTATTCAAGTAAAACGATGAAGTGATGTCATCCTCCAGGTGGCGCTCGGTCGTCACACAATGGTCACCTATCCTTAGCCGAGGCAGCATTCTTGTGTTCGTTTGACCACTGCAGCGCTGTTTGGATGCAAACGGTGACAATCCGTTTCTATGTTGACATATTATCTGCTTTAATCACAAATCATAGTAGGTACAAAGATTTCGCCACAGAAATATGTTACACTTGCGTCATCTGTTATATCTATATCTTTGAGGAAACTATAAATGGATAAGTCGTCTCCCAGGACTACGAATAAAAACAGTACCGCTGATTATATTACCCATCTAATAAGAAAAACGGAGCAGAGGAAAAATGTCGTTGCAAATAGATTAATGCGGATTTAAGTAAATCTTTACAGATTATTGGTTAATTCTGTGTATTAGAGACGGAAATGTATAAATATTTACGTAACTATTACACCTCCGCAATTTAAAGTCTACGTCACTTGTACCATGCTTTTTACACACGAACTATTACTTAAACATAAAGCGAATAGGACATGTGAGAAAATTTAATATAAAGGTAATTTGCGAATTATATTGAGATTAGAGCCGCTGCGCTTTTACGATTTCGATGACACTGCAAGATCAATAAGTTGTAATTAAGGGTTGTTAAAGATTTAATTTTAGTTGCTGCAACAGTCAACACACTCAAAGGTGTTCGTTGACGATTACCGTAATTTCACAGGATAGTGTTGATCACGTGACATTTTACGATCACTTTCTTGTTTGACAGTTAAAATCTATAAAAACACTAATAATATAAGCTCACCCCTGTATCCCCGAAGAGTAAGGAAGAGGTGCACTAGCGAAAAAGAACACCCACATTTCGCCAAACTTAGTACCGTCCCCGATGTGATAAGGCGCGAGCCTATCGCCACATCAGGCACGAATTCCAAAAAACGAATAGACTATACATAAACATACATAACATAAACATAAGCTCACGCCCGTATCCCCGAAGGGGTAGGCAGAGGCGCACTAGCGAACTAGTACACCCACGTTTCGCCGAGCTTAGTTCAGTCCCAGATGTGATAGGGGGCGAGCCTATCGCCATTTCGGGCACAAATTCCAGACTCCGGGCTGATATGGAAAAATCCAATATCACTTTGCCCGACCCGGGGATCGAACCCGAGACCTCAGAACCGTAGTCGTACCGAAATACCATCACGCCACCGAGGCAGTCAGGCATAGACTTTATATAACACGATATACTATGTTTTGACCTATGTTATTAAATAAAATGCCCTTTACCCAGAGACGTTTAATGTTTTCTATCATATACTCATATAATACAGGTACAGACTACATAGTATGTTATTAATCTCAGTCAGAGACACGTTAAAAGCATTCTCACGTACACTGACACACGTGTAAAAAATAGAATACTTATACGGAATAACAGAGGCGTAGTCTAACATTCCAAAGAATCATTTCACATTGTATTCTATTCAGTCTCGGTAAAAGGTTACGCCCGCATGAAGATAGCTTATAAAAGACCTTTTGTTTAAAGGACATTTTATCTCATCTCATCTAATAATAAATCTTGGAGTGGTAACTAACATTATTCTCAAAATGAGCATACTCAATCAACCTTCCGCTTTAATATATAAAAACAATTTCATTGTGAATCGACGTTATTTCAAGATCCGATATTTCATTCACTGCAAAATTCAATTCAAAATAATTGAACAAGCGAGTGTTATTATATGAATCAAAACTATTGTCCACAACAATGTGACGAGTAATATATTATGTCTATTCATTATTTTTACTGATTGCAACTATACCATCACGATACGTATCCACTCTATTACCTATATAAGGTAATACTTTATTCCAGGACTTCAATGTAAATTTGACAGTATCTGTGGTGCAGTGGGCTGTGAAGCGAGAGACCACGGGTTCGATTCCAGCACTGAAGCAAATGTTGGTATGACTTACAGATATTTTACCGGTCTCTATTAAGAGTGTCGGAGCTACACATTATTATTATGCGCAACGCCCCTAAGAATTGAAGTCGTTTTGTTAGTATGTATGGAAAAATAGGAGAACTGTGCTGACATTCTGATCTCATTGAACCTAAAAAATAAAACAGCAGTTCTAGCATTTCTTGTTTGTTTTCTATGGGTCTTACTTATAAAAACATTTTCGCTTATCTTTTTGCTAAGAATAACCTGTTAATTTTTTCCTTGCGTTACATTGTTTAAATATGAAAAGGACACTCTATGGTTAATGTTAAGCAGCGATTAAATATTTTTATAAGTAAGGGGCTTTAAGACTACTACTCTTGCTGATTTGGCCCATCTATGTATGTTGTAAAAAATCTTATGCAATGCAACTCTGCAGGTTAGTGTTCCGCGTATTTTCAACTACATGTGCAAAAAGAAAGTAAGTAAATCTTAACGACAATTACTCATCACGCTAAAAATACTCGAGTACCAGCTCCAATGTTTATTCAGTGCTAAAAGTACTATTGTTAGTATATAAGTTCAGCAGTAGAGGTCCTATGGCTGATGATGATGATGATGATGAAAAGTATTATAATTCATTATAAAATTCAAACAGGTCCAACTTCTGTTATTTCCAGTAATATGCAAGGAAATCAGAGCTTTTTTATCAAATGGATTGTCTATATTGATTTATACAGTACGAAAACCAACCAGCATTTAATTTGGCAGTGAATCGCAAGAACACAGACTAGAGGGATTATTGGAACAACCGGCAATATTAAACTGAGACTACAGAGTACAAAGATTAGAATAGATATTGCAGATCACTAAAGATCTACGGGCTACGATTAAGTTTCTTTACAAACCAGGAACATTTTCTAAGTACCGGTAGAGTCGTAAAAATACAGCTCTAAAAGGAAGTGTAATTATGCACCTAATGACCTAATTACTAATTACTATTTGTATTTTACCTACTATGAATTCCGAGACTAATATAAGATATTTTAGTACTATAATATTTTATCGCGGATTTAGGATTAAATGTGCGAATGTTTATTTTATGTTCGTTCTATAAAATTCTCTTTACGTAAACAAAGGTAAAACATACTTTCACTAAGTTATTATTTTTATTTACGTTATAACCTTTTATCTCAGTTTAGTTAGACTTTGGTCTGAATAAACCCTGACACGTACATAACCACTCCGCGCTACATCTACCTCTAATAAGTTGACCCAAGAAAAATGACTTTCCGTGCCTAAGTTAAACGTCTCCTAAAGTGTTAACAATAATGCTCCAGTCACTTTTATTTTGAACTATACAAATGTGGTCTCCAATATGTGGTCGGTGCAAATCACAGTTTTAAGCATATTGCAGACAAAATTTGATTTAGTTTTTACGACCGGCTGCTTGCCTGACGAATCCAGTCTCGGGAAAATCGTGTTAGCCAAATGTAGATCTATAGATGTAAACGTAATAATTATACATTCAGCCTCACATGACTTTATGTTATGAACCTAGTAGTAAATATTACCATATTTCTTTTCAGTACCAACAATTCATAGCACTATTTAAGACATAAACGTTGCCGTTAAAGAACTGCTTTATTACAGTCTTTAAACATAGACTTTTAGTATACTGTAGATTGATTAGCGACTGCAGCAAGGCAGGACAGTCATTATTAAATGTAGGTCAATGAAAAACATAGCTCGCGTAAATTATAGCTATAGCCATCACACATTTAAAATATTGAAGCTCTTCTTAGTAACACCCACGTTAACACAACACAAACGAAAAGGCAAAAGAAACGTTGGGCAACGGTTTGATTAACAAATAGAAAATAAATTAAATAAAAAAATATATTTTTAAAAATAAGCTTTTATGTGGAAAATGTTTTAAGCTTTAAAGAATATAGGTAAGTACCTACACGCCAAATACTAGAATTTATTTTTTAACTTTTTAGTTCATTTTCCCTCATAAAAGCTTGTTTTTAAAAATATATTTTTTTACTTTTTATTTATTTTTAACGAAGGTAAGTATATTAGAGCAGGCGTGATGTTTTAAAATATTCTACGTATGTGAAATGCTTCTCAAGACGACTCAATCGAGCCCAAACTCGGTGGGTTTATCTTGTTTAGTTCACAAGTTCCTATAATTATCTTCCATCTCCATCATCAGGCCAGCTCCATAGTACCATAGCTTCCATTGTCACCGAAGATGCATAAGTACACCAAATTTGAATGCAATCGGGAAGTGGGTCTAATTTAGATTGCAAGATTTGATTAGACAACGGGACAGGGAAAAACTAAATAAAAGCTTGTAAAAAATGGTCATCTACGACTCGCGGAACTATTTAGTGTAAAGACCATGAGCCATAATTTGTTTTAATTAACTTGTTTATTGGTGCTTGCTGGTGTTATTAGACTACATTGACCTGATAATTAGGCATAGTAGTATAGTGTATTGAAATAAAACTATTCTTACGGATTCTATCACGATTAGGTTTTAATTATTATTCCCGACGTTTCGAAGGCTTTGCAGTCTTCGTTGTCACGGGTCAGACTGAGGTGTCATTTGTCCAAAAAAGGTTAGTGTTACAATATCTACCATCATTAAAAAATTATACAAGATCATAAAAGGTTAATTATTTGTGTTCCGATCTATGCAGTACGAGTTCACAGTGTCTTGAGTTCTGGCAGCTGGTCTTTTGGGTTCCGATTTAATAAGATGTATAATTGGATCCCAGGTTTGTGCAAGCTTCCAACCATCTTCTCTATTGAAATTAGGATGTTTTTTAATTTCAATAGTCTCGCGTATCATCCTAGGGAGGAATCGGTGTTCTTTGGCGAGGATTTGTGGTTTATCATATCTAAGATAATGTTTGGAGCCTACCTCTGAATGTTCAGCAACTGCAGACTTCGTAGAGCGTCGGTGTTTTACGTCAGCTATATGTTCTTATATATCCGTAAGAATAGTTTTATTTCAATGTATAATATTCGCGTAAACTTAAGAAATTAGTATAGTGTAATCATTTTGGGGTGTTGGGATAAAAATAATACGAAAATGTTACGAAAATATACACTATTAAGTATTTTATATACTAAATATCTCTAGTAATTCTATTAGTAATTATAAAGCTGATGCATCTTGAACGCCTGTTGTTATATCCACAGTAAATAGTTCCATGTCAGCTATCCCATTTGATATGACTTCTCAAACAAAACATCAGTTTAGTGTCAGTCCAAAATAATATTTTTGTAGTGATTTGTGTGCCAGTGATGTTTATATGTTTTGAAACATTGTCATGTCGTTTACTTACGCCATCATTGAAGAATAATATACATATACAATAAAAAAAAACATACATCAATACTACAGTAACATACTATATAAATATAAACTGCATAGACAAATTGTTGTAAACATGATATTGGATATAACGAAAGCAATTCGTATACAATTCATGAATAGGGAGATAATACCAAAATCCTGTAATTATAATATTATATGCACTTAATTTACATATTTATACATATATTTTTAGCCATTTTTTTCGGGTACCCTAAGCTATAAAGGTTTCAAAGCATTTTTGTTAGTGTTAAATAATAAACCGATTGTCGGATTATTTTAGCCATCTCAAAATCGTCCTGCCAACTAAATCCTCTTTCTTGAAGATATTAAGTAGATGGGTATCCAATATCTCAAGCAACTGTCTACCCTGAATAACCCTTTTAGCAGAGATAATACAATTTACTGACAGTAATGTGGGAACAATAAGAAAACCATATCTCGAAGATGTATGTACGTGAAACTCCCATTACGGATATTAACGTTTTGATATTCTGAGCAATTCTTACATTTTGATTATATTCAAGTAAAAAGGTAATCTGAACAACCAAATATCTCACATTATGTCAATAGCATAAGTGACTTTAGAAGGTTTCATCACACTGCAAAAGATGGAGGTAATCAATTCGTCTCTATTTTTTGGATGTTACGCGATACCTCTGCCAAATGTAGACCGATTTTCAAGATTTTTTAGAGCTTATTCCAAGCATGGTATAAAGGATCGAATAAATTTTATTTTTAACTTTTTAAGCTTGTGATGCTTACATAGTTCTATCGTTAGAGTGAGTTTACATTACTCTTAAGTCTACATGTATGTATTATGTAGATTCAGTTATAACACTTAATTCATACAACCAACAATTTAATCTGGTCCCTTAAGGGTTTAGGGTTCTATGTTAAACAGATTTATGTATATCCGTCCGTTGCATACATCTAAATTCATTTACGAATTAATTGATAAGTTTGTAAAACTATGAATAAACTTTAGTAGTTTCAAAATTATTATTATGTGTACCAACTTCACATCTTAATGTAATCAAATTTTGCTTTTTCTATGAGGAAAGTAATTATATTGCGACGATCCTAAGGATTCCTAAAACCAATTATACGATATATCGCGGGTATTTGTCAAGGGAGGCTTCGGCACCATGTGGGCTGCTCAAACGACCTATAAAAGTTATAGCATTTGTCATCCCTGCGTCATTAGATTTCGTAAAAATAAAACAGTATTTTTATTTTTTATTAATATTTTTATAATAATGTACCAGAATATAATCATGGGCACATTTGGATTTGGTAAAACTATAAAGAATAGGAATCTTACCTAAGCCTTTTGATAGGAACAAGTTGAATTCATAGAGCTACCGAATTTGCCCTGTACGAAAACTTATTTCGCTTTAATAAATTCGTTTTAAAACAGCTTTAGACGGCAACAAATTGTACCTCCTTTCTATCGAAGACCCGCTATTCGATTTCTAAAACCATTCAGTCTGGAACATTGAACATAAATCCGGGTGTTAGTGAGGAGAAAGGATCTAAGCCCTCGCTACTTTTCTTTATACAAGCGGAAAAGCCCCAATGGCGGTGTTAGTTCGACAGGTTTCGTATTTTGTTGTGTATTAACCCCAAATGGTTGTGAATTGTGACAACTTTATGTGGGTGTATATTTTAATATTAAAAATCGAGGATCAAAATGAGGGAAAAGTCAAGTCAAGGAACTCTCAGAATTGTTTAACATAACATAAGATCACGCCTGTATCCCCGAAGTGGTAGGCAGAGGCGCACTAGCCATCTAGTACACCCACATTTCGCCGAGCTTAGTTCCGTCCCAGATGCGATAGCGGGCGAACCTATCGCCATAACGAGCACAAATTCCAGACTCCGGGCTGATATGGAAAAATCCAATATCACTTTGCCCTACCCAGGGATCGAACCCGAGACCTCAGGATAGTAGTCGCACCGAAATACAACCACGCCACTGAAGCAGAAATGTTTAACATGGAGAACCTAATATCACTCGTGCATACATTTCCACAATTGCTACAAAGTTAAAACTTTTAGCATGATTGTTAACATAAACCGTACCACCTACTTTATTTAAAACAGTTAAATTTTATATTGGACTTACTTCTTTCAGCTTTAGTCATGCTGACGTCATCTCTTCGCCAGAACTTCAGAAACGGAGCCAGGGCTTTCCTGGTGCACTCGCCATTAAGGACCCTCTTGCCGAGTCTCTTTGGTACTTCTTGTTCTAGCTCAGAACTTCTGCATGATGATGAATCGTCAGCCTGGGACCTAGCTCGTCGGCCCCCTCGAAAGCTGACGCATCCACACCCTTCAGCGAGAGAAAACATTGTGGGACTCTTGTCCTTGCGGTACTTGTTCTTATCTCTTTGTTTGCGCGTACATCTTGGTGCGTTCTGACGCGTCTTGGGAATGATGGTGACAGATCAGTGATGCAAATGAAGATATCTGAACATAACATACACCGAGAACCCTGTAACAAAAAAATATATAAATTCAGTTTTGCGACCTAATGCAGAGTTCTCAAATTACTATGGCTGGACACGACCTTAATATTACAAATTTTTTTAGGACATGAATATTCATAAACTTTTATTTGTTTTTTTTTTGTTTTTTTTATCCGGGCACGGCAAAGTGACTACACTGCACCTGGTCGTAAGCGTAGTGTAGTTCAAAAAAAACTAGCGACCACTGTGGGTGACCACAAACAATGGATTTATCAGTGGTCGTCAGAATCATGCCGGCCAATTTATGCTTCTTCGCACTCCGAATCCGAAGAAAGCAAATCGAGGGGCTTGCGACAAGACAGGCGGATGTCCAATGCAGATACAGGGATACCCCCATACCCGGCTCAACCAACCTTCAAGTCATGCCCCAAGCCCCTCGAGAGAACCGGAAGTACACTGGCTGAACTTGGAACGCGAACCACACGCGGAGTGTGGGTCACTATGGCAGGTTTTAGCACCACGTGTACGGTAAAATTGTAAAATATGTCAGCCTAAATGGTGACCACTATCTATAATATATTACTACTAGCTAGTTTGCTAACTCGAGCTTTTGAATGAAATTAATCTTTACTACCAAATTTTTAACTTATTATTTTCATACTGATATTTTTATAAGTATTGTATTTCAAAATTATTCCCTAGAGGTCAGACAATCAGCCGGTCGTAAAAACTAAGCGAAACCCTCTCTGTAACATGCTTGAATAAAATGTCTTGCGCCCACCCCACATTGAGATGGAATAACGACAGGTAGAAAGAAAGATAATATATGATCAAACGAACTTACCAAGTGAAGTTCGATCGATATTATATGAGTACGCTTCATTCGAAGATATAAAAACATTGTAGTACTTTTATCCTACTGGCAACTCGCACGCTTTAGAAAAAAAAAAATAAACAAGTTTATTTCTTGGAGAGGTGGAGAGGGTATCCGCAGGTGGTAGCTGCTCTGCAATATTTTATCATTCTTTAGAGGAGACTGACAAAATTTTCTTAATCGGGTATAGGGTGGGTGGGTGTTTATATCTTCGAATGAAGCGTACTCATATAATATCGATCGAACTTCACTTGGTAAGTTCGTTTGATCATATATTATATTTCGTCGCTTCATTCTTCAGATATAAAAACATTGTAGATGTTTAGAGCTGGAAAATTTTGTCAATGTATGTGTATAATAATCTATAATTATTATACATAATAAAAACCATTTCTAGACGTATTCAAACAAATCACTTTTATTTTATATAATTTCAACACTGTAGGTATATTTCCTTATAATATTATTATTATTTATATTTATTTATAATCAAGTTACAAAATTACCCATTATTTGGTAATAGAATAGATTTTGCAAAGTCTTCCTTAGTCAGTATCTGGCGATGGTAAAACTTTGCAAAGGTCTGGGACGTGTTAGTCCAGCCGGCAGTTTTCCTAATGGCATCCAATGATATACCTGATGCACGTGCTGCTGATGTGGCGGCGTGCCGCGTGCTGTGTGCACTAAACGTAGATACGTCTACTCCGCTCAATTCTAGCACTTGCTTAATCCATCTGCTAATAGTTTGAGCTGTTGCACACCTATGAGGGCGCTTGAATGTTAACAGAAGATTATTTATGCTTGGAGGTCTTATATCTTTGGTACAATACATATAGTCTTTGATCACTGTAGCGGGACAGATTGCTGTATTTTCAATAAAATATGGTAAGACTAGAACTGGTTGGTCGCGGCCTGCCGCAGAAGTCTTAAGTAGACTAGGTATACCTATCTTTATGCCATCGGAACTTATTATTATATTTTCTAATTTTATTGAAGCTAGTGTTTGGACTCTATGCGCTGTGCATAGCGCCAAAAGGATAACCAACTTCTTAGTCAGATATTCAATGGACACCTCTCTATTGGGTACCCATTTAGCCACAAAATTTAATACTATCTGTGGGTCCCATGTATAACTATATTTTGGCATAGCAGGTCTTAGTTTATAAGCTCCCTTGAGCAGACGTTTAATCTGCTCATCGGAAGTTATATTGCCCAATAAAAGGGAAAGAGCTGAGCGATGACTGTTCAAGGTGCCATAAGCAGCACCTTTATGAAATTGTTCAGTAAGAAATAACATGATGGTTGATAGAGTACCAACATGTGGGTTATAATTATTGGCATGAGAGAATCGCCACCATAGTTTATAAGTACCGTTGTACTGCGACAGAGTGTTCTTGGAGAGCGATGCCATGACTAGCTCGAGCGCTGTTACCGGTGTTCCTCTGGATTCGAAAGCGCTCCTGATAAGACTGCTGCAGCCAGGGTAAACTGTCTTGGCGGCGGATGAGGAGTCCTGAAAGATGACAGGTTTGAATTGGGAGTAAAATAAATAACATCAGAGTGTAACATTTTTTGAAGCAGGGGAAACCAAGGTTGAGACGGCCAATAAGGGAATATTAGGATACCAAAGGCTTTCTCTCTAATGATTTTTTGTAAACATCTCAAAATCATTGAAAAAGGGGGAAAGGCATAAAAATACATAGATTCCCAATTTATAGTAAAGGCATCTACAGTCATGGCATCTGGGTCCGGTCTCCATGAAACATATGTTTTGCATTTGGCATTCGTACGAGAAGCGAAAAGATCTATTACTGGTTTTCCAAATGCAGTTACCACATCTCTATATTCTGAATCAGAGAGGTACCATTCAATATCTGGATTTACTTTTCTAGACTCTTGGTCAGCTTCGACATTATCTTTTGTATTAATATAGGAGGCAAACAACCAGATGTTCCGCTCCTCACACCATTTCCATATAGTTCTCGTAAGCCTTGTCAAATGAGGAAATTGTATACCTCCCATCCTATTAACATAGCTCACGGCGGTTGTATTATCAATGCGTAACAAAATATTGCAATTTTTGTGTTCACGAGCAAAACACTTCAACCCAAAGGAGACTGCGAGCAATTCTAAGTAATTTATGTGGAAATTACTCTCGCTCTCCTTCCAACCTCCGTTTACGCGTTTGTTTTCACAAAACGCGCCCCAGCCCGTTCTAGATGCATCAGAGAAAATTTCTAAAGCAAAACTGGGGGCTATGAGGGAATTTGATGTGGAAAAGATATTCTGTCTCCACCAATATAAATCTGGTAATATAAAATCCGAAGGTCTAAACTTAGCTGCATATGATTTATATTTTGCAAGTGCTAAAAATTTCTGTCTCTCTAATATTTTTGTGTAAAGCCAGCCGTATCTTACGGCTGGGCATGCCGATGTAAGAACCCCTATTAATTGGGCGAAGTCTCTAATAGTGCATGATGGTAATCGTGAAAATTTTTCTACTAATTGTAGTATTTTGTTACGTTTATCTAATGGCAACGATATTGACATATCTACAGAATTGTACAAAAAACCGAGAAACCTACATTGTTGTTGTGGTTCTATATGGCTTTTTTCAAAATTAATGATGAAACCTAAACATTCGAGTAGTCTCAGGGTTTCCTGAACATTTTGTTTGCAATGATCATAAGTATCCCCTAGACATAACCAATCGTCAAGATAAATGACCGATTGAAATCCGCGACGCCTTTGATAAGATACTACTTCTTTCATAATCTTTGTGAAAGTGCGTGGCGCCGACGATAAACCATAAGGCATGGCATTAAATTCATATGTGTATTTTCTTAATTTTTGATCCACAAATTCAAATCTCAGATATTTGCGATGAGACCTGTCTATAGGTACTAGTAAATATGATTCTTTAAGATCTATGGTTGCCATAAAACTACCTTGTGTTATCATTTTTGATGCAGTTCTATGGTCCTCCATTTTAAAATGGGTATTTGTGATGTATTTATTAAGCTGTTTCAGGTTAAGTATAAATCTATGGCTACCATTAGGTTTCGGTGCCAAAAATATGTTAGAAATAAATTGGTCGGGTTTCGGGTTACATTTCGTAACGGCACCTAATTCTATTAAATTTTGAATAGCTATAGACATCGTCATTTTTTCTTTTACTGAAAGGTAATTGTGAGGAACAAAATGTTGTTCTACTTTACTAGCAAAAGGTATCTTATAACCATCACGAACCAAATTTAGAATAAATTGGTTCTTTGTTACTGCGAGCCAACATTTATAAAAATATTGTAATCTACCCGCGTGTACCTGGGTTACTGCCTCGCAGGGGCACGCTTGTTGGAGCTCGATCTTGTCGTAGAGCGCTTCGGGTGAGGCGGCGGTGGCGCTTGCGGCGGCGCCCGTCGATAATGTTGTGGTGCCGGCGCTCTGTATGATGTGTGCCCCCCCCTTTTTGGCGGCGGGTAACGAGGGGGCGCTGACCAGTTTCCCTGGTTCTGGAAACGAGTGACTGTCGACGATAATCTTGGATTAGTGGCTTTTTTGATTTGGAGCCCTTGTTTTTCGATTGCTCTAGAAGCCCTAATTTTTTCTGGTAAGGTATTACCAAATAAGGTTTCATCTCTGTCTTGGTCTTGTATGACAGAGAGGAACGCTTTGTCTAGCCCTGGTGTGACTAGTTTTGTTCGCACCTGTGTTTCCGTGTAATGCAGATCAGAGAGTAGTCTGCAGCCGTCTGATAACATTTTTATAGGCTGAACCTTATCATCGCTTGTTAGAAGCAAAGACATAGCCCTGTTAATAGCCGCTATACCCAGGCCCAATTGGTCCTGTTTAACTTGAAGTTTTTTGTCACGATTTCTCACTAAATCTGTGACAGCCGCAGATATTTCTGCATTTAAGGATGGCGCTTTTAAAAGTTTACAATTCTCAGGAATCGTGTACTCTTTTAGAAGTTTTTCCTTAACCTCTACTTGAATGCCTCTCTTAAGGATTGGAAGCCATCGCTGCGCCAAATTGTTATGAATGTCTGGTCCGTACACCGGAGTATCATTAGATGCATCGCCTAACGCCTCTAACAATTCTGGGTCTAGCTCAGGAACTGGTAACACATCCACTTCTGGTGTAGCCAGCGAGGCTTCGTCAGATATCACCGGCGTTGCGCTTTCTTCGAGTGTAGCCTCCAGCGCATGCTGCGATGTTGATGGTCTTGGATCGTCGATGATTTGCGCCTCGTTTTCTAGGCGAAAGAAAATAATATTATATTATTTTTCTTTTATGTTGGGGTAGTTTGAAATATACAATATTTCAATACTACTAAGTGATAAATCACTAGATTTCTAATGCAATAACCGAAGTTTATTGCTAATAATGCTTCGCATTAAGTAGTGCCTTCGTGTTGACCCGCAGTCAAACCTCCAGGCTGATTTTTCTTAGCGTCATGCTTACCCATCGTGATAACCCGCAGTTATCCTCCAAGGAAGCTTACAGACGCTGAACATATGTTGCCACAGTAATGAATAGTTAACACCATTATCACTTCACTCACTAACACTTTTATAAATGTAATAACTCACCTGAGATTATATCTTCCGATGACGGCGAAGATTGGGTGTTATTACGTTTTTTACGTTGTAACTTGCGAATTTTTTCGTTATAATAATTTATTTTTTCGTCAGCACTACGCTTTGGCATTTTGAAGGGACGAGTGCTCGTTGCCGCGCACGAAAAAAGAATGATAAAATATTGCAGAGCAGCTACCACCTGCGGATACCCTCTCCACCTCTCCAAGAAATAAACTTGTTTATTTTTTTTTTTCTAAAGCGTGCGAGTTGCCAGTAGGATAAAAGTACTACAATGTTTTTATATCTGAAGAATGAAGCGACGAAATATAATTTAAAATTGACAAACAAGTGGATTTTTTCAGAAGGGCCGGTATAATCAATCACGCGTAAAAGTGCCTCTAGTGGCATTATTACAGAATAAATATTTAAATTTGACTCCATCATACCATATCGTACTTAGATTTAGGAAATTTGTCATGTTACATAAGCCCAAAAGAAATATTTTGTGGAAAATAAAAATATTTATTCGTATCATTACACATCCGGTGTGCCTACTATATACGCCTCCGCTTACCGCTAACCACAACATTCACAATCAATAATTTGTGCTCCTAACGTTCCATAAATCTATTATTTGTCCCCCACCATTATAACAAAATAGAAAATTAAAATGTTAATCTACATACTACTAGGGATGCAAATAAATCATCAACTGTCACGTCACCTATTAGCTATTTGTATTTTGCGCCCTTTCAATTAACTAATGGAATTTGAATTGTTATTTTAGCTCCATTATTCATTCACCCGTAGGAATTCGGACTGATAATTAATTTTAAAGAATTCCAAAACTTTAATTAATAAAGAGTCGTTGAAATGGTATGTTTATTTGGCAGCAGAAACCCTCCAATTTAGCTTTATTATTTATGTTTTAACATCATTTCGCGAATTAACCTGAAGTTATACTACGAAACACCCGGCTGCAATAATTTTACTAATCTCTTTAATTAAAAATCCTCGTGTAAATGTACTTTGGTGACTTGATGTTGGACTTTTAATTTACCAGTCCCATTAAGTATATCTTTCCCAAATGGAACATTTTCCCAAATGATTTTTACTTCGTCATTATCATCATCAGCCATAGGACGTCCACTGACTGGACATAGGCCTCCCCCAAAGATTTCCTGCGGATGCGGCCCGCATCCAAAAGGTTAGCTTACTTTATCACTTATATAATAGTTTGTTAGAAAACATTAATTAATTCGTTTCCCAGATATAAGAAGCACACGCATATATCTGTAAAGAAATAAGCAGGGGGATAACTATTGAGTCCTGGTTTTGCAATAAAACATTATATTCCCATTTCCCAGTATGAATTTATATTGACCTATATTTTTGTGTTAAAACTTTTCGGTTCAATTAATATTGTAATAATGACTACCTTGTAAAAATTTGTGTATGCCCCAGCGTCTCGTTCACAAATTAAACTCAAAGAAAATAAAAAAATAAAATGTATCTTGTTACATCAGGGATTTGGAGCGGAGATTCGAGAGTTTGAAGTAAGCGAAAGACAAAGCATTTCTCAACTTTTATTGACGTTCCATTTAATTTGAAATCAACATTAAAATCTGTGTATTTACAGCATTTACAGTCACCAAATGAATTTTACCTTACACTGGAATCTTAAAATAAATTGATTTTGTCATCATACTTTAAGTGTATGCAAAAGCACTGATAATTAATAAGTGAAAGAGTGTACTTACTACTTGCATAATTAAAAGTAAATCTAAGCATACATAAAATGTAAGTATTGCATATTTGGAGGATCAAAAAAATTTCATTCTACAAAACTAGGCTAAATAACGACAAATGTAAATAATAATATTAGCCCTGTAATATTACTGTCCCACTGCTGGGCACGGGCCTCCTCTGCAAATGAGAGGGGTTAGGCCTTAGTCTACCACGCTGGCCTAATTCGGGTTGGTAGACTGCACATACCTTCGAAATTCTTGTGGAGAAATTCTCGGGTATGCAGGTTTCCTCACGATGTTTTCCTTCACAGTTATAGCAAGCGATATGTCACAAAGAAATATAGGCAGCGATAGCTCAGTTGGGAATTGTACGGACTGCCGAGACGAGTGTCGGAGGTTCAAGACCAACCCCAAAATCGAGTATACACCTCTGATAAATGTAAAAGGACATCGTAATACCATACGACATACATTAACAACTTGTGTAATTAGGTACCAACTGCCAATAACAGAAGCAAAATAAAGACGTGGCATGACTTCGAAAAAATCGTGTATGCCTAAATTATGAAGATAAACCAAATTGGCGACTTAGCGACATAAAGACACAGTAATAACAGTTAAGCAGCTTCTTCATATTCCGAAATTAGAATTATTATAAATAAACTCCATATTCATATTAAAATCAATGAGTATTTATGTGGTATTAAAGTCTTATGACACAGTGACAACTTACATGTAAATACATCGCGAAACTAAAATGGCGGAACCGGCTTCGAAGTAAACACGTTGTTTAACGTAGTAATACCAAGTCCTTATTTTTCTATTATCATGCATTAGGCATCTATGTTAATAATAAATTAATGTCGAGAAACTTGAGATATAAGTTACATAAAATGAAAATAAGTAATTGCTCACACATGTGTATAAAGTAGGTATATGTACTTTAGAATATTATACAATGGAGTGGAAAAAGAGTATTCGGGTAAGAGTGGAAGCAGAAGAACTAAAATCTTTCTTTCTACCTGCCCTTATCCAACTTTAATGTGGGGTCGGCGCAACACACTTTTTCAAGCATGTTGTAGAAATGATTTGGCTAAGTTTTTACGACCGGCTGCCTCCTGACGTCAACCCCCTCTGAGGGGTCCAATCCCAGGCAAATTAAATTAGAAAGTTCGCTTTGCCTGACCTAGAATCGAACCGACGACTTCTCGGTCCACAGCCCATACATCCTGCCTCTAGACCAAGGAGGCGACAAGATACAAGAGACAAGAAAGAGGCGATGGAAGAAGAAGAACTAAAATATAATTAAATAATACCAAACGAAAATGAAATAAACGATCATCTGTGGAAAGTGTAAAAGGTGCAGCTAGTCATTAAACAAGTATCCCGTTTACGACTCGTACGAAAGAATGTTAATCAAATAATGGACGCTTTATTGCTGACGTCGACGTCAGTCATAAAAAGCCCAAAAATAGGCCAATCACAAAAAGGCAGCTAGCTATACTTGCTTTATCTGAGGCAACCGGTTCGAATGTCGGTCGCGGGACCGATTTACTTTATTTCCCTAGAGCTTTATGTTATGTGTTGCTGTGGTTGAAAGTATTTGCCTTGCATGTTTATGTTAAGTATCTACCTATTTATTAAACTTGACACGAAGATGTCAGTCATGGTGGTCTGCAATACAGTACTTTTGAACTTGAGTTTAAAAGGAAAATATTCAAGCTTTTCTTTAAGTTTATGATTAATTGAATTACATTTATATAGGTTTAACAATGTCATGAACAGCCATTATGTTCGTTTCCTTGCAAAGAAAAGGCAAAATGTTGTAAATGACTCGCATTTAAATACTTTGAACAAACTTTTTTTAGTCATTTATAAATATAACATTTCTTTTTTAAATCCTCAGACGAAATTTCATTTCATTGTAACTGTACTTTGAAACTACTATATTGTATTCGTGCATTGTTTCCAACCAATACAGAAAATCTTTGCCAACAGTAATTATTTCACTGCTATACAAAACTGTTTCGTTTGAATTCATGCTTAATGCAATGTACTCGTTCAATTCTGTTTTGTTTCAAATAACATTAAAGTTCAAAATCTGAAATTTATGCGTTTATCACGAAAATTGTATAATTGTAAACTTTAATCAGTATCGACTATATGTAATTAACGTTAACAGTGGTTTTTTTATGAGAAACGAGAAAGTAGGTCACCTACTTGTATGTGATTTCCACCGCTCATGACCGAGAAACAAATCATGTCAAATCATCATGATAAAGGTCGCAGGAAGTCGCTGGATGCAAGCCGCTTCCAACAGGTCGATCTGGAAATCTTTGGGGGAGGCCTATGTTCAGCAGTGGACGTCCTATGGCAGATGATGATGATGAAGATATTTTATCAGGATAAATGGACTACCGTTGGATATACAGTAACCTTTTACTAATTAAATTTATTATAATTTGTTATAGAGAGCAGATTTCTTGTCAGTACATCTTCATTCAAAATATTTTCTGTGCCACTGAAGACTCATTTCTCATTTTGTTGTTACATATAAACTTAATTCAGTCATTTATAAAAGAGCATTAATCAATTTTTTCAGTTTGGAATGATTTGTGTTCTGCTACAGTAGTGAAATTATTATAAAAAACGTACAATCATATTGCTTTTAGGTGAGCAAATACACGTTCGGCTTTTACTCAACACTCCCCCGCGTGGGAAAATTTTCTCCTCGTAGGTACTTGCACTGAGTCTCCATATACGTAAACATTGATATCCTACTTTTTAGGGAGTACATTTCTAAATACACTATCTTATTTCTTGTATAACTACACATCGTAAAGAGAACGTCTGTTGGTCTCAATGGGCTGGGCGATGATTGGTCAGTGAACCAGACGAAGACCTGGCCGCCTTCAAAGTCAAGTCGGACAACTACTTGCGAAGGGTCCTGGCCAACCCACCCGAGCCACCGAAGATCAGCTGGTCTGTGTACAAGCAGACAGTGCCAGTGGCTGGCATGGTGGATAACTTCCAGAAGCAGTATGAGGCTCTGAAGGTTCCGTACCCAGCTGACACCCTGACGTCACAGATCGAAGCGCAGTGGAATGAAATCAAGAAGGCTATCGAAGCATTCGTCAAGGAGTCCAATGCTAACATTGCTTCTTATGAGAAGCAAATTGCCGAGACAAAGGCCCTCCTGCCATACAACCAGATGACTATGGAGGACTTCCGCGATGCTCACCCAGAACAGGCATTGGATTCAATCAACAAACCCTCATTCTGGCCACACACTCCTGATGAACAACTTGGCTATGTCGACCCTGACAAGCCTGCCCAACCCGCACATTAAAAGTACACAATTGGCATATATTCTGCTCTTGTAAGCTCATAACACAGGTTAACAGTCAAATTATGAGCTTAAAAGTGCAGTAATCGTCAAAACTGTAACTGCCCTAAGGTTTGCTCTGGGCTCAAGCAATCAAAACAAGCTATGCATCATGATAGTTCAATTTTGGAGCCATGTGCTGAATGTTTCCGTTATTTATGTAGGAATAAACAAACAAACAAATTTTCTTTTTATATAAATAACAGCAGCGGTTGAAGTAAAGCCGCGTCTCCTGCACTAAACATTACACAATACACGGTATTTCTACAAATTTTTGTCTATGGTCCATTGTTCCATAAGCAGGAGACAGCGACATACATTGTTTTGTGTAGGAGTTTTTGTGTTTTGTTTCGAAAAAACATGTACAGGAGACGCGGCTGAATTTGTACTCGATATTATTAAAACATGTCACGCAGTTACAAGCAAATAGAGCTACCCTAGTTGGATACATAAACCATAGCTAACGATTGGAACGTGATTCGCAATGAAAAGTATGTATTTATTTCGTTGAACTCTTAGCACTGAAATAAGATAATTATATATATAAAAAATATATAAACAAGACTGAAAATTGATAATATATCCTGTTCTGTATTATGGATACAACATGTCAACATTCGAATATCGCACTCTCCTTATAAAATATCAGCACGCAGTACAGTTTGGGTTGAATTGCAACATAATTAGCTAAATAGAAAATGATAATTACCTATTTCAAAACTATGTTGATATTATTTATGTTTCGCCATTCTATACCAATAAACTTTTCTTTCTTTACCAGTTACTTACCACTTGATAAATTACTTTACAAAGGTTTAGTTTCCTATAACAACACATTATAAACTCAAGACTGCCTCAGTCTATAAAGTATTTGTTAACGTTTAATAACCGAATCTAAACTCCATTACGTATCCGTGAAACCTGTACAATGCTTGTATCATCCACTTTACACGGATATTTTTAAAGTCACGCGTATTAGCTGCTTACATAAACACTACATAATTATATTACCTATATATATATGTCTTTGTCTTTAATAATCACCATTTATTGTTAAGTCAAATATTTGATCACTCATTAGATGGACTATATTAATGATATACTCCCATTTTCGATTCTGAAATATATATTGCGTATTAGACGTGATTAACAAAAATATACGATTGGATTGACAGTTTACACCTACTAATGTTAAATCCAAAAGTGTATAACTGGCGTGTCCTTTAAAAAAAAATCATCATCGGTCATAGGACGTCCACTGTTGAACATAGGCCTCCTCCAAAGATTTGGGGATTAGCAAGTTGAAGTGGCAGTGGGCATGGCACATAGCTCGTAGAACTGATAAAAAAAGAGTTCACAGAGAAAATTTAATAAGGACTATAGAGATTTTGTGCTGCTTTTTACTTCGGAAATATGACGGGAAGGACTTCCACTTCAATAAAGCTGTAAACTAAAGTAGTTATGTTTTTTGTACGTTGTACGAAATCAACTTACGTAAACTGTATTTCCAAAGTAACAAGCATCCGGTTGTATTATTTTTTGTTTGTGTCGCGTCAACAATTGCGAGACAAAATGTTTTCCTACTGGAAGATAAATAAAAGTAAGATAAAGCTTTACGCAGACTACAGGATTACATTATCAACTCCATGCTGTAAAATCGTCACTACTGTTAAAATATCGGTATTATAATAAGTGAATGGTGATAAAATACTCGGCGATACTGTTATAGCCTAAAGGCAGCAGATCTTAAAGGAAATGACCTGTAAATAACGTTTTATGCGACTATTTTCGGAATATTCACAAATGTAAACACATAAAAATCTGATCATAAAACCAGCGAGAAGTGTGACTGATATACTGACTGATTGGCCAATCGGTCACTGTTATAGCTTAGGATACTCGTACCTACATCTATCTAAAGTGCTTGTGAATATGGGTTTACATTTGAGCAAACTGTCCGAACTTGTAATTATAGTAGGGGAGCCCACGATGCTAAATGGGGATTTACTCGAGCGTCGTAGAGACCTATTGGGATGCAAAGCTTAGATGATATGAAGAAAAAAATGTTATATGATATATACCTTTACATCGGTGGGGGAAGCGGCTATAGATTTTTAAATATGTAAAAAAAAACTGTTGCATGGACATCCTCGAGCGCGTCAGATATTGATAGCATCAATGCCCTACGTATTTTTAATAATGTACGTATGTTAATCTGATCGTTTGCATGATGCGAGTGGTTGTATTTAAGGGTTGAAAATGAAAAAAAAAAAAATTTTATCGAGCGCGTCAGATTTTCTAACGGAGTGTTAAGTGCACCAAAAAAAAGATCTCATTCACTAATCTGACGATTTCGATGGGACGCAAACTCGCGGCCATTTTCATAATGTGCAAAAAAAATTCGCCATTTTGAAATACTCAAGCGCGTCAGATTAAGATATATATGGTTCATCTTTATGTTCTAAACGTACTGTCTCATAATCTGACGATTATCTAGAGGGATTGGCCTGATCTGACAAAAAAAAATTAGAAAAACGGTACACCTTAAAGGCCATCCCTGCAACTTCCCGCTAATTCCATTCTTGGGCTCTTAAAATTGTACTTATGACATTTTTGAGCTCAAAATATAATTTATGTGATATTTTGAGCTCGCTGAGTTCAAAGAAATAGAAATTTCATAGAACACTATTTTTGGAATTTTCAAACCGCAATAACTTTTGAATGGATCAACCGATTTTCACGCGGTTGGCGGCATTCGACGCAGTTTTATCATCCTCATAAGTAATTTTGCAATTTTAATTGATCGAACCACAAATTTCGGAGTAATCCCGAAAAAACCCTTTTTCGGGTTTCTTTCGTTCACGATATCTCTCGAACGAATCAACCGCTTTTGACCAGCCAGGTGGCGATCGACGTGGTTTTTCAAGCTCAAAGGCGGATTAGTTTTTGAAGTTGATGGACAAAGCCGGTTAAAAGTTATTCCAAAAAAACCACTTTCAAAATATTTTTTTTTTAAATCATTGAACTTAATTAATTGAAAAGCTCAGGAAGCAGAAACCAGAGTGGGGACGGAGTGAGAGAGTAATAGATAGAGAAAGAGTGAGAGAGGAATAGAAGCGCGGAGAAAGAAATGTAGGCATCACGCAACTGCACGCATTTAACTTTATCGACGAATTTTTGTTATTTCGGCTTGCGGAAATCGTCAGATTATATATTTTTCATTATTCTTGAATTATTTCCTTCAAAATAAAAAAAAATTTAGCTACGCTCAAGAATGTCGAGATGACGTTTTTTTTTTACAACTTTGTTGCCCTCCCCTTTTTTTACGTCACTCTCAAATTGTCAGATTAGTGGAATATACACTTTTTAGGATGTAATTAACTCACCCTACCTTAATCTGACGCGCTCGAGAATTTCTGATGGTCAATTTTTTTTTACTAATCTGATCCTGTATCCTTTACGGGCGGCCTTATATATGGGCCTCATGTTTTGTGGAGGTACTTAACCGGGTACAAGGTATCCCCCTGTATATTAATCTGACGCGCTTTAGTAAATCCCGAAATCCCCGCTTGGGCTCCCCTACTATTAGTATAATGACTGCATATGAACGTTTTCGTTCATGTTACGTAATTGTAAATTAACAAGCTCGTAAACTTTACCTGTCTCAAAAGTTTTATTCTAAAATACAACCCAGTGTGCTTTCAATTATTTATTACAATTTGTATTTGGAAACTATATTTTAGTTGAAACATAATGGTAACGTACGAATATCTAATCTTACGTGTAAGTACCTACATTTATTTAGATGCTTAAAGTGTAATGAGTAGACAACTTTAGCTTTACCGTTTTACGACTGATAAAGACAACATATAAACACGAGATGCGTATCCACAAGACAATCGTAACCATTACTTTTATAAGTAACAAACAAGTTACAGCTAATATAGTTGTTAGGACCATAAAATGAAATTGTTCTCGTAAAACGGAATGGAAATATCCAGTGTTGTATGCCTGTATTATGTTCACAAATTATCGACTTTACTTACGGACTCTTGCGAGATAAAGAAATATTGCGTATAATAATAGGTCGCTTTAAAAGACATTATTCTCTATTTGGTGCTAATTATTTTCATATTCCAACAACTTTCTAAAACCTCTCATTAGCTAATACTTAGTATATTATTTGCAAAAATTTACTGTGTAGTTAAATGTAATTAGCCATACTCCCGTAGTATTGGACGTAAGGGAGAGACCGAAATACCGTAACTATTGTTGATAGGGTTGATCTTGAGTTCAACTCAACTCTGAGCTTTCACTTGAAGAGTATCGTAAATTGGACCAAGTGCTTTGTTTTATATATCTCCTGTTAAGTAGCGGCATTCTTATGTACCATTATAAAATACAGTGAAATTACTGCACATTATACACATTATATGACTTAAGACACTATTTCACTGGGTGTTGTGAGACCGAAAGTCTCTCGTAGTTCCTGACACCCACGACACAAGATTCGACCTTAGTGTGGGGTCAAGACTATGTATGTGACTGTTGGGTGTTATTTATTTATATAATGCGGCGAGCGCCAACTTTCCTTACAGTACAACAGGTTGGGTTGGGAGTTGGGACTAAGCAACAGGAACGAGGACTGCCACAATGCATGGATCAGATTATTTTATTACTTAACTTTACTCTTTGTACTCCTTAAACAAGCCATGAATAATACCCACTAACTGAATAATTAATTAATACCGGAATAACTTTTGAAACTGTCCTGGATGTCCTACTTCATTTTATATTTATGTGATAATATTAAAAAGACGTTCATTGCAGTACTGAAAATCAAAATTAATAATCATTTTATATACTGTAGTCCTGTAGGTTTCGCCCGCAAGCTCATTACCTACTGCTCCACCATAGTGGGTCGCAACGTGATATTATGAACCATCATACAGTATTTATGAGCCGGTTATATCCCACTGCAGAGCAAAGATAGCTCTTCTTCCTAGCATTCATTTCTACCAAGGGTTTATGAGGACTAGTCTTTGTTGCAAGAGTCTACATCATCTCTCCGTTTTCGCTTGGTCTGCCGCATCATCTTTCTCCATAATTATATGGATATCCACTATGTTGTTATTTTCTTCCATACCATGTCCGATACGTGGCAGACAGGGCCCGCGTATACCTACTTGAACTTAGCAATATGTTGTCCGACATCAACGATGCGCAACGTGTTCTAGAACGCAGTTCGCTGTTTCTTACATCCTATGTTAATTTGACTTCCTGTATACTTACTGCGCTCTAATGCTCGCTGACACATCCTAAGTCGAAATCTCTGTAGACTAAATACCAGCTCTATGGACCATAAGTAAGGATGGGTATCATCTACCTACAGAAAAAAAAAATGATGTCAATGTGAACCCAATCCAAACCCCAATCGATCAAGTCCTTGAAGACTAATTTATTCATTATTAAAATAAAAAAGTCAGAATTCACAAAAACGTGTTTTTTCTTAACGCAGCATTTTACCCTGCCTGCCTCGGTGGCGTGGTGGTATTTCGGTACGACTACGGTTCTGAGGTCTCGGTTTCGATCCCCGGGTCGGGCAAAGTGATATTGAATTTTTCCATATCAGCCCGGAGTCTGGAATTTGTGCCCGATATGGCGATAGGCTCGCCCCCTATCACATCTGGGACTGAACTAAGCTCGGCGAAATGTGGGTGTTCTAGTTCGCTAGTGCGCCTCTGCCTATCCCTTCGGGGATACAGGCGTGAGCTTATGTATGTATGTATTTTACCCACGAAAAACAGACCCAAGACGTTATAGACTGTGTATTCGAAGACCTTTTTACATAAATTTGTAATGAGACACTTATATCTGCTGTACCTACTAAGAAAGTAAATCAATACAATGAAGTTCCATGCCCAGTGACATTCATTACTTACGATTCTATTATAGTACTCAATTCATCCTCCCTAATACGAATACCGAGTGAAGTCTAATTACCATTAAGTGACGTCAAGTATTATTATTCTGACGAGGATAATTTATTTAAATGTCACCGACAATCTAAACCACAGATCTAAACTAATTTGTTAATTTCGCCATAACGTTATTCGTTATTTTAAGGTTTACGCAGTTCAATACATAAAGGAGACAAGATTCAGATAATTTGTTCTTGGACTAATAACGATGTGATTAATGGTAACCTATATAGACGATAATAATAACCTTTAGGATAGAGTACTTGCTATGACTGCACAGTTTAGCAAACTATTGCCCCTATCGGCACACCTGTGCAAGTCGACTCAACACAATATAAGTACTAGAGTTCTGTACCAAAATGATACATATGTACACTTAAGTATTACATAACATATGGCAACTGCATGAACTCGAAATACCTTCCTAATTACATATAAGGAATCGTTATTGGTTTTAGTTTCAACAATATTACCTACTGGTTGTAGAAATATAGGCTAGATATATGTATTATCTGTGGGTTTTTTTTGCCATTGGTTGAAATTCACTGTTTCCATTTCTTTCTTTTTTGTTTGGTTTCCAGCCCGAAAGGGAGACGGGACAATTATGCCGGACTCGTTGTTCTTCCATCTTAAACTCCTAATCCATGACCAGGTGTACCTATTCTCCCCTAGTTTTCTATTTTGGTATACATATATGATAACGGACATCAGACAAATATTTTGAGCACAAAATAGTATGTTTGAAACATATTATATAAATTCTATTAGGCAGTCTGACTTAATCACAGCCATAACTTATCTTCAGTAATATCAATAAGGAGAAGGTATAAATAACACTACTGGTAATAATTTTATACTTGGTATCTATCATGTTGGTGTTCAAAACAAAAAAATGTTAAACTCGCAAAAATGTCTAGAATCATGTAGTAGAAAACCAAAAGGTCACCTGTCGCCCGATAAGACCCTGGTCAAATATAATGGCGCAATTTGTCAAACTGTAATCCTTAAGATTACCTTTCGGTTAATGAATGCTGTCGTAATTTACGAGCCAATAAACATTATCGTGTACACGCAGACTCCACTGGCTGCATTAGAAGGGCAACGAGTTTGGATTAACATATACTCGTATACCGTATTTATGAACAAAAATTATTTATTTCTTTATTTATTTTATTGACTGCCTCGGTGGCGTGATTGTATGACTACCGTCCTGAGGTCTCGGGTTCGATCCCCGGGTCGAGTTAAGTGATATTGAATTTTTCCATATCAGCCCGGCTCGAATTTGTGTCCGATATGGTGATAGGCTCGCTTCCTATCACATCTGGGACGAACATGAGCTCGGCGAAATGTGGGTGTTCTAGTTCTCTAGTTTTCCTCTGCCCTCTGGGGATATTGGAGTAAGGAAAAAAAAACGTATAATTAACAATTTTAAATGGGTAATCCTATATAAGGAAATATAAAAAGTACCCTTAATTGACGTGAATGTATGAAGAGATTGATGAAAGTAGATGAAGCGAAAGTAGTGTGTCAGATTAGGGCGAAGTGGAAATCCATAGTCTCTGCCTACCCCTATGGGATACAGGCGTGATATTATGTATGTATGTATGTAATCCTATTTTCTGTTTTGACTTACGGCACCTATCGAAGTACGGCACCTTGACTCACCTTCAATTTGACTAACAAGGACTATAAAATTCAGTGTCTTAATATTTCATAAAAAATTACCAAGTCTTCAAATAAATGCCAGAGTTCGACTTTTTAAATAAAATTGCTTTGGGCAGTTTATAAAGCAGTTATAAATAGCTCACCATCCCCTAGTCCTAGAATATAAATAATAATTAAGTTTTAAAATAAGATATATGAGACGAACGCTCCAAACTCAGTCGAACATAGACGAGGGATGTAGTTACTAGTCATATTTATAACTAGTAACTTTGTTATTTGAAAACTACTCACTTTTGTTTGAAGAGTTAGGGAATACAAAAAAACAATAATAAAAACAAATTACTTCATCTTCTGTCCCGAGCTCGACTCCCTACACCAACTTCATAGAGAGTAATCTTTTAAAAATTGTTATTATTGTTTATTTAAGTCGGTTTGTTAAATTTTGAATTCGTGCGACAAACATTTGTTTGAAAGCTAATCTTTTGCATCTCAGACAGGTCCAAAGGATTCGCTCTTATAAATATTTTATAGTGCACGGGCTGCCGTTTTGCGTAGAAATTGGTCTGGCGCACTGTACGTGCATCGATTCACATCCCAATAAATACAATTACAAAATAAATTATTTTATTAGGCGTTTTATTAAGCGTAATAACATAGATAGTGGAATGTGTTACTTTATTAGCGTTAGTTAGGGTTGGGTCGCGTAACGTGTTATACAAAATAGTCAATTTAAAACAATAGGGTTGCGTGTGTTGCGTGTATTAGTTGCGTTTGTGCTCGCTTTTCCCGCGCAGGGGACTCTGATACATTGGGAACTTGAACAGACATAATCATCGTGCACTATCTATTCGAAAAACAAGGTGTGAACATATATAGTACCTATACAGGAAATGCGGGTAAATTACTAATTACATTGAAATAAATAGGTACATTATTAAACTAACATTTAACAAAGATACATAACGACACTTCGACTAATTATAATATTATTAATAACATAATATATCATAAGCTCACGCCTGTATTTGAAGGTGTAGGCAGAGGCGCACTAGTGGAATTACTATTATTAATGAAATCAATTAATATACACAAGTTCTCTGATATAAATAGCTATTAACTATACTATTAAATAGCTACTGCAGCGAAAAAATTGTCGCAATATTAACATTGTGTTTGGAAATTATAATACAATGGGAAATAGACAAAATACTCGATCTTACAAAAATAAACAAGAAAACTGGCTCATACAGACTACACAATATGCAAAAAGTGCAATTTCGAACATAATTTCAGCCGTGACCAATACTTGTGTAGTGTGCTACTTATGATTCTTCGTGTAATCATCGCTCGGGACTACATATCAATCTAACTTAGTTAATTCACAGTATATTGTCCTTGTCATACTCTTGTGAAAGTTCTATCTAAAGGCCAAGGTTGAACATAATCAGCCATCTAAATTCAAGCACCGTATTATCCATGGCTGCCAATTTAGGGATTGAGGGAATAATAGTTCTCGGAACATCATAGACATGCGCTAACACTAACATTATAATTAGGGGCTAATGATTAATGCAGTTTCATAAAATTTATTGTTCAATACAATTAAGTAGGGAAAGAAATCCATCTCACATTTGTTACTTTGTAAATGGCAGCCCGCTGGCTGAGGTTAAAACTATAAGAGATTTACGCATATTAATAGACAAAAAATTAAGTTTTAGTAATCACTATGATCTTATGATTAATATAGCATCAAAATTATCAGGATTCATAGTCAGACAAATGAAAAGATGTAATGATCCGGATCTGACAATTTTTATACATAACAGCGTTATACGAAGTAGGTACATACATATTAGAACACTGTCGTACGGTTTGGAACCCATATTATCAGGTGCACTCAGACAGGATAGAGCGTGTATAAAAAAGGTTTTTATATCAATTGTGTTATACCTACTGATAACGCATGTAATATTTTCAACTTGTATAAATCTCGGCTATGTCACTATAAAATGAAGATCTAAAGTGGTCGTAGGACAATTTTAGATTTAATCTATCTATTTAAACTAATAAATAGTTTCATAGATTCCCCTGAGTTTTTGGAAAAAGTATAGGATTCAGTATCTCGCGCACTAGCAGCCGCTTGATAAATCGAAAAACGTTTGTCATACCTCATAGCCGAACAAATATAAGTTATTTCTCACCAGTTTCTTGTATGCTCTCTTTTTCCAACTATATTCTTGACGATATTGACGTCTTTACTGGTTCTGTAGTCGCAATAAGGTCAAAACTTAGGAACTTAATAAAATAATAATATATATACATACATAATGAACTAATATATACTAATATAATAACAATATTCAAAGAGTTTTAATACTAGAGTTAGAGTAAATTACACAATAAAATATATTTTGCACAAAATGGTTATTAAATTAATATTAGCATAAATTTATTTCTTTACAAAATAGATATATTAAAATCGAAATTAATATAAACATAAGTATTGAGTCTTCCATCAAGTATATGTCGGATTCACATCCAGCAGGTGTCAGTCAATTGTAATAGTTATTTTCTTTTGAGCATGCTTCATTGTACATCAGTTTTGTGAATTAATTAAAAAAATGGCCGACTGGGTTTTTAACATTAAGGGCAACTTGCAGCAACGCGTAAATCTCTATTTACCTCAAATATTGATTTAAAGATAGGAGTGAGTTCTAGGATAAATCAAGATGAGGTGTAACTAAAGATTAGTAATAACGCTGCAAGTCGCTGTAAATGTGGTGCAATTTTTATAAACTAACTCTCAACTGTATTGCCATATCCTATTATTATGTACGTCTAGGCGACGGTACGATTAGGCGAATAATTTTGTTAGTTCTTTGCCACCAGTTCCCACAACTTTTTTTGACATCGTTAACCCTTTGGAGGCGGCATTGTATATGTATTCTATATTACATAAACGTCTCGCCTACCGGTGGCCGAGCCGCCCGTCACTATTTATGAAACTTCACATAAATCACAAATAGCAGATATGATTTTCAGAATAGGTAAATAGGGATGAATAATTATTATAGGTAATGTCCCTTACTTACATTTTTTACTTACGTCATATAGTTTAGCAGTGAAATAACAAAGGATTGTGTAAGTTAAGTACCGCCTTTTATAAGTATGACCCTAAATCCATGCATACAAATGTGCAAATTAACAATATGAGTACACTAATTGCCGTAGATAATCGTATCTCGCATAGTGATTCGTTGAATTTCGATCAAATTTGTGGGAATCAATTAATATTCTATTACTACACGACCTACTTAGTAAACAGGAACTAGGATTTCATAGTACAGTTTATTACTAAACAAAGATCAAAGAAAGTATTGCGATAGTTCTACTTTTAATATTATTACCGAAATCAAAGAAAATATGCACGAGCTCTCTCTAGATACAAATAAAAGAATAGTAAGAAATAAACGAAGATATAAATCACGTGTAGATGTGCTCACGTAAATAAAATGTTACGGCATCCGTACCATCCGAAACTCTCAAACTATTGTCTATAGCGCGGTGTCGTCTATGTGTCATGTGTTGAATCTTCTTATACACATAGAAAAACGATTCGATCATCGCTCTATATTTACCAATGACTGACA
Organism: Clanis bilineata; assembly: GCA_036417725.1. Lineage (NCBI taxonomy): Eukaryota > Metazoa > Arthropoda > Insecta > Lepidoptera > Sphingidae > Clanis > Clanis bilineata. Next base: position 7,843,187 of record CM071149.1, on the reverse strand, counting down.
TTTTTATGATCTTCGACAGGATAGAGAACGTAAAACTATTGGCCATAGCAGTATTCCACGGTTTCTTCTTACTACTACGGGGATTTTATCTATACATGCATTAACATTGTTGATTGCACATGTAGGTACTTATCGACCGACTGCCAAAAAGGAGAAGGTCCCCAATTCGTCTGTATTTTTTATGTATGTTACGCGATATCTCCGCCGAATGTGGACCGATTTTCAAAATTCTCTTTGTATTCGATAGAGCTTATTTCTAAGGTGGTATATAAATTTGGTCACGATCAGATTTGAAGTCGGTCTGTTAAGTTTTTAAACTTGTGATTATTTTAGTATGCAGTTTAAGAGTAATATCAATTAACTTAAGTCAGTTCTGACCATTCAAAATTTTTTTAAAGCAATAAGTACGTTGAAAAACTACCCAATGCTTACTCCACGTCAATCATTCAAAAGATAAGTCCTCATTTTCTAGGTGACCCAATTTCTGTACTTTTAAAATTATTAAGTTGACGGCGATGGCCATAAACACTATCGTAACAGTTTTGTGTATTATTCCTACTTTGTACGTCCCAAAACTGTAATATGATTAATCATTTAAAATCCGAATAATTTATGAGAAAACGACATTCAGATTAAGTAAGTATAACTGAACTAATATCGAACATCCGCATTATCGATAATGGTATTCAAAATGCGCAATACCTAAAACGTGTTAGCAATTTTCACTACGGTGCATATAGATCGGTACATTGTGATTCGTGCCTGAATCCAGCGCCGATAGAAACAATGCAAAATACGCCCTCGTCACACACGACACTCCACACGACCTGAGACTGGAGACAAATATCCAGCATTTCGATTTCGACCGTTCTCTCACGTCACGTCCCTTTCAAATGACATGTCAATTCAATGTTCTCCAGTATAATAAATATTATTTTTCAACAGTAGGACTTTGGTGAAATTAGGTGATTTTTTAATTCTCTCCAACTGCATTACATTGATACACGTCCATTCATGAACTACGACGTCCTTTGGCGCGGTCAGATTTCTTTTGTTACTTTTTCAGTGTAAACAATACGAATTACGATAAATAGCTCCCGCCACTTGTATTCTTGGAAAGTGACCAACCCAGTGTTAGATGGATGACGATAAATGTAACTGCATTTTTTCTCTCTAGGCAGTTAATAAAGTTTTAAAACTCTACCGAAATACTTTAGTCTCCTACAAAGAACATTCTGATTTTCCCTACAATCGGTAGTACAGTCGGTTGGTACTAAATTAGTTAGTAATCTATGGATAAATAAGATCGACATGTTTCTCATTTTAAAGTCACTGTTTATTTTTCTTGTAGTTAAAAAATCTGACGCGCGTCTTTGCTGAATGCATTTCCGTTTACGTGGGTAGTTTGTTTTTAGTGATTTGCGTAAATTTATTTTACGCTTCTCTTGAATTATAGTGTATGTTTCGATCGACGTTAGTTATAGACCATTTTCCCGCTATTCACTCGCAAGTGCCGGGTTTAAACAAGTGGCTTATGCGATAGTCGATTAGAATAGTTGAATAGAATAAATGTATGGAATGACATAAGAGTACGCTATATGCGGCGTACACTTGTCTAAACCCGCTGAATCGAACATGCAGGAGAACTCTATACTAACATTATGAAAAGGTTTTCGATTATTTGAACACTTTAATCTCTGAAAATAGTGAATCGATTTTAAAAAAACATTATACCATCCCTGGCGTCGCAGGCTACTTTTTATCTTGGAAAAAGACACAGGAGCAGAGCCGAGATAAAAGAGTGGCTATATTCTGTGACTCGACAATCTTTTCTTTCTACCTGCCCTTATCCCACCTTAAGGTGGGATCGGCGCAACGCACTTTTTCGAGCTTGTTGCAGACAGGATTCAGCTTTGTTTTTACGACCGGCTGCATGCCTGACATCAATCCCCCAATGAGGTATCCAACCCCGGGCAAATTAAATAAAAAAATTTACTTCGCCCGACCTGGGAATCGAAACCAAGACCTCCCGGTCCACAGCCCATACATGCTGCCACTAGACAAAGAAGGCGACTCTGTGACCCGACAATAATAAAAAAAATCTTAACATAACATAACATAACATAAGCTCACGCCTGTATTCCCGAAGGGGTAGGCAGAGACGCACTAGCGAACTAGAACACCCACATTTCGCCAAGCTTAGTTCCGTCCCAGATGTGATAGGGGGCGAGCCTATCGCCATATCAGGCACAAATTCCAGACTCCGGACTGATATGGAAAAATCCAATATCGCTTTGCCCGACCCGGGGATCGAACCCGAGACCTCAGAACCGTAATGGTACCGAAATACCACCACGCCACCGAGACAGTCCTTAAATCTTAAATAAAATCATTTCAGTATATATGAAATTGTATTATAAAACACGCTCTGTTTGGACCGTCATTGACACGACATACGCCTATTAAAACAATTTTGACAGCTGTATTTTCTCATCAATCACCAGTACTGGTTTTTCGATAATGTTTTTTTCAATGGTTTACTGGCAAATATCCAACTCAGTGTTCAAATTGCGAAAGGTGCTTACAATTCTGTGCACACATGGTGCCAAGCCACATCTTGTAACATTTCAGTTCTTCGATTCTGTAATAATGTGATGTTCTATTATTATAAGATTTCGTCTTTCGTCGGCCTTTTTCATTGTACTCGGAGTATTTTTAAGGAATAGTTTAAGAACCTGCACTGACCTGGAGTTCACGTATTTTAAAATTCAGTATAATCAGCGACTTTTTCCTCCGATGTAATAACTAAAAGCCTATACAGAAACCATAACCATCTGCAGGTATAAAAATGTTTATGTTCAAGTGATCCCGTGGTTTAGTGGGGTACCGGAGCGTAGTATTTTGTAATACTCAAAACAAGACTCATGACTCTTCACTCCAATAGACGGCTTCGATACCCATGAATAAAATTATAGTTCTCTCATCTTTGTGTCGTTTGCACCCGTAATAGCATCGACATTCGCGCCGTATCAATTTCAATTTCGGGACTATGTTTATCTGAGCACATTACCACCGTTGTACGCCTTCTTTTACGATATAATTCTTCTTCCACGTGTGTTACCCCACTCCATTGTAAAGTTAACACTAAATTCATCTTTAAGCTTGTTACAGAAAGTTTTAATTTTTATAACTGCTTGATGTCAACCTCACACACCCGGGGGCGCCGAGGCTGGAGGATAACCCTATGTTACGATAGTGTTAATATCTTATATTTGAGCACTAGCTTTTCCTCGCGGCTACGCCCGCGTGAGAGTTTATCCGTCGTATTTCCATTTTCACCCCTTAAGGGATGAATTTCCAAAAATCCTTTCTTAGCGCTTGCCTACATCGTAAAAGGAAAACGTGTTTAAAATTTCAGGTTTCTAGCTCCAATAGTTTCAGCTGTACGTTGATACGTCCACCGACTTCCTGTGGCCTTTATCAAGTCGTCGGTCCACCTTATATGTGGACGTCCTACGCTGCGCTTGCCGGTACGTGGTCTCCAGGCCTCTTCCAACAGGTCGATCTGGAAATCTTTGGGAGAGCCATATGTTCAGCAGTGGACGTCCTGTGGCTGATGATGATTATGATGTTGATACATCAGTCAATCATTCAGTTTCACTTTATATACTCGTATATATTATATAAATCTTAACAAGAGCTAAAGAGTTCCTTGAGAGTTCTTCTGTTAGGAAACTACAATCGAAACTGGTAGCAGGAACATTAAAAGATTCTTCTTTTAACGCTCCTGCTACCAGTTTTGATTAACTCATCAATCATCAAGTAACTAAGAACCCATGTATGGAGAGAGACCCGAAACAAAATTTTGGGTACTCTACCTTTGGATAGCGATTAATAAAACACTACTCTTTGTGTAATGGCTCCATTCTTGCCATTTAGCTCCAGAATCCTAAAATCTATAAAGTACCTCTATAATTCCTCTATTATATTTAGTGTCCACAGTGTATCGTTACTTTTAACATACATAATATACAAATGGTATTTCAAATAATAACTTGAACAATAACTTCAGACGCACAATAAACCTATTAAAAAAAATTAACGGATCCTTTAAAAGTGGTAGAGCCACGCTGTAGACAATTACTTCTACAATATGAATGGGCCAGCTCGACCGGTTTGATACCACTGTCTCACAGAAAACCGACGTATAGTGGCAACTCGTTATCGCATTTCGTTCGGTGAGTGAGATATCCGGTGACCCAATTCCCCCCTCCCTTTCCCAATGTCTATTTCCCTCCTTTTAGGTTGGCAACGCACCCATAATTCTTTTTGTATCTTGGGTGTCTATGGGCGGTGGAGATCATCATTACCATCAAGTGACCCATGTGGTCGTTTGCCAGTCTCTACAATGTAAAATATATTATTATTATTTGTTCAATAAATAAAGAAGCATAATAAAAGATTCAAATCCTAAACTTATCAAAAATCTATTTAGAGTGAATGTAAATTTTTGAATAATGACATCTCACAAAACCAAATCGAAGTTTTCGAATAATCAAATTTGTCGCATTCAATATAACGGTCGTACTAGAAGCGGAAACTTCAGGGAATCAAGTCGTACAGCATATTTTACCGCTTCTATCTGAGAAATTGCCGCAAATCCAGTTGAGACCTTTAATTTGCATATTCATCACTCTATAAGGATAAAGGAATAATATAAAACAAGAGACAGACTTCGTGAACTTTCAAAGCACTCATGATTTTCGACTCGAGAGTGAACTTTTATTAAAATATTAATAAAAGTTGAAGTAAGTTAAAGCTTATTGTTTTGCATCATTATAATTCACAGCCCTTTTTTATCCCACTGCTGCGCATTAGTCTCTCCTATATCTTTAATTAATCTCTGGCGATGTTTAACAATATCATGGGTCTGTGTTTTTTAGACTGCCTCGGTGACGACCACCGTACTGAAGTCTCGGGTTCGATCCCCGTGTTGGACAATGTAATATTAATTTTTTTTAACCAGTATTAGCCCAGAGTCTGACTTTTGGCTTTGGCTACGGAACCCTAAACAACTAAAATAGTCGATTAAAACACAGAATGCCATTTGTTCTCATTACTATAGAAGTAGTAAACGTTTTGTTATCAATACTATGCTATTATATTAAATTCATTATAAGTACTTGACACACATAGCTACTACACTCTTAGACCACAATAATATCGTAGTTTATTATGGAAACAATTTTCTTTTTACTTAATTAGCAAATGCAAAATGTTAACCTCAATGGGTTGCAAAAAGTGTCTGAGAGGATTTCCAACTTGAAAAGCTTTTAACGAAGAAACTCCAGTGTATACAATCTTATATACATACGAATATAAATGAGAGTTATCAAGCTTTTCATTTTTAATGAGATGCTTAAGTAGGAGTATCTTATAAGGTTCGTGAATACTGAGCGCTTTACGAGGTTTGACTCTACATTGATCCGCATAACCAAATTAATTTTTAAGCACTATCAAGCTGCATTTAATTCTTAAAAGTTGTACTTACATCAGACATTGCTAATAAGATTTATAATATGTCTATATATAATTTGAATTCTTATACACAAATTATGTATAACGATTGCTGTTTATAAACTCTTTTATCCTATGTATGACATAGCACCTTAAAAATAAACGACAGAAAAGGGTATTAAGTTATAAAAAAAATATCTAATTCTCATCTCGGTTAAGATGTAAACGTCCATACTATTTGATATGTATACTAATCTGTTGTAATTCTCATACAACAATTATTTTTACATTTTGCAAACCAAAGCATTCATATAATCAAAGTAACAGCAAATATTATCGTATTCGTTATTTGAAACAACCCTTTTATGAGAAGTCTCAAAGTGACATTAATTTCGATATAAGCGGCTCTATAAAAATTTCTGACAATTGAATTCGTATCGATCTCGCTGCGCATTGATGCCATTTGGTTTATATATCATACAAATGTCATAGACGCGCATCGAGCTCGATACGAATTCGATTGTCAAAAGTATTCCTGCTAGGGCCACAAAAGGTGAAGCCGCAATGCTTCTCTACACCAATATTTGACAATATCCAGTTCATTCGGTGCGCTTATTAAAACTTTGGGTACATGAGTCAGGTGTACTGTGCATATAAAACGCTCGGTTGTGTAAAAGTTTATTAATTTATGTTTCTATCTGAGCCGCACTCGGGACTTTCTGTTAGCAATATGAAATTTATGTCGATATTATTTGGTTAGAATATACGTTTACATAGGTATCGAATGTAGGTAGTCGTACAGGTCCATGGTTGTACAATGCCGTGTTCTTCTAATCCTACGTCTTAAAATTGATAATGATGAATGGGCGTCTTAGTTTATTTGATGATAATTGAATGAATTTAATGAATTAATGAAATGAATTGAATATATATAAATATTCAATTGCCTCCTTAAACAAAAATGGTACTAAATTGAACAATTTCACATGGAACACACTCTTACTTTATTTTCTTTGAGATTTTTATTTATTTTATGTCTGACAACAATCATAATATGAGATGGATCTTCGTCATATTACGGAGTTGTAATGAACTTTTTGTTATAATGGTATTTATCGGACGTTGAAAAAGCTCTCATGCCAATGAGGGCTAAGCGTCTTTTGTCACCACGTTTAAAAGCAAGTAATACGTTTGACATTTGGGTTACTCCCACAATCCCACACGAGTTTCCACATTTGGCCCCACGTTCGTTGTAAATTATGATATTTTATATCCTTTATGGAAGTATATGCATTTTTTTATACCATAGGTAAAGTAGGTTTCAGCCTATTTCCTCGATATATTGAAGTTAATTAATTTAAATAGTTCTACTTTTAGGCGAAACTTGGACCCTATTGTGCAAGAATGAACCAACCTACAAAAAAAGAAGAAAAAATGTTATTGATGCCAACATGATCTAAACCATTATCAGACCATATTGGTGCCAAAACGGATGCATTATTTATTTCAAAGAAAGAAGTATTACGGTTTATTATTATTTATTTCTACCTGCCCTTATCCCACCGAAAGGGGTCAACGCGACACCCTTTTTCAAGCATGTCGCAGAATGGATTTCACTTAGTTATTACGACCAGCTGCCTGCCTGACGTCAACCCCCTCTGAGGGATCCAGTCCCAGACAAATTAAATTAGAAAATTCACTTTGTCCGAACTGGGAATCGAACCAGGACCTATACTGTCTATACCGCCCTCATAACGTTCCTGTCATTATGTGCACTAGAAATTCTAATATTGGTTTTCATAATTGCATTGAATTTTAAATTTTACAACTTTTATAAAATAAATGTAACCATTTATAATATGTAATTAAAGGAATAGCGTTCAAATAACTATCTTTGTTAGGCTTGTATTGTCCTCGTGAAAGTTGTATGCTACATTGTTTTAATACTTAATTAAGAACGCCATTCTCATCTATCAAAGGAAAACAATTTAATCAACAGTGTAGTGTTCCTCCTACAGAATGATATAACAATGTTATGAATTGGAAAATTACTAATAATTTACTTATGTACGGTATTATGGCAATAGGCTCGCTCTCCATTACATCATGGAACAGAAACAGGCTTGGCGAAAAGTTCCACTTATTGCGCCTTTACTTACCCCTTCTGGATAATAGTCGTGAGAGTATGTGTGTAATGAAATTTAGAAACCAACCAAATATTAATATCTTTTAAATCATTTAAAAATATTCTTTTAACATAATTATTCTTTCACACATCGCTAATGTCTTCACATTTAGGTGACAAGTGAAGAATTATTGAAATAACAATTAGTGTGTATATCAACAACTAAATATTAATATTATACTTATTCCTCATACATTTTTTGTATACTTTTGCCAATATTTTACTTCATTTTAAAACGAACTTAAGTACATTATATTATTTTAATATTCATTATTTTGGCATTAAAAAATAAATTGTAAAACATACCTACAAAGTATTTAGGATATTTTACAACTCAAGCTGTTTTTAATCGTAAATAAAAATAAATAAATAAACGGCATAATTATTCCAAAGTAAATAACCTGGACAGGCTAATAAGTCTACACTTACTATATTTTTTATGTACCTACGTGTTTAAAGTGTGAACGGTTTATTAAACATTTTGAATTCAATAATTTCTTGCGAATTCACAGAACAATCACAATTTGCTCGAATTCTTCTGACACGGCGCTCCAAGGTCCAAACATTTCCCCAATGATTTGGCAACTCGCCCCCGCCTATATTTAAATCGTAATCTCACTGAGTCAACGCTCTTGTCGCTCTAACACCCAAAATAAACTATCCAGTGAATACGACAATATATGCCCGAGTTCTAAATAGCAACAAAAATTGAGCGAAACTTTCTCACGAAACCGAAGCGTCGTCGCGTCCTTGTCATTGGCACATAATATTCTTCATAATACTATTAAACTATAATGAATTAATATTTTTGGCGTAGAAGTAGGGAAGATCGCTAAACTATATCACTAAATCGTTTATCATACATGAAAATATTTTTCTTAGAAGTTATATTACCTACACGCATATATACTACCCGCTATAAAACTCTTGTTCCCGAAAATTCAGACACAAACGAAAACATGTAAACAACAAACAAACAAGTAAACAAAACTGTTTTATACACTGGCGTTCTTTTTGTGATTCATGTCCAACTCGTGCCCATACTTAGCTTAATTTATTTAATTTTGCATATACTCGTATATCCACAATACTATAATGCAATAGACTGCCTCGGTGGCGTGGTGGTATTTCGGTACGACTACGGTTCTGAGGTCTCGGGTTCGATCCCCGGGTCGGGCAAAGTGATATTGGATTTTTCCATATCAGCCCGGAGTCTGGAATTTGTGCCCGATATGGCGATAGGCTCGCCCCCTATCACATCTGGGACAGAACTAAGCTCGGCGAAACGTGGGTGTACTAGTTCGCTAGTGCGCCTCTGCCTACCCCTTCGGGGATACAGGCGTGAGCTTATGTTTTGTTATGTTATGTTATAATGCAATATACGTATCAAATAAAATTGTACTAAGTATGGGACGTTGTAAAAGATGGTATGTACGTGTTTTAAAACTAGAAAGGTTGATCATTCAACACAGAAAATCTATTGCTGATTCTAATTCAACTACTGAAACAACTTATTAAGTTTAAATTGAACCACAATTACAGCTTTCCCGACGTTTCCCTACCTCAGCTAAAACGTAACAGACAGACAAATTGCTTCGCTAATGAACCAACTATTCCAACATAGAGATAATTCCGAATTCAATTAGTTTTTTTATATAATTCATGGACTTCCCGTTTGTCGTAAAAAGTTTTAAAATTAAGTAGTTGCTATTTGACAGTCATTCAAAATCTTACGTATACTGGCTTTAGTTTCCGAAATACCCTGACCGTCCATCAGATCAGTGTATTCAATTATAGTGAGCAGTGAGCACATTCCAAAGTTTACTTTGTACGTTGTGGGTGTTAATAAAAATTAGTCTGTGGTACAAGTCCATTGGTCCCAAAAAAGAAATCCGAGATGTCTGAACAAAATTCATTTATAAGACGTTGCAGTGTTTTATAAAAACTGCAAGTAAATTATCTTGCAGCACTAATTACAAAGTTGTTTATTTGTTTTTCTCCGAGGTTAACAAAATTACTGTAACTAATACTACAAGATACAGATAGATGTTGGCACAGACTCACATACATAGTAATTTAGTTGTATTTATTTATTTAATTTAGTTTGTTTATGTATACTCCTCAATAAAGCAGAAAAAAAATCAATACACTTCAGCATGTCGATTCTCTAAAGTTTCATTTGTGAAAACAACGTTGCGACATCGTTGCGGCAACGATGTTGTCATTTTTGTATTCAGCAAGGTACAAAGCGCACGCAATAGCGCTATGCGAGATGACGGCGCTTATGCGAACTAGCTCTCTCGAGCGAGGCGTTTGACATAAATGTATGGAAAATGGTATTCTCTAAGACCTAGCAACGTTGAACGCTCCGTCGATCGCAACGATGTGCACTGCGCGAGCTCGTCGTCGATCGCAACGTTGTGGCGTTTCTTAGAGAATCGACCTGCAGATCTTAGTTAAAACGCAAAATACAGAAACTCCTTTGTGTGCTGGTTAATATAATCGTAGTCATCTCTTTCGACAAATAGGAGCGTATAGTTATGTGCTTTGGACCAGAGATCCTGAGTTTGAATCACAGGTTTATCAAGTCAAGCAACGATTTATCCAGGACTGCACCCCTCTGTGGGCCAACCCGATTCCGTAAAATATATATATATATGAAAATCACCCAAAGTTGAAGTTATTCATACATAAATTATTTTAGGTAGTCGCTAGCGAGACATGTCGAGAAACCTCATGGTCGAGAGTGGTCGAGCTACATACAGGTCTAAAATGATATTTGGCCATGCGAACTTATTATCTGTTAATAAACGAAGAAGTTCTGTTATCGTACTCGTAATAGAATTAGATATGGTATAAAATTACTATTTTAGATAAAGGTTTAATATAAAGTGAAAAGCTATTCCACTAGTATGATGGAAAATACCGCATCATAGCAGTCACAGTGACCCCGAATTACGACTCACGATAAAAGGTCACTATGCCAAGTCTTAGTCTAAATGATAAAGGTCGCAGGAAGTCGCTGGATGCAGGCGGCTTCCAGCAGGTCGATCTGGAAATCTTAAGGAGAGGCCTATGTCCAGCAGTGGACGTCCTGTGGCTGATGATGATGATGCCATGTGTTTCAATACATATTTTATAATACAAGCTATTTGAATTAACCAATACATGGATTATAGGTTCCAAAGATAGAAAAAATCCTAATATCACAGCTTAGTACAGGCTTTACAGCTAAGGGATTACTGTTCAACGGTAAAGTTCTCAGTAGCAAGTTGAAAAGATTGAAAAAACTTTCAAGGCGTGATCGATATTTTTTAAACCGATGCTGATTCGTAAGTTGCGAAGGCAGACGAACTAGTGATAAGTGGTTACCGTTACTCATGAATATCGGCAATGCTAAATTACAGCCCAATGGGCCAAGCCGCTGCCTACCGTAGGAAGTAAATGGATGAGGATATTTGCAACCCTGACGCAATGACCGAATAACTGAAGTTGTGAAACGAGATACCGCGGGTTCAATTCCGGCATCGAAACAAATGTTTGTGTTATTCATAAATACTTGTTTCAGTTTTTCTAACTGTTGTAGGCTCGTAAGGTCCTCGTAGTGCCTGATACCCTCGATACAGATTAAATTTATAAAAAATATGGTGTGAGTCGTATAATTATTGATCATTATTATTTATTACTGAACCCAATAAATAACTTAAGCCACGTCTTAAGGCTTAGATTTTTATTATTGAAGTCTATTAGAAAGCCATATTTTTGAAATTTTAAACCATTTTCCTATATCCCATAAAAGAAATATGTGAAACAAAATTTATTGAAAAATATCCCTTACTGGATTTTTATAGGTACTGTACCTACAGCCATGAAAATATGTGAGAAAACGGAGCGATATAGCAGATACGTTGTAGCTAACACTAAGGAATTGTGTGACTTTCGCCACCAGATATATTCAGCAACCAAATATATTCTAGCGGAGATATGAAACGATGTGCAGCTGAAGTGTGGTCTTTCGAGCCATCCTATAGTCGCTCGCACACATTTCTCGCTCGCTACCCCGCACACATTTCAAACTCTCGTCTCTCGCACACATAACTCGCACGTATCTAGCGCACACTTCGCTAATTTTTTTTATAACACAATATGAATGGATGTACGTACGATACCCCGCTACGGTTTGTAGACCTCGAATAGGTTTGCGCTCATCGAGGCAATGAAATGAAGTGATCATTGATGAATATTTTCTCGCGCATCGCAAATTTTTTGGTTTAAACATGTATAGTCAGTAAAAATCGCTGTATTTATAAAAAAATATACTTATCTTTAAACGTTAACATCGTGTGTAACCACAGATAAAACGTTTTACTTACCACAACCTACACATTACCGGGCGAATTATTTGATTATTTTAACGTTTCGTGTAGAAAAAAATGATTACGCAATAAAAAATTATACGGCCTAATTAGCACTGCACAAATAAAAGTAACACAAGCACCATTTGACTTGTAAAACTACGTAAGTGGTTGGAATGTAATCCTTTACGATTGTTTAATGAATGCCTTCATATGACAAACTCTGAATACATACATATAATATTATATTAAAAATAACCTATGTTACTCAGGGAAAGTATAGAGTTTTAATAGTAATTAGTTATCTTCAGATTCGATTGAGTAAATCCAGAGATTAAATCTTTCCTACTTTATAAGGTACTATTTTCAGTTTCCTAAGTACACATTCTAAAATAAGAATGATTAAATTTGCATTTACTGTGTGCGTGGTACGCACATTGAAGGATTTCATAGTAGGGATGAGTCACTAAAATGGCCTTCAAGTGACCCACCGTCCTTTTCAAGCCTCGGGGAAATTTTATAGAAAAACTAATAACTTTATTAATCCACGTATAACTATTTACGATCGTCTCTATAAAATAATAAAAACGCCATGTGCTTAAAAAGAGAGACGTAATTTTATCTAAAGCCGTTTATAGAGTGTCTGTTTATGACAGTTTAATTACTATAGGTGGCCGTAAGAAGAAAATATAGAGTTGATTTAAAAACAGATGCCATGAAGGAAAATACTATTAATCTTATATCATGCTTCCCATCAGTGTTTCAATGCGATTCTTCTCGTATCTTCATTGTGAATATTGCATGGGTTATTTGCAACTTCAGGCCGAAATAGAGTCAATGAACCTTATTGAAAACACTTCATGTGGAATAGTTTTGTGTGTACTGTTTTCGTACAAACATAAATAACATAAGTCATTAGGATTCCATGCTTACATATTTAACTTACGTATTTCAACCCTAGATTAATAGATACTTATACATAGGTACATACACACTCACGCCTATATCTCATGGAGGTAGGCAGAGGACAATTGAGCGCCACAAGCTACGATCCTGAGACCTCTTTTGCCTTGCCCATATTCATGCATCGTTTCATACATTTCCGCCGGTCGAGGGTATTGTGAACTTGCCCTTTACGCAGGAGATCGCTTATTTGATCCATATAGGATCGCGTCGGGCGCCCCCCTTTACCATTCACTTTAGCACGATAAATAAATTTCGTAAGTCGCCTTTCATCCATCTTCTCCACATGTCCAAACCACCTAAGCATGCCTTTCTCAATCCTCGTCACCACATCATCCTTCACCTTACAACAATCCGTAATAGGTATCGTATCAACAGTTCTTTACATAACGTAGCAAATCTTTAGTGACAATCCTCGCCAGCTGTATGAAAAAAACTCCCTTCCTTAGTCGAGGATATTACTTCAAAGCACACAAATTACTTCAAAGCCCGACTTTGAAAGCTTTGGATAAATTACGTTATCTTAAAACCTCTGAAAATCAGTATTAATCAATCTAATAGAGCAGGTCGAATATTATCGGTAAAAAATGAATCAAATTGAATGTAATTATCTGCTTTCCTTAACCACACTATTCATAATTATAATTAATAAGTGATGCTGGAACGCCCCTAATTGCCATATTTAAGTAGGTATTGTTTGTAATTTTTCCTCTAAAAAAAAGAATAAATAAATAAGTAAATTGATAAAAGAGGAAAACATATTCTTGAGCTTCGAGAAATGACGCATACAATATTTCACCTCGCAAAAACATATAGGCGGAGTTAATGAAAATAACACAAAAATAAAATCCAAGAAACTAGTATTCAATGCGTTATGCGAGATTATAATTATCGTAGCTATTTGCAGTTTGTGTGACGAATTTCATGTAATATATTCAGAAACAAATATCACGAGCGTTCAAATCTAGTTTGCGGTCGAGTCTGCACTGGAGTCATTTGTTTGTGAAACGTGTTATAATAAGTATATGAAAATATTTTATGAATATTATAGCCATAACTCATATGGCAATCATTTATTACTGCCTCGCTGGCGTAATTATTGCAGAACGACTTTCGTCCTGAGGTAATTTGCAACAATTTCTTATAACTATGACGGGATTGTCGAAGTTTTTGATTTCTTAAAATATCCAATCTCATCACCATCTGTAACGATCGAACGACATTTGAAGAGGGACCGAGAAATCACGTCACGTAATATTATTATCTAGCTCATCAAACCCGTTAACTAGATTGCGATAGAACAAATTCGCCTCGGTCAGAAATTCAAAAATTTGGTTTTGTGATAATTTGGCCTATTTGGCTTTAATATTTTATTATTAAGAAAATCGTATACTAATTTTAATATTTTACCATTTTTACATAACAATGTAATATAATTTCGAAAGGTTGGGCACAGGTGCACTAGGGAACTAGATCATCCATATTTCGCTTATAGCAGTCCTTTTATGTGATAAGGGCGAGCATATCGTGAAACGTCATTCGCCATACAGTAATGTGTGATTTTTCAAATATAAAGTCACACAACTTATGATTTCCCGGAATCATATTTTAATCGACGACGTCGTGGTTCTCGTTTAACAACACCACCACTAGACCAATGAAGCGGCAAAATTATATTATTACTATCTAAAACTTAATTGTCTTAAAATTAACTTTTAGTTTTGTCTTATAAAATTGGTTAGCTAATAGGTATTCGTTGCCATAATTGCAACACAAACAAGAAGAACAAAATTTGTGACTGCGTATAATAATTTTAGACGCAAATCTAAAATATGTATAGATGTCATGATAAGAAATAGGTAGTTATATTAAAAATTATTCGATTTCATCTGCGGGAATAAACTAAAGATATTAATAATTAATTAAAACTTAAATATTGTAATTAATTCGCGTATTAACAATTAGGTGAGCGGAAATTCGTTGTATTTCCTTATAGGAATTATAACATGTATTAAGTCAATATTTAGAAAATAAAGTTTAAATTCATTTTTTTAATAATAACATAATACTTACCGTTTTTGTGATGCCTTTGTTGTCTCAATAAATTAAGCACTTATATAACTAAAAAAAAATCAAATAAAACTGCAAAAATATCACATACTTAGGAAACATAAAAGTTTAAATAAAGACACTGTTACAAAGTAGCCGGTATCCGTAGCGCAGTAGCTCTACGTACGACGCGAACTGAAAAGCGCTGAAACAACCGAACCGCGTCGGAGATCGCAAACGACTGCACGACAGTAGCAGTGCTCACCAGCTCGACAGTTCGACTGACACATACACCGCCATACCACATGCTACATAACTACAGTGCACTATTCCAGATTTTCAGATAAAACCTATCTGAATTGTGCGATCAGAACGAAGCTCATGAAAGGCAGCTCTGCAGTGATCGTTATCTTAGTTTTCGATCATATTTCTCTCCTTTTGAGTGGTTCTGAGTGGTAGAGTCACGTACATAGTTATGAGTACAGCACGAAAGGGTCGAGTTGAACGATTTGATACTTTGTCTCACAGGAAAGCCACGATAAGTAGCAGCTTGTTGTTGCGTTTCATTCGGAAAGACAGATTTCTAGAAGTCCGAATACCACCCCTTCCTAAACCTTATGCTTTCCCTACTCTTATTTTAGACTACGAACGCTGAATTGACTTCTTTTAGTACTGTGGGTGGCTGTGGGCAGTAGAGATCGTTTAACATCAAAGAACCTACCTGCTTTAGTTTGCCAGACAACCAATTTATAGCAGATATTTATTTATTTAGGTTTTCCAGCAGATATAAATGATGATATTAATACAAAATCATCTGAACACTTTTTACATAATATATAATATATAATGTATATATAACTATATAAAGATAGAATTTGATGTGCCAAAAACCAGTATGTTAATAAACAGATAACAAATTTATAAATACATACCAAAACAAAGTACTTTCTCTTGCCGTACCAGGCTTCTTCAAGATCAGGATTTTCGCCTGATCCATAGGCCTTTTCCAGTTTTCCTCGCCATCGAAGCGATTTAGCGCCAAGCTCGGACAAATCCTGATCAATCAATCAATAGACCTGCAGCCCGAGCAGGAAAATATCTGACAACCGTAAATGTGCGTACTTAAATGTATTCGTGCTCGATGCGCATCTATGAAATTTGTATGAAATATTAATCAAATGTCATCAGTGCGCAGCGAGTTTACATTTACATTAGTTTTTCGTGCTCGGGATACTGATCACAAGAGGGTACAAATATGTATCAAGATTTAGTAAAGCCACATTCGCTCGTACATCGGCCTTACTTATAAAAACAGTTTAGCTGAGCAAATGGCTAAGAATAGTGATGTCAGTTTTTCCCTTGCGTCACATTGTTTGAAAATAAAAGGGACAGACTATTCTTAGCCATTTTCTCAGCTAAACTGTTTTTGTAAGTAAGGTCCCTAGGCTCAATAGTTTCTAAACCTTTAGGCCAATTGAACGCGGATCAAAGCTCTTTTACATTAAGACACGGCATATCAAATAATTATAAATTTTATCATCCAAAATAATATTCGTAATTATGGAATTACATACTTTGTTTAACTCGGTGACTTTTTTATGGAACCCGTAGGTTCCTAAACACCCTTTAGAAATCGCAGATCTTAACTACGATATAATTATGGTATAAGTCCCGAAATAAAGAGCTCGTTTATGATTATGGGTGACTAGCAGCGCTATTACTAGCCTAGAGTCAGGCCGAAATTATGGAGCGCATGTAGTTCGTTAAGCAGCGATAGCTCAGTTGGGAATGGCACGGACTGCCGAGGCAAGTGTCGGAGGTTCGAGACCAACCTCAAAATGTAGCATACACCTGTGACTTTTCTATGTTAAATGTATTTTCATTGTGAAATATCGCTTGCTATAACGGTGAAGGAAAACATCGTGAGGAAACCTGCATACCCGAGAATTTCTTCAGAGAAATTTCGAAGGTATCTATATGAAGTACCAACCCGAATTAGGCTAGCGTAGTAGACTAAGGCCTAACCCCTCTCATTAATAAAGGAGGCCCGTGCTCAGCAGTGGGACAGTAATATTACAGGGCTAATATTATATGTATGTAGTTCCGTTTATAATTTATTTAACTTTCCCATATACCTTACCCATATATCATAACTACACAAACACAGATAAACAGCTTCCCATCAACCCGTCACCAGTCACCAGACTCCACACCAATAATTTGTCTTATCTAATTTAAAGGGTCTTGAATCTTATCATGCCTCTTATGTCTCGTGTGCCTCTTGAGTCTCATACATAATATAATTTCACAAAAAACTAATAAATAGAAAAATATTACCAATAAGTTTTAAAATAAACCTGTAAAACCGAGAATATCAGTAAATTGATGAAAAATCTCTTTTTATAGCAAGTTTAGCGGTTGGTGCTCTATAACGCGAAAAACATTACATAATGAATCGGTCAAATCTTTGGTCAAACCTTAGTAGGTCAAACCATATTATAATAGGAATTGGGATGCGTTACAGGAGTAAAAATATTAACCTACCTGTAAGTACGTAATATTACATTCGCGGCGCAACCGAAATATTAAATCATACAAACACGTCCACCAAATTCCAATCAAAATCCGAAGATTCCCGCGTTTTTTAAACCATAGTCCATAAGTAGGACTTTTTCCTTTTGGTACCAATTGGCAAGGCGTGATTTGCGTACTGAGTTTGCGCATCGGCCAATATCGAAAGCTTAGATTATAGTCTAAGGTCGAAAGTGGTCGAAAGTGAGGTCGAAAGCAAAAGTATTTTTAACGTGGCATTAATGCACTTTTTAACTCGATTTCGGATTTGGCAGCATGTTTTCTAACTTTAGCTCACTACTTGTAAAACACATAAAATGTCTATTGTATTTTTTTATTAACATAACAAAGGTTAGGGATACAAGGTCCTTCAGCCGGATGCATGATAGTGTCTATGGAGTAATGTGTATAGGGCTACCAAGTTATGAAGAATTCCCCAAACTGGGAAAAATGTCAACTCGATTGAATGAGTTATTTAACAGTGTAACATTATGGGCGGTTTGCATAAATAAACCTCGACCTATTTTTAAATACACTGGATTTTAACATAACCTCGGTTAAACCGAGTTGCACGTGGCTTGAACGTCGTCATTTTACCCTAAATTAAAACGAGGATTAAAAAAAGATCAAACAAATCTGCATTGTCACCCACGTGGTGTGATGTTACACTTCTAAATTAATTATAATTTTATTTATAATAGTCCTAATAAACAGAGGTCCTAATGGAGATGATGTGTCGATGATGTGTACTGGAATACATTGGTATCAAACATAAAATGGCATCAAAATGATAATATGAGACACAGTACCTACAGATTAGATGGAGTAATCGATGTACATGCATACAAAAGCGAACAAAATACTGAATAAGAGAATGAGGAAGAAAATGGGGAATTTAAAGGTCATTTTTGGGAATTAAAAACTTTGGCGTTGGCAACTGAATGTACACATCAATTTTTCGTTGCGTTGTTGTATTTTCTGTTTTCAGCATTATTTTGTAAACCTGCTTGTCATTATAATAATAACATAATCGAAGGTATTTAAGAAGACATTAAGATAATATGAAATGCTTAAGAATATTCACAAATGTTTAATGGAGAAACTTTTAAATTGTAAATTAAAGACAAACACTTTGTAACCTATTTATCAACAAGTATTTATTTCGAAGCACTGGCGTTCAGTTCTTCAAAATCAAACAAAATAAAGCGAAAACCACGGCGTCGAAAAAAACTGAAGAATCTTCCCATTTGGAAGCGGAAACCAGATTCAAGGTGAAGGTTGGTTATGTGCAACTTATTTAACTGTATACAACATTTTTACTTATTATAACTTACGTATGAGCCTCTCTAAGCAAAAGCAAGTCATTCCGTCTTCAGCTAGATATTTATACCTAAGCATAATTATAATATGAATTGCCAGTATTACACAGTGAAACCTTTTGGATGTAAAAATACTTTTTAATTTTAATTACTCCATTCATATGTACTTTACAGATGCCTGCAGCAAGTTTTGGATCTATATCACAGCTGCCTCCAAGTGGAGATTGTGGTATAAAAGATGTGTGGAATCATAATTTACATGAGGAATTTCAAATCATAAGACAGGTATGGAAATACGAAATATGTACAATAACTGACTAATTAACACCTGTTATTTGTAGGCACCTGCTTATCAGTACTAGAGAGGTAACAGTGAAGGGTTTTGGGTTCAACCCCCTGAAATATCCAAAATATTACACTGCCTTTTTAACTAACTTAAAAAAAAGGAGGAGGTTAACAATGCGTCAGAATCTTTTTTTATGTATGTTCCCTGTTTACTCAAAGACGCCTGGGCTGATTCCAGAAATTCTTATTTTGTTTAAAAGGGTATACTTCCCAGATGGTCCCGTTGGCACCAAGTCAGGATCTGATGATGGAATCTTAGAAAAATCAAGGGCAACCCTCAAATTTTATAGAGACACATAGTGTGTTTCATATATTTTCTAAAACTAATCAGGTATTTGCATCTGGTACTCATCATCTCATGTTGCTGAGCTGATGATGGAAAATATAACTCCTTAACTATTAGGAGTTGGTGGATAATTTTTTCAATGTAACACTAAAAATAAATGATGATTAAAGTTTAACAAAAACTGAAAATCGACTTAAAAACGAAAAGTAATGGTGCTGAGGCTGAAGCAGATTAAATGAAAAGGCACTGACTCCAAAAAGAGTAAGTAATTGTTGTTATTTTTTTATTTTAAGTGTTCGTTTTTGAAGTTGGTTTTCAGTTTTTCTTATTAATATTATTTTTACACATACATAACATGTGTAAGAAAAAAAACATCTTATGGGTATATTCATATTCTGAATATTAATGTAATGTTAGGTAACACATTATTGTTGATTTCTTTTCTATTTTCTTGAAACAATTACATTGGCCACACTGACACCAATCGCAATTTGTGTGCCATCTTCTACTGTAACATGTTCAATGTGTATAAATGAGCAAAATTAGAGTGTAAAGGTTGTAACAAATAGAAATTTCTTGCATCCACCTAATCCTGTAGGAAATGTGCCTAAAATCTACAGTGGAGTGTCGATTATCCAAACATCGTTCAACAACCGGTTATCTGAACTACTATGCATGTGCCTACCTCCCTCTGCTAGCTGTAGCTGCTATTGGATAAACAATATTTTTTGCAGGAAATTACACTTATAATAAAGTATGACTTGCTCCCAGATGCAGTTTGAAGACTTATATTTTATTTTAAGACAGTCTACACATTTCTTGTTTAATTTCTCTCTGTCATTAGAGATATAAAAATACACATAAGTCTGGTTTTCATTCATCTATACATAGCTTTCAGTTATGGTCCATTCTGTAATGATACTGCTTTCCAAATAGAGTGGTAGTACAGTAAAATATTTATGAAATAGTCAGTTACATTCTATAGATTTAATTTAATCATATTATGATTTTGATTATGACAGGTAGTCCAAAAGTATCATTGGGTGGCCATGGACACAGAGTTTCCTGGTGTTGTAGCACGACCAATTGGCGAATTCAGGTCAACAGCAGACTATCAGTACCAACTATTAAGGTAATAATATGAAAATTGACTTTAAAATAAGCATAATTTACATAATGGGACTCAAAAGAAACAATTTTTCATGTATTTAAATGATTTACAGATCAGACTCATTCAATTTAGTGAATTTAAACCTTTATTAAACTGTTATTGGACCTTTGTAATTAAAAAGTGAATTATTAGTATACTAATTTCATTTACAAAGATATTTTTTTTTATTTATTTCTTAAAAAAAAATTTTGTCATGACACATGTCAATTGTAATTAACCCATTGGAGCTGGCATTATATATATTACATAAATGTCTCGGCTACCGGTGGCCTAGATGCCCATAACTAAAGTCAACCACACAAATAGTCACAGGTATCAGCGACTTGCTATCTTTTTATAAAGCTTGTGTAGAAAAAAATATGGAACACATAATGCCCTTAGTAAAATGAAACTACAAATGATGTCCTTTTCCCCAATGTAAATTTTTTTTAAAGATAATAATTATAAAATTAAGGGCAAAATGCATTTTTTTTATATGACTTTTCTCAATTTACATTATACGTATTTTTAGGTGCAATGTTGATCTTTTAAGAATAATACAGCTTGGCTTAACATTCATGGACGAAAATGGAAAAACACCACCTGGTTACACTACATGGCAATTTAATTTTAAATTTAATTTACAGTAAGTTTTATTTACTAGTTCTGATACAGAATCATTTTATTTTTTAATAAAACTAAACAAACGATCTCTCTCACTCATTTTAGGGAAGATATGTATGCTCAAGACTCTATTGATTTGCTTCAAAATTCAGGGCTACAATTCCGAAAGCATGAAGAAGACGGTATTGAGCCCTTGGAGTTTGCTGAACTGCTGATGTCATCAGGTATAATCACTTGGCTAGTCTGGTCTCCACTAAATCTAAGCATAAATAAGACAAGAATAATTATAGCTATTGAAGTATGAATGTATACTGAATGAGGAAGATCTAGGAAAGTGATATGTCATAATATTATTGATTGGAAATAAGTTTGAAGAAATGTGTTCGAAAAAATGTATATCAATATAAATTGTTTCTTCATTAATTTTTATTATATACATTACTAATTACTGAATACCAATGATATTTCAGGTTTAGTACTAATGGACAATATTAAGTGGTTGAGTTTTCACTCTGGATATGACTTTGGCTACTTACTGAAATTATTAACAGACCAAAATCTGCCACAAGATGAAAATGACTTCTTTGAAAGCTTGAGGATGTATTTCCCAACTGTATATGATGTTAAAGTAAGTGTAATCCTAATAAATATGTATTAATTAAAGGAAATTGACTTCCCTTCCGGAATCTTTCACCAAACACCACTAATGTAATGTATTTATCATATCACACTAATGTTATAAAGGCGAAATTTTGTCAGTGTGTTTGTATAGTTGTTATGCTCCAATTTTGATGAAATTTAGTATAGATCTTTATCTCGAAAAATAAATTACCACGCGAACCAAGTTGGGTGTAACAGCTAGTTAAATATAAAAATACTTTGTAGCATAAATAGGTTTATTTTTATGCTCAAATATTAGGTATGCAATGACATTACTTTCAAATGTCAAATGCAAGAAGATAAAATATATTACATCATAATATCATAATCATCACAAATTTGTTTTCTCAGAATAAACAAAAGTTGCCTAAGTATTACAGTTCAATAACATAAAACATAAGCTCACGCCTGTATCCCGGAAGGGGTAGGCACAGGCGTACTAGCGAACTAACACACCCATATTTCGCGAGCTTAGTTCCGTCCCAGATGTGATAGGAGGCGAGCCTATCGCCATATCGGGCACAAATTCCAGACTCCGGGCTGATATGGAAAAATCCAATATAAATAATAATAATAATACATTTCAATACATATTGTAATATATGAATTATGTGATTATACATAATAATATACAATATGTTATTATTTACAGTACCTAATGAAACTGTGCAAGAACTTAAAAGGTGGTCTTCAGGAAGTAGCAGATCAACTGGAGCTACGGCGTGTTGGTCCTCAACACCAAGCCGGGTCTGACTCGCATCTCACTGGAATGGCATTCTTTAAAATAAAAGAGGTTTGTAATCAAGTACCTTTGTGTAATACGAAGAAATAAATAACAGTTGATTTTATACCATTAGGCAACTATTAAATCAACTTAAGTTTTTTTTCTTATCTGATCCGGTACTGTAAACTCACAAAAACACTTAACTGATTGACTTGAACATTCATTCAATTGGCACCAAATGTCAAATTACTCCATTCGGTCCACATTGGGCGGAAATATCACGTAACACACATAAAAAATACAGATAAATAGATTACCTCCTTCTTCTGAAGTCGGTCGACAATGACTACACTGTTTCCGTAACTCTGAGGTTAGGGGGGTTACCACAACGTCTTACAACAGTATTATTATAATTTTACTTGTACTTGAGTGGTAGAGCCACGCTGTAGACAGTTACACCTACAGCACGAATAAGCCGGCTCGAGCAGTTTGATACCACTGTCTCAAAGAAAACCGACGTAAAGTGACTGCTCGCTGTCGCGTTTCGTTTGGATTTCCGGTGGCCCAATTCTCCTCTTCCTTTCCCAATCCCCATTTCCCTCCTTTTAGGTTGGCAACGCACCCATGATTTTCTTGTCTTCAGTGTCTATGAGCGATGGAGATTACCATCAGCGGGCTTAGCCAAGTGGCTTATACGCTAGTCGAATAGAATAGTAGGGGAGCCCAAGCGGGGATTTCGGGATTTACTAAAGCGCGACAGATTAATATACAGGGGGATACCTTGTACCCGGTTAAGTACCTCCACAAAACATGAGGCCCATATATAAGGCCGCCCGTGAAGGATACAGGATCAGATTAGTAAAAAAAAATTGACCGTCAGAAATTCTCGAGCGCGTCAGATTAAGGTAGGGTGAGTTAATTACATCCTAAAAAGTGTATATTCCACTAATCTGACAATTTGAGAGTGACGTAAAAAAAGGGGAGGGCAACAAAGTTGTAAAAAAAAAACGTCATCTCGACATTCTCGAGCGTAGCTAAATTTTTTTTTATTTTGAAGGAAATAATTCAAGAATAATGAAAAATATATAATCTGACGATTTCCGCAAGCCGAAATAATAAAAATTCGTCGAGAAAGTTAAATGCGTGCAGTTGCGTGATGCCTACATTTCTTTCTCCGCGCTTCTATTCCTCTCTCACTCTTTCTCTATCTATTACTCTCTCACTCCGTCCCCACTCTGGTTTCTGCTTCCTGAGCTTTTCAATTAATTAAGTTCAATGATTTAAAAAAAAAAATATTTTGAAAGTGGTTTTTTTGGAATAACTTTTAACCGGCTTTATCGATCAACTTCAAAAACTAATCCGCCTTTGAGCTTAAAAAACCACGTCGATCGCCACCTAGCTGGTCAAAAGCGGTTGATTCGTTCGAGAGATATCGTGAACGAAAGAAACCCGAAAAAGGGTTTTTTCGGGATTACTCCGAAATTTGTGGTTCGATCAATTAAAATTGCAAAATTACTTATGAGGATGATAAAACTGCGTCGAATGCCGCCAACCGCGTGAAAATCGGTTGATCCATTCAAAAGTTATTGCGGTTTGAAAATTCCAAAAATAGTGTTCTATGAAATTTCTATTTCTTTGAACTCAGCGAGCTCAAAATATCACATAAATTATATTTTGAGCTCAAAAATGTCATAAGTACAATTTTAAGAGCCCAAGAATGGAATTAGCGGGAAGTTGCAGGGATGGCCTTTAAGGTGAACCGTTTTTAAATATTTTTTTTTGTCAGATCAGGCCAATCCCTCTAGATAATCGTCAGATTATGAGACAGTACGTTTAGAACATAAAGATGAACCATATATATCTTAATCTGACGCGCTTGAGTATTTCAAAATGGCGAATTTTTTTTGCACATTATGAAAATGGCCGCGAGTTTGCGTCCCATCGAAATCGTCAGATTAGTGAATGAGAGCTTTTTTTTGGTGCACTTAACACTCCGTTAGAAAATCTGACGCGCTCGATAATTTTTTATTTTTTTTCATTTTCAACCCTTAAATACAACCACTCGCATCATGCAAACGATCAGATTAACATACGTACATTATTAAAAATACGTAGGGCATTGATGCTATCAATATCTGACGCGCTCGAGGATGTCCATGCAACAGTTTTTTTTTTACATATTTAAAAATCTATAGCCGCTTCCCCCACTGATGTAAAGGTATATATCATATAACATTTTTTTCTTCATATCATCTAAGCTTTGCATCCCAATAGGTCCCTACGACGCTCGAGTAAATCCCCATTTAGCATCGTGGGCTCCCCTACTAGAATGGTCGAATAGAAAAAATGTATGAGAATGACATAAGAGTGCGCTATAAGCGGCGTACTCTAATGTCATTCCCATACATTTGATATATTCGACTAGCGCATAAGCCACTTGTCTAAATCAGCAGGTGACCCATCTGCTCGATTGCCAGTCTCTCGCGTCTGAAGTAACAATCATGTCTCATTGCATCTTACTTTTGATTTTTTTTTAGATTTTCTTTGACGATAATATTGAGAGTTCAAGTGGACACTTGTATGGCCTGGGCGCACCATTTTCTGTGAATGCTAACAACTTTCAAGATAACGGAGAAAACGGAAATTCATCTTGATCCGAAGAATCTGCGTGTGTGAGTCTCACGCCGCAACCGCGAGTGTATCATCTCACAGAGTGAAAATTAACTTTAGCTTTGTGTTTTGTACATACTTCTTCATAAGAACTAGATTTTAAACAGACAATTATCACGTTTCCTTTTGGAAGTAAGTTCTTAATGTCTAAGTTATAATTTTGTGACAAAAATGCATTTTGTAAATTGAAATGTAATTATGAAAATGAAATGGATTGGACAGATATATTTATTTATATAATATTATTTTTAAATCACTTTAAAAATGTAATTGGATTTAAAAGTTCCATGTCACTTTGATCATATTATTTTGATATATCGACGGCAACGGATTACGTATAGATCTTGTGAAATCGTGTTTCGAAGCTAAAAGTCAAATCATAAGTTTTAAGGTATTTAAGTTAATTATAAGCTATTTTATGAAAAATGAAGTTGAATATTGTTGCCGTCAGTGTGATATATTTTATGCTTATACGTATTAAGTTGTAGAAATAAGTTTTTGTTAAGATTTTAACAAATTTATTTTCCTACATCTTGTAAGTTTATACATTATTTTTAACACATAAAAATTTTCCACTTCTCTCAGCTTTCATTGAAATTTAGTTTATACCAGAATATTATTTGTATTGGATTGCCTGGAGCGAGTGGTCATATAACATTTTTTAAGAAATCCACCTTTGTGCATTTTTGATCTTAGAGATGTTATATTATGCATCCATGCAAAAGTAATACGTATGAATAAAACATACGTTCTTAGGCACACACTCACATCAGACTCGTTTTCTAAACATTGTGACATAGACCACATTAGCTCCAAGATAGTAGCCATATTAACTAAGGGCGACTTGCAGGGCTATTACTATTCAAAATAATAAAAAGTTACAACTTACCTAGATTTATCCTACAGCTCACTCCTTCCTTTTATCTAGATTTGGGATAAATAGGTATTTATAGCGGAGCTGCAGTAACCCTAAATAATAAAAATAATCACAAGTTTAAAAACTTAACAGACTGACTTTAAATCCGATCGTGACCAAATCTCCATCCAAATCCAAAGCTCCATCGAATTCAAAAAGAATGTTGGAAATCTGTCCACATTTGGCGAAGATATCTTGTAACATATATAAAAAAAATACAGAAAAATTAGGACGTTCTCTTTTTTTGGAAGTCTGTCGAAAAGACCCAACAGTCACAGACAGAGTCCTGATCCCACAATAAGATACGAGTCTTGTGCGGTGGCTACTGGCTATAGTAGCCAGGCTACTTACGAGACCTATGCGATACTTTCCACAAATATTTTTGAGCTACGAAAACATTCAATTATTTCGGTGCGGGGATCGAACCCGAGGCCTCCAAAATTATTAAAAATGTTTGTAACGCGAATTGGGTACTTGCCTATAGTAACCAATATCAATGAATTTCTGTAGGAACATAGATTTACCATAGAAATAACGTATGCAATAGGAGTTTATTAAAAATACTACAAGGATAATTTTATTTTAGTTATTTAAAAAAATATTTTTTTATCTGTCCGTCACGTGACTGTAAACACCAATCACTACGCATGATGTCACATTACTTATTTTTCTTATAACTTTGTTCCACAATGGCCTAAGACCTAAGATCCAAAGTCATACGGCCAGGTTATTTGGTATATTATTTTTGTATTTTTGTTTAAAGCTCAACCTAATTTCAATGCGGATGTGATCGACAATCAATGTCGGATCGACGAAATATCTGACCCCTTTTTTTTAGTTCGAAATCACACATGTTATTTCCGCAATATTTTTTTTAATGAGCGATTTTGTATCTATGGTAAGGAAAAAGGACGTCACCCGTATCCACAGTTAACAGATAGCGTTTTGGCGGCAAATTAAATTATACATAATAATTTTTTGCTTTTTTAAACTAGATATATGAAAATAAATCATGAAATATTTTTTTGCATGTTCAGGATAAACTAATGAATAGCCCAAGTACCCAATTTGAATTTCCTAAGAACTTATTTGTAACGCGTGTATTTCTTTTTTACCCGAAAACAACTCCAAAAAAGAAAGTAGACTAATATGCGTGACGCTAATGCCAGCTAATAAGTATGAGGTATGTATCTAGATGACCATACCGGTGAAGCCGCGTCTCCTGCCGTAAAACATTACACAAAATCTTTTTGTGTAATGTTTCTAGAAAGAGTAGCGCAGGAGCCGCGGCTTAATTAATTTAAACATAGATAACTAGACCATAGTAATCTCATGAATTCAAACAAGTTAGGTATATAATTTATTACACGTTTTATAATAAGGTCCAAATGTTGAATATTAACACATTTCCTGACTGACACATGAAA
The DNA here is from genome assembly GCA_036417725.1 of Clanis bilineata. NCBI lineage: Eukaryota > Metazoa > Arthropoda > Insecta > Lepidoptera > Sphingidae > Clanis > Clanis bilineata. Next base: position 7,815,426 of record CM071149.1, on the reverse strand, counting down.
TGTGTTACATTATTACTACTTCGTTTGATCCAAGATCACACTGAACTGTCTTATCGCATGTTACGAATGAACGCGGGACACCTCTTGATTTGATTTTCATTAAAATGTTTCGCAATGATATATTTTTTGTAATTAATCGCCGAATTTTCGTTTGCAATGTGCGTATTTTCTTTGTGTGTTTCTTTTGAAGCGATATTTTTTTAGATAGTTTTCTTCTTAGAGCATATTCTCGAGGTGTGTCAAAATAAGACTCAAATTCCGAGTCATCCTCTTGAAATATCTGCAAAATGTAAAGAATTATTGTTATACTTTTGTATTTAAAATAAGTGTACATCCTATAGTACATAACTTATATTATTACGCACGGGGTCGTTTGACGCTTCTGCTTCATTGGAGTTAATTAATTGTTGTCTTAAAATTGAACTCCGAGTTCCAATATAAGATTCGCTAGACGATGTTCCCTGTAAAATAATTACTTAAATGTCATAATTATCTATTATTGTGGCATATTAGGTATAAAGGATATAAATTAATAGTAACTGCGAACTAGTAAAAAAAATAAGGACCACTTGTTTTTTCGGTAATTCGAATTTATTGATAATAATCTAGGGGCACCTACTAAAATCTATAAGTTTGCGTTATAAATACTACGTATTTATGAACCCAAAGTGACAATCCAATACCATAATACGATAGATATTAAATATATATTTTTAAATTATTAAAATAAAATTATTCTTGACTTATTTTTAATAAATTCCTATTACATATGTGATTTCGATTATAAATCTGTTTCTACAGAATTTTGTTAATATTTCTTACTATAGTAAAGTACCCAATTACGTGCTGGCAAAACACGCCGCCATATCGTTATAATATGTTATAATTACAATTTAAGTGCTTTGCGTTTTAATTATTAACCCCGACTAAATAAAAATAATGATTACACATTGAACGGTAATACAATTATTGAAAAACAAAACCTTTCGCGATATGTATTTGTGATACATTTTATATGTATTTCACCTTGTATATTTGATACATTAATGTATAGTGATTGGTCGCCCTTCTTTTGTTTTGACTAGTAGGCATACTTTTTCATCTACAAAACTAACCACATGTGGCTTCTCCAGCTGAAGAGGATCACGTGCATCATGTTCGTGACAGTCATCTAAGCAATGTATATGCAGACCCTAAAACATAGTAAGAGTACATACTACTTAGTTAAAACCGAGAATATTAGATACACTGCACATAATAACTATATGATCAAAATATTTTACTTTTGTCGGTACAGCACCCTGACGTATTTTGCATAAGCCACTTTTAGTTAAAAACTTGTCTTTCTCATCAAAATGCACTGAACATATTTTGGTGCAATTAGATGGCTTCCACCATTCTTCCTTGCGGTTGAGTCTTAGTTTTTCTATCCATTGAGCAGCAACAATCGGATCAACAGGAAATCTAAAATATCAGGAAATCTAATATAATTTAATTTTTAACTTCTTTTCGCAGCAATAACAGATAAAATTAAAACATAACAACATAAGCTCACGCCTGTATCCCCGAAGGGGTAGGCAGAGGCGCACTAGCGAACTAGAACACCCACATTTCGAAAAAAAGAAACTAAAAAATTAAAAACTACTTAAAATGGGACTACCTAAGGTTTTTTCCTGAATCAACTTTCCCATGAAATTGCAAATGTGTTATCCCGCTGTTAAAGTCAAGAAAGCTCGGGAAGTCTGAAACGAGTTTGCAACGAGTTGTATGGAAAAGGAATCATGGAAATAGAATACACCCATCTATGAGACAACTTAGTATCAATTTCTGTAATGTTCAGTTGGGTACCTAATAATAATAACTCCCGAATACTAAACTACTCAATACAACCCTACTCTTATTAATGGCCACTAAGTATATTGATTTCTCCTGTAAAGACTTCGTTGTTTAACCTTATCCGCTCCTTTCCTCAATAGAACCACACTTGCCGGCTTACGAAGCCACAGCTTTGTGGTTTCTATTTTCTAACTTTCTAGAGTTGGCTAAGGGCCGAATGGTCAAACACTAGACTTGGGCCCCTCACTCGTGAGTCAACTCGTTGAAGCGCGTAGTAACGACAATTTGAAAGAGTTCTTCGAATTTAAATAATGAACCGCATCACCACAACACCTAATTAATGCCCAACATGTACCTACCTAATAGTACTATTACGATTTACAAATCAAAATTTTATATTTTATAGCAACACTTTAAACAGTTTAACCTCACGAGCCATAGCCGATAGTTGAACTTCAAACTTGAGGCGCGACCCGCAAGTAGACGCGGCGATGCGCAACGTAAATTACATTTCATAGTTCATACTTCATACTCGAATCAAGAGGAAACGACCCATGCCGGCAACTACAGTTCAAACTCGAAACACGTCGCGCGCCTCACGAAGAAATGACTTAGGCCGCCAACAATTCTTCAAATTCAAAGCGTTTCGCGCGGCTCGCGAGGACGACCCATAGCCGCCAAGTTGGCGGCGCCAACTACACTTCGAATTTGAGGTGTAGACGTTTACCTCGTTTCAAACCTCATGGCTCATATTGTACTTAGTTGAATGAAGTCGACCGATCAAATCCTAATTTATCATTGTATATATAATATACAAATATTTTTCTCTCAAAATTTGCAGTAGGATTATTTGAAATTTAAAATTAAATTAATAACTAAGTTTCGATTAACAAAGGTTTTGGTTTTATATAGGTTATTAAACTGCAAGACAGATGGCACTATTTCATCATCTTTATTTTTATGCAAAAATAAAACTCTCCATAAAATCTTTCAAAACCATAAGTATATGTATAAATAAAAAACAAAACTTAGCAAAATGAAATATGATGATTTTATTTTCGAAATTAGTGGATTTGATCAATCGTCTTTATATTCCAGGTGTGAAATCAAAGAATGTTAAAAACTGCGTAGACTGCCTCGGTGGCGTGGTTGTTCGGTACTACTATCGTCCTGAGGTCTCGGCTTCCTACTCCTTCGGGGATACAGGCGTGAGCTTATGACATGTTAGTAATGTTAATGTTAAAAATTATTATTTTGTAGTCGATTAAGTGACACAACGGTGTTCATGTCTTCGGAGGGGTGGGGGGGTGGCTTCGCGACTTGGAACAATGGGGCCTAGACAGTACAACAACACCTCAAACGAGTCAGACTTCTTACTCGGTTCATTTGGGTGAATTAAGTACTCCCTCGTCATATTTCATTGACGAGTTACCCATCTATATCAAACACTGCTCAGTCATCCAAGTCCTCCTATCCAAATCATTTGAGCACTATAAATTGGTAAATTGTTTTCCCATTAGGCAACATTTTTAATGTAATGGCGTATGTCAAATTTACATATTTATTTCTAGTGTTGATGAATGTTTTACCTAATATTAAAACATGATAATGATTACTTACTTGTGAAATGTGATCTTTACCTTTTCTTTGCGTTTGTTCGTCGTGTTGTGACATCCTTTGACAGCGCAGTATGTCATATTACAATTAATTTGGTGGAGCTCTTCGTACTAACCTTAGATTATCCTGTACTAACGCTTGACCTTGGAATCTGACGCGATCTGAAATTTTCATAAGATACGATCTCTAGATACGACATCACATCAAGAATACGCGGATAATACAACGACGCTATCTAGAAATATTACAAGAAAATCGTGTTTAATAAAAAAGCGTAGGTACCTACAGCTTGGCAAAAAAGAGTGGATTCAATGAGGTAGGTATGATCGATATTCATCGATTTTAATAAACATCGATATTGAACTGGAAAACATCGATGTTTTGACATCGATGTTTTGATTTCGATAACATCGAAATATCGATGTTATGAGCATAAAATGTCGAAATGTCAAAATATCCTTTTTAGGGCCATCTAGCGTTGTATGTACTAGCTAGGGACTAGATTGCTATCAAATTCAACTATTTTACGCTAGATGACGCTGATCAACGTAATTAAAGTAAGCCGTACGAATAGTTATTTCTTTGCATTTCCTAAGGGATTAAAAAAACTGTCAACTTCAACGCACAGACTAACGCCTGGTTCCAATAAACGATCTCAGTTCGAATGTGCAGATAGATTACAAAAAATAGCCAATAAGAACACAGTTTGATCATGACTCCATCAAATGACTTGATTTGATTGGTTCACAATCGCGATCTATCTGCTCTCTAAACTGACATCGTTAATTGAAACCGGCCGTAAAGGGAAAACACCTAACAAAGTTAATTTTTTTACAGAGTGTGCCCAAAAATATTGGAAATATTAAATTTTTTCTTGTATTACAACAGTAAACCACAAATAAACAATAAGAAAAAACAGTAAAAGTTTTGCTTGCTACCGAAACATCGATGTTTAGACATATCGATGTTTTGCTATAGATGTTTATCGTACATCGATACTTTTGAATCGATGTTAACATCGATGTCAACATCAATGTCTTTCTAATATCGATCATCCCTACAATGAGGGCGCTTAATTTAATATGATCAAAAATATGACAACCCAATATACTACGACGTAAAATATATTATTCTTGTTTTTAATGGGCTTTTTGGGGGTGATTTTTAATTTCCAGTTGAAAAATATTTGTAGAATAAAATAATAAGTCCAATAAAAAATATTTTTGTTTCAGTTCTAATTTTCACCGTGTCACATACTCTTTTTTGCCAAGCTGTAGGTACTGCTATCTTGAAATTTATGTTAATATATAAAATATTAAATAGGTTAGAAAATGAAGTCAATAAGCACATAACACGAGGTTATATGTGCCAGATCCCTTGGCTTTCCCGATAAAAGAAAAAAAAAATAAAAAGAGGAGTTTTCATGGTGATAAATAGTGATTATGAAAACTCGTCTCGTGCATTGACAATTGAGTACTTGACTATTTTTTTTAATTGATTTTATTCGAAAATTGCGTCATCTAAAACGTAGCGCAGAAAAAAATATTGAAATACTCTCAAAAATAAAGTTATAAGCCTTTGTAGTTTGGTGTAACCTTCAAACTGCGGGAAAGAGAAGTATCAGTAAATTGAAATTAAACTATTTTTACGGATTCTATCACGATTTGGTTTTAATTTGTATGCCCGACGTTTCGAAAGCTTTGCAGCCTTCGGGGTCACGGGTTAGACTAAGGTGTCATTTGTCCAAAATATGTTAATATTACATTATCTACCTTCATTTTAAAATTATACAATTTTAAATTTAAAAAATTTGTTATTTGCGATCCGATTTACGCAGTATGAGCTCACAGTGTCTTGAGGTCTGCCAGTTGGTCTTTTGGTTTCTGATTTAATTAAATGTATGATTTGTGCAAGCTTCCAACCATCTTCTCTATTGAAATTAGTGTGCTTTTAATTTCAATAACCTCGCGTATCATCCTAGGTAGGAATCTGTGTTCTTTGGCAAGGATTTGTGGTTTGTCGAATCTGAGGTAATGTTTTGAGCCTTCCTCTGAATGTTCAGCAACTGCAGACTTCGTGGAGCGTCGGTGTTTCACGTCAGCTATATGTTCTTTTACGCGGGTCCCTATGTTTCGTTTGGTTTGACCTATATAAGAGAGACCACAGTCGCAATCTATTTGATACACGCCTGGTTCTTGTAGAGGTATATGGCACTTTACTGATGGTAAAAATTGACTAATCACAAATAATTGAAGCACGCTTTACTACATAGCCAATCTTGTCGGTGACTCCTCTAACATATGGTAATACAACCGGGACGCATTCAACTGTGGCTGGTTTCACTCTGTTTCTGTGACGGCGCCGTGGGATTTGGGGCTTGTTGCCTCGCAGTACTTGCTTGACATGAATATATCCGTAAAAATAGTTTAATTTCAATGAATAACATTCACGTAAACCTAAGAGATAATTAAGTATCAGTAAAATCACGTCACGGCCATAACGGTGCACGCATTGGAAAGGGATAGAAAGATAGCCCCACCACACCCCCACTCTTGCTCACTGCAGAATTTAAAATATGAATTACTGCCTCATTTGTCAACAAATTTTTATACAGTTTTTAGAAAAGGGTTTCTTTTTTGTTTTATTTGCTATTACATATAAACATTTGTATGAAATGAAACATAGTCAAGTACCCAATTATCCACAAAGGTTGTTAACCATTCGGCATGGTATGATCATCGTATGATAATTACAGGATTTCTATGGGGTTTATAAAATCTTCCAATCCTCCACCGCACACTCCCAGATAATAACTGAACATCGAATTGGAACAATGTGTCTAATTCGAATGTTGTGCGCAGAAACTCGATCGTCCCGCGCGCGACACTCGGCGACCAAAAAAGCACCCTACCCACCCTGGGTGGTGGCTTTTTGTGCCTACCTAGGCACCTCGGTGCCTTTTGATCGTTCATTGACCACTTTTATGTTCGCTTCACGTTGCTTGTTTACGAAATAATATCATGTTGTCCAAATCGCCGTATGAAGTAAAAGAAGATTGTTTTCCGCTAGTGTTAATGTAGTTGATTATTACTATTTTAGTTTTCGGGGGTGTTTCCCTCGCACCCCGTATGTACTATGTATATAAATTAAGTATTCAGCCGTGTCTCCTGCACTTATTTTTCTCAAAACAAAACATACAAACACCTACACAAAACAAGTTTGTTTGCTGTCTCTTAATCATAGGACAGCGTACTGTCCCGCCTACACACCCGCCACTGTAACTCCTGTAAGCCAGGATCAACAGTGGCACACATTTTACGACACCGAGCAATGAAACTCGGCGAGTCTCAGGGAATGCAAAATTGTCTTCATCCCGCAACGAAATTAATCAAACAGAAAGATAGGGAGGAGTTGGAATTATAAGGTTTCCACTTCCCTCCGTAAAAATGCAGGAGACAATGTAATGAACTAAAGAGGCATCATCAGCCTCATACATAGGGATATTTACAACTGGAGAGGCCAGATGTAAAGCACCACGGAAATAATTTTAATTTTAGTGGCTCCTATCATGCGAGCTGTTAAACTTGATTCCAATAATAGGTATGGCAAAAACGCCGGAATGCACGGAAATTCCATATAGTATACAACTCCAGATGTTATTTGCATACTGTCTAGCATGATGGTGCGCTCTTTTTGCCAGAAACCACACTGCCAAAGAATGTGATGTGCGGTCTGGTCATATTCACAGCCGAGTACAGAACACGGGCACGCAGGTGACTCAACCAACTCAAATGAAAATAATTTACACTTAAAGTTGCCGTGGCCTGTAAGAAATTGTGAGACACAATGATCTATTTCTAACCAAGTTTTAGATAGACAATCACGGACTGAAGAAAAGTACTGATATAAGTGCCGCCCCTTTATAGAGTTTTCCCATCGAATTTGCCATTCATTTAGAAGCTCGTTACAAATATAATCATAGGACATATATGACACATGACATATATTAATCATAGGACAATGGACCATAGACCAAAATGTGTAACGAAACCATGTTTTGCGTGTGTTTAGCCGTGTCTCCTGCACTGAAAAGTTACACAAAACACCTACACAATACATGGTGATGATCCATTGTTCGTGTAGAACAATAAAAAAACCTTGTTTTGTGTAGTGTTTTGTTTCAAAAAATCATGTGCAGGAAACGCGGCTTTTTGCAAATTGAAAACATTGCTCTTTTCAGTGACGTCACTTGGGTTTTGCGATTACATAGGTTCCATTATACGTAATGTATAATTAAGATAATTATGTATCAATTATTTTATACTACACATTATAACACATTTTTTATTTTTTTTATATCAACACAATTTCTCGTTATAATTTTGATGTAAGTTCGCCATTGTCAATTATTTTTTATAATCGATTACTGTTTAAGCTATCGATTGCAGACAATTATATTAATATCTAGTTGATAAATTGAGTATTGATAATCGATTATCCACATCACTAATATTTTGTGGCTTTTGACTTTTGACTTTGAGGTTCTCGATTTAAGTACAAAATATCAAGAGAAAATTAAATTACATGTCATATTTACGTGTATTGTAGAAAAAGAGAGCCAACTTATGTCATTTTGTTTTCAAATAAAAATACCTACTGAATGAAGAATTCCGTTAGAACTTGGAACTATGCTATGATTAAGCGTCAATGAAACTGTATTATAATCTTTTGGATCAATATTTCGTAATTAACGGACATAAAAAAGGAGGTAACAGTGTATTCACTTCCAGTCAAAGGAATTGTATTAATTGTAAATTAAGAAAACCAAAAACTTGCTTTGGATAAAAATATAAAATTTTGACGCAAAATCAAATTGTTCTCTAATGGGAGCGAGGCCAATGCAGCAGCAGAACGAAGATCACATCACAAAAGATAATATTATACGACATAAGGTAAAGTTACTATCATCTTTGGTATTAATAGTTAAGTTCATACTTTTTCTTTCAGACTAGTTGCTAGTATTGAATTATTTAACAGTAGTTATTATCATTTTTAACCAACAAAAAACAGAACAGAAAGTTGCGTAGTTTTTCTTTTTAAGGGTGACTACTAGCTCCTCCCCTGCACCCCATTTTGATGTCGTAAATCGAATTCAAGCCCTACTGGTTTAAGATTGCTATGGTAGATTGGGGGTAACTTATTCTTTCATCAACATCAACCATAGGATGTCCACTGCCAGACATAGGCTTCCTAACAAGGTTTTAGTGGATGCTAATTATAATTATGTGTATTATAGATGCCAACAGCCAGCTTTGGTTCTATTTTATCAAATGTATTGAAAGAAGAATGTGCCATTAAAAATGTCTGGAATCATAACCTCCATGAGGAATTTCATGTTATAAGGCAGGTAAGGCAATATTAGTTTTCTTTAAATAGTCACGGGTGACTCGGCCTCCGGTGGCCCATACGCTTTTGTAACATATATACATATGTGCCACCTCCAACAGGTTAATATTCACAAATGAGAGTAGGTATGTAATAGTGGTGTAACAAACATTCCCATTTACGAATAGTCACATCTTTTTAGAGTTCTAAAGTCAAATGGAACCCTTATATTTTCGTCATGTCTGTCTGTCTGTCTTTCGTAGAAAGATGTAACTTGGTATGGGTATACATATCAATCACAACAACAAAAATGTAAGATAAAATCATGTAAAAAGAATCCTATACTTGTAAAGTGCGGTATTATTTTTTTTCACAATTATCCCATGGTATGGGATATTGTTTGATTTCAACATTCAATCCAAGAACTTGTTTGCGAAATAAGTTTAATAGTGCAATTTTTTTTTATGATTCAAGTGTTCACACCCCCTACCAGCTAAATGGTTGTTTCTATAAACCTGAAAAAAATTGAAGTCATACATATAACACATATGAAAAGAAAATTATCATGGCTAACCATGTTTTATGCCGGCTCCAGACTCTCGCGAGGCACGAGTTTTAGCGAGTGAAGGCAGAAGGCTCCTGTAGTTTGGAGCACTTCCAAACTCCAGGAGCCATCCAAACTCGATTTATTCAGTTGCCTGCAATGTCTACTACAAGATGGATGTGATGCCACTCTATGAGCCTACCAATATTTTGCTTTTATATCACCTAAATAAAAAAAGGAAATCAAACCAGAGATGGTGGTGTGTCAATACACCGCAACAGGACGATGTGTTTGATTTGATGATTTTTTTAATGTATTTTTTAATTAAATGAAATTATATACCTAATTTTAAGTATTTTTTTGGATTCCATTTGATATAATCTATATAAAAAACGTGTGCGAGCACGAGAGTGTGGTTGACTCTCTCACCTCATCCTCTCGCGTCCTTTGACTCGCGCCCGAAATACCGACAAAACGGAGCGACAGCGATGCGAGGCGAGAGAATACGAGGGGACACTAGCGCACCATCCTCACTCTCGCACTCGCGATCCCTTGTGTAGCCTCGTGGAGAGTCTGGATGGGGCGTTACAATTTAACATGTAATACCTAGTCAACCATAGTAAAAAGCAAAATATCATACAAATTCTATTGAATACAACATAGATAAAGTTAGTTATGTAAAACATATAGTAAATATAAGGAGACTATGTTCTCATAACATAAACTCACGCATGTATCTCCGAAGGGGCAGGACGATGCACACTAGTGAACCACAACACCTACATTTGCCGAGCTAAGTAATAAGTTGTCATAATCTCATAAGTATGTCGAATAAAATCTTATTTCAGCAACATAATATTAACCCTACTTCGGAACCCTATACTGTTCATGATCAGATATGCAGCATGTACTTGGCCGGTTTTTATTTAATATTCATATTTACAATTCTGATTTTACCTACAGCAATAAAGTGACAATAATCTTCTAAATCCGTTAGTATCCGTTGTCTCTGCCTACCCCTATGGGAAAAAGGCGTGAGTCTATGTATTTATGTATGTAATCTTCTAAATGATATTTTAAAATATATAATGTTATAAAATAATTTGCTGTTCATAGTAGCCGTGCTCGTATAAAAACATTTTTGGCAACATTTCTTTTATGTTTCCATTTATTTATTGAGGCCTAATTTTTTAACATGACTATTGACTTAAGATAATTGGTAAGGTAAGGTAATTGCTTGTATGAACATGGAAATTATTGTTTATGTTTAAGATCGTACAGAAATATCATTGGGTAGCAATGGACACAGAGTTCCCTGGAGTAGTTGCTCGTCCCATAGGCGAATTCAGATCAACTGCAGACTATCAGTATCAACTTCTAAGGTAATGAATTACACGCTAAAAAAGCTTTGCACCACTTACATGAGATGGAATATTTGGTCTATTGATCAAAATATTTTGTGTTTGATATTTAGATTCTAAAATATAACAAAAGTATCGATGTTTTCTTTGCTTTAATAATTCCTAGGTGAATTGTTTTTTATAATCAAAAAATTTTTTTTGAAACTCATATTCGTGATATCATTATCATCACTCGGTCACCCTTCCACAAGTTTGTATGCAAACTGTGATGCGTTTTTATCTTATTTTATTTTTTATTTTTTTATTTTATTTATTTAGGATCGCCAAGGGGTTACAAATAAACTTAAGTAACTAACACTTATTGCTCCCAGTTACAGGCAACCACAGCATGCATTATTGTGGTGTTTACACCAGACAAAAATTAACATTAAATTTTAAAATTAATTTACAGATGTTTAAAATAGGTTTTATAAAAATTAACAAAGTAATCTTAAACAATAAACCATAGTGGCTGCTTTAAAAGTTGAGCATAGTTTAGGTAAATACACATGTAATGCAAAAATAAGATAGATAATCATTGTTCCTTAAATTTGTAAAAAATCGATATTTTCTTTTTGAAGGCAAATGGATTGTTGCTAAATATATCAAGATTTAAAGTCTTAGAAATATCATTGTACAGCCTGGTCATTCTTGTCAAAAGTGAGTTCAGGCCGAGATTGGTTCTGTGACTACGTACATTGAACAATTTGTAGACATGTGAGCGTGGTAATCTACTCGGAGCAGATATTTTGACTCGTGTTAAAAGTTGAGGACAATCTATTCCATTGTTAAACAGCTTGTAGATGAATAGGAGATCAAGCAACTTACGTCTATCGCTGAGAGATGTTAATCGGAAGTATTTGAGACGAGCATTATATGATCTCAAAGAATGATTTAAGTTTAGGTTGAATGTAAGATGACTAAGGAACCTCTTTTGTGTTCGCTCTATTCTATTCTTATGCACCTCATAAAAGGGAGACCAAGCCTGTGAGCAATATTCTAGTATACTGCGGACTAATGAGTTAAATAGCAACATTTTTGTTCTAGGACGTTTTAGCGTTTTGGTGTTTCTTGCTATGAAACCACACATTTTAGACGCATTGATTAATATGTTATCCAGATGGGCATTGAACGTCATTTTGGTATCCATTACTACTCCCAAATCGCGTATATATTCAACCTGTTTTATGTTGTTACCGTTAGCCCTATAAGAACCTTGTATATTTGTTTTGTTTCTGCTGAATGATATACAACCACATTTTTTTGCATTTAAAAGCATATTGTTACGTGTACACCATTCAACTAGCCTGTCAATGTCGTCCTGCACCAGTCTGCAGTCATCTGATGATTTAATAGGTTTTATGATTTTAAGGTCGTCTGCAAATAAATAAGGTGTTGTATGATGGAAACATTCTGTAATTGAATTTATAAGAATCAAAAATAGTAGAGGGCCTAGATGTGAGCCTTGTGGGACACCTGACGTTACTATAAATTCTGAAGACTGTACACCATTAACCACCACATAAGACCTACGATTAGTTAGATATGACTGCAGCCAGTTCAAAATAGACCCCCCCACGCCTACTTCAGCAAGTCTCAACAATAATGTAGCATGGTCTATTTTATCGAAGGCCTTGCTGAAATCCGTGTACACTACGTGTCAACTTGCATGCCTTGATCCAAATAGCAAGATATGATATCTTCGAGGTTGGTAGTGGTGGATCTTTTAGAAATAAAACCGTGTTGTCTTTCAGTGAGACCTGGTTTAACTAAGCTATTTAAATATGGGTAAATTAGCGATTCAAAAATTTTGGATACAATAGACAATATGGATATTGGTCTATAGTTCTCTACGCTATTTTTGGGACCATCTTTATGAATTGGCACTATTTTAGCTACCTTCCAATAGTCAGGAAATTGTCCTGTGCTAAGAGATCTGTTGAATATAAGTGTAAGAGGAACAACTAATTGATCAGCACATTTAGTCAGGAATATGGGTGATAGACCATCTGGACCGGGACCTTTATTTAAATCTAGTCTTTTTGATTTATTGAGTACACTGATTACTGATTCTGACAGAGAAATTTGATTGAGATATAGTGAGCTATTGTTTGGAATTGTACTATATTTAGGAGTTTGTGAATTAATATTACTGTTATAAACAGAGGAAAAATTATCTACACATAAATTACAAATCGTAACAGTGTCTTTAGCTTTTTTTTCTCGGAAATGCATAATAGAAGGTATATTACTTTGGCGATTTCGTTTGTCTTTTATAAACTTCCAGAAGTATTTCGGGTTTTTGGCTATACTTTCTTCGAGACTATTACAGTATTTATTATTACTAAAACATTCTTGAATCAGCTGTTCTGTTCTAGTTATAGTATCTATACTACTGCTGACCAAGATTTTGAATTGTTATTGTAGGAAATTATCCCACTCGTCGACAGTGACCCTCATGAGGTCACGTGTTGTTCTGGTTACAGGAAACCACAACTTTGCATATCGATTTAACATGTTCTGTAGGGTTCTTGTCGAAAGAGCAGACTGGACATTGTAACATTCTGGTAACTTGCTCATGAAGGTATAGATTGGTGGATGAGCATTATCACCAAGCTGGACGAAATTTGATCCTAGATTTGGCAGGTATCGGTAAACAATTTAGCCAATGGTGTTGGATGTTTTATGTAAACGGATAACTTATAACGTCTATACGTGACGAAACCATCAAGCTGTTGCAATAAAATACTTGTGATCACTAAACTCTTTCCCTTCAGTTATAAGGTAAAAAGCTTACTCTTCGCTCATTAGAAGACAAGCCTAGGTCTAAATCATTATCAGTCTAACTCTGATACCATCTTGCGTACCTACTGCTTTACGTCTCCTATTGAGATTAGGCACATGCCAGGATTTTCTGGGCTTCGATACGAAGTGCGAACTTCTAAAGTCGGCTTCTTACAGGTTATAAGGTAAAATATACCTGGGCAGTAAGTGGTGCAAAACTTTTTTAAGTAGTGTATAAAAATATTCTTCGTTATAAATTGTGAGTGTTCCAAAGCACATATTTTGTCCAGATGCAATGTAGACCTTCTTCGGATAATACAGTTGGGTCTAACGTTTATGGATGAAAATGGAAAAACTCCACCTGGATGCACTACTTGGCAATTCAACTTCAAGTTTAACTTGCAGTAAGTCTTAATTAAATTATATTCAGTTTAATCTTGAAAACTGAATAAGAATTTTGGTATTACCACACATTGTAAACAATTTCATAACACCCTACCATTTTTCTGTATAAAAGATAGTTATGATGATTTTGATCTTATAAATACAGTGAATATCTCATTATAGTTTATATATTATACATATATTTATAGTGTGTACAGTTATTGTCAGGTCTATCTGGGATGCATGTAAATAGTTAGACCCTTGTGTAAAACTGTACTTTGGTATTATCAGGGAAGATATGTATGCGCAAGATTCAATTGATTTACTACAAAACTCTGGTCTTCAATTCAGGGAGCACGAAGAGCATGGTATAGAGCCTTTAGAGTTTGCAGAACTTTTAATGTCTTCAGGTATTTTTTAAATCTTCTTAATATCCTTTTTTATAATTATGAGTTTACATCTAACAACATTTGTTTTTTAGGTATTGTGTTAATGGATAACATAAATTGGTTAAGCTTTCACTCTGGATATGACTTTGGTTATTTACTGAAACTTCTAACTGATCAAAACTTGCCACAAGAGGAAAATGATTTCTTTGACAGCTTACGATTATACTTCCCCACTGTGTATGATGTTAAAGTGAGTATAAAAACATATATTTATTGCAAGCAAATTAAACTGGAACATAGTTTTTCCTGTTGCCAGTTTTCTATGAATTTATTATCGATTAATATCTTTTTTAGTATTTGATGAAACTATGCAAAAATCTGAAAGGTGGACTTCAGGAAGTTGCAGATCAATTGGAGATAAGAAGAGTTGGGCCTCAACATCAAGCTGGCTCAGATTCTCATCTTACTGGAATGGCATTTTTTAAAATAAAGGAAGTTAGTTTATAACTATCGCTATTCCTTAATAATTAAGGACTAATACATTAAGTAACTTGTATTTATTATGCAGATGTTAATTGTATAATTTACTTATTGCAGATTTTCTTTGATGGAAACATTGAAAGCACAAGTGGTCATTTATATGGGTTGGGAGCCCCATTTACCAATAATGTCAATAATTTCCAAGATAACATTGATAATAATAGCTCATCCTGAACGGAGGACTCTTCTAACTATAAAGGAATAATTATTATTATTTTGTACCTGATTATTTGCAAACAATTTCAATATTTATATAAAGTTCTGTGATAAATTCGTATATATGCTAATAAATTTGTCTGCGAATAATGTTTTATGAATAAACAGCATCTTTATTTTATCCATCGTCTATATCGAATAAAATAATTATAAGAATAAATCGGCACTTTTAAGGCGCCTTCAAAGTCTGCCGTTTGATGGTACCTGGACAGAGTATTATGAAGCTATACATTTGTGTGTAAAGCCGCGTCTCGTGCACATGTTTTTTCGAAACAAAACACTAAAAACAGCTACACAAAACAAAGATTTTTAGCTGTCTCCTGATCGTAGAACAATGGACAATACATAAAACATTACATGTTTTGTGTAATGTTTCAGTGCAAGAGACGCGGCTAAAATGGTAAAAGAGAGAATCGATCAGAATCGTACCTTGTGGCGCTCAATAGCCTTCGCCTACTCCTATACGATGCAAACATTAATGTTTAAGTACATATGTATCGGTCATCGCGCGGCACTGCGACAAGGAGTCTACTATACCACTGCATGTACGTCAGGCTAGTCGGGCCCACAGCATTTGAGCAGCCTGACACGTCTCATTGCTGGGCATGGATCCCTACTATTGAGAAGAGCTAGGCCTTTGTAATTCGACGGCCTAATGAGAGACGCGAGTTGGGTACCCACTTAGTGGCGGCGCTAGATCAAAATTTAACGACTGCGAGCTTTACGAAGCCCCTCGACTTTTCCAGCAAAATATATGGGACACCCATAGTAAAGCTGCTACTTCATAGCTCACTTTGGTTTTCTTTGCGACAGTGGTGATTATCCTGTCGATCCGGCCCTTTATGCTGTTATAGGTAATGCACCTATTTACATAGATTAGGTATATTCGAATCATAAAATATAAACACCAACTAACTATAAAAAAACATGGGTCTGATTCTTTAATTGATTATTGAAGGTTCATTATTTTTTTAGGAAACTATGGGCGACTTGCAGGGATTTCACTATAATCGCCATTTTATTAGTCCCCGACTTTGTCCTAAACTTGATTAAAATCAAATGTCATATTAGTTGTCCCGAATTCACTCGCAGCTCCGCAGTAAACCACGATGAATCTTGTAATAAACCCCATTTTGGAATCATTTCAGTTAAACGTCTTGCACGTCGTCGATTTACCCCTTATCTGGATTAAAATAAACGACAAAGTTAAATCATCGGGGCCGCCGGTTTAAATGGCTAATCACGATTATTGAATGTCAAACAACATAATATTTTCATATTATTTCTTGTTGTTTTATGTAAATAATAATAATAATAACACTCAACAGTCACAAACATAGTCCTGACCCCACACTTGTGTCGTGGGTATCAGGAACTACGAGATACTTTCGGTCTCACAACACCCAGACTCGAAACAAATATCTGTAGGTCATACAAACATTTGTCTCGGTGCGGGGATCGAACCCGCGGCCTCTCGCTTATCGGATAGCCTTATCGGCTGTGTGGTCGTCTATCACATCTGGAACGGAACTAAGCTCGGCGAAATGTGGGTGTTCTAGTTCGCTAGTGCGCCTCTGCTTACCCCTTCGGGGATACAGGCGTGAGCTTATATTATGTTTTCTACCATGTCCTATGCCTACCATGTCATGTGCCTACTCCGCGATGTTCTCCTATTTTTAGGAGATAGGGGGTTACCACCACCTCTTATAGCAGTCTTATTATAATCTTACTTGTACCGATTCCCATACAAAACAAACGAAGAACGATTATAATAATACTGCTATAAGAGGTGGTGTTAACCCTGCAGTTGTTTACGAGATGATAAATTCCGCTTGAGCTAACAAAGTGCAAAGTTACTCCTAGTTACTCCTTAATAAAAATAAATAACTAGCCTCATAGTATGTGTGTTCGTATTACATGTGAACATTTGACGACTATTAACTTAAGAGAATCTATTGAAAAATCATATAAAACAAACTAGAATTCGTTTTATGCAAAATTTTTATGATAGATGTTTTGATACGGAACTTTAGATATGAATCTAATGGAACGTAAAGAATGAGTAGAAGTAATGAAATCGCGGATTAATAATCTACACTCGGATTTCTTAAATCGAACCAGAAATGTGTATGTGCAAGACAACTAATGGGACATTTGATTTAAATGACGTTTAGGACTGAATCGTGTATTAATAAAACGGCGAATAGAGTAAGATGCAGTGTTGCAAAAGTGTAAAATTAAAACTCGTTAGATTTGGCATCTGAAAATCGGGAGATTTTTATACGGAATGAAACACAAGTAGTTTATGTTAATAATGCGTTAATTTATTTAATTATAATCAGTAAGTTACATATAATCATTTATAGTTTGATATATTGTACATTGATTAATCATTTTCGTCTTCTTACCACCTCTTACTACCTATTTTCGTGAACATTTTCTCATATTTATTAAAATTGTAACAACATTGATTGTTGTTTTCTATACATCATTTTGTGTGCAGAAGACCTACCATTGACTTAGTGGAAAGTTTAATCCGTTATTTTTGTGCGAGCTCTTCGTAACTAAGTTTTAACCTTGGATACTGCCGCCGTGCAACGTAGTGAGACAATAATGTCTCACTTGGAAAGCCTTCACGCCGCGGCCGTGTACTGTCGTTCTATGTGTTATATTTCTATGACATGTGCATGCAATTCTATGAATGGACTATAATGAACGACTAAAGCAAGTATAAGTTATCCAATTTGGGAAACAACCCGAACGAAGTTATCTTCAGAGACATTTGACAGCCTCCGTAGCGCAGAGGGCGAGCAGCCGGCTATGAAGCGAGAGGCCGCGGGTTCGATCCCCGCACCGAGACAATTATTTGTATGACTCACAGATATTTGTTCCGGGTCTGGGTGTTGTGAGACCGAAAGTATCTCGTAGTTCCTGATACCCACGACACCAAACTCGATCTTAGTGTGGGGTTAGGACTATGTATGTGACAGTTGGGTGTTATTTATTTATTTTCCCTTGTATACTCACCAGACAATAATAAACTCTATTATAAGGTATTTTAGTACAATTTGCTTTAATATACCGCGAAGTTGAATGGCCGTATTTTATTGTATGTAGTATTGTCGTATAGGCCGTATTGTATTGTATTACAGGTTTCTTTTAGTTTTGCCGTATTAATAATATTATGTTCCGTTTTTTATAAGAATATTATTTTACATTAGTTGAAAATCCAAAAATTCGGCAGATAGGACTGCTACATCGGGACATCGTGAGCAATGACCAAAATCAGTAAATATCCCGATAAATCGGGAAATTTTGCAACGCGGGCAAGATGCCTACACTCTTCACTACTCCAAATTCATAAGTTCCGTTTCACAAAAAATATATAACCACAATCACAATTTCGCATAAAAAATATTTTTTGCAAATTAAAATAAAATAAATCCCAACAATCACTCATTATTTACGTTCCGTAAATTTCATATTATTATCTATAGTGCCGTCTCGCAACATCTATCATCACAATTTCGCGTATAAAGAATTGTATTTTATTTTATAAGATATTTCAATAGATTCTCTTGTGTCAATAGTTGGCAAATATTTAGTTTTAATTCAGTTTGAATACATGTAATATAAACACACATACGACGAGGCTGTATGTGGTTGCTTCCTTGGCCTAATTGATGAAAGGCATAATTGAAAAAAAATAATTAGTGTCAGTTGTCTGGATTACGACTTGTCAACTAGACATACGTATAATATTTCGCGATAAGGAATGGTCACTTTAGTTCGCGGCTCCTCAACGAACTAGTTCGTTCTTTTAGTTCACGTCTCGAACCAAAGAAAGGCTAAAAAAATATTATTTGCACGAATTTTAACCGACTTTAAAAAAGGAGGAGGTTATTAATTAATCGACTTCAAAAAAGGAGGAGGTGAATTAACCGACTTAAAAAAGAGGAGGTTAACAATTCGTTGGAATCTTTTTTTATGTATGTTCCCGGATTAATTATTTTTTATTCTTTCATAATATGCTGCTGTTTTTTTTTTACTTGTACATACTTGGGGAATAGTGACGGCGTCTAAGGGACAACCCTTACCAAACGAACCCAACGATGACGGTGGCCTACTTACACAGTAGGCCACCAACACCTTTAGGTTTAAGCCAATCTTATCTGCATGTGGTACACTTTTCTGAGTAACGGACTAGGTGCTGGCGAAACCTGGGTTCTTGCCTTGCAGGGTATGGGGGACAGACCAGGGACCAAATGTTTGCTATTAGATCGTTTTGCGAGGCATGCATGTTGAAAAAAAAAGCTTCTGCATATCGCTTTCCTGGATCTGCAGAAGGCTTTTAACTTTGTGTCCCGACGGGTAATCTGGTGGGCCCTAAGGTTCAAAGGGGTGCCAGAAGCTTATGTTGACGTTATCGAAGACATGTTCTTCCGATCAAAGTCTTTGATTCGGACTGCTTTTGGCGTCACCAAACCCTTCCCGTTCACTATGGAGGTTCAGCAACCACCGTGGGTGTTCATGTACGCTGATGTCTAAGACAAACAGCGTCTAGGGGCCGCTTGAAAATGGCCGACTGAAAGGAAATGTGCTAAAGATCAAGTACATGAGTTGCGTAAACGTAGTATTTTATAAATGTTTTCAAATATTTTTTATCGAAGAAAGTAAAAGAAAATATTATGATGGGTTCCCATCTGTGAGACTAAAAAGTGCTGCGCACCGTATTTGAATATAGCTTAAAAAAGTACGATATTTCCCTAGTGGTTATTGACTACGTTACGAAAACAAGACCATCATTTGGCCAGTACTTCTGTGTATATGTACGATACGTGGTCTGTCAGCGTTATTTTAAGGAAATCCAGACGACCTCAAAAGCGCTGGCTGGACTTTTTAGAGAATGATATGAGAACCAATGGTCTTACTTTGGACGATACTCAAGACTTAGATTCTATCTAACTTATCAAACGAACTAAAGAACGAGAGATCTGGGAACTAGTTCGTTCATTTCTTCTGTGGGAGCTGTCCTCCGCACTGGTTCGTTCGCGAACTATATAAGTCTATTGTCAACAATGGTAATTTCTATAATAGAGGTATAATAAAATTTTATCAAGAAATAACTTTGAAATTCGTTAACTTAAGTGAAATTTGTCATCTCGAAAACAACGCTCTCCTAGAAAATAGAATAACTAATGTACTTTGTAAAAGAAGAACATTGCGGAGTGCGAGTGTGCACAAGAAAACAAGGTACTCGTTGATGGTGATGAACTAAGTGTGGAGTTGCGCCAGTTACAAGGCGTTTGTGATGCGTGTGCCGAAACCTATCCTGCACCGAGGTGCGACGAGACATTGAGGAAAACTTTTTACTGCCGTGCCGGGTCGGGCGTGGTTGGTATACCACCGCTTCCAAGGACTAGTGCCACACGTGCGCACACAAATATCGTGCATAATAGTGAAGTGTTGTAATTATGTGGTTTTTCAAGAGATTATGTACATACAATGTTAGTTTGTAAGGTGTATGTATGGGTTATTGATAATTATATACTCTTCGTAAAAAAACTTGAGTTTTTATATATTTTACGAATTCATCATCCTTGTTCGATACCAAATCATGTTCAGTGTAAAAAACAAAGCCATTTTTATCATAGATTTTCATTAAACAACAAGAAATAGTGTGAAAAGGCTATGTTTTTTGTGTTTAAATTCTTTGGTTGTTTGTCAATAAAATCAAGATTAGCGACTTTAAACCGGCGGCCATGCCCATTTAAGTTAAACGTTTATTTAAATCGAGATGAAGGGTAAAACCACGACGTGCAAGACGTTGAACTGAAATGATGCCAAAATGGAGTTTATTTTACGATTAAACGTCGTTTATCGCCTAGCCGCAAGTCACCCTAAAGAGTAAAACCACACAATTTAAATCTTCACTTTATTGCGAATTAAAAAATTACTTGCATAACTTAAGAATGTTTTAGATAAAAATGTCAAAACTGGACAGAGTCGCTGTAATTATAAAATATTATGCGCTTTTTTGTCACAAATAAATTATTGACGACATTTTGAAGGAGGAATGTTATGCCGAGTAGAAATCAAACGGCACACAAACGAAAATAATAAAATAATTATTACTATTTTCGCAAATATCTAATATTAAACACAACATTTTCTTATTGACATGGAAACCAGTCTCCAAATTGACACAATTCGGAATTACTTAATTTATTTTATTATTGCTACCAGGCGTTATAAAAATTGTAGAGTCAAAAATCAACAGTATGGTCACAATAAATGTAAAACTTCCTGTTACTATATCATGTTCACAGTTCTACTGGGGCGTCGGTTATTGTATCGTGTGTTCCGTGGAGCCAAATCTCATTTCTTCTTCTTTTTGTGTTTCTGAGCAGAATCTAGGGTGCTATCAGCCTTACGTTTGCCTGAATTTGTGCCCTTGCCAGTGGCATTGTTTCCAGGTGTATTAGGATTAGCATTTCCACTCTTTTTCTTCTTCTCTGCGCGTTCCTTTTCCTCTAACTCCTGATTTTCTCTTTCGATTAAAGTAATCAGTGTATTACACCTAGAAATTAGATATGTGATTTTTTAAACAGAATTTAGATAGACTTCGGTATTATTGTGTAAGGATTGAAAAGACCCCCTTTAAATTGCTATACTTTTTTTATTTTTCACGACTTTTACTAAATCTTGATTGAACTATATTAAATCTTTCGATCCAAGACTATAGCCTTCAATTCTTAAAAAATATGACCGCCGACCCTACTACATTGTAGTGGGATAAGAGCAAGAAGAAAATATATCATTAGGCACTATTCTATTATCGTACAATTTCATGATTAGATACTTTAAATACCTGCGTTGTAACTCAACAGCCGTGCGAGACTTCAAAAACCAGTCAAATCGAAATTGTGGAGCAGCATGCACGGCGGCTCGGAGCTCTTCATAGACGTTTTCTTTATCAAATCCCAATTTATGCAACATGCACACCAAAAACCTGTACAATTTAAAATATATAACATTCTAAATGCAGGCATGAATTGAATGCTACGCTCAGCTTAAATGTCTGTTGATAAGTATTCATCAAATGTGGTCCTAAAGCCGCGTCTCCTGCACTAAAGATTACACAAACACGGTATTGTCTATGCTGCAATGTTCCTTGAGCAGGAGACAGTGAAATACTTTTGCGTAAGTGCTTTTTGTGTTTTGTTTCGAAAAAAACATTTGCAGGAGACGCGGCTTAACTTGCGTTGGCTTCCAAGTCATTATTAAAAAATCGCATATAAAGGCATCTGGTCTGGAAATCTTTGGGGGAGGTCTATATCCAGCAGTAGACGTCCTGTGGTTGATGATGATGATGATGGGCATCCTCAGAAGTGTACATCACACGATTAAATATTGTATGCACTTTCATTACGCAGCGCGACCCTTAGCTCATGTGGACTGTTTTTTATATTATGTGTTTAGGTCCACGAATAGGCTAATGATGATCAAATTCTATTCTGTTTGACTTGCATTGCTTTCCTCGGTGGCGTAGTTGTATAGAGTGCGCGGTACGTCGTACCGGCATCGAACCCTAGACCACAGGACGATAGTCGATCGTCCTGTGGTCTAGGGTTCGATGCCGGGTCGTGTAGTGATATTTAATTTTAGCTACTCAGCACAACCTGGAGCTCGGGATAAATAGCCTTAGATGTTTATAATGACGAGGATCAAGTCAATAGGTAAAGCTTACAAATATTTTATGTTCCTGAACTGGCAACAAATTTAATATCTACCAGTCAGATTATAAGATGTGGAGACAAAGTAGAGTTTAATAAGGATGACTGGAATAGTAAAAATCAAGTAATAGCAACAGCAAATAATATCAACAATATGAAGCGGCTTAATATACCTGGACGTGTGACATACAAACAAGTTCTTTACCTGTGGCAGCAAAGAATGGGCATTTGACCTTTGGTAGTGAAAATGATAGAAAACTCTAAATATCTGATTTTAATTTTACTGCGATTGTCTTGCCGTCTATTTCCGAGTACACACGAACCGAACGAACGTTCGCGAATCTACACCTGTTGCGTTCATACAAACTAACTGTCGCTGTTGTGTGAATGCAACAGGCATAGATTCGCGAACGTTCGTTCGATTGGTGTGTACCTGGCATATCACAAAGGAAATAAACTCGGCGAGATATGGGGGATCTAGTTCGCCTCTGCCTACACCTTCAAGGATACAGGTGTGAGCTTATGACGTTTTATCCTTAGTTGGCAAATGGATCCTTTACAATTTACATGAAAAATCATTCGTTTATCATACTTTGAAACACTGTAGTAGACATGTAAAATGTAATGTGGGTGCGACCAATGGGTAAAGTTAGTTATTATAATATATAACCAAACCACAGTATTACCTATCCTCTTCTTCTACATAATTTTTTCCCTTATTCGTTCCGTACGAAATCCGGAGCTGATGAAATGGCGCACGATAACGAGCCATTTTTGCATCCAAGGCTTTCTTAATTGAGGCTCTTCTTTGGATTTTTGCTTCACCTCTTTCAATTTGCCCCATAATCCTGTCAATGTCTTGTAACTCATGGCATCTTTCCCAAAAAACGGCTGAATACTCCATAACCTGAAATGTTGCTTTTTAAGGTGCGTCTCTTGTACCTGATTTTCTCGAAACAAAACACAATGTGTTGTGTAGGTGTTTTGAGTAATGTTTTAGTGCAGGAAACGCGCCTTTAAATATCTTTGTTTCAAAGCGGACTATTAATATTATTTATCGTGCTAGATACTTACTTCCTCCGGTGTCTTTCCTTCGACATCTTTTGCAATATTTTCGATATCATCTCTACCATATTTTTCATTGGCTTTTATAAACTGGTTAAAGTCACGTTTCGTCCAATTTGTAAAACCTGTAAGTAAAAAATACTACCTGTTAAATACAATATGTTTTATTTTTCATTATCACATTACCACATATTACATAGATACACAATGTGATCTTACTAATATTATAAATGCGAAAGACTGGATGGATGATGTTTATTGTTTGAATGGCTACAGTCTGGAATAGCACATAGGTTAATTTTATCCCAGACAACTGTTCGGTACCCGTGGGCTAAATTTATTTAAAAAAATTCCGCGCGACGAAATCGCGGGCAACAGTTACTAAAAAATAAGTGTACCTTGTGTAAGTAATTGTTCTTTTTCTTGTATTTCTTCTTCAGTAAGTGCTTCTGCGTCATCTATCTTCCTTTGTTCTTCTCGTTGAATTTTTGCCGCGTCAGGCCCCAACTCGGGATTCCGGGGTACTTTGTATCTATATTAAAAATATTTACATTAAAATCGATCGATTCTAATAGCAACAAATAACGTAAGACAAGCTCTGGTATATAGCTAAGTTTTAACTTACCCCAAAGTTTTACGATAATGATAAATTTCTTGATCCAAAAGCTCGAAAAGTCGCGGTGGGAAAAACTGAAAGTCTTGAACGATTGGCTGCTTTGGAGGTCGCGGTGCCTGTAAGTTAAGAACGATAGTTTACCAAAAACCACATAATAAACACAGATAAAACAAAATGTGAAATAACTACTATGAAACTAATCTACTATTTATAAAGCAGGATGATAATGAACTTACATAATGTATTATAAATATATGTACATTTAAAATAAATAAATACTAATGACAGCATAAAGAGCTAATTATGAATATATTTAAATAAATGGTTAGATGATAATATATACAACAGAAGTTCCCAGTCTCCGCCAGCGTTGTTCTTAGCTCTTTACACGTTATTTACCTGTACCTTTGGCGCCTTCGGTTCAGAGACGCGCAGAGCCTCTCTGAAGTATGCATCCACTGCATAATTAGCTTTACGTTCACGTTTTGGTGGTTCGATCCAGCTACCGATAGGTATTACTTTTTGTTTCTCTCTGTAATCCTCCCCTAAATGCAACAGTATTATTTTTTTACATACATTTTTTACACCATGTAAAATTTTTAGAGACATAAACACAGAACAAAAATCTTAAAAATACGCTAATACTTAAATCTTTATCAAAATCAAACATTCCAATTTTCAGCATACATTCATCGACTACAGACGATATCGAGTTTCCCAAGCTTTCGACAAGTTAAGCTTAGCCAGAATTTACAATTACTATTTAGAACTTTAAGCCGTCAATACCTAGTGTGAAACTAACAAACTGTTTTTAACATTCCTCTACACAGAAATTGGCTTCAATAAGCAATTAAAACACTTATAAAACCTTCAAACTGATAAACTGAATCTGTAGTGGCGCCTGGAGTGTCCATTGTAAATTCACGTAACGAAGATTCACCAAGGCTCTCCAACTTTTGTTTCAATTCTTCAGTCTGTAAAAACATAAATTAACTTGTGTTTAGAAAAGTATTATCAAAATCAGCATGAAGGCCACAAATGCGGCATCATTGAGACATGTTCATTAATCTGATTGCACTAAGGTGCAAATATTACTATTGTTGATTGCTGTCCTATGTACCAAGCGAAAGATCACACCTTGACTTCTCCTTTCGCCAATATAGTGTCAATATCTTCATCGGTAATCTCTGAATCTTTAGACGAGAACACATGATTGGCTCCGTGCCTAATCATGTTAAGCATTTCATCTTTATTGAGCTGATTTTTGGTGTCCACCAGACGGCCCGATTGTATAACTAGTTTGTCCAATCGAAGTTTCACCTCCGCCCGTTCTACTATCTTTTCTTCGACAGTGTTTTCTGTGATTAATCGGAAAACTCGTACCTGCGACAAGGAACAACAGACTAGAAAATAATTACTCAATCACGGTAAACATCAATGTAATACAAATATTATTATTTTACTTGTTTCGTTTGACCAATTCGATGCGCTCTGTCCATAGCCTGCAAATCCATTTGAGGATTCCAATCGGAATCATAAATGATGACAACATCAGCCGACGTGAGATTGATACCGAGGCCGCCAGCTCGTGTTGACAACATAAATACAAACTTCTCACTGCCCTCCATATTGTATTCCTCAATCTGCCTGTTTCTATCTTCATGGGGCGTTTGACCATCTAAACGGCAATACTGAAAACATCATATTACCTTCAACATTTTATTCCATTTCATTATTTATTGTGCTAATAAATAATTGTGCTAACAGGTTACATAAATCTTCCTAAAATGAATAAACATGCAAACAAAACGAATTAGATATGCATTAGATATTTCAAAAGGGGAAGAGAAACAGGTTTAATGTAGGCGAGCACTCGTAAAACTATAACCAAATCTTATGTGCAACATGCATGAAAAGTATATTGCGTCAATCCTACAGTTGAATGGGATAGGGTGGATGAAGAAGTAAGGAGAAGATCCACACTATGGCTTACTTAACTGGCTTACATTGGCACCACATTCTCCAGTAAGATTACATTCAATAAGATAGGGGTAATAGGACAAAGTGACTGAATATTTTATATACACACATTGTTTTGTGTCTGCATTACCCTCAGGTAGACTGGTAGATAATGCCTTTGGCATTAAGTCCACCTTTATACATGTTTTGTATATAAAGTTTAAATAAATTTATCAAGGTATAAAAATTTCTTGATGCCAATCAATACATACCTTGTACTGCCTCCACAGGCAATAATCTTCGAGTATATCCAACATTCTTGTCATTTGAGAGAAGATTAGGACTCTTGAGCCTTGTTCACGTAATTTTGGTAGTAACTTGTCCAATATGGTAAGTTTCCCGCAGTTGTATACTAAATGTTCATCGGTAGTGTATGGTGGGCCTGGTTCCGCTCCATCAAACAAGTATGGGTGATTGCAGCACTTGCGCAGTTGCATGAGAATGTTTTGCAGTCGCATTTTTTCTACTTTACCAGCCCCATTAACTGTAGACATTAAAAGTAATATATGTAGATCACTATTAGATACTTTGTCAACTTACCCAGGGCTTCTTAAGTGTGCATAATGAGTTTGTAGCTTTGGACATATACAATGTTAGTCGAAAATAATGTAAAAAGCTGAAAAGACATATAGTACGCGTAATAACGAACAACTTTTATACTTGCAAATTTTTCAATATATGTACCCAAAGAGATTTGATATTATTAAGAATCACGTAAGGTATATTATCTCTCTATATTATTTCGCTGGCCAACCTGGCGCGCGTATATTTCAAATAACCGATCGATCGCTATTAGCGATAAGGCCGCCCATTGTTACACTAAGCTTTTGTTTATTGTTTTCATTCTACCTTGTAAGTTTTATGTGGTGTACAATAAAGAGTTAAAATAAATAAATAACCAGAGCGACTTATGACCGCTAGGTCATAACTTTTGGATCACAAGTTTTGTGCTGTTGTCCCGTCTATATACTGTTGAATGTCTTTATATGTATGTACCTAATACTTTCATAGATAATGTCACATAAAGATTTTATAAAAAAGAATCACATACACAACTATAAGATCAGCTGTTTCATATTTAGGGTCATGAAACACGTGGCAACGGATGTCAAACGAAGTACCGACGCCGATATATGTCATAAATCCGAAAATAATTAAGGGTCGCATAGTAAGTACCTACCTACATCGATTAATTAAAACGATCGCACGGCGTAGCGCGGACATGTGAAGCCCACATTACACTTGTACTCTAAAGAGGTGACGTGGCACGCCTCTTCGCAATAGTGAGATAGGTGTTTTGTGTCTTTTAAAATAAAAAGCAATTTTATATGAAAAAGAAATGTGTCATTATTGAGATGGGGCACCTATGGTAGAAATATATACCAGCAATAGATTAATTTGGCCAATTACATTTTATAACTGAGTGTGCCTTATAGGCTATACATTAAACTCAAACAACACATGTATGTTGTGCAAAATGAACAGAATTTTTTAAATCTAAACTGTGATAATATCAACATAAATATTTATTAAACTCACCCACATCTATGTCCTTCATAAGTACTTTTGTGTACCAATCTCTTTGCATTTTACTTAAACCCACATAAACCTTAACTTCTTTTTTAGGCTTCAATTTTTTTTCTACCTCTGATTTTAGACGTCTAAGCAAGAAGGGTCTTAATACTGCATGCAATCTTGATACTAGCTGATTGTCTCCAAGTGCCGCATTGGTGTTGAACCAAGAATCAAAATCCTAAAAAATAAATGTACATATTATAAATCAATAAACTATTTGAAAACTTGTTTTTTATCGACCGACTTCCAAAAAGGAGGAGGTCCTCAATTTGTTTGTATTTTTTTAATGTATGTTACGCGATATCTTCGCCAAATGTGGACCGATTTTCAAAATTCTTTTTATGTTTGATAGAACATATTTCAAGGGTGGTCCCATATAAATTTGGTCACAATCGGATTTTAGGTCGGTCGTTAAGTTTTTATCAGTTTTCGGTATGAAAGAGTCCCCTATCATTATATTTTGCTTGTCTCATAATAATCTTTTGGATTTGCATATATAAAAAAATTACAATATTCACTGATCAATTACGTGAATCTATGGTTTTCGGTCTGAGATGTAGTGATTAGCACTTTGTTGTGCTTGAATAAAAAATAATCAAAATAATTTAAATTACTTACATCTGAGCTATTAAATACATCAGGTAGCAGGAAGTTCAGAAGTGCCCAAAGCTCATGGAGATTATTTTGTAATGGGGTTCCAGTAAGCAAAAGTCTATTCATACTCTTGAATTCTCTAAGTAGTTCAGAAAGTTTCGACTTTTCATTTTTAATGCGGTGAGCCTCATCAATAACCATGTACCTCCAATTAAACTTCTTGAAAACAGACTTCTCTCGTATTATCATCTCATACGATGTGATGCAGACATCCCAGTTTCCAGGCATAAGTGTTTCACGTATGAATGTGTTCTATAAAAAAAACATACAATCAATATCAGATTAGTACAAAGTTATTATAATATTTTGTCCTATCTACTTTAAGTTGGTTTTAATGACTGCCTCGGTGTTGTGGTGGTATTTCGGTACGACTACGGTTCTGAGGTCTCGGGTTCGATCCCCGGGTCGGGCAAAGTGATATTGGATTTTTCCATATCAGCCCGGAGTCGGGAATTTGTGCCAGATATGGCGATAGGCTCGCCCCCTATCACATCTGGGACGGAACTAAGCTCGGCGAAATGTGGGTGTTCTAGTTCGCTAGTGCGCCTCTGCCTACCCCTTCGGGGATACAGGCATGAGCTTATGTTATGTTATGGTTTTAATAGTTCTCTAACTAAACATTAAAATAACTATAGTCTTAGTAACTTAAGTCATGCATGATATCGACCTAAATCACATTTATATTGTGCCAATATGGAGGTACTTATTGCACTGAGCTGAGTAAAACTTCACAAATTTACAAAACATAAAATATCATATTACATACCCTAGTTTCTTGATCACCAATAAGACATACGGCTTTCAATGAGGGGCACCATTTTTTGAACTCATTCATCCAGTTTGTTAGTGTTGATTTTGGCACTATAACAATATGCGGTCCAGGAACATTCCTAAAAAAAATTGTTATTTTTCTTGTATCTAAGCTTTCAAAGCCATAATTAGATCCGGTCTTGGTGGTATATGTAAACAGGGTATGTCACTGCTTTTTCATCTGTTATAATCATAATCATTATTTCCTGTTTAAATTTTTACTATTATTTTGATTGATTATGGAATTATTATTCTTATTATTCAGGTTTATCTGGAAATCTTTGGGGGAGGCCTATGTTCAGCAGTGGATGTCCTATGGCTGATGATGATGATAATGATTATTATTATTATTTAGCTGCATACAATTTTTTACAAAAAAAAATAGTAAACAGGAGAGTAACAATAATGATTATAAGAGATGAAAAAAAGTGACAGCTTCAAATAACAGTAAAGGAACATATTAGTATACTGACATCGCCACCATAACAGTGCCAGCATTAGAAAGAGAGAGCAAAATTCATTCTTACTCATTGCAAAATCTGAAATATGAATTATTGCATTATTTTTCAAACATTGACTGAGGTAATTTTTATAAAAAAGATTCTTCTTTGTCTACACCTACACTACTATTATAAGGTACTTACTTAAAATGTTTCATATAACCAAGTAAGGAAATTGTTTGTAGAGTTTTACCAAGGCCCATCTCATCTGCTAAAATACCATTTATGCCATTTTCATACAGTGATATCATCCAATTTAGACCACGGACTTGGTAATCTCTCATTTCACCATTTTTAACATAATGTGGAGATGCTTCAAAACGAAATATGTTTTTCTGTTTTGTGTTCGTTTCTGCAAGCAGCTCTTCATCTTCTTCTTGCTCTGTTTTACGATGACGATGACTGAAAATAAAAAAGTTCTAAAATATTGTAAAATTTCTAAAGGTTGTCTGGTAGAAATCGCTGTAAGCGATAAGACCGCCTATTGTTTACACTTTGTATTGCTTATTCATTTTTGTAAATTGTTTTTTTTTCTTGGTGTACAATAAAGAGTTATCTATCTATTAATTTTATGCTTTTAAAAATAACTGCATTATATTAATAATTTTGCCAGTAACTAACTATATTTACATACGACTATGAGGTACATATGGTGATGTACATTTTGGGTGTGTGCTGTGTCCAGCTAAATCAAAAGTGGAATGTCACTTGGACTAAGATTAAGGGTGAAATTGTTTTAATAATTGAACTGATCACCCGTCTGTGCAACTGCCAATGTCTCCGGTCCCCACCATAAATACCAAATCCCATGTAAGTTCATAGCATTGTAAATTTACTGTTTTAATAATCAAGTTAAAAGGTACAAATATTTTTATAAAAATTGAAAACAGAATTTTATTGAAAAAAAAATGTAATGACAACTTTATCTAGCCTTTTAAGGATAAAGACTGATGTCCCTTACATGATTTTCATTTAGTTCAGCTACAGTCCTCCAGTTCAATATCAGGGTGAAATTTACAGAAAAACTTGTATAACAATTATTTAAATTTGTGACTCATAGCAAAAACTAAGTGTACTCTGTAAAGACTATCAGTGTAGACTATTTAGATTCTCTTAAATAGTGACGAGTGGTTCGGCCACCAGTGGCCAACTTAAAATTACTAATTAACATACATCATAACATGAACTTACTAATTAAGTTTATTTAATTTCAATGAACTTGTGATTACTCACTTACGTTTTATAAAATAACTACCTATGAAGCTCAGAAATTCCATCCCCTGCATAGAGGTAGGTACATAAATTATACAAAGAATTACCTACTTATTTTAGTGAGTAGGTATTTGGATAGTCCTAGATCGTTATTTTTTTCCAAGACTGGGAATACACATGATCGAATAAATTAAAACTCTAGTACTCACTCTCCTGCACCTGATGAATCAGTATCTTTAATCTTTTTGGGTCTTCCAGCTTTCGCCTTAGGAGGGCTACTACCAGATTTAGGAGTATTCGACATAAAATGCGAGAAAATTTCAGTTTGCTTCAACAAAAACTCAAATCGCTTAGATCGATCAGTCTCGATCTTGCTCTCAAAGTCACCTTCTTTCCCTCTCGATGATGTAGTATCGCTGGACGAGCCATTCTGAGAAATTGTTAAATCACATAGAGAAATAAACGTTATGGTAAATTCATTTGTAAGCAAAATTCTTTCAAAAAGTTCAATTTTTGGTAAGTACTCACTGAATTGTCACCAACGTCTGCAACATCCACAGTTTCTTCCGTTTGAGACATTTTCAAAGAAATACAGATTGTACGATTGAACCGTTGTAGTTACATTGATTTTTTGAGTAAACGCGTGGTTGGGAAGCTTTCACAAATCACAACAAATAGGCAAGCCAGCCGGGCGCGAAAATGATGCGTCCGGCATTGGCCTTTGGCATTGGCTTTTTTTTAATGACTACTTTTGTTTTTTTTTATCTTGTTCATAGCCATGGATACAATGTCCTTCAGCCGTATACTTTTTATATTTTTTTTATACTTTGTTTAGTATATCTAAGTTTTCGCAAGTGCAATGAAGTCAGATGTGTTCGATTTCAAGGCCCTGCTGGAATTTTGGCGTCAATTCTTTCCAGTTTGATGCTTTTTAGACGAATTTTTCGCAACGGAGGAATCGAACATGGTCGACCATCCATCCGACAAAAAGCATCCAACATAACTTATTTCAAAGCATCCACAACATACTGTCCGTCTTCGTTAATGTTTATCGCATAAATTCACATCACATTTAAACCACAAACACAACTTTAGACTAGACTAGACTGATTACTATAGACAGTGTTGCCAGATGGTTAGCGCAAAATTACGATATACATTAGGTCAAAATTACTTAATACGGTGTTTGATCCAAAAGAAATACCGTAGAATTACGGTAGTTTTTATTTCCCTTTCGCCTTTAATTACAAACATCACATAAGATAACATAACACACAATCACACATCAAATAACTTAAACAACATTTTAAGCGACTTTATGTTATTATATTAATCAAAGACGCTTTCATAACGCTTTTTTTATAAAAAGCATTAATTTTTTGTAACAACATTATGGCGTTAAAATTCTTTGAATAAGTGGTTTAAAGTTATGGCAAATATTATAATAAATTATTTAATTAATTAATTAAAAATCGTCTTTTTTTATGTATGTTGCCCGATATCTCCGCCAAATAAGGATCGATTGTTAAGATTATCTTCGTGTTTGATAGAACTTATTCCAAGGATCGTCCGTTATTATGATTTACGGCCGGTTTTTATAAACAATCTCAGTTCGAATGTGCAGATAGATTACAAAAATTAACCAATAAGAAAACAGTTTGAACATGACTCCGTGAAATGACTTGAATTGATTGGTTTATTATCGCGATCTATCTGCACTCTAAGCTGAAATCGTTTATTGAAACCGGCCGTTAAGACACGAATTTGAATCTTCGTGAATCCGCTGACAGTTTAAGCGAAAATAAATTATTATTAGAGAAGAGTGGGAATTCTGGGCCTTCGGAAATCTGATGCACAAATCGAAACGGAACAGCAAAAGACCATGCCGCCAATAAGTTATAGAAAGTACATACTATAGTATAGACCATGATTGATAGATAAAGGTAATATAAAATGATTTATATTAGCATTTTTATGTTTTTTTTTTTTGTGGATACTATAGTAGCCAGTGACGCATTCCATACGGTACGGTACGGTAACTTTCATACACATTTTGATTATTGTAGGTGGCAGATTTGAATTCAAAAGTAAAAAATACCGCAGATCTAACATAATTACGGTGGATTGGCAACATTGACCATAGAATAAGTATAAGTAAATATTATAAACCATAGAGATAGAATGAATAGAGTAGCCATGCGCGCAGTGTGACCGTTTTCAGTAATTTATTACTTTTTCAGTATACTTTGATGTATTTTTGGACCATCAGTAATTTTATAGGTATATTGGTGGAGGTCAGTAATATATCGGTATATTTTGAATAAAATACATGGTGACTAATAAAAAGTGTAGTCACTATACTTGCGCAGAGAACAAATTGCACAGTTGATACCAAATTATAATCCGGTATACACATAATATTGTTGCATGGTTACACAGCTGAACGTAACGGCGCAGTTTTATTAAATATCCACAAAACAAAAAGTGGTGAACGCGCCTAAAGAAGTTAATTTACACTTCAAAAATCATTCGTCACCCTATTAGACAAACACAAATCTACTCGAAATCAATCTCGCGCTGAGAGCATTTTTCACTATCAGTGCGCAGTCATCTATAAGCGGAGCGATTCCAACGTCTTTGATTCTACCTCATTCATAATTAATCATCTATGTGCCTATTTGTCGCGACGCAGTTCCGTTTCAATAAGATACGTTTCCGTTTCATCGAGACGCATTTCCGTTGCATCGAGTCTCAAATCACGATTGTAGTTTCACTTAAAAAAAATAATGCGTACCTACGTTGCCCCCTGTTGCTTCCTTATCGTCCACAGCAACCTGCAAGGCGACGCGACGTTCAGTGCGAAGAGCATAAGCAGAATAAAGTAGAGGATTAGTATTATTGCTCTAGACCCTAAAGTACTATCTCTATAGAGGTAGGTAGAGTTAAATCTTTATTCAGGTTATCGCCGTCCACTGCTGAACGTAGGCTTCCCCTAGTAAGCGCCAACCATCCCGGTCTTGCCTATACGGTAGCGGGTAATATGTAAACTATGATAAACAAAACAAATACATGTAAGTACTTATTATATTATATTTCAGCTTCTGTTTAATCCAGGCATACTTTTTAATGCATTGTTGATTAGACTATCCAAGAACTGTTCTTTCTCTTCTTCCAAGTCATATTTTGAATATATCGACCAAGGAACCTGAAAAATATATATATGTAGGTATTTGTATTACACTCATATCTAGTGATGCAAATTACTCGTACAAGAACTAGCTAGTGACCTGGAAACATCTATGTCTACTCCCTTGTATTACATAGGAATAGCTAGTTTTAGATAAGTAGGTACCTAATTGCTTTTTGTACACTCAAAACAATAATTGGAAAGTAAATTATTCCTTTAACTTAATTATTAGGCCAAAATACGCAGAATGGCGCAAATACCACATTAGATGACGCAAGCATCATAAGGTAACGTACCCATATTACGTGATCCGTGCAGTGGGCTGAAGGGGTCTTAGGTTTTCGTCACGTAATATCCTCTAGGGAAATCTCGTGCTTTTTCGAGCTATTTTCGCATATAGCAAATAATATGACGCGCAGCGTTTAGCACCTTTAAACATCGACCTTCAAATTCACAGGTGGCAACACATCATAATATTTTGGTTCTTTAACTTTTTTCGACAAAAAAAATATTTCAAACCATATTTGTACATTATTACGTGAAAACTGGAGGGGCAGGGAGTGGCCTTGGCGTATACTACGGGTAGTCACCGATGGGGGGGAGAGGTATAAAAAATGTAAACAATGGGTCACGAATATGGATTATGGGTACGTCCCTTATGGTTGATATCACATTGAATAAAATGAGTAAGAATCAATTCCCGAAATAAAAAATAATACCTTAATACCTATTATTTTTTGAGACCCTCAGACCGTGTGGATTTTGGAACCGTGCAGGTACTACAGAAGAGACGATACAAACAACTCGAGGGCGCATATCTTCAGTACCACTGCATATTGTGCACTGCACCACTGCAGTGATGCCATCAGGTCCACTCGACTTGCGGGTATCGGGGAGCCTCAGTTCCCGCCTGATAGCACGTTATATAATGCGTATTTCAGACAAGGAACTCTCACACCGTAAAATGTTTGGTGGAGTGGCTCCCCCATCATCCAATGTCAAGTTAGAGGCGAAGAGTTTAGCCAAGAGATCGGCCTACTCTAGGCCTGATTTCCGTCGGACTAGTGCAGTGGTGGGAGACTAGACCGGCAGAAGTTGCCCTCGGCAGACTTTGCGAGCGATCAAAATTCCCGGCTTCCGCAGGGGTAACTGGTTAGTCGCTCACCAGTTCGACCAATATGCTCTGCCTTTGCCCTGCCAATAGCGTTCTTGCTAGACCTAGAGACGGCATTATACAATCGCCTCTCCTTTCCAGCATCGCGTCATAACAGCCTTCGGCATTGGATCACTGCGTACGCAGACCTTTTGAAGCGCGCAGCAACCGCGCTGGCTTTATTATACCAGGGAGAACTGTGGCAACCGACGCGTACCTCAGAGTGAGGAATAAAAAGTTCCATTCTCTGAAGCACCATGTCAATAACAAGATAGCGCACTCGTCCATGATGCTGGAAGAGAAAATGGGAAGAGATGCTGGGAAATATGATAAAACTCACGCAATCCATCCCAATCTGCTGACTTGTACTGCCAGAATACTATATGTGAAAACTATTAAAAGAACAAATCTTTTATACACAGTTATTCCAAACATATTTGTAATTATCATGAATAACGATAATTTTATTGACGCGTGTAGGGATAACTTTTAGCATTCAAAGCACACAGACGACAGTAAAGTTGCCTGGGGGTTTTCGTTTGTGAGGATAGTGCGGTAATAACAGTGGCGCTTGGTCTCCGATGTCCGTTTGGGCACGTAATTGGCGTCAAATTTTAAATATTCGGCAGCGATGCCCATGTCTATCTGTATTGAGCATTTTGTCGAATAACTAATTACTACTGTACCTCAGAGGCATACAACACCAAACGCCAAAACACAAATATAGGAGGCGAAAATGTGCGTTGCATATGTATGAAGGCAGTACTGTTCGGTTTAATTAAAAGTTGTAGAAATTATTTTAACTGTATTTAACATATTTATGTATTATACCATTATAAAGACCTGGTGTTTGCGCATCTATTAGCGTATAAAACAGGATTTTTGGAAAAAAAATTGTTACTATTGTATCATTCTGAAAGACTACCATAAATAAATTGAAATACAAGGTACCTACTACCTAATGTTGCCCTCTTAATGGCGCAAAAACATTAAAAACACCTACCAGTGCTGCATGAAAACCCAATTGTTGTAGCTCGTTTATTTTTATTATGAATTGGCCAGTAGGAGTGTCAGTACCATGTAAAATGGCATTTCTTCCAGCAATTACCAAAACAACCCATTTATTCTCATCAGGAGGTCTTTGTAGTAATCCAAAATTAGAGATAGAAAATGCATCCTTAACTGGCAAAGGCTTTCCATAGGCATCATTGCATATAATTATATCTGTAAGGGAATGGAATGTAATTATTCAATATACATTGCTGGAAATATGGATTAAGAATATGGTAGATTTCTAATTTGGTCTACCTATGCCTTCAGGGATATAGTAGTGGGTCTATATATGTATATCAAAAATAAAAGAAGCGAGATCTCCACCAAGGCAACTTTAAAAGAAAGGACTAAGGAAACACCCTCCTTTTACTACATGTAATATTAATTACATGTAAAAAGGAGGTCACTAGGCCACCCACTTTTTATTTTACCAACTGCCAATTAGACTTAGTGTAGAGGAATGGGTGTCAGTGTTCCTCCACCAGAGAGGAGATCTCGTCAAGCGGGTGTCGTGCCTGACCGCCGCAGCCCCTCCATCGGTTGATCTTCAGACGTTGTATATATGTATGCAACGTCTGCCCCAAACTGCAATTTAGTATGGATGCATTGATTGGTGGTCCATGTTGTAGGCTCCGCCGGTTGTTTCGTAAGTAGACGTTATATGCGTTGGCGCGCGATGCTTGCATTTAGTTCGGAGTGTTTGGCAGAGATGTCGCCACATTAGTTTATTCAAAATAAAGTTCACGAAAAGAAAAATAAATAGAACAGGTAAGAAATAATACAAGTATTAAGTCTGTTTTACAAAACAATGATGAGGCTATCATTTAATATTGTGTTGTATCTTCACTCTATAATTATCATAATAATCAGGCATTAATCCAATTTTAGGATAAGATTTTTGTATCTATGTAAACATAATATAAAAAATTCATAAGTACTTATACACTTTCATTGTGTTTTTTGCACTAGTAAGTGTATATTTATTTTGTGTATATTTTATTGTATTATACAGGTGTTTCATAAAGTTGGTATCAATAATAAATACACCTAAAGAGGGGGTGGCTAACAATCTAGTGGTAAAGTTTAAAATTTCATAAGGCTCATAGTTTTTGAATAATGGAAACATGAATTTGAGACCTAAACATTTTTCTGGCTCATTGGATCAGCTGTAGTAGCTGTACATTTTGCAAACCACCTATGGGGTAATAATTATTTTTAGCATACACAAAACCATTCCTATATTAATTGCAAGGATTTACAATACGCATTTTGAATTTAAAATCCCCATGGTTAATAAGTGATTAAAAAAATTAAGTTCAATTTTTGTTTTTTAACTTTACCATTACACTTTAACGGCCGGTTCCAATGAACAATCTCAGTTTCAATGTGCAGATAGATTAAAAAATAGAAAATTAGTCAATAAGAACACAGTTTGTACATGACTCTGTCAAATAACTTGATTTGATTGGTTCATAATCGCAATCTATCTACACTCTAAACTGAGATTGTTTATTGAAACCGGCCATAAATCATTCTCCCTGAATGTGGAATTGTTATTGATAGCAATTTTATGAAACACCAGTTTAAGTACTTACCTCCTCTTTGATGATGTGGTAAGATATGATCAGCTACAACATAATTATTTCCACCTCTACTATTTCTCAAAACCTTCATTACATCCAACATCATTCTTTCTGTGATATTATATTGTTTAACATACTCCTCAGATGGTACAAAATCTGTATATTTTTTTGCTAAGATAGCCATGGCTCTTTTATCTAGCCGATTCATTTCAGCATTACTATTAAATATTTCAGCGACATTGTTAATCACTAGAATTTCCCTTCCATAAGAATGTATCTGCTTTCCATATGTAACAGTTAAAAATTCCTTACTTAATGCTTTGCTCATAAGATCTATAGGATAAAAACCAAGAAGTCCTAAATATGATACACAGCATGCAAATGATCTTCCATATTGTAAAATTTCTTTTTCTCTTTCAGGTCTTCTTAATTCATCCATTACTTTTGTAAAAAAACAATCCTTTGTATTTGGTACAAAATTAAATGTTCCATAAGTTAATACCAAACGTTCTATGTCTTTCATTCTAGCATTTGGCATCTGCTGCATTGTGTATTTTGCTACAAGTGTTAAACAATCTTTATGTAATGTGAGGGTAGACATACCCACCAAAGCCAAGTGAATGTTACACATAATAGATAATCTAGGAACTTCATGCTGTAATATATCAAGCATTTGGTATATGCTATCATCCACAGTCATTTTTACTGAATACCTTATTATTTTTAATAATGCAGCTAAAGAAACCTCGTGAATAGTTTTTGAGTTTTTCATAACTATATCCATAATCTGAGATACTAATTTCATGCTCCTTATAGGAGTTTTGCTTTTAAAGAAACCCATAGACATAATTGCTAATTCATCAATAGAGAATTTTGATAAATTATTGTCCCAGTATATTTCAAGATTATGCATATCAAAGGGTTGTTTTCTCATAACACCAACAAAAAATACAGTTTGCACAACTTGACCGGGAGTCAAATTTTTTACTTTAGATGACAACTTATTCAAACTTTTAACAGAAAACTCACTTACTCTTGTAACATTTATCATATAAAATAAAGCTACAAAATTCAGTAATTGATCATAAGACCAATGCCTTAATCTGTTCAAGCATTCATCATCTAATGCTGCCCACACCTCTATATAATTTCTTGTTCTAATAGATGGTGTCTCTGGCCACATATTCAATGAATAGAACAATGATTCTAGTTCTTTATCTGTTGCTAATGTTATGTTATCTGTAAGAACATCTATATAATTGTCAAACATTGTATTCGATATACACAAATTATTTTCTGCACAATACACTGCTATCTTAGGGAACACCATAAACACTTCACTTGGTGTTCTCTTTGCCCAGTCCTCCAACAAAATCTCTTGAAATTGCACCGTAGATAATGAGGTGCGGACTGCTTTTGTTAAACTTATAGCGTATCCTTTACTTTCTAGGATATTATACGCATATTTGTTTTCATGTTCCATATAGAGTTTTGCACATAACTGTGAGTTAACATTAAAGTATCTGTTGCATTTTTGTAATAGTTTGGTAGTACCAAGGCGTTGAAGCTGTCTGCCATGTTTTGCATAAGCCAAATTTCGAGCTATTGTTATAAAAATAGACATTTTTGGTTGAAAACTATAAACAGTTGTAAACAAATAACAGTGTTATATTCAGTTATATTATAAAATAGTACTCTGGCCAGTGGCCATTACATTATGTTGTATTTATCGTCGCAATGTGATTATCTAACTAACAATATGCTGTAAATAATGATAAAACTGTTTTATTAAAACGGAAAAATATATTTTAATCTAGAGATTATGAACATGTTTTGAAAATTGGTTTTAATTTTAGGATTTTAGGTTAGTTTTCATTTTTTTTTTTAATTTTCCCTTTCGGGAAGGCAAAGGGATCTAGCCCATACAGCCTAGTCTTAAGTGCTTTTTATTTCTTTATTTGCTTATATCTAATTTTTCACAAGTGCAATGAAATCGGATGTGTTCGATTTCAAGGCCCTGCTGGAGTTTTGGCGTTAATTCCTTCCAGTTTGATGCTTTTCAGACGATTTTCTCGCAGCAGAGGAGTCGAACATGGTCGACACATCCACCCGACAAAAAGCGTCCATAATCACTTATTTCAAAGCTTCCACATACTGTCCATCTTCGTTGATGTTTATTGCTTAGATTCACATCACATTTCAGCCACAAGCACAACTTTAGACTAGAATATGAAATCATTAAAACAAGCGACCACCCGCACCGTCAGAATTCCCGCCAAAACCCCCATTTTTTTTATTTGTTCCACAGAGAATAGGCTAAAGTCTGAGAGCATACCGCTAAGTAATTTGTTAATGTCAAACCGATCATTTCATATTTTTTTAATATTCGGCAAGTAGCTGTTAGGGGTTATCGTCAGGCAGGCAGCCAGTCGTAAAAACGAAGCCAAATAAATTTCAGCAATATGCTGGAAAAAATGTGTTACGCCAAACTAAAAATGTAAACTGGGAGTGTAAATGTATGATTATAGCAGCATGGATAGGCGACAGGATCACATTCCTGACCTACACTTTTACTTACTCTTTCACTGTATCCCTGTACGTACCTACTTTGCCTGCCCGAATGAGTCGGCTATATCGGATCGATACAATACGACAGCCTTATAGACATGGTAATACAAATCTCTGCCTTACCGTCGCAAACCCTATTGTATTCCTTTCCTTTTATATTGACGATGAACTCATCAGTCACCACTCTTAAAATTAGGTGACATAGGTGTGTCGAGATTACTTAGGTACTTAGATTATCCTACTTAGGTACAATAAATAACTGTCTTGGTGACATAGTTGTGTTACTAGTGTTACGAACAAGGATTACGAATTACGATACGACTAACGTCCTGAGGTCTCGAGTTCGATCGCCGGAGTATGGTGATATTAGCGGATTTTGGAATTAGAACTCGATATGGCAATAGGCTTGCCCCCTCTTCATAGCACGTTAATAATCTTAGCAAAAAGTGGTTGCATTAGTTTCACCCTTTTTAACACTTCGGAAATAATAGGTGCGAGTCACGAATGTGTGAGTATGTAGGTATGTAATTATAATATTCATTAATGTTAATATAAACAAACATGACAAATAAAATAATATGGCATTTTTTATTCACATTGCACCCAATGATCTGATTGAGCCCAACAACCAAAATATTGCGGTTTCAAGTTAAGCAGTTTTATAAATTCTGTTGATCCAAGACCCGCAACTGGTATCGGCCGAAGTTGGTCTTCAATTTCTCTTTTTTCTCCAAGATATAAATATTTATCAATCCAACGTAAACGACATTGCTTAAACTAAAATTATAAGATATTTTTTTTGAAAACACAGCTCAGTTACATATTAAGTAATACTTAATACAAATAGGATCAAAAATTACGACATCGCTAAATAATATTAACCGTTTTGAAATGACTCAATATAAGATAGTGTAGGATTGTTTTATCAGGAACCTACCTAAATAAACATTCATAGTGGAATTTAAGGAATAAGCCGAGCACGACAAACTTTAGTTTACAGAAAAAAAACGAAATGAAAATGCAATGTCTACCCCATGGGTCTACCCACAGAGAATAACTAGCAATTATAATTCTTCTATTCTTCTTCTTTCCACGCGAACCCGACTCACACTTGATGCGGTTTTAATAAACATACAAGTACAGATGTGCACTAGCGAACTAGAACACCTACATTTTGCTGATCTTAGTTCTGTCCCAGATATAATAGGGAGCGAGCTACATTGTGTAGCGAGCCCATCGCCATTATCATCATCATCATCATCATAATGATATCGCCATACCGGGCCCAGACTCCGGGCTGATATTAAAAAAATCTAATATCACTGCCCGATCGGGGATCGAACCCGAGACCCCAGGACGATAGTCGTACCATGCACGCAATACTATAAGGTACGCCACCGAGGCAGTCAAAAGCAGTCTTTAATAAAATACTAACTAAGGTATGTATCTACAGGCTACAGCTAAACTAGATCAGCCAATTCTTTAAATATATATGTAGGCCCTTACTTATAAAAACATTTTAGCTGAGCAAATGGCTACTACTAATTATTAATTAGACAATCTATTAAAGTGAGTGAACTAAATTTTGGGCAAGTCATTTGTGGTAATATTATTTATAACGGGATGTATCAGCAATCAACATTCTTCTAACCTGCATAGAGACCTCCTGGTTCGTAGAAACTGAACGTCTATTTATTACGTTACTTGGCGGTCCAATAAAAGGCCAGATCTTTGTCTCTTTATTCTTTAGCTCAGAGACGTAAATGGTCCATATATTCCAAAATGTCTAAAAATTAACTTTTCTATTTTTCTGATACTAATTAATGCTCCAGCTACTACAGTTTTTAGTAAATAGGTAGGATATAAAAAAAAAATTAAATGTACTAAGAGTTGAGACTTAAGTTGAGGCTAAGTTAGTATGTACCTACCATATAATATTAGTTAAGGAAAATACCTATACATGATATGATATTCAAACTAGAAATTTTCTAAAAATCTAATACTTTCCTATAGTGGGGTAAACAGTTCCCCATTTCTTTCTTTTAAGTTCTGATTCAATCTATTTCACTGCCCAACGAAATCAAACTTTTTTCTGTTCCCACTTGTCGGGGGTTTTTATACTATTCCTTACTACTTTAGCGTTGCTGATTTCAAATTTGACTTCAGTTTTTATCAATTGGCGCTAGTTTTTTTCTTAGCATACCGATAATTCCGATACGAGAGTTACGAGGTATCAGGGTTTGTTTTCTGTT
Organism: Clanis bilineata; assembly: GCA_036417725.1. Lineage (NCBI taxonomy): Eukaryota > Metazoa > Arthropoda > Insecta > Lepidoptera > Sphingidae > Clanis > Clanis bilineata. Next base: position 7,772,348 of record CM071149.1, on the reverse strand, counting down.
TCTATTAACCGGGGGTCTCTGCGAATGGGGCCTACTGAGACCTGAGATATCAGGGTTACGTACTGAGACAGCATTATGATAGTTGAAATAAAACTAGTTTTTACGGATTCTATCGAGTCAGACACATGACCACGAGGATGTGAAGCTTTCGAAACGTCAGAACTGAAAATAAAAACAAATCGCGATAGAATCCGTAAAACTAGTTTTATTTCAATGAATAACGTTCGCGTTAACCTAGAAATCATTTAATATGATAGTTCATTATTGCTAGAGCTATAGAGTGGTGCTTCTGATTCGACTTATGCAAGAAAATCATAAAAGTCAATCTTATTTAAATAAGTTTTACATTAATTAAGACCTGATGATGATAATATCCATACCATAATTAGTAAAAATGCCTTTCTTAATATCTATATAGAGTTTGAAATTAGCGAGGCAAATAGATTCAAAATTGAATATCAAACTTCAGACAGCAACGACAAAAAACAACAACCACTGTTGACCTGTGTTTTTTATGACTTCAAACAACTCGACAGTGATCAAAGTTTTTGCATTTAATATTTTATAATGTAAGGTAATATGAAATAAAGATTTGTCGCCCCCTCGACTAGTGGCAGCGTACTACATAGGCTGTGAACCGGGAGGTTCTAAGTTTAAAACTCAATTTGGGCGTAGCAGTTTTCCTAGCACTATTTGCTAGAAACCGAGTCAGGGAGGCGGCCGGCCGTAAAGAACAAAGCCGAATCTTGTCGGCAAGATGCTTGAAAAAGTGTATTGTGTCAACCCCCCGCCTCACATTGAAGTGAAATAGGGGCAGTTGTGAAAAGATTAGTAAAAAGATTTAATTTAAATAACTTACTCTTTTTTTGCAATTTGATTCTAATTCGAAATATCTTGTTACCAATCCTTTATAACAAACTTTTAATGAATTCCTACGGCTTTTTTTGAAAATAGTTATCTTAATTGATTTTAAAGGATAAAACGAGAGCAGTTCGTGTGGGTTATCATCTCTATGGCAGTGTTTGGACGAAATACATTGTATAATTGCTTCATGTCCAATTATAAAGGTTGTCGGGGTAAGAGCTGAAATATAATAACGTTCAAGTAATAACTATCTTTGAAGGAGTACGATCTAAGTATCTATTAATATTATAGATTTTTTCTACTACTTGTTACGTACTGCAGAAAATTATGAAGAGTTATCTCCAAAATTGACGACTGACCGGCACCTCCCGCCCTGTGGCTGGGGGACGTTTGGAAAATACATCCACGGTATTCCCTGCCCATCGTAAGAGGCGACTTATACGGGTCATCGGGGGTCCAGGCTAAGGGCCCCCGTGGCAGTAGCGATAAAATGCTTTTCCCCGCGAAAATAAAAAAAGGCCATGAAATGCACACACCCCTAGGAGGACATATCCTCCTAGGGGTGTGTGCTGGTCTGGACCATAGTCCAGACACGAAACACGACCGAAGTACCTAATCTTAAGAACGCTTTTCTGTCATTACTCTATAAATTACCTACTTACTAACTAGTTTACACCTATAAAATAGTTATTATTGCTATTATGGGTGCTATAGGAATGCTTACCTAGTTGAACATATCGTATTTGTTTCCCGTATCTCGTAGTCTCATTGAAGGCATTTTCGATTAAGATTCTTTCGCTATCGTTTTTGTGTATTAATAATTGCTTAATTATGCCGTACTGCATAATATGCATCAATGATAACGGTCACGAAAATTATGAGTTATTATTTTGTTTATTACTTGCACTTGCTTGCACTTTATAGTTTATATGATGGTAAAATATCGGAATTCAGAAACATGAATTGCTCGAACCTTTGGAAAGAGCATACCTCACATCAGATCATAATTTAATAATCGACCATAAAAATAAATTAGTCTACAAGACCAATCACATTGTTCAGATTCTTATTTAGATTTCAGATTCCTATTTCCGCCATCTATGATTTCCGATGACGTTGTCATTAATCCTAAAATATAAAAAAATACCTATGTATAATTTATATAGAGAATATTGAATTTAAAAAAGTATTATACCTAGTAGCAAAAGCTAGTAGCTAATAGCTATCTATTAAAAATATCTAATAATTAAAACATTGTTTGGAACTCTACACAAAAAATATAGGTACCTACCTAAAGTGAATATTATGATACATTCATCAATATTTCAGACAAAAAATTTTAACACCGTGACCCTATGCCGCATTTATTAATCTGAGATTTCATTTTCATGAATGAAAAATTAAAAATGAACATGTATAATTAGATGAATAAACACTATATTTACAATATAACAGCAAAAATATATTTCTCACTTTCTTTGCAGTCAGTGCCGGTCGCCAGGCCGCAGATGAAAAGAAAATTCACTGGCTCCAAAAAGATAAAGAAATTGTTGTTATTATTGACTTCAGTCCTAGTACCTATTACCTAATTGTTGAAGTCGGTTTTTAAGACTTTGTTAAATATTTAAATATTTCCCATTTTTAATTAGGAGCCACAATTTCACAATTTTATGACTCATTGATTGAACAACTTGGCTAAGATTCATGAAAGTAGGTATAATATGATAGTACATGTACAATTAGGTAGTGGCGTAACTACAGGGCATTCGGGTAAAATGCCACGGGCCCCCGACCAACAAGGGCCACCGGCTAGAATGAGCTCCCTGGCCAAAAATACCGTGATTGCCGTGGGCCTAGCAGTATAGACACGCACGTAATTTTTAACACACTCGAAACGATGACACTGATTTTATAACTTTGTGTGTGCTCTGCTGTACCTACGCGGCATCTTATACTGAAATAAAATATAAATATAATATTATGAAATTAAAACCTTTAGTTTATTGTAAATAATGAGACCTACGGTCTTTAACTATTCTTTATTAAAAAGGAAGAAAAAATAAATTAACTTACATCATACATACCATCATTTTATTGTTTTAACTTATGTATCTAATTATTTAATAAATATATGTAAACATGAAGACATCGTATGAAGGTATAAATGTATAACTATGTACAATCCATTTTGCAATCAAGTTGGATAGGCCTGAAAACATTATATATGGATTTTTGTCGTATTGCGCTTTTGTTCATAACAATGATACATATTACATACATACACTCATGCCTCTATTCCCGATGGGGTAGGCAGATACGAAATAAAGAAGTAGAACATTTTGCCAAGCTCAATTCCGTTTCAAGCGTTATAGGCGACAAGCCTACCCCCCATATCCTACACAAATTCCAGTTCCGGCCAAATTATTGAATAAAAAACTGCCCGGGGATCGCAACCGATAGCCCGATAACAGAGGACGGTAATCGTACCACGCTCGCGCGCATGCATGCAATACAGCTACGCCATCAAGGCAATAATATAATAATGGAAGTTAACAAAATAAAAGTTTCATTTGTCAATACTATGTAAGCGGCCATAGTTGATTGTTTTCTAGTCCAAGACCTCATGAAAGGAAAACCCCCTTATTCATAATGAAATTCTGGTCTTATCGAACGCGTAACACTACTTTTGCCTACTTTAACTAAAAGAGAACTGAAATATGTTTATCATACAACGTTGCTGGTTACAGAAAAAATATTATTTTCATCTCTAGCAAACTTTGAAACAAAAAGGAAGTCTTGGCTAGAAACAATCAATAAAAAATATATATCAATCTTAGATGGGGTTAGGACCCCATTAGGATCCCCCAAGATAGTCTAGGACTTTAACAAAATTAATGTCATTAAGAAAGAATTTCAAACTTGAAACAGCTGACCGGAATCGGCCATGTTTTCACTATCGAACGTTGGAAGGTTTTAACGCTAGTGAACCATTATGAATACAATTTTTATGAAACATACTATTGCGGTCTTATTACGCTCTACTAATGTATTATGAATAAGGGGGTTAAATAGTTCTGCGCAAATAGCTACACTACAGTACGGGTAAGAACTAAGAACGATTGGCTACTATGAACCTTGAGTCGGGCAGGAGGCTGGCTTTAACAATTAAGAGGTACCTAACAGGTGTAAAAACGTAATATTATAATTAGTCATTGTTTTGATCTTAATATTTTGAGATATTTGAACGTCATTCATTGCCAAACACTTGGTTTATCCTCCGATGTACGCTTAAATAGGTAGGTCTGCTTTTATTAGCGCTCTCATGACAAGACCCCATATATTAGTTGTCTTTGTATACATTAAAAAAAAATACACAAAACACGATTTATCTATTATATCAATTTTTCGAGTGTATTTATCATGTAATATATAAATAAAAGTTTTATCTAACTTTGGTTATTTAATTTTAATTTTTTATCCATGCTACATCCTTTAAAAACGATACAATAAAATTATATTATGTTGTATTGATAAGTTTATTTATGTATTTCCTTTTCTTGTATAATTTTTAATTGGTTTGCCTGCTTAATTCCAACGTCCATAATTCTATATCTCCAGATGGTTTGTATTGCAGTATAGAATAATATAATATGGATCAAAGAGATTGAATTATTTATCGACCAGCATCAGCCTGTGAACAAAAAGATTTACGGATGTCAATAATGTGTAAAATGCACATATAGGTAAGTATGTGGAAACGTAACCTTTGGTGATACCCGTAAAACAACCCACTCAACGATATGTGTGAAGTGTTTCTACAGTTTCTACTAAACGGGTAAAAAAATACAATTACAGTTAATAGACCATCACCAATATTAAAATAAAAGCAGTCGAATTCATTGTGCATGCACGCACATTGCATAATGTATATAATGTAGGTAATGATAACATTTTAGTTAAACCAACTCAGAATATGTAGAGTCTGTGTTACCTACCTGTTGCAAAAATGTAAACAAACATCTATCCAATTATCAAATAAATTCTTAGTTCCGCCCTATAAATGGCACCGCACAGTCACACAATTAAGACCATAATAAAAAATAGGCACCTATATTATTTGTTAACATTTCTGGAACAGATACAGCGATCAGACTCTACAGGATACATTACGATTTACGACTATTTCATGTTGATTTTTTTAATTTTGGGAAGGACTTTGGGTATTGAAATTGAAGGCGGCAATGGTAACAGGTTATTTCCGTATCTGGCATGAAAGCTTTTGTCTAGAGAGCATTCACTATCTTCATTATAAAGCGTACAAAAGTCTATTCCCTGGAATTTACACAATTAGATAAGAACTGAGAAATTTTCGCCTAATATAGTTAATAAAGTAGCAGTGTATACAGGCTGTGAATCGAGAGATCTTGGGTTCGAATTCCAAGTCAAACCACATTCTTTTTCTAACATAATTTCCCCAGAGTGGTTGACGTCAGGCAAACAGATGGTCGTAAAAACAAATCTGAATCCTTTTTGCCATATAAAACAATTATGTTGTGATGACGCCATATTGGAGTAGGTTAAGGGCTTCAAATAGAAAATGACAGCGTGTAGGAATCATTCTTCTATTACCATGATGGTAGTAATCGTATCCACAATTACAGTTTTCACTTATGATCCCTCTAAGTAACATGAATCTTTATGGACAAAAATAATTTTGCACACTTACCAAAGCTTCAGTCTTCTTGCGTAAATTAGACCTAGAAAGCGTTAAAGCTAATTCTGATTGTAATCTATTAGTTATCGGCACGTCATTGACTTCGTTAAAACCGTCAACTCTATCACCATTTAAGAATTCAAGCTTCGTGGGTTCTCGTCTGCTATTACCGTTGTGAGCGTATTCGCCAATAGTTACTGATACTGGTCTAGCATGTTTCTTCATAGTAGCTGTACCATTTGGTGCTTTCACGAAATAATTTGAAGGCGGTTTTGGTGGCATGCTCAAAGGATGTTTCAATTTATAAGATTCTAATGATTCTAATTCAGCCTTTTCATCTTTGACTCTTCTAAGCTGAACTGAATTAGATTTCTCGTTATAATCAGGTGTCGGAGTTCGTGTTAATGTCCCATTTTTTCGACAATTGGGTGCTTTGAGATCATTAAGAAGTTTCGAAATATTTTGCTGAGGGTCTGTATCATTCATTTTATTACTACAGTTTTGTTGTCCATTTGTGGTAGGCATCTAAAATATAAAAGATTACAAATAGAGCGAAAGTATTTAAAATTACATCATATAAGTTAAGTATCATTGTATCATCTTCACAGTTCGTTGTACGCTGAGTCCGATTTTGAGCTAGTAGTAGTGCTTACTTGTTATTTTAGATTAATAACATGCGACCTATGGTTACACTTGTTATGCATAAAATTTTAACAGTATTCGGGCATTAATTACTAAAGTAGGCTGCGTGGAAAATCTAACTATTAATTTTAAAATATTACACACCGGTGGCGGCGGAGGTGGGTTGTCCGTTGCTTCTCCCTTCGTATGGTGATGATTAAGGTTTGTGGTGTCTGAGTGTGTGGTTCCTGTCTTCTTTAATGGCGAACTTTGAAGACGATCCTGTAATAAAAAAATGAATGGTTGCAATGCACATAACGTTAGAAAATAATATAACAGAGGATTATACTTAAACATCGAGATAGTTGTTAGTACAAGCCTGAAATTATACATCAATTGATCGTCATTTCACTTGACGTTAGGTGACATTCACTACCTCATACTCATAAAATAGAAGGAATCATGGGAAAGGATATTGTGCCACCGAAAATATCATTCGCTCTATGAAAGGCATCATGAGGTAACATCTGGTAGACAGTGTAACCATGAGTTTAAATTTTTGAATTGTACCTAGTAATAGTCCATTTCTTCTGTTATAATAATATGGTTAAAGAGTTATCATTGGTTTAACTATGAGTATTAGAAACTACGTTGCTCTTACAGTCTCATAACATTCAGACCCGCGGCTCCTTGCTCACAAATGCCTACTTGTCAACTATGCCACAGAGGTTGGCATTAGATAATAATCATTAAAAAATACCGCTAGAACTACAAGAAATAAAATATCACCCGATCCTTTGGGAAATTATAGCATAGTCGCCATGGTCTAGTGGTAGAGTAAATGGCCTGTGGACCTTAATTCTGGGATCGAGTCCCAGTTAGGGATGGGTCGGAATTTATTCTATGCCATGATTCACCCAAAACTAAATCCTTCGAGGTCCTAGATGTCACGCAGGCGGCAGGTCAAAAGTTAAAGCAAAATCTAGGAAAAATGTATGTTGCGTGAGATAGAGATCTTGGAAAGGGATAAGTGTTAGTGAAAAAGACTGTCAGAATTGATAGCTAAGTATAACTAATGTTGATTTCATCCTTTTAGTTTGTTTTATAAATAGGGATGCTGGACAAACAAAAAATAAAATTATAGAAATTCTGATGCGAGTAGTGCTAGCGTTCAAGCCCCACAACATTCAAGATTGTATCCTCGAGCATCAGGTGACTTAAAATATTATGATACCTTTGTGTTACGTGCAAGGTGTCACTCGAACTCATTAAATAAGTGTAAACAACGTCGTTTGCCCACTTGCGTTAAGACGGTTTAACGACTGCTTTATGATAAGGATGCATTAGGTATTTATATACCTATTAGCATTATATCAATTATATAGCAAGACGTCATTTAACTACAGAATCAACGTATCCAATTAATTATTACTTATTTAAATATTTATATAATATGACTTTTTCTAAATACAAAAGAACCTCACTGAATATCGTAACCATAGTATTGCCTTGCTGTCTCGATTGATAGATTGAAGCCGCGTCTTCTGCACTAAAACATTACACAAAACACTTACACAAAACATGTATTTTTTATCTATGGTCCATTGTTCTACGAGCAGGATTTAGCTAAAATCATTGTTTTGCGTATGTGTTTTTGTGTAACATTTCGAGAAAAACTAGTACAGAAGACGAAGCATAATATGTACCGCCGTCCTTCATTCAACAAACCCTTTTCAAATAAGCGATAATATTATATCTAATGCCTGTAAAGAAGGAATAATTTGGGCCATAAACTTTACATTGGTTCGGGTAATTACCTACACGTTGATTCACAAAGTACGTAAGAATAAAAAATGTTGATCATGCCATCTATAGGGAAATCCCAATGCGTTTAATTTTAATCTTGCTTTACCTGTTATTTTACACAAGTAATTCACATAATGCCCAAGCAGCCTAACAATCTATTTTATCGTATTATATAGTTATTGTTTAGTTGAGATTCAAGTACTTTTGAATTTATAAGAATACTTTGATATATAAAGTGTAATTTATCATTTTTTTTGTTGTTTATGTATATTGGGATTTCAGGGTACAAAGGTAGAATACGCAGGTACTTTAATTATGTAAGCTGGTAGTATTTCATCTTTCCTGGGACAGCGATAGCAAATATCACAACATACAGAAAGGAAAAACGGTCCATGACCCAAATCTACCTGTATTTAAATCTGTTCAGGAATTATGGATTCAAGTCCATATTTCTCTCTATCCTTACCCCACCGTATTATGGGGTTGGCACACTAAACTTTTTCAAGCATCTCGCAGAAAGGATTTGGCTTAGTTTTTGGAAACGCCTGCCTACATGATGTCATAATTAATTCCCGGGCAAATAGTGATAGAAAAATCTTGCCTGAACTGGAAATCGAACCTAGGACCTCACGATTTACAGCCCATATCCACTGGCACTAGGCCAAGGGCTCCAAGGAGGCGGCTTAAGGATTTGTCCATCAAACATTCAATTCCATAAACATCGAACCTACGGCCTACCACATTCATTATTATATACCTCTATTATTCCACCTATTGATTAATTACTGTCATAGTATTACCCAGTGTCTATATAAACACAAACAACATTTAAGTACCTACTTGCATCACACATACCTTTACAAGTTTCATACTTATGGATTTAGATATGAGTTGTTATCGCGCACTATGTCAGACTTTATGTCACATATTTGCCATTAGTTTATACGGATAATATTTGGCTGCACTTGTTATTAAAAAAAATATATATTAAAGCCGTTACTTTATGTTATAGGTAAAATTAAATATCTACGTTTAACAGTGATTTAGCTTAAGGATATGATGTCATCCATTATGTGTTTGGTTCTATAGTCACGTGTATCTTACATAGATATTATGATTTACGCAAACCCATTCAATATGTTGTATTCATTAATTATTTTAGAGAGTACCTACTACTGTCTCGACTGACTGCCTCGGTGGTGTAGTATTACGTGCGCGGTACGGCTATCGTTCTGACTTCTTGGGTTCGATCCCCGGGTCAGGCAAAGTGATATTGGATTTTTCAGTATCAACCCGGAGTCTGTAATTTGTGCCCGATATGACGATAGGCTCGCCCCCTATAACATCTGAGACGTGGGTGTTCTAGTTCGCTAATTCGTCTCTGCCTACCCCTCCGGGGATTCAGACGTGAGCTTATGTTATGTAGTAGGTACCTACTACTTCGGTATACCTAGGCGTACTAAAGGAGCTGTAGCTTAGTTGCGGATTGTACAACGCGGTTTGGGTATACAGTAACTATACGAGGTTGCATGTCTAATATTATAAATCATAATAATGGCATACAATTAAATTACCTATACAGAACTCAATGATTGCGGTACGTGCGACAATTGCAACGTTTTCAAGTATCCGTTTAGGTAGATACTTCCTGTACTGATACACACTCTGTAAAGAATCCCATTTTGACGAAAGTAGAGGTATAATATTATATATTATAAGTTTAAAAAAAGAATTGTAAGTACCATAAAATACATAATATAGGGGCTTGGTGTACATGGACAAATAAATTTTGCCTATGATATACCTACATAAATCTTAAAAAACACTTGTTAGTCTATTAATCTAATGATATGCTGTATAAACAATAGAAAGCGTGAAAATCTTAATAAGCTGCAGTTAGAATAATAGCAAGTATGCTACAAACTCGGTAGATTCCCGAAACAAATTATTTACCATCCAATATTTACTAATCTGAATGTTATCAAGCGCTTACATGTATGAGGAGGTAAGTATCTATCAACAGATAATTTCCAATACGAAAATGATTACACATAAACAGCCAGCACAGGTGTAATAAGTAGAAAAAAATCGTAATCACACTTACAAAATATTTATGTTTGTTTTTTAGGTACATATTCGTAATTAGGTACTCAGTTATCACAACAATAATGGTATAAACATATATTTTTTTAAATAAATAACTTACTTCGTAACATTGAATGATGACCAAAGGTTTAGTTTTATTGTTGACCTTGTTCATTGTGGATGCGCTCTGATCTTTATATCGCAAAAACTAAACAACAGCACATCAACCGCATCGCACTAAGAACTAATTAGAAAAAATATCCGGCTGAACACTTAATTTTAAATAACATGTAATCACCAACTTAAGCGATGTTCGAAATAGTACAAATAAACAGTGAAGAACGCGTCAAGGCCAGAAATAATTTTCCCGAAGCATGGAAAATCGCAGCAATAGCTATTTAGAAAAACACAACGCGCGTGCGGTGGACAGCGCGCAACGAGAACGAACAACCGATGAACTGACTAGTGACTAGTGACTTGAACACAGGCAGTGAACAAGCGATGTGGCAGTGCGCCGCGCCGCACCGCAGTCCGCACCACACCGGGGCCGGGCGTCCGGGCTCGCTGATACTCATTGCCGTTATCAGTGCACAGCAAAACCGATAGTGAACGCAATCCCAGCATGTTACCTGCCGCACTCCGCGCCGCGCCGCGCCGTGTCGCGGTCATTTTAATAAATACTTATTCGAACGACATGAATATCATTACTCATACATAATATTATAAAATTACTATTATAACATATAACATATCATAACATAAGCTCCCGCTTGTGTCTCCGAAGGGGTAGGTAGAGGTAAAATAGCGAACTAGAATACCCACATTTCGCCGAGCTTAGTTCCGTCCCAGATGTGATAGGAGGCGAGCCTACCGCCATATCGGGCACAAATTCCGGACTCCAGGCTGATATGGAAAAATCCAATATCACTTTGCCCGACCCGGGGATCGAACCCGAGACCTCAGGACGATAGTCGTACCGAAATACAACTATGCCACCGAGGCAGTCACTATTATACTATTTACATTAGAATGCACATTTGAAGAAGTCGTTACTACCTATTTATATAAGCAGCATGTAGTGTTTATGCTCCTTACTTATAAAAATATTTACTCGCTTCTTAGGTAGCTTGTCCCTTTCATTTTCAAACATTGTGACCCCAGGAAAAAGTGACAAGACTTTTTCTACAAAGACCCTATTCGTTTGGAATTTTCTAAGAAACAAATAAATATAATTTTATTGTAAACATAATTTTATTTGGTTTCGACATAATTAGTACGACAATAAAATGTTAATTTATATTTGTTGCTTATATTATTGTTCTTTTGACACATACGGTTATTACTACACAATAGTAACGCTCCAGTAAGCTCTTTTGAATTTATGTAAGCATGTGGTAACGATTCGTGTCGAAGTAACCGTATTAATTTTGTAAGTCAGTAATTGTCTTGGACTCCATTATGTAACAAAGAGGAAAAGAAGCAAAACTATATTGCCAACCAGTTTGCTGGATTTAGTAAAAATGTAGCGCAAAATAATTTATAGATCACATAACATGACATAAGTACATCACGCCTGTATCCCCAAAGGGTAGGCAGAGGCGCACTAGTGAACTAGAACACACACTTTTCGCCTAGTTTAGTTCCATGTCAGATGTGACAGGGGGCGAGCTTCGGACACAAATTCCAGACTCCGGACTGATACTGAATTGAAAAAACCCAATATCGCTGTCCGACCAGAAGATCGAACCTGACCCTCGTGCCTACGCCACAGTAGTATCAAATAGTAGAACCTCAGGATGGTAGTCGTACCGAAATACAACTAAGCCACCAAGACAGTTTAAAGATCATAGACATTTAGAGCCACTTGCAGCTCCGCGATTGATCTCTATTTATTCCAAATCTTGATTCAAAGATAGGAGTGAGCTGTAGGATAAATCGAGATAAGGAGTAACTCCAGTTGTTCTATGTAAAACTGATTTAGAATTTCATTTAAAGTGTTATACTCGAGCATAAGCAAAACAAACAAAATATTTTTAGATGCAATGTTGTCATACAGAATTTATACGTAGACGTAGTTATGTACTCCAAGAATAAGTGGGCAATGTCCCAATAATATACAACATGACGTGTTATCGTAGATTATATCGTTGCCTATAGACATAATAATCAATGAAAGTACTTCCATGAAATGAACGTGTTCCTAACTTTGACAGAGCTGTTTTGACTGGAGTCTACGATTTTCAATCCTCGTCGACCGGGGTAATACCATTAGAGGTAAAAATCTACCAGAAGTGGCACCTTTACAATTATGTTTAATCCGATTAGCGGGATAAATATAAACCTAATGAATAACGAATCAGTAGCCCGAGCATGAAAAACTAATGTAAATGTAAATGTATTCGAGTTCGCTGCGCACTGATGACGTTTGGTTAATATTTCATACAAATTTCATAGACGCGCATCGAGTTCGAATACATTTACAGGCCGCTGAAGATTGGTAGAAGCGCACCAATCATTTGCACCCCATTTATTGCTAGTTGCTACCCAAAATACAGTGCTAAATCCACCCAAATGTATGCCCATTCACAGTAAAGTGTGAACTGTTTCGCACTTCGTGAACTGTGATTAATGTTCACGAACTTCACGCTCAAGGTAGTTTCAAATCAATAAACTTATTAAATATTCTTAAAAACTACGTAACAAACTGAATTATCATGACAAGTAATCCTCTTCAACTCATTTTTAAGCAGTTTTTGAGCTATATGTATGATCTAATTTTTTTAACTTCTCAACACTAGACTCGAACTGTCTTCTCGCTGTGACTGCACTGTTTCTATTGCTATTGGTGTAGTTTACTGATTTAATTAAGATTATTTGGATTATTTGGATAGTTAATAGGTACTATATATTTGTTTGTATTTCTGGAACAGCGGCCCGAGCAGGAAAATTTCTGACAATCATAAATGATGACATTTGTTTAATATTTCATATAAAAATAGACGCACATCGAGCTCGAATACATTTACGATTGTCAGATTTTTTCCTGCTCGGGCCGCATATATTATGCTATTGATACCATGATAAGAAAACCTATTCTGATAACAACAAATTCCTACATTATTGTTCAATTTTTTACTATGTGACAATACCTAATAGCACTTTTGCTTACAATGTAAACGAGGTAATTAAAGCTTCTTTAGTTGTAAGTTGTAACACTATACTAACTGCTTAGGTGATGTTATAGTATTGCGTGCGCGGTACGACTATCGTCCCGACTCCTGAGGTCTGGAGTTCGATCTCCGGGTCGAACAATGTGATGTATTTTTATAGGGGTGAGCCTATCGCCATATCGGGCACAAATTACAGACTCCGGGCTAGTCCATTATCACTTTGCCCGACCCGGGGATCGAACCTGAGACCTGAGCATGGTAGTCTTACAGAAGCACAACCACGCCACCGAGGCAGTCCAAAATTTAATTTTCTTACCAAAGTCTCCGCGCCATCTTTATTATCTCCATTCCCCACGGTTTCATTATTTTCCACACCAGAAAACATTTTTCTATGAACTTTCTTGAATTCATCCATAAGTGCGTCATGTTGCTTCTTTTGCTCATTATCTACTGTTTTTGGTACATTCTTCTTCACTGGGTTTAAAGGCGGGATGTTTACAGGCGATGTCACTTTCTTGTTCTATAGGATAACTTTCTATTAGTGGTCATTACAGAATACATTGCTATATGTATTTATTTCAGGATTTCCAAAATTCCCGGGATTGTCTAATACAGACCTACACCAGTAGTATACATCTCTTTGGAAGAATATGAATTCTTGGACGGAAATATGAGCACTCACTAATTTCTGTTTATCTTTGGCGATGCAGTAAGAAAGAATAGACCCCCTTGTATTATCAACATCGAGAGAATCTGTATATACAAGATATTTTAAAAATTTGGTACCAATAATAACTAAGAAGAAGATGACTAGCAATTTAGCGATTAAGTTTAAAATTTCGTAAGACCTTTTTTCTGGCCCATTGGGTCAGCATCAACACATTTGCAAACCAACTATGGGGTAATTAATTGCATACACAAAGCCATTTTGGCGTTGCTGTATTCAAATAGAAATATAAAAACACGGTGTTATAACACACCGCACTAGTATACATACATACATAAAATCACGCCTGTATCCCATAGGGGTAGGCAGAGACTATGGATTTCCACTTCGCCCGATTCTGACACACTACTTTCGCTTCATCTACTTTCATCAATCTCTTCATACATTCGCGTCGGTTAAGGGTACTTTTTATCTTTCCCTTAGTTAGTATATTATCAACTTGGCTAAAATATGTGCGATGCGGTCGACCTTTACCGACTTTTCCTTCCACACTCGTCTTGTGTATCTCTTTCGTCAATCTCCTATCATCCATCCTCTCAATATGTCCGAACCATCTCAACATCCCTTTCTCTATTCTTGTCACTACATCTTCTTTCACTCCACAAAGTTCCATCACCACATTATTCCTCACTCTGTCACGCAATGTCACGCCACACATGCTCCTTAACGCTCTCATTTCAACCGCTCTGACCTTACTTTCGTGCCTCTTCTGCCATACCCAACTTTCACTGCCATACATTAGTGTCGGCATTAAGGGGGCGTCCATAAATTACGTGAGGTGTTTTTTAAAATTTTCTGCCACTCCCTCCCCCCCTGGTGAGATGTCGTGAGATTTTATTCAACCCCCTCCCCCGTCCCCCAATCTCACGTGAGGTTTTTCAAAATGTGAGTTTCTTACGTAAACGCGTTGGATTGTTATTGTAAAAAGAAAAAAACAAATTTGCTTCGTGCTTTTATTTACGACTAAAATGTAAAAATGTTCAGAAATAAGATTTTATCGTTACTTACGTGTGAAATGTAACACAAATTTCATTTCGTCTGTTATTGCTTTTACACCCGTGAATGCAACATCCCACCATTATGAGACTGCAAACTCACTGTTTCAATACAATAATAAGAATTAAATAATTATAAGTGATTTATATCCACGTAAACTGCAGAATAAAATATGCTGTCAAATTCTGTGCTCAAAGCAAATGCGCGAAGCAAGAATTTCTGGGTATTCGATGCGAGACAAAGAACTAGATTAGCATCTTTGTTCAACACACTTAAATGCGTATAGCACCATCCCGTTTCTTCAATACGTCAGTGAGGATAGTCCAGTCTATATTTAGTCTAAGGTAAATTCAGATTAAATTGAGCTATTTGGTATAAAACAAATATGGTGGTTTGACAGTCAGTAAATGTATAACGTTGAAGTATGAATGAAATTATTTTCTTTCGAAAGAATTAGTAAATGATCTTAATCGTATTACGATTACGCTTAAGATTAAATCTTAAGCATGTACAATCTGGATTAAATGGACCAAAATAGTATAATTTTTTTTTGTTTCAATCAGAAAAAAAATTGCGTGATATTTGCCGAGACCCCCCCTCTCTCCAACGTAAGATTAGATGAGATTTGACTCGACCCTCTCCCCCCCTTAAACACCTCACGTAATTTATGGACGCCCCCTAACACTCCCTTATGAACAGCCAATCGTGCCTTTTTAGAGACCTTTCGGCTGCTCATAAAGGTGTTCAGTGCGCCGTTCACTCGATTACCTGCACATACTCGTCTTTCAATGTCGCTATCATGCTTGCCATCACTTGTAAACATACTACCCAAATATACAAACTCTTTCATTTGTTCTACTCTCTCATTACCTATCATAATTTTACACTCTGTCATTCCTTCATTTCTTTCAAAAACCATAACTTTCGTCTTACTTACATTAATTTTCATTCCCTTTCTTTTAAACGCATCATCCATAATTGTCACCATTGTCTGTAATTCTTCCGCTGACGATGCAAGAAGAACTTGGTCGTCAGCGTAAAGAAGACATTTGAGTGACAACTCATTCATTCTTAACCCATGCTCACTCTCTTTTATATCTTGTAGACAGCCGTCCATGAAAAGGTTGAACAACCATGGAGACGCTACACATCCCTGTCTTACACCCTTATCGATGGAAAACCAGTCTGTGTACGCCCCATTAATCCTAACACAAGCACTGGAGTTCTCGTAAAGAGACTTCAGCGCTCGGATCAGGCAGCTGCTCACTCCAAACATGGACATAGCTGACCACAGTTCCTCTCTTCTCACTCTATCATAGGCCCTCTCCAAGTCTACGAAGGCGCAAAAGACTTTTTGTCCTTTGGCTGAGCATTTTTCAGCAACGCTACGTAGGGAGAAGACCTGATCTGTACATCCCATACCCTTTCGAAAGCCCGCTTGTACATCCCATAATTTGTTATTCGTCTCTTGCATAACCCTTTCAATTAGAACTTTCGCATATAATTTGCCGACAACACTAAGAAGGCTAATGCCTCGGTAGCTCTGACAGTCTTGCCGTGACCCCTTACCCTTATACAATGGAACAATAACAGCGTTGCACCAATCTCTTGGTACAATACCTTCGTTCCAGCACAAGTTTAAGAGGCGGTACAGCAGACATGCTACGGCACCCTGTCCAGCCTTTAGCATTTCGACAGATATTCTATCATGCCCTGCAGCTTTCCCCATTTTCATACTATTCAATGCATTTATTATTTCATCCATTCCTATCTTCTCTTTAATTTCATCCTTGTCATCTATCACTAAGAGCCCTTGCTCTTCTTCTTTCTCAAACAATCCTTCAAAATATTCTTTCCATCTTCTCAACACACATTCTTCTCCATTAACAAGCCTCCCATTCCTATCTTTCACACAATTAAGCTCCGAGGGCATAGATTTTCCTCGGGCTTTTCTTATTGATTTCCAGAAAAACTTAATGTTCCTCTGAAAATCTTGACACAGTCTTTCATCTAACTCATCCTTTTCTTCTTCCTTTTTCTTTTTTACTAAGATCTTTACTTCTCCTTTTATTCTCTTATATTCTTTTCTTGACTCATTAACATCCTCTTCAACTACCTTTCCCATTCTTAAATCCGCTCTCATTGCCAACCAGTCTAACCATGCTTTCTTCTTCTCATTTACTACTCTCTGGACGTCCTTGTCCCACCAGACATTCTTCTCTTTTATATTCGATCTTCTTTTACTTACTCCACATACTTCAGCTGCCACGCCCACAACCTCCTTTTTAAAAACACTCCATAACTCTTCTATACCATCATCTTCATTCACTGCTTCAAAACTTTCTTTCAGTCTCCTTGCATATTCATCTTTCACGTCTCCTTGCAGATTTTCTACTTTTATTCTTTCCAAAACACTTGATTTATCCGGATTGTGGTGGCGCCACCCTTTAAAAAGGTCTTTAATTCGACACACCACAAGGAAATGGTCGGTATCGAGACCCACTCCACGGAAAGATCTAGTGTCCATTACCTTTTTTCTCAATCTTTCATCCACTATTACAAAATCAATCATACTTTTCATCTCGGCATTCTCCCATGTGTATCTATGAATATCTTTGTGAGCAAACATTGTGTTTGTCACACAAAGATTCGAAGATAAACATACCTCAAGCAGACTTTTACCATTTTCATTCACCTTCTTATCACCATACGGACCTAGCACTCTTTCATATCCATCCCGTTTCACTCCGACCCATCCATTAAAATCTCCTAGCAAAATTATCCTTTCGTTAACTTTGCGCATCTGTACTACATCTCTCAAAATTCTCCCAGAAATCCTCTCTTTCTTTTTGAGCATTCTTAGAAAAACTCGTACCCAGATCCGTTGGAGCATAAACTCCTAAGACCAAGATACGAGTTAATCCCACTTTCAATCTGACCCAAACAAGTCTAGGACTCAGACACTCGTATTCAGTCACACATTCTACCATTCTAGCGGAAAGGATAAGTCCAACACCTTGTTTGCCTCTGGACGTCTCTGGTACTCCAGACCAATAGGCCTGAAATGTACCATATGTGGCTGTTTCACAACCTTTCCGCTTCGTCTCATTCACACACAGCACATCAATTTTTCTCTCACTCATCATCTGACATGCTTCTTCCACTTTAGAGTCCATTCCTCCTCTCACATTCAACGTAGCAAAGCGGGTATCCACAGTCCGCTTTTTGCCACCATGGGATCCGAGACGTGACGAGTGGCGAGCTGCGTCGCCGCCATTTTGATTGTTAGTACTAGTATAAAGATTATTAAAATTATTTTACTTTTATGAAAATAAAATATTAATAGGAAAATTATATATTTGATATCTCTAGAAAAACTCTTTATACTGAAAAGTTTTTTTAAATTTTTACCTGGGACTGGAACATTTTGAAAATCACTTTGAAAAATTCCATTACATAGATACATACAAGTGAAGCTAATATAAAGCGTGTAATTTATTATTTTTATACTGTTTTCCTATATCTTTGTGATGGGTCGAGATATTTATCTTAATCTCTACGTATCCACTCAGATAAAACTTTATCTACAACATTATTTTATCCAAGCAGAGCAAAGTGACTTTAATACACCTAATAATAAGCGCAGTGCAGCAAAAAAAACAGGGACTCCCGACAATGATTTTATCAGTGGTCACCAGAGTCATGGTGCATGAACTCTACTTCACACACCGAGGTAGGAAGAAAGAAGCACATCGAAAGGACTGCGGCAGAACAGGCGAATGGCAGATGTAGGCACGGGGACAGAAGAAACCTCCAAACCCGACTCAACCATCCATCGAGTCATGTCAGAAGCTCCTCGAAAGAATCGGATATAGTTACCTACTCTGGCTGATCCTCGAACGCAATCCACAAAAGGTATGTGGGTAAGCGATTAGATTCTTAACAATCTGACGTATTTTTACATTGTCATTAGATTAATATAGTTAATATATGTCAATATATGATTTTGTATACGTTATTTTAATAATCCATAAATTAAGATAAATCTTTACTTGTTTCCTTCGTTGTATCTCTTCAGCAATGGCACTAGATAAAGTATTTGAGCTAGATACACTCGCTGTGTCAGAAGATGTATCTTTCTTTATAGGTGGTACATAATTATTACAACTCGATTTTCCACACGTGGCTGTACTTGTATGATGTACTTCTACTACAATTGTCTTCTTGTCGTTATTTCTGTTCGTATTGTTATTTGGAAACGCATTTTTTCTAGACGATTGATTGTTGTAACTACATTGAATAGTGGCACCGTCTTCGGTTAAATTAATAATGGTTTTGTTCGATGGACTCGTCACGTATTCTTTATTATTCTTGGTACTCCTCAAATTGGTTTTATTTTCGAATGTATGTGGATTATTAGGTATACTAGGGCAGTCATAATCAGGTTCTATATCAGAAGGAGCGTCGAAATTATGTATGTCACCATTCTTCCAATCGAAGTCTAAACAGTCCCATGTCCGTCGTTTAAGCCTGTTCATTGTCAACCTGAAATAAAACTTATTGATTTCCACAGAAAATGTAATGAAGAACTCATATTCATTTCTTACAGTAAAACAAACTATTATGTTATTAAATTTTTTAAAAGTACCGATATAATCCTTTTATTTTATTAGGTATTAAAAGTTAGCTGAATTTTTATTATATTAGCAAAAGCATAATATGTGCATAGTGGAAAACTAAAACATTTTTTAGATTTTGCATTTTATTTCTTTCTTTTCTTCTTTCACTGTTGTCCCATTTTAAACTGCAAATACATTTTTTCAAGCATGTTGTAGAAAGAATATGGCTCAGTTTTCAATATTCTTCTGTGTTATTATTTGTATCTCGGATATTACACTTTGTACGAGAAAAAGAGTGAATAACATACATAAATATAACACAAGCTCATACCTATATCTCTAAATGAGTAGGCAGAGGTGCATTACCCAACTAGAACACCCACATTTCGCCGATCTTATTTCCTTTCTAGTTGTGATAGGGCAAGCTTATCGCCATATCAGGCACAAATTTGAGAGTCCGGGCTGATGCTGAATTAAAAACCCAGTATCACTTTGCCTACCCCGGAGATCGAACCTGAGACCTCAGGACGGTAGTCGTACCGGAATACAACTACGCCACCGAGGCAGTCTTAAAGAATTAGTATAAAATTTTATTATACTCGTATGAATATATGTATTAGTTACCCCACCGGTATGAGTTTATTTACGTGTAAATATTCAAAAATGTATCACAATAAAACAAATTCTAACCAATCTGCACGGTCGGCAGCCTCTTCAGCAACACTAGCAAGTCTCCGGCGCAGGGCCGCAGGCGGCGCGAGCGGCACGTGCGGCGCGCCCGGCGCCGGACTCCTCTCTCCAGCTGCTGACGACGCAGAGCTGTTGTATCCGGAGCTCTCGGGCGACACCAGCTCGATGCCGGCTCCCTCGCGAACTATCAACTCGAGACGACCACTCGCTTTCATAGCAGATATAGCCTGATAATCACGAAAACCATTTTTGCCAACAAGATTTTATATTAAGAATTCAATTCATGCAAAAATAATATTGTTTACACTTCCTTGCCCTAACTTCAACAACAACAACCAATGTAATTATTTATTTTTTTATTATCCGTACTACACCTGTATATACGAGCAATGCAAATTGACAACAATATGCCTAATGTTAAACAAAGTGCAATCCAAATAGAAGAACGACCAACAATAAGTTTACAGGTAGCCACCAGAAGCATGCTGGCGTACTACTATAGATGCTTCTTCACACTCCCGAATAGGAAAGAAGCAAATCGACCTACGACACGATAGCGCGAATTTATTTTTTAAACCTTACAATAGATTAAATTTGTAAGTATAAATTAATAAAATTATTACAAACCTCATTAAAAGACACATCAGAAAAGTCTATTCCATTACAGGACAAGATCTGGTCACCCGGTCTTAAACCTGCGTCTTTGGCAATACCACCATCTCTAACAAATTGTACAAATATGCCAGGTTTCCATTCCGGGCCTTTGCAGATTCTGAAACAATAATTAAATACATAATAGCACACACCTACCATTGGTAACTCAACTAGTAATGTTATTAATGTGTGTTTGTTATGTGTGTATAGTTACACTTTTTAGTTAGTCCAAACATATTTGTTAAAGTTGATTTTGTTAAACTTTAATTATTATGATATTGTTAACATGTGGCTCCTAAACATATGAACAGATTTTCACTTCGATTTTCTTTTTAATACCGAGGTGACGTCTTGATCAGAATTGTTTTGACTCAGAAAGTGTGGGAGTGTTTTGTTTTTAAAAAATATGTTCAGCCGTTTTAAGATCGTCATCACTTTTCGGATTATATTTTCATTCTTCGCTCAGATTCTGAATTTACGAGTAAGTATACTGTGACTTCGGCATTATATTACAATAATGAAAGTAAATATTACTTTCATCTGCTACATTATCTGGAATCAGCAGGATACCCAAGTCCATACCAATTTACAGCAGAGGTGTCTTGTTTAGGTTTATTGGAATGGTCTCAATAAATAAATTAGTTATATATAAATGACCAGTGTTTGATCATATAACAGGAAATAGTTTTGAAGAGTAAGAATTTTAGAGGTTTAGTTGGGAATGTGTTATATTTTCGGCCGATTTCCACAAAAGGAGGAGGTCCTCAATTCGTCGTTTTTTTATGTATGTTACTCGATATCTTCGCCAAATATAGACCGATTTTCAAAATTCTTTTTGGGTTCGATAGAGCTTATTTCAAGGGTGGTTCCATATAAATTTGGTCACGATCAGTAAATTAGAAGTCGGTCAGTTAAGTTTTGAATCTTGTGATTACTTTTAATTTATAGTTTTTGCCTTTAATTCCGCTGCTAACTAAATAATGTATAATATTATACATACCCACATCCTAATTTTGCTCTCGGTGGTACTAATATGGATAATCGCAAATCTGTTAAACGTTCAGCTTCGTGGCATAGCGTAGGGGAGGGCGACACTTCCGACCTCAAGGATCCACGCTCCGATACAAACTGCCACGAAAGCGGCTCGTGCACTTTTCTGCAACGATAAAGTTAAATAATATTATGTTTAATTTTTTTCTGTACATATAAATGAATAATACATTTACTGTTTAGTTTGATAGTGAGCAAACATTGATTGTACCCCCCTTTTTGATTGCTGTATGAACTAATTTTAGATAATATATCTCTTGTTTGTTCGACCGACTTCAAAAAAGGAGAAGGTCCTCAATTTGACTGTTTCTCTTAAGTATGTTACACGAAATCTACGCCAAATGTGGACAATTTTCAAAATTTATGTTCAGTAGAGTTTATTTCAAGGGTGGTCCCATATAAATTTGGTCACGGTCGAATTTGAAGTCGGTCCGTTAAGTTTTTGAACTTGTGGTTATACATATTAATATGGCTGTGATTACCTATTCCGTGATGATTACAATAATTTAATATATTTTGTCAAATTACATCGCAGGGAATCATATAATCTGAGTTATTCATTTTCTAATCATTTATTGTGCAAATGGGATATTCAATATCACTTATACATGTCAATTATATTATGTCTAAAATTAATGATATGGGCATTTCGTGGCTATACTTCAGAAGAAATTTCCAAACAAACTGAAGGGTTAGGTTGTATAACATAATATTATAAGTACGTGGTTTGTACACTTACTCTTTTACCGGAAGCATTCCCACATCTACAAAATAAGAAAGTAAATCAATTACATGGCACACAAAATATCATATTTGGATAGGATATGCAGAGATGTACTAGCGAAGCCGAGCTTAGTTTCGTCCCAGATGTGATAGGGGGCGAGCCTCTCGCTATATCGGGCACAAATTCCAGACTTATACTGAATTAAAAACCTAATATCACTTTGCCCGATTCGGGGATCGATCCCGAGACCTCGAACGGTAGTCTTACTGAAATAAAACTACGCCACTGAGGCAGTCTATAGGTATATAACAATAAAATAATATAATACAATAAATAAACAGCGCGATCTAATTTAATATTTGTGGACGATATTTTAGTGTATGGTTCAAATCAACAAGAACACAATGACAGGTTAATAGGATTATTAAAATATGGACCGAATACCTATACTTCCTTTTTATATTAAACCGCCCGTTAGCTAGGGTCCGCCTTCATACTTTAACACTTCCACTTTTCCTGATCTTGAGCATTATCCACATACGACATAAGTTATAAGGTAAAGTCACAAAATTCCACATAACCGACTACCTTAGGTAGTTTACTCTGTCTGCCTGCGTAGGTACACTAGACTCTACTAAACTAAAAAGAAATTGGATTTCATATTCGTCTGTTTTGCATGTTCACGTATTCACTTACTTTACTGTACTTATGTCGTATTGATCGATGTATCTGCAAATATTAAATGTAGACCTTTTCTTCTACCTGCTCTTATCTCACCTCAATGTGGGGTCAGCGCAACACACTTCTCAATCATTTTTTTTTTTTTCATGTTGCAGAAAGGATTTGGCTTAGGTTTTACGACCCGCTGCCAGCCTGACATAATCCCCTTCTAGGGGATCCAGTCCCAGGTCACTGAAATTAGAAAACTTCCTTTGCCCGACCTGGGAATCGAACCTAGGACCTCTCGGTCCACAGCACATATACGCTACTACTAGACCAAGAACCATAGTAAAGACCATAGTAAAAAATAAGAAATTTTAAATGTAGACCAATTCTAAATAATTTATTTGGTTTCGAATTTGATTGATGGAGATCTGATACAATATGTGAAAGAAAGATAAAACGCACAAACAGCAAACGCACTGCGATTTTTTTTTTGTCAGTCCATATGATGTGACATATTTTCAGACCGATATAACCGAGAGCAAAAACTAATCTTCTATACCTCTAAATTATGAGTTGAAAGCTGCGCATAAATAAATATATTAAAAATATCTAAGTTGATGATGTAACTTCATATATGTTTTGGTTATCTAATTAACATAACGTCATTCATCGGCACATGATTAAGAGCGATAGCCACTATAGTATGCGTTTACTGATGAATATTATATAATAATTTATTTGGTGACCGGATAGAATGGAGTAACATTTGAATTCACTTATAATAAAAGCGCGAATGGCAATCTTTTACAGCAGAGAGAGTTTATTACACGACATGACATATACTATAATATACATAAATGTGAATTTTAAACAGACGAATGAATTCTTATTTTGTGCCCGCTCTATAAAATGTTCTTTGTGTAAACAGATATACTATTATATATCTTTGTTGTTAAGCTGAACTGATAACATAATATAACATAACATGATGATGGGACCTGAAAACGAATTTCAATAGTTTAAGTACACCTATCGAATAATAAAGATTTCTATTGTTCTAGGTCTAGCTCTTTGTTCGATTTGTCTACGCACATTTTTAAACAACATTCATATCTAGTCTTTTTAAGGTTCTTTTAATGAAAGAAAAATATTCCATGCATTTTAAAATCAAATCGCACAAAAATGTAAAGTTAACTAAAAAAAAACATAAACATAAGCTCACGCCTGTATCCCCGAAGGGGTAGGCAGAGGCGCACTAGCGAACTAGAACACCCACATTTCGCCGAGCTTAGTTCTGTCCCAGATGTGATAGGGGGCGAGCCTATCGCCATATCGAAAAAAAAACTAAAAAAAAAAAAACTAAAAAAACTCAACATTTTTTGTCGTTTAAATTCTTTGATTTTTTGTACTTACTACCGATCTCGTCCATATTGGAATCATATACCATTATTTACAAATTCATAAATAATACTATGATAATATTAAGCCATTTACTTACATGCCGCTAAGACTAATCTCGTTGTGAATAAACCCTTTATCGTAAATTCGGAATACAATAGAATTTTATACTAATGAAGTATGAAAATTGCATCGATTAGTCACGCATACAGGCTGAAATGTACTGGAAAACGTGTAGAGTATTTTTTTTTATATTTTCAAGGTAAAACATCATTCGTTATAACAAACAAAAATAAACTTGATGCTTTTCTTTATAATAGTTGACTGCCTCGGTTGCGTGGTGGTATTTCGGTACGACTACGGTTCTGAGGTCTCGGGTTCGATCCCCGGGTCGGGCAAAGTGATATTGGATTATTCCATATCAGTCCGGAGTCTGGAATTTGTGCCCGATATGGCGATAGGCTCGCCCCCTATCACATCTGGGACGGAACTAAGCTCGGCGAAATGTGGGTGTTCTAGTTCGCTAGTGCGCCTCTGCCTACCCCTCCGGGGATACAGGCGTGAGCTTATGTAGTTTATTCATGAGGTGGCTTCTAATTCTTACTTTACTAGAAATTATTTTAGATTTCACTTCTGTTGCAAGGCTGCACGCCATATGCGCCACTATAAATTAATAAATGGATTATAGAATCTTTACTTACGTCTAACTTTTATCTTCAGTCTAGACTGGGTGGCTAGGTAATGAGCTAACTCTGCGTGCACTGCATCGTCCACACGAAAACCATTCACACTCACTAGCTGGTCGCCTACCTGGAAATAACAAACGGGGATAGTGTATATTATAGCACAACTAAAATACATAGTACATTACTTAAGGCTGAGATCTATAAAGCGAACTTCAACTGTCTGAGTCAAAGAAACGAACTCAGGGTGGATTTGGAAAGGAAAAAATCGGATACGACTATAACGACTGTACAAACATTTATCTTGTTTTTTTGTTATAAGACGTTATAGGCCTCTACAAATCTAAACGCACCTTAACTTAAGTAGTCTTTTATTTCGTTACCATATGCATGCTACAAGACTGTTGTATACAACATATAATATTAAGTATAGGTACGTAGTATTTAAAGACTTTAATATGTTTACTTCAATAAGTCTAAATTTTGGATAAATTATCTAGTGGGAGGTACCGTCGAGATTGCACCCAACTGTGTAGCGACTACAATGATGTGAAATGCTCGATCACTCAATATACATAATTGTATTATAGCAACTTCAGGCCACCATGAGTCTGCCGATGGTCGACACACGCAATCTCTTGACGTTATTATTATTTGGATTGCACTGTATACCGACAAGTCCAGTGCAATCAATTTGCCGTATCATGACAAAAAATAATTACAACACCTCTTAGAATGACGTCAGCGAGAACTTCCTAAATCCATGGTCTATTTCACACGCGCACAATTTGATTGTATAGAGTTAGCATTTTATGACTAAAACTAAGTGCTAACACTGGAATTGTTGACGTTGCCCAAACATTACTTTGTTTGAAGTACAATAAAACTTTCTGAGGACACATATATTAATAATAGGTACACATTAATAATATTACATCACAATATGTAATATGTATTATTATTATTACATATCATTATAAAAGCATGCCAAATCCTTTCTGCAACATGCTTGTAAAAGTATGTTGCGTCGACGTCACAATGTATGAGGCAGGTTGAAATAAAAATTATATAAAAGTTTTATAAATATGTCTAGGTATTGAATTTTGAAACGTCCACCTTATAATTATTGATCACCGCGCCAGAGGTAATTCCAACTAGGAAACTCCGGAGAAACTAAAAAATCATACCCAATAGGTATTTTACGACTTTATTGTGCAACAATTAATGTATTTGAATGAAGAAAATTTAATTAACGTCATATCAAAGTATTTGAAACTGTAACTTCCGTTTGTTGGTAAATTGCTGTTTCGTAATGCGAAATCCATAGCAAAATTACCGCTAAACAGTTACTATGTTGTGAAACAACACGGAGGCAATTGTTAATATAAGGTCACTGACGCAATAGATCAAAATATAACCACTCATAGATAGCAGAGCTTAGTCTTTGATAAGTGTTGTACAAAATTACGCCTTATCTCTTCTCTCATGCGCATGTCACAGCTGTTCAGATAGATGGCTTATATTTTATCCTTGCAACATTTCACATTTAACGGTACCGATTGTGGCCACGTTATGTAAATAAGTCTGCTTACTAAATCAAAGAGGGGCACAAACCATAACCTGGTTTTCACGTTCGTTTATTGACAATTTATACTTAACCTATATATTAATTATATTACAACATCTATTTGTATATTGTACTTTACTTGAGCAATTAGCAGCTGTTCAAACGAAAGTATAATTATACCGATGATTATAATGAATTAAGTATCTACCTATACATTTATATAATAGATGTTCTTTCTACGCCAGAATTTTGTCACAAAATATAGGTTTTACTTGCTTACTTTGCTTAAGAGCTCACTCAAAAAAAATATTTTGGGAATTGGGACCGTTATCATTTATCAGCGAGTAAAGATGCATACAACACGATTCCTACCGGATAATCTTTTTTTTCTTTGTAAATAATTAATAAATATTAATCGACAATTTAATCTGTGTAGTAATACTTGTAAGTTTTATAGTATTTTTATGTTGCTTTTAATTAAATTTTATTTATCTCTCTATCAACAATAATAATCAGTATTCTTTCTTATCAGCTGATCCATTATATAGACATAAAATTAAATACAAAGTTAGGCCATCCGCCAAGGTAATGTAAATTATCATGTTTATGGCATTCCTTGGCGAACACTTTCATCACATTCATCGAAGGCGCACAAGAAGCCGGACAAGTCTGTTCGTGCCCCACATATTATACAACTTTCGATCGGACTTTCGTTACGAACAATTCGTCTTTTTCACTACTGAGACCAAACATCAGCAGACTTTGTGGCGCATTGCCAAGCCCTACCGATAAAGAACAATGTCCAGATTTAACCTGTCAAACATGTTCACGTGAGATAATTTGGATATTGTTGTTTTATAAATCATTGTAATTTAAACTGAATTTGGGAGCTTTTCATCGGAGTGTATTGGTCGAATCGCGACCGTGTTCGATGGTTACGCTTAGAACAGTGACAGCTAAAATCGTTGTTTTGCGTATGTGTTTTTAGTGTTTTGTTTCGAAAAAGCAAGTGCAAGAGCCCCGGCTTAAAATCCACGTTATCAATATATGTATAGTTTAAGATTTTAGCTAAAGATCAGCACTAGGCCGGGAAGTTCGTTTTTTTTAAACTGCTGATCGATATTTTGTTATATACCGATGAAAAAAGTATTCGCATCTAGTTACTATATCTCTATTATGTTAATGTTAAATACATTACTTATCAAAAAATGTATCTTCTTTTGCCAAAAAAACAATTAAATTCGAACTTCGCGGGCTCACGAACGTAAAATATTGTTTTCATTGTAACTTAATTTCCTCATTGTCTAATTGTAAAAATATTTACACAGTGGCTTTTATTAGCATTAATAATTAATTTGACACACCACATGTTTTTATACACAACTTGAAAAAAATTGTGAATGACAGGTGAAACTTTGTATGGAAGTGAACATTGTTCTTTCATTTTTAATATTATGCAAACGCATGATAACTAATAATGATCACGGACTACTAAACCTGGATTACAGAATTATAGATCCATCCTTTTCGTGCTCTGTGAATTCAAAAACTGAACGTGGAACTAGTGAAACAACTCGCTATCATCACTTGTTATGTGTACGTCGCGCCGTTACTAACATCGTACCTATAGATCTATAGATTGACGTCATCGTATATGCCATGCACATTGATAGCCGTGGATATTTTTATTGTCATACCCTGGGGATTTCAGAAATACAGTATTATGTATATCTTAGGGCCACTTACAGCGCTATTATTAATCTAGAGTTAATCCTAAACTCACATGACAAACGAATGACCGGTAAGTTAAATAAAATTGAGGACTAACTCCTTAAATGTAATAGCGCTACATGTCACCCTTATCTTCATAAAATGCACTACTATTGCATTACGAAGACAGAATAGAGTTCAGGATTTGGACCGCCCTCCACGTTTGTGAAATGCACAAACTATCATCATCATCGTCACCATCAGCCACAAGACTCCTTAGTGCTGAACAAACTAAGTCCCTATACATAATATTAATAGCTATGGTTATGATAGGTAGGGCATCCCTACCGTCAGAGTTGTGAGTGGAAGTCTTCATGCAATTCCAAAAATTATGAGATTTTTTTGTAGTGATGAAGTGAGTTATCAGGAAGTCATTCATGCAGATGTAGCCGAAAGCTATAGAAAGTGAAAAAATAATTCAATACTTGTATTTGATCTCTGACATGTACTCGTGTTTATACATATACGCACAGCACAACGGATAACGTAGGTGTCTACGTAATATGTGTAATGTGACTCATATACCAAATCCAATGCTTTTAATCAATTTTATTTGCTTTAGTGATGTCGGATTGAAATTAACAACCGTTTATAACATGTAAAACTTTAAACGTTTATTACATCCATATATTGATTTACTAGCTCGGAAACATGTGGAAAATATTATTTTGTAATTTATAAAGTTGTACGTAATCACCTTTGGACAACTTGATCCATATAAGTTCATCAAGATCATTCTATCCATATTATAATTATATTTTTTTCGAGTCGAAGGTTGATTGTACATACAAAACTGTACTTATTACATGGAAGAACAAATTATTAGTAAGTAGTAACACACATGGGATGATGCGACTAAAACTGCGATATGATAATAATATAGCACAGGTGTATAGCTATGATATAAATGAATATGTTTATACATGATACAACAAACCCGTAATAAAAATAATCACCAAGTTCAAAAATTAAAAACCGCATTCAAAATTAATCAGTATAATTATGGGACCTTTGATATCAGCTCTATCAAATACAATCTGCGATGTTGGTTCACATTTACCGGAGACGTCATTTAAAACCAACGCGACAGTCGACCTCACCAAAGGACTCGGCCGTGCTCATCAACACTTTTCTATTTTGGCAATAGTTACACAAGAAACATTAACACAAAGAGGCACACTATGTACACGCATACGAACGGAAAGCAGTAAGTAGAAAGTCGACTGTACGAGGGAGAGTAATTGAGTGAGTCACGCACCGGACATGGGTCGTCAGAAGAATATGGACTATTTCAAAATTGTCATGTATTTAGACCGTTTACCGTGTTTACCTGCGATTAGTTCGTGCCGTAAGAATATAGGTTTTGAGTTCTCTAACCGCATATTACCGATAGGTAGGTACTATAGATAGATACTTGTGCACGTCTAGAGGTAATAAGTAAGTTACTTACTAAGAATTATTAGCAATCCATAAGTATTAACATAACATAAGCTCACACCTGTATACCCGAAAAGGTAGGCAAAGGCGCACCAGCGAATTAGAACACCCACATTTTGCCGATCTTAGTTCCGTCCATAAGTATTAGTGATATAAACATAAATACATTTTATACTATTTTCCGTTATAAAATGAGCTTCAATACATGTAACTGTTTTATAGCCTGATAATGTGATAAATTTTACGATAAACCAAAACAACCTCTACGTTATTATATATAAAACATATTTTAAATCGAAACAAGTTTACGTGACTGAGGATAACCGTAAAAATGATCGCTGGACCAGATTATTAGTTTAAAATTTAATTTTATACTGTATAAGCCAGTTGTTATTGACGCTGCGTGCAATTGTTGTGAGTTAAAATCGTTTCGGCTTCCCAGGTTTCTGAGATTACAATGCATTGCTTTTAAATAACATCGGATGTACCTCATGAGTTTTTCGTAATTTCTTTGTTAAAGGAAGTAATCGTGTGAATAGTTGTTATGTGTGGTAATTGTAATATGTAAAGTAACCTACATATGTATATTATATGTATGTCTTGAGTTATTGGGTAATTCATCAATGCCCAGGACAATCAGACAAAAGCTGAAAGTATATCTTATTTTATAAATTGCCATGGTCAACCTAGAAAGAATTTTTAATGCTTTAAAGATTGCATAAATTGCATAGAAAACGATATTATGTAATTATATTGGCCCCATTTATTCAAGAGTTGTATTTATCTTCACTATAAAACATAATATGTACATCAACATGTTTAAAATTCAAACCCTAAGAGGCAAGAGGGTATAGTAAAGTTTCGCTGTCTCCTGCTCTTGGGACAATGGACCAAAGATAAACATTTGTACAAATACCATGTTTTGTGTAGGTGTATTGTGTAATATTTCAGTGCAGGAGACGCGGATTTAGAAATTACTCCGCAACCAAAGCTAGTAGTATAGATACACTTCTACATTTATAACGTATAACCGTGTTCATTATTATGACAGACAATGATTATGAGGCAAGTATTCACAGACAATTCTTTTTAATAAGCAGTAGAAAGTATACATGCATACGGTCTCAGCTCTCATGGTAGCAGCCCGATTATTATGTAATTTTTTGTAATGGACAAAATGCGTAATCTCTCTTTAGTGGAAGAGGCTCGTCACCCGTGTCCAGTAATACAATATGTAATTTATATTACTATCGTAATTTTTCTCTAAGCATACGAACATCATAATATATCCACACTAATTCGAAAAGCGCTCCTAGACTATTTAAGATCGCTGGTGAGGGTTTGTGTGAACTATAACACCGAGGCAGTCAAAACAACAAATCAACAATTTATTATAATATTATGAAGTAGAGTAGTTTTTTTGCAGTCGGTAAGTTAGTGTAATCTATAAAGTCGACCATGACTAACATTGCATCCATCAGTATTCAACAGTCGCCAAGGCCTGAAGATTTAGGATAATGCCAGCTCCGCGTTTAGACCACCACGCTATCCCCTGTCCGTCGTAAGAGGCGACTTATAGGCGTCATGGGGGGTCGCGGGCGCGCAGCAAGGGACTGTCATAGTGCCCCTTTAGTACTTTTGTACGTGCGACCCCAGGATGAACAGCAACACGGGTGGTTGGCCTCGTGCTGTCGTTGACGCCGAGAGCGTTCTTCGGGGGCGGTGGTTTATGAACCCCCCAATTGGAAACGGGCCGCTGGGCGGCACCGCACAGGGGCGGTTCCGGTCGAAACCTGGGCGCTTTTCGCCTAGGGAAACCCGGGCCCGACCCTAATGCGCCGAAGAAAGCCACCGCCGAGTTTTTAGTCGGTATTGTCGGTGTAGGGTGTACATAGTGTTAGGGACTCGGCCCAACGGTCGGTCGACCGGATGTTTTCCATCTCTCCCAGGCGGCTAAACGTTGGGTCGTAAGACCGGCGAACCCGACAATCGACATAACCGTCACGTCTTTCCCAAGGCGTGGCGGCAGCGTTAAATTGCTTTTCCGAAAAAAGTATAATACCAGCTGACCGTCGAAAACGTCTTATTTGAACGACTTAAATTATTGTATTTTTAATGAATACCTTCCTTATCTCAACAACCTATTCCATTATAAAAAAATAATATAAATAGGTGATAATTGCAACTTATAAATATGATAGTAAGCACATTTAGATAAGAAACTAACATTTGAAACATCGTCAAATCAGACAATGCAACGTTTAACAATGTGCAAGAATAGTAAAAGAGACCGCGACAATTAAGTACGTGAGGGTTTACAAAGAATAGAATGTGTCTTGTGAGTTGTGAGTCCGCTTGCGACAGCAACTCAACCTCGGAATTGTTTGGCTACGGGGCCTACGGGTAACAACTAACTAGCTTGATTAATTATGTTCAGGCGTATTCGCACGCGTCCGGCCTGTGGGCAGTGGGACTTATAAAAATATGGGAACTTTGTGACAAAAAATAACTACAACAATGATTTGATCTTTCTTTATGGCCAGTTATTTGTGTAAAACAATAAATGAAGCTTGACAATGGGATAATACTGCATTGCATAATACCTACTTTACGGATGTTTGTCTTGGCCGGAAATGAATTCTCGTCCAAAACATTACACAGAATATAAACAATAATAAAAAAAATATATATTTTCTTTCAAAACACTATGGTTGACACTGAATAATCGTTCAATCGTTCTTAAACTACATTTAGTGCATTTAACGATAACGGGTGGACTTCATACGACATTATTCACAGACTGGTGGTGACCATAAAGCATAACACGTGTATGATTTTTCATTTTTTTTCCGATTGATTTTCCTATTCCTATTGCTATAGTAGGTACTGGCTGTGTAGTATATCCGAGAAAGAAAGAGAGAGTAATGGGTCTTACTTATAAAACATTTTAACTGAGCAAATGGTAAAGAATAGTCCGTCCCTTTTATTTTCAAACAATGTAACACAAGGAAAAAAGTGACAGACTTTTCTTAAGCTTACTTATTAATAAATTTTAGCTGAGCAAATAGTTAAAAAAAGTCTGTCACTTTTTTTTTTCTATGGCCTTAGCCTATATAGATATCTATAGATATCTAAAATTACCAGAATAATAAAACGTCGTCCTAAAATGCACAAAGTAGGTATACTCTATTTACTTACTAAACGTAAATATCAATAGAATTTCAATTAAACAGGAAAAAACGCAAAGAACTACTACAGCTAACTATTTGCAATACCTTTAATCCTTGGAGATGTGCTTCTGAGTTAAACTCGATTTTGGATATGAAGAATCCGGAGCCATGCTCACTTCCGCCGCGCAGTGAGAAGCCAAAAGCTGGTGCCGACCTGCGCGGCCGCAGCAGCCGCACAATACGCACACGACGCTCGCTTGCCGAGTCTGGCGCGCGTCCTGAGCTCGAAGTTGTCGTCGACGCCGTCGAAGTAGCATACATTGTTAATCTATGGTATAAAAAAATCTTAAGTTATCATTTGAAATCACCTGAAAATCTGTCACCTGAAAGGCTGTGAGGCGAGAGTCCGCGGGTTCGATTCCCGCCTTGTGACAAATGTTTGTGTCCCACAGATATTTCTTTCAAGTCTGGGTGTTGTGAGACCGAAAGTCTCTCATAGTCTCTGACACTTACGATACAGGTTATACCTAGTGTGGGGTCAGGGCTAGGTGTGTGGCTGTTGAGTGTATTTATTATTATTAATTTAGCAAAGACAATAGAAAGAAAGAAAGAAATAACTTTATTTGACCATTGCTACAAGGCACAAGTACACATATAACAATACAATTTATTTTAAGGTTATATACTCTCAAATAAAATTATAATTAATAAAAGAATGATTAACGGGGTTTTACCCGATTAATCATTGTTGTGCCCTTGCAATGGACTAAAAGGCCACGAGCTCAGCATTCGCCAGGTAGAAAATTCTACCTGACACTGATATTCTGCCAGGGCAGGTAATTAGTGAGTAAATCTCACGGACGCTCCCAAAGGACGTGAAAAACAAATAATCTTATATACTAGAATACTAGTCTATTTACATATTTTTTTAAAAAGGAATGGACAAAAGCCAAATAATAAGCTAATGGAATTAGAAGTTTTCGATAAAGAACTAGACTATTTTTAACCGAATTCATTTATACGTACAGTAGCCCGAGCACGAAAAACTAATGTAAATGTATTCGAGTTCGCTGCGCACTGATGACGTTTGGTTAATATTTCATACAAATTTAATAGACGCGCATCGAGTTCGAATACATTTACGGTTGTCAGAAATTTTCCTGCTCAGGCCGCTGATCTAGCACCAGAGCTAATCAACGTTCTAACATCAGCGTCTTTTGTATTACGAAGGTAGACGAGAAGACGATGCAGCGTGCCTGATAATCCTAGATCTAGAATAATAAAAGAATAATAAGAGAAAATATAGGTAGCGTGTCTAATTACCAAAGTATTAAACCAAGCCATCAAATATTCCATAAAATATGAAGACTCATAAATAGGTATAGAGTCCTTGACATTATGGCACTCAACTATTCATAACAAAGCCTTCAAAGGTCGTCCAAATGTCTTTTGTAGGTAACAAATTGTTCCAAATATTATTTTGAGCCTGAATTCAGAGGTCTTCTATTTGTTTTGTTTTGCTAATGTGTGGTGATAAGGTTTTAAGCGATTACACCTAAGTAACCTACGATGAAGTATCTATGTAGGATACACCTATCTTAATAAAAATAAAAACTCTCGATTACTGTTATCTAGAAATAATTTCTGTTAAGTACGCTATTTTCTCTTCTAATAAATATTTCATATTTTTGTAAAGCCTAAGAAATAAGGTCTAAAATGTATTTAGATATCTACATACTAGAGCATTAACAGAAAAACCGATTAAGAATTGTTACTATTATTTTATACATAAAATTACGTACAAAGGATACGGGGTCGCGGGAGTCACGGGATGGGGTGAGGGGCGAGGGCTAGAGAGTACAGTGCAGCCTCCTCTGGCAGGCCGTACAATGACCTCGTGGTGCGCCTGCGCAGTGCACAGCACACTGCCTATATATACTGCAGAGCCTCTCGGTCATTTGCTTCGTTGCATATGCTCGACATACTGATTGACTGTGGCGGACTGATGCGCCTGCGACGTTAACCTTAATTATGTAATTGCGTACTTACGCATCTAGCTTCCTACATTATTGCTGATTGATTCTAGTCTAGGCTGAGTGGTAGAGTCACGCTGTAAACAGTTATAACAACAGGAGGAAAGCGCCGGCTCGACCAAATTGATACCACTGTCTCGGAAAATCCACGTAAAGTGACAGCTCGCTGTTGGGTTTCGATGGGTGAGTGAGATATCCGGCGGCCCCAATTCCTCCTTCCAAATCCCTATTCCCTTCCTTTAAGGATTGCATCGCCAGCACCCACGGCGGTAGAGATCACTTATTATCTGACCCACCTGCTCTTTGCCAATTGTTGTTAGATATAAAAACGTCAAGGACTCCTCCCACGCGACACGACACGAAAGTTAACCTGAGTATCTGAGTACTTTAGTACTGTTATTTATTATGTGGCCTATGTCACCATGTTTGTATTCTTTCGTTTTCTTTTTCTTCAGAAGAAGATGTTTGTAGTGTTAACTAAATTCATACATTTTAATTTATGTTATTTCCTGGCATTCTAAATGACTTAAAATTTAACATCGAAAAAGTATTTTTAACAAAAATTGACCCGTGAGAAATGGTTACATAATATTATGTATAATTAATTAATGTCTAGTGATTATATTAAAACCGTTTGGGCTTTTCGGTTTGATTAAGTCAACTATTAATATGACGGAACTGAGGAAGTGAAAGTTGAATGGAGTTGACACAGAAAAGTACACTAAAGATTATTTTATAAGTTTTCAAATGCGCTCGTAGTTATGTACCTAAGAGTGATACAATAGAAACTCCATTTTTTAAAAATAATGTTTTTTACACCAATAGGTGCGCGGAAACTAGATCTTTACAATGATATAAAACACAAAAATGCTAAATACCTAATTTTTATAAATATATATTATTTATAACTTTTAATAAAATTTACCAATACTGGATCCATAGATTTGAGGCGTACATTTTTGCCTCTTCTGTAAAATTTGTGTTTTGGCACTTGATGTTGTATGCCCCTGAGGTAAAGGGTTATATGTTTGAAAACTGTATATATCAGGAACCACCAGTATTAACCAAGTTTGTCTGACGGTTTTGTATGGTCGCTGCTGATAAATGTTTCTTTTTACATGCTTTGCTTAGGTACACTTGGCGCAATATTTGTTATTATATTTGGCATTTTATTCTAATTTTGATAATCTATGTAATGTTCGATGTGCGGTATCAACTATCAGCCGGTGGCAGTACTGGCAATGGTCTGCGCAGGTGGCGAGAGCGCTCAACCGTGAATCCCCGCCGCAGACCGCCCCGAGCCCGAAGCGACACCGAGCTCAGGTCGACAACTGTTCCACGTTTTTTCTTTGTTAGAACAAGAGCAATGGCCTCGGCAAAATCACTATAATTCCAAGAAAACCACATACTTTTGTCTTTCCTTCCACTGAATGGTATAATAAAGACGACTAAAACGTGATTCCACTTTTCACGCAAACGGTCGTATGTCAACCTGATAGGTACCTACTTGAGATAATATTTTAATATTTTATCATCTTTGTGAGTATATAACACTTTTGTGTTTATCAAAATGATGTACCTATATTGTACAATGAAACTGAATCTGATTATAATTTGAAGTAAAAATAAAGCCGGGTCTCCTGCACTAGCTTTTTCGAAACAAAACACTAAAACACATACGCAAAACAACGATTTTAGCTATCACGTGCTCGTAGGATTTTGTGAAGGTGTTTTACATAATGTTTTAGTGCAGGAGACGGCTTTAGATCGATATTGCTAGGTTACGAAACAAAAACATTTGGAAAGTAGATACGCAACATGAAGGGATTCTCAATATCCGGTTAAAGAATATTAGGAAGCCTTACTTAGACAATATTTAAGGGATGATCAAATTACAAATTTGAGCAAGTAGTATAAAACCGCAATATGGTATCTAAGATTTAAACACAAACGATGGTGTATAAGGCAGCTAGCATACTCACAACTGAGAATGTCGTAAAACAACGACCGCTGGACAAACCGGCTATGGCGACTCTTCGCCAATTAACCGCCCCCGACCTCTGAGCCGCATGCCTTACCGATTATTATACGATACCCCTCAAAGCTATACCTAATAGGTAGAAACGACAGAATACTAAATAGTCGATTTCACTTGATTTAGATAACATTTCTTTTTCTATGATACCGACATGCGTCCAAATTCTTACAAAGTTACAAACGTTATCTTGAAGAGATCGCCTTTAGCAAAAAGACCGCCTGTTGTCATATGTAAGTTCAGCTCTATTTTTCTTGGTAATTGTTAATTTCAAACGGTTTACATTAATTATATATTTGTGTTGTATTGATTATTAGTGAATGATAGTGTCGGCCGAGGACGTCCTAGACGTACGTTTAAGGACCAAATTGGCGATCTCCTGAAAAAGGGCCAAATAAGGAGTTCTCGTAACCGAAAAGCGTGCATGAAAAGACTGATGACTGTGGAAGAAGCGAAAGAGGTGATTTGAACCGAGGCAATTGGCGCTCCTTAGTCTCTGCCTACCCCAACGGGAAACAGGCGTGAGTTTATGTATGTATATTTTATTAATTATACTTACAAATACAAAAAAAAACTAGCTATTTTATTGCATAGTTAAACATAATTTATGTTTTAACTATTACCTGATATTGAATACCAAAGTAGATTCCAAATTATTTGGAGTTATTGTATTTTATGAACCAAAGTGTCTTTCAAGGTAACATAACATAACATAAGCTCACGCCTGTATCCCCGGAGGGGTAGGCAGAGGCACACTAGCAAAATAGAACACCCCCATTTCGCCGAGCTTAGTTCCGTCCCAGATGTGATACGGGGCGAGCCTATCGCCATATCGGGCACAAATTCCAGACTCCGGGCTGATATGGAAAAATCCAATATCACTTTGCCCGACCCGGGGATTGAACCCGAGACCTCAGGACGGTAGTCGTACCGAAATACCACCACGCCACCGAGGCAGTCAAGTAGGCAGTCTTTCAAGGTATTATTTGTAAAATGTTTCACTGTACCTCTATATTTAAATATAAATCATTTTTACTTATTTACGATGTCGTATCGATGCCTGTTATTCGTTACTTATTAATTTAAATATATTTTATGTGTTCTGAAGGAGTAAGGGAGTAACGTAGTAGTAACCAGAATTGCCGTGAAAAGGGTAAAACAAGAAGAAAGCTGTTAATAGGAGGTCGAATGAAATCGTCAGAAAAAAGTTGGCGGCTCCATGAATGGATGGAAAGTGAGCTGACAGACGAGACTATGCAATGGCGCAGTTTCTGTTCTCACGCTACTATACTCTGACTGATGTTTTTAAATGAATTAATTTCATAATTTGTGTTTAGATATACATACTTGAAAACATAATAAACCCATCTTTATAAATTGCTTAGTTTTGTTTGATTTTCGTGTCCGATTTTTTGTGTCGGAGGTTTGCGACCAACCCCAACATGGAACATTACATGTACTTCCGGTTCTCTTGAGGGGCATGACTTGGTGGTTGGTTGGGACGGGCATGGGGGTATATCTGTCATCGTCATCGGTCATCCGCCTGTATTGTCGCAAGCACCTCGATTAGCTTCTTTCCTCTTCGGATTCGGAGTGTGAAGAAGCATAAATAGCCCGGCATGATTCTGGCGACCACTGATAAACCAATTATTTGTCAGTGGACACTAGTTTTTTAGGACTGCACTACGCTTACCATAAGGTGAAATGGAATCACTTTGCCGTGCCAGGAAAAAAAATATAGATACGTTTATTTAACTCTTCAGATAATTGCAATAAACCATAGAAAACAAACCGATCAAATATTCTTACGAATTGAATGGGTCTATAAATAAGGTTTTCAGAAGAAATTCAGCATTAAGAAAGTGAAAATTGATCAAGACCATTATTGATGTACGTACTGTGTGCTGTTTTTGTTGTTTTTAAGTGATGTGGTTTAATGCATCAAACTAAAGTGACGATGGACAGTATAATGTGGAAATTGTTTAACCGGTGATCTTTGATGAATTGTTTGGCTTTGTTCGGTCGATTCGCCGAGTGAAGGTCATCTGAGAGGCATCGTACTGGAAGGAATTACCGCCATAATCCTAGCAGTACCTTGAGATCATCCACATCTGGGCCTCATAGTCATTGTGAAAACATAATTGCTCTATTTACCTTGACATTGGCTAACTCATCGCAAATGCGTGGAAGCCATTATTTTTACAAGAAGAAGAAGGTACTCAGGATAACGTGATTTTTATAAATAAAAGCTAGTGCGCTCAAGTTATGTAGTAGTTACCTACATAAATTAAGTCCCATAATAGCGACGAGCAAGCTTATTCGGTATGTCTTTGTTGTTAAAGATAGTAAGTTTGATGTCTATGTATGTACCTACCTACATCACTGAATAAAGTAGAATAGAGAGGATCTGGGTAAGTAATGTTTTGTATTAGTATACAAATAAAAGAAAAATCCGATTTCTAAAAACAAATGAATGTACTTTCCTAAACATCATGATGTATGAACCTACCTAAGAATTAAATTAAATTATAATAATACTGCACCTATTTTATGCATTGGAATGAAAGAAGCCATTTCAGTGTCACAAGATTAGATTAACATAACGTCACTGGTATGTATATAATATGTGTCTATGTAAAAGAGTATCTACTTTTATGTTGTACCTAGATAAGGAGGAGAGAACGTCACGTGTAGGGTCCTACTTACCTCTATTATAAAGTTTAAATACCTACATCATTATATCGAATGATATTTGACCTGTGTTAATATTACCTGAGGAGTTTACGCACTTTGTACTGTTATTACTGCTAACTTTGTACTTAGTGTTCAAATTATAATAATTTTATTATTAATTCAAAACTTAAAGATCAAATACTTCAAAACTGGTAATCAGTATATTAGTATAAGTTACTCCATACTGGTAGCATGTGACTCAGCACTTGATAGGAATTTTAGGCTATCATTGCATAGTATAGAAGGTCTTCCCCTGTGTAATACTTCCACATTTAAGTGCTCCGTTACCTATATGCATTTTACCTACATAGAACCACCACAGATGGTGATTCTTAACCACTCCACATAAGTATATAACAAATATACCTTATATTATCCTCTAATATGAAAATCTGGGTATTTATTAAAAGTCAATATATAAATATATATTTGCGGTAGGAAAAATGATAAAAAACACCAAGGTTCAACATTTCAGATTAAAAGACATTTGGATTGACAGTATAAATGATAAAAATGATAAAACGTTTTTTTTGTATTATGCGTCTTCTGATCTGATGTAACGGTAAATGTATGTTTTAAGCATAGACGTATAAACCTAAGGTTTTGAGTGTTATATACATAATTGGATCCACGGACGTAAAAAAATGTGGACGAAGCGCTAGGAACATTGAAAGTGAAGCAGGGTTTTGGCCCATTCGATCAGTCGCCGCCATTACGTGTCGATAGATTAAATGAGCCAAAAACCCTGCTTCACTTTCAATGTTCCTAGTGCTCCGTTCATCTTTTTTTTACGTCAGTGATTGTAACATATTCGCAAATATTATAAAATGGTTCCAAAACTATGTAGATACCTAATCGCGTAAATGTCGAAAAACATTTCAATAGACGTAGTATCCGAACCATTTAGACAGTTCGCTATTTAGAGATACACATTTCAATAGAACAACAATGTAATTCTTGTGTAAATAAAGTTTTTACAGACAAGTCTTCCGCAGATCTTCAAACAAAAAGTAACAAAAACTAACCTGCTAATGTTACTGGAAAGTTAAATCCAATTTATATCAGCTTCTATCAAATTAAAACAACTAAACATTATTGCGATTGCTTATTTCCATTCACTTGAATGCATCAAACGGTAGGTACTTATAACATATTCCATGTCACTATTTCACAGCACGATGTAATGCACAATTTTTATTCGTGTAAATCGAATTAAGTTTCTACGGTTTTTTATTGTATTTGAATCACGGTTGGTTTGCAGCGTCGATACCGGTACGCGCTGGCGATGGCGCACGATGGCGGGACCGTCTGTCGAAAAGAGGCTTGATACGAGTGCCTAGTGCCTACTGCGGAGCCGCGGAGTGTATAGACTATGGGGTACCGTGGCGAGAGGGCGAGCGCAGCGCACGCACGTTACCCGCGCTAGACGTGCGCTCACAACTAAACACCGACATGAAAGGCAGCTGCCAGTTGCTACCAACAATATAGCCAAACACTGCAAGAAAGTTGACGTCATCCCGAATCACGATAAAAGATATACCTAACATACATAAGAACTTGATGGAAAGCTAATAAGTCATGTTGAACATGTAACAACAGCTAACTGTGTGCCCTCGATGTACCCATGGATGTAACTTATCGTCACATACGAACGAAATTAACGCAGGAAACTCTAAGCATTGTTCTTATAGAAAATTAGGAACCATATTAAAAATACAAAGGTTATGTCTAAAGAAATAAAACAACAAGTAACCACATTCGAACATATTTATTTTATTTTAATAATAGCACAACAACACTAAAACTAAAAACCATTGCAATTATCACATCTTTACCGTTTCTATTACCGTTCTCTCCCGACAACTTTCATATTGTGTTTTTTTTTAAATAATATTATCAAAGATATGCTGTCATCCTTTCTAAAATATCACCCAAAAATACAGCCTTCTATAACACTCTAGAACATGTCACACTTCATCAGCTTCATGTTAAGCTAATATTTACAATAAACATCTATGTAACATCGATTTGATCAATAATCCTCTAAAATACATCAAGTTAACAACAATAATCAATTAGGCTTATTCAATTGTCTCATAGAAACATATTGTGTAGGTACGTATCTCAAAGATAGCTCTATCAATTTTTACATCGGCATATTTGAGAGCGCGCAAAGTACCAACTCGTATTGTGTATATATGTGTGAGAGCGCGGCGCGGTGACATAGCGCGAATATGCCATAATGCGTATTGATTGTCATTTGTTAGTCGTCAGTAGTCATACCGTAACACATTTCGTGTTTCGCGAATCGAGACACAATACTGCGCAAACATGTGAAACGAGTTGATAGTTGATACATTATTATCATAATATCGGATGTTTCTATCGACAGAACGTCATGCCACGTGTGTGTACCCACCCACTACTAACATACGCGTAACGCAATACACCACGCGTGACGTGATCACGTGACTACTATACCAGTACCAGTACCTTAACATGAACATTTTATCACTTACGAGTACGCAATAATTAAGTTATTGAAACTAAACGGGTAGGTACCTATCCAAAAATCAATAGGTGGTCTACATTCACAATAACCATATAAACGTGTAAGTTTGTTTATAAAATTATCACTACAGGATAAAACATGATCGTTATCAAAATAAAATCATCTAAAAAATTATAACAACTTAAATAGGTATCATGACTTTCTTAACCTCTATAAATCTACAGTTTGAGTAAAATATCTAAACGACAAGTCTAACTTTCTAACTTTATACCTACTACAATGTTATTAAAGGTACCTACATACATTATATATAAGCAATTGTTGAAATTGATTAATTGAATTATATCTTTGATAGTGCAATGTATTCTTAATAATTTTTAAAGCTTCTACAGACAATTTTTGTGTCAAATTCGACCTAATAGTGTTTAATTCATTATTTATTATTTGCTTTCTTATTTTTAAGTACAGATCAATTATAAGAGACTACCAGCAAAATTACAAGTCATCTTTAGTCAAATTCTCTAAGCTCTAAATTCCCCTACTTTAACAAAACAATTCTACATAACGTAGATAATGGAAGCATCGTGTAGGTAAGGATTTTTATAAATTAAAAAATAATTGTTTACTTTTTAAAACAAATTATAAGTACTATATTGACGAAGTATCAATTACAGAAAAATCAATTACAATAACTGTAATTATTCGTAAGGAAGCTTTCGAGGAAGGAATGCTGTAAAATAAGGCATTACGATTTGTTACTATATCCATTTGTGCCACTTGGCAAATGAAATCAGTTATAGAAATCAGATGAAAAATGTATTTTTACTGTATGCAATTTATATACGCATATACCTCTATAAAGCAGATTTCACGCATTATAGTTGTTTTAACAATACAATTAATTAAAATTATGGGCGAGAACTACATGAAATCAAATTTTGTGCAAAAATAGACGGATTTTATTACTATGCTGGACGTACCTAACTACTTGACTGATATATATTGATTGTGCAAAGAGACTGAACTACATGTTTGGTGTATTATTTATAAGCACAACTAAAACTTGGAAAGAGATTTTGTGTTGGATCGAAAATAAAAATACATTATTTAATTCGTGGTTTCTTTTTTGGATGGGATTTGCATAATACTACGTCCTAACCTACACAAAATGGGCAGTTGTTTACAAAATGCTGTAGTTAATTACCTGGCTCATAATCTTTGTATAACTACATTATGAAAAATTAAATATCAACATTTTTGAAAACAATTATAAAATTTTCTAAAAACATTTGACACTGTGAAGAAAATAAATAAGTTTCCATTTTATTGTAAATGATATGCAATTATTAATTTATATCATTAGGTAGATATTTATCATTTAATATTATCATCATTTTTAACGCCGCGACATACATATTCTACAAAAAATAAAATTTCTGGCCCTTTATTTAGCTACCATAATATTTATAGAAATTTGCATGAAATTTCGAACGAACTACAAGATGGTTAATATGTTATATTATTTTAAAAAAATAACGTAGGTTCAGACCTAATTTAATTAATTTATAAAGAGAAAAGAAATTGGTTGTAACTTCAAGTTTTATTGATGCGTGTTCTTTGCGACATGGCCTGTTTTTTTATGATAACTTATCTTAGAGTATTGACCTCGCAGTTCATAGCCACGTTATTTAATATGTTTAATGTTTATTATTAAGTATTTATTAGCTACCCTGCGTTTTCTCTCGACATCAAGTGCGTAATAAACATATCATACACGTGAAAGTATTATGAAGTAAAATTTAAAACAAATACGCCCGAATACTGGAACGCCACTCTACTTTAATGTTTTCTTACATCGTTTTTCGCTCTACAATTTTGACAGATAAGGCGGCCTCAAATGACTTAATACGGCCTCAAGTGTTTGAGTATTCGGGAGTTAGTGACTTAAATTGACACTGTATGAGATGATGAAATTATTCATCTCTAAATCGTATCGAAAATATAACAA
Source organism: Clanis bilineata (assembly GCA_036417725.1). Classification (NCBI taxonomy): domain Eukaryota; kingdom Metazoa; phylum Arthropoda; class Insecta; order Lepidoptera; family Sphingidae; genus Clanis; species Clanis bilineata. The sequence continues at coordinate 7,727,616 of CM071149.1, read as the reverse complement.
TAATATTGTCTATGAAAAATATTGTTAATTATCTTAGCACCACTAACCTAGATGAATTGCAGCGTTAAGTCATGTAATTTTTTTACAAATTGCCAATACCATTAACCATCGTGCGACTTGTGTAAAGTAGCATGCATTCATTTCTTTTGATTTTTAATTAGGTTACATGTTTATTTCAATTCCTTTTAATTATGAGCAAATTTAGCAATAATAAACAACCATTACTAGAAATGTAAAATTCGTCGAATACGTTACAAACTGAGATGATAAAATAATACTAATGTTTATCGTAGTTTTAATCAATTCTCTGAATTTTTTGAACTATTATTAGGTATTTACACTATTCATACAATACTACACATTTTTGAACGGTACGACATAACTAGAATGTGATTAAAATAGTTTAGTGCAATGTGATAATAATAAATTTCCATTACTTGGACTGTTAAATTAAATTCCATTCAATATGTTACCTATAACACTCACAAATAATATTAATTGAGATCAACTACAAGTATTTTAACTAAAGTTAACACAACTATCACTTTGATTTGAGCCATGAAATTCATTAACTAATTAAAATCATTTGTTACCTCAAATGTTAAGTTTTAAGTCCCTTGGTATCCTTATTCATTTCGTTAGATTTGGGTCCATTATTCTTACTGGTCGCAGAAGATTTGTCAGCAGGAATAGTAGTAACAGGCTTTGCTGTACTACAAGTCGATGTACTTGACATACTGCTACTTGTAACTGTAGATAATTTTGATGAGATAGATGAGGAATTTAATCCTATAGAAGGTGTTGTTGATACATTTTGAGTTGACAACAACGGTGCATCAATACTGGCTGGTTTAACTAAATAAGCAGAACTTAGCTTACTTGGAATAGAAGGTCGAACAGCTGCGCCAGCATCTACGGTCTTCGTAGTGGAATCCATAGCTAATTTATTGTCACCTTTCGAAGTCGTAACTGACGGCAACATTGAACTTATCGGTTGTAAATTACTATTCATTGATGTAGATTTTGTCGAAGACATTATTGAACCTTTTGTCTTCATGTCGATTAATTGAATATTTGTGCTAGTAGGTATAGTTGTTGTAGATACTGACGCTGTTGTCGCTTTACACTGTAACGAATCAGCTACAATTGATTTATTGATTGATGAGAGATTTGATGTGGGTTTACTAGCTATACAGGTGGCAGTGATTTTTGTAGTCATAATATCTATAGTATTATTGGCACGCAAATTTGGCAATGTTTTTATACTAATGTCACTGGTACCTTGCTCAGACATTTTTGGTTGAGTCATGGGTTTCGCAATAGGTTCAATATCTTTAGAATATTTTGAATTATTGCTACAACTTGAACGTTCACTATTAGAAGGTTTAGATTTCGAAATAATGTCGCCTGGTTCTTCAACTATGGCATTCTTTTGACGAGGTAATTGCTTATTACTGGTTGAGTTAACTGTATCTTTTATAACGTTAATCTTTGAAACGTTATCAGAATAATATTTAGAATCCGTGGGTGATTTTTTAGTACCAAAAACGCTTGACTTAATAGGTTGTTGCACTGTAGCAGTATTTGTGTTTGCATTATTATCAATTTTAACTTCTTCGTGTTTGAGTGTGTCTTTATTGGCAACTGTTGCTTTATTCGACTTGATGTCCTCTGTTTTAGATGATCTCGATGGTCCTGTTATATTAAAGTTTACAGGCAAAGGTGTTGTTGATACCGTATTGACCTCCTTGTAATGCGGTAACGGAGATTGATAACTTTTTGACAAACAATCGTTTTTTATTGGATCCCCTACTTTATTCGAATCTTTAGATTCTGGTAACTTATCCAAGAACTTGTTTTCCACCGTTTTAGAAACATTTGCATCACCAAATACAGCTGTAGGTTTTGTAGGATCCTTTAAGAGTGAGTTACTAATACTAGCTGTAGTAACAAGAGTATTTGGTGTCTTGTTTTCGGTAGTTGTTTTAGATATATTGTATTTACTGTTCATTCCCGCTGTAAGAGGGGAGCTTGCATTTAGATTATTTTTCTGGGGTTCAACGGGTAATTTTGTATTACTTGTACCAGGCATCGGTTGTACAATACCTACGCTGCTACTCACTTTTCCTGTTTTAGCTACTTCAGTTGTGGACAAAATGGGTACTGTAGTTACTTGAACTGGTTCCATTTGTCTTGCTTTACTATCTGTGTGAATTTTTGCTGTAGTAAATATTAACGGACTGGGATTATAATCGACTTGCTTGCATCCGTCGATTTCAACGAGAATTTGACTTTTGGTAGTAGTAATAAATTTAGTATTAATGTTACTAAACACATTAGTATTCATATGATTATGCAAAGTCACAGTTGTATTTGGTTGTGTCTTACATAGTTTATTTTCTTTTGTACTTGCAGCAAGCGACTCATCTTCAAGACCAGATACTTTGGTCTTATTGTCAGGAAGCAGTTTATCCTTATCACTGTCTCCCTCCTGTACTGCGTCAGACTTCGATTTTAACATAGAAAATTTGGCACTTTGAGTAACTGACTGTGGTTTTTCTTTATCTTTCTGTAAGAGTGGTTCACTCACAGCGTCATCGGATTCGTGGTTTAGCGTTTGGACTTTTCGTTTAACAGAATTTCTTTTATTTTTTACAACTGCAATAGCAGGCTTTTTGATTTCGTTTTCAGTACCACTCATAATAGACGCTGCATCTCCTCCATCTTGCGATGTCTGTAAAATATAAAATTTACCTATAATTACATTTCATATTATGTTTAATTTGTGTATAACTAACATTATTTCAAAAGATAGTCTAAGCAATTATTTTGTAAACAATTAGGTACTTTAGTAATTAAAAAAATATATCTTATATGTTTACGTCATCTAACAAAAAGGAATATTCTTAAAAATAAAAAGTTATTATAAGCCTTTGAAGTTTGGTGTAACCTTCAAACTGCGGGAAAGAGATATATCAGTATAATCACGTCACCGCCATAAGACTACGTGCGTTGGAAAGGGATAGCAAGATATCTCCAATATGCCCCCACTCCAGAATTTAAAATATGAATTACTGTCTCATTTTTCAATTAATTTCGATGCAGTTTTTACAGAAAGGTTTCTTTGTTGTTTAATTGGCTATTACTTATAAATATGTGTATAAATAACATCAAACATAATCAAGTACCCAATTACTAGACATCTGTTTAAACTTCTAGAAATATTTCTAGGAAACTAGGAACGCTCCGCACATTAACCCTTACTCCACTCATACTGATATGATATTGCCCTAAACGACGATATAGAATTCTATTACACGCTTCATGCTCTTGTTGCACTAGTGCAAAAGACAAGACAAAAGGGAGTGGTATGGCGAGTAGACACGAAAAGTATAATACTTGCGACATGTATATGATCTAGCTAGTCGTGACTCGTGGCGTGTGTGGTCGTATTATCAGTGGTTAATATAGTAAAACAACCTTCCGCATAGCGATGAGCGGGTGAGCGTGCGGGGGTCAAGCGCCGCGCTCGCGCAGCACGGGCCGGCCGTGCAGCAGCAGCACCGGCGGCGACAGCTCGGGCTCGGCGCGCAGTGACGTCACGCACGTGCCCCCCGCCGCGCCCGCCGCGCCCGCCGGACCCCACTCCTCCGTCGGACGCGCCAACACTCGAGCTTTCTAAAGACGTTATATCCTCGCTTAGCCAATGCACAAATTAAATATTCTAATATCCAGTACTGCTGCTAATATTGTGAAAATAATAAAGTAGCTTGATCTAAATAAATAAATATTCTCTACTCTCCTAAATACACCCTATCTTGGGAGCCAATGTCAATATAATTTTGTTATTTTTATTTTTTAATATAAACTGCCCAAAAATAGTTATAAACAAATTATATTCCATATTCGAAGTATAACATTATAAGCTATAAAGTGACAACAAAATATGATTGTATGACCCAAAGTATTGTATAGGGTCTGGATGTTATGATACCGAAAGTATCACGCAAATTTTTACGAAACCCATTGTGGGGTCAGGACTCTGGATGACGTGTGTAACTACTATTATGTAATTACTAGCTTTTGCCCGCGGCTCCGCACGCGTATTTTGTAGGGCCAATGGAAAAATCTTTTGATTTGTCGATCCGCCCTGTCGTTATAGTCTAAATATGGGCGATCCAGACATCGATTTTGAAGTCAATTGGCCCAAAAACAAAGAAAAACAAAATGGCGGCCACTTTTGACAGTTCTGACAGCGGTTCTGTCGTTCGGAACCACGGGGCGACCCAGATATCGATTTTGAAGTCAATCGGCCCAGAAACAAAGAAAAACAAAATGGCGGCCACTTTTGACAGTTATGATAGCGGTTCTGTCGTTTGGAACCAAGGGGCGACTCAGATATCGATTTTGAAGTCAATCAGACCAAAAACAAAGAAACAAATTTTCAACCCCTATTTCATCCCTTTGTAGGATAAAAATATATCACACCCCATTTCTGTCCTTAGCGCTACTATCTATCTTACTATCCTCACACCAACTTTCTTAAAAATCCGTTCAGCTGTTTCTGGATTCCCATAAAAACTTTTATCCCCTATTTCATCCTATTAGGGGTTGATTTAAAAAAAGTAGCCCATTTGTATCTTTGAACTCAAAGATGTCCACTATCCCATGCCAAATTTCATAAAAATCCATTAATTAGACCTAAAATCCCCATATAAAACTTTCAACCCTTATTTCATCCCTTTAGGGGTTGATAAAAAAAAATGAAGTACCCCATTTGTGTCCTTAGGGTCAAAAGTATCTTCATGCCAAATTTCATCAAAATCCATTAAGCGGTTCCAAAATTCCCATACAAACTTCCATCCCCTCTTTCATCCCTTTAGGGGTTGAATTAAAAAAAATAAAGTACCCTATGTCCGTCCTTGGGGTTCAAGGTACCCACATACCAAATTTCATCAAAATCGGTTCAGCGGTTTAGACGTGAAAACGCCACAGACAGACAGACAGACAGACAGACAGACAGACAGACAGACAGAGTTACTTTCGCTTTTATTATTTAGTAAGGATAAGGATGTTAGGAAATACGAGTCACGCGTTGATGCCTTTTCTATGGGACGATGGGGCAATAATATTTTCTTATCTTTGATGCGCGGCAATTAGTCATTTTTGGGTTACGATACTTTACGACAAAACAAATACTAGTACGGGTTATTAACGGATTATATATACTTCTACTGGGACATGACTTGATCGATCAAATTATTATTGTTGACAAACCTCCATGATGGTAAGATCATCAGGACCACTGCAGATCTGATTGACGGCCATGATTACAACCACGACAACCGGCAGCACACCCAGTATCCATCCAACAGCGTCGGCCCACATCGGATACACGTACAATCCGTACGAGGCGGGCTTGTATTCGATCCAATTAAATACCAATATAAACTGCAACGATACATACACAAAATAAAAAAAAACCGACTGCAAAAAATCAATACTTATGACAACTTAGCTGCTTCAGTGCTGAAGCAGATCAAATGAAAGCGTACAATTTTTTATGTAAGCGGTATTGAAGTTTTTGTTGTATTTAGCTATCTATGTTGTACTTATCTAAGATTCAATACGACAGCACTATGGCGGCACTATGGCTATAGAGCCACGTTTGTTGAAGAGTTAGTTAATAGAGAGGTACACACCACCAAAGCAGCTGGAGTAATCAACCGCCACATCGCACTCCAAAAGAAAACCCACAGCTTAGACTGGTGGCCGATCATATGCTGAATATCCCTGCAAAACTTCTCCGCGCCGTAGATCCAGGCAATCAAGATACATTCTCCGATAGCTATTATCAAAACAGACCAGTTCGCAGCGTATTTGTCCATCAGTTGCAACCAATACATTCCACTCTGCAGAAGAAGAAAAGCATACAATATGCGCTAACCATACAGCTTCCACGCTGGCACACCAACCGAGGAGATGGTTGTGAAAGGAAAGACTGCATTGTTCTATTCTCGGACCGAAACATTATGTTTGTATGTTCTATAAATATTTGTTTTGGGTGTGAAATACATAAAATATATTTTAACAGCGACGTAAGTACATTTTTGTAGTATTCGTTTAGCTATTGTTATCATAAAGTGTATACCAGGTATGAAGAATATACCTGATAATAATATGTCCCAGCCAATTGTCAATAAAGAAATTATTAATTTAAAGAATAGATTAAATGTAAAATAATGATATTTTACATTCAATTCAATTCAAGTCATGAATATATCATGACTTTTTATAGGTGTGCTCCTATATCTCCGAAGGGGTAGGTACAGTCGAACTAGCGAACTAGAACACCCACATTTTTAGCTCATTTTCTTCCCAGGTAGAGCCTATAGCCATATGGGGCTTTATGGCATTATGACTTATAAGAATGAATAATAAAAATAACATAACATAAGCTCACGCCAGTATCCCTGAAGGGGTAGGCAGAACCACACTAGCGAACTATAACACCCACATTTCGCCAAACTAATAAAATAAGTGCTTTAAAATACTTTTAACGTAAAAATAAACACTTATCTTCATTCATACTTAAAGTAGGCGACTTTAGTATCTTAAACAAATATATTTTCTTACATTAGTTGTGAAGATTAGTCCACCCAGATAACCAAACACGGCGACGGTCAATACAACCCAAACTTTTTTTTGACGGAAGTTTGGAAATCTATCCAATATGGCGGTGGTCACGGTTTCCATGAGCGCAAACTAAAACATAGCAGACTTAGTAAACATATTTTCTACAAAATAATGAAGGAACAATATTAATTATATATTTGTACACCTATTATGGTGAAGTACCTATGTTTGTTCTAATAATATTATGTTGTTAATATAGTTTACTGTGTTATGACCGAACATGTTTAACTAATAAATATATCTTTATCTTTATAGTAAATAGTCACGGGCGGCTCGGCCTCCGATGGCCCATACGTTTATGTAACATATATAGGTATGTGCTGCCTCCGACGGGTTAAAATACCTGTGAGTCGAGTCCAAGTGTCAGTAACATGACAAAAAACAATATCGACCATAGCGGCGCCACGGGTAGCCTGGTCACCACTTCGGGGTAGACAATGAATGCGAGACCAGCGCCTTGATCCACTACTCTATCGACGCCAACATTCAGTTCGTGAGCCAAGAAGCCAATTACAGAGAATATTACCAGTCCGGCAAAAAATGATGTCGCTATATTCGATACAGCGACTATGAGAGAATCACTGGAAGGAAATATTAGATTAAAAATCAAATTATAGCAATGTTTTTTGGAAAAATTAAGAGTGATAATAACTGATAACTTACATATAACAGTTGTTAGTGAACTTGTTATAAGATGAAAGCGTTATGAGTCCACCCCAAGCCGGACTGAGAGCAAAAAATATTTGTACCGCCGCATCCCCCCACACCTATTCAAGTTAAAATAAAATAAATTAGTTCACTTCAGAGTTGTTTATAACAAATTCGGTGCCGGAATGGGGTTTACCTGAGCATTAGCGAGCTGACTAAAGTCCGGAGTCAAATAAAACAGTATTCCGTTTGCTGCTCCGGGTAACGTTACTCCTCGAAAAAACAAAATCACCAACACAACGTATGGGAAGAGAGCAGTGAAATACACCACCTGCAGGAAATTGTTACGTAATAAAACATTTTGAATAAAATTACTGAAATATTATTCACCTGCTTAGACTGCTGTGACACCTGCTTAGTTAATAACTATATGTATATATGTCCTATGGCTGATGATGATGATGATGATGATGATGATATATTTTATCACTAATAGAACCATATATTTTCGGTACTTCAAACTTTATTATGTCTCAATAGTAATGGTGATGTACCAACCTTGCCAGATGACTGGACACCTTTACAAAGGCAAAGAAATACAATAAGCCAAGCTGCGAATAAACAGGCAGCCATGCTCCAACGGATCTGCCCAGTATCCTCGATACCAGATGACAACCCCAACACTTGATTGCTATAAGAAAATAGATTATTAATAAAATTATTTTTTGAACGAATTAATTGAGATATATAAGATAAATGTTTAAACTGTATTAAATACTATATTGTAAACTGTATTAAATACTATATTGATGCACTACGTTTTTAAATATGCGCTTCGGCAATGGTTTTATGAATTGGCTTCTTGACAATTTTTTTTTTATTAATTTTATTTGAAATTTACTACGTCAAAAATATAGAACAGAAAGAAATATTGAAATTTTATTAATCTAAGATTGAAATATTCTCAAAAATAAAAAAGTTATAAGCCTTTGAAGTTTGGTGTAACCTTCAAATTGCGGGAAAGAGAAGTATTAGTATAATCACGTCACGCCATAACGGTACGTGCGTTGGAAAGGGATAGCAATATATCTCCACTATGCCCCCACTCCAGAATTTAAAATATGAATTACTGCCTCATTTTTCAATCAATTTCGATGCAGTTTTTACAGAAGGGTTTCTTTTTTGTTTTATTATCTAATACATATAAATATGCGTTTAAAATCAAACATAGTCAAGTACCCAATTAATACAATTTGTTAATGAAACCCCGAGACTCGTCTGATATTTAAGGGAAAACTAACTAAATTTCCATTTTTTATATAATATCATGTTATAAACTTATGATAAATCTGGAATACAACTATTGGTGATATTATCATCACCATCCATACATATTTCTAATAATTAGATGATGAGTTCTGAAGTACATAACTGGATTCATATATTGTGTGTAGGTATTTGGAATTACTTATCTATATACAAATTTACAAAAAAAAACTACAATAGAATGACGATGGGAATGGGACGCGGAAGGGGCTACAAATAAAAGGTGCTAAGGAATATTAAAATACACTGCTTGAGTAATAAAGAAAAATAATTATGAATGAATAAGACATTATTCCAGATCGACCTGTTGGAAGCGGCCTGCATCCAGCGACTTCCTGCGACCTTTATCAGGTCGTCGGTCCACCTTGTAGGTGGACGTCCTACGCTGCGCTTGCCGGTCGATCTGGAAATCTTTGGGGGAGGCCTATGTTCAGCAGTGGACGTCCTATGGCTGATGATGATGATGATGATGAAGACATTATTCATTTTAATCCGTGGTTCTCCGGTGTTAATTTAAAATCCATTCAATTCTTTTCAAAAATTGAGCTTTTCAGTCGAGTATGCATCGGTCGGTATTTTTCGGATCTCGACCCGAGAATACGTTATTATTACATTGTACTTGTACTTGTGTTACTTGCCGAGGCAAGTGGGAACAACTATAGCCCGTATAGTCAAGTTACTCTATAAGTAGAATTATCTACCATCTGCATACGTTCGTATATTGAAGTGGCATTAGATAGAGTACATTTCTTTCTCGAATGTCGCTGGCGACCACCAAATTTAAGTAGATGGAAAGATTAATTTTATGATTTATACGTTGTCGACTCACGCAAAATATTCCTCAGCGGGAGGTCGGCGAAGAGCAGTTTCAGCTAATATCATAATCTCCTTTATTGTGGGATAGGTTTGGTTGTAACATTCTCTCAGGTAGTAAGTTCCATTTTTAGCCCAACATTCGTCGGCTTCTTCATACGAATAGCAGTCTGAAATCATACCTTCGTATTTCAATTTTCCGTAGGTAGGTAAATAAACTTGTACATTGGCTCTAAATTCATACTATGATATAAGTTTGTTTACAAATACTGTACATTCATATCGTATAACTTTGTAGTTTTCAAGGATAATATCAATACGAAGAACATTCGTCAACTAGCATTTTTCAACATACTTTCGCAATATACATATGTACTCTCTCATGGTAAGTGATCTTCGGTGACCATGAACAATCCAAGAAGGGATTGGGATTATTTTAACTTTCAAAAATCGCACTAATCATACAAAACATAACAGCTAGCTTGTATATCCCATTCATTCTCAGGACCAGCCCTCATCTGATCGGCCCTTTAAACTGTGACAAAATATAGAGTGGTTCTACCTAACCACTTGAAATAACGCTAGGTATTCTATATACTTACTTTTCGTGCTCCAATCTGCATCACAATTTTGCCACGGCAACTGATAGAAAATACTGGCAAAAGACACTACCATGTAATATATTGTCCACGCTATTATAAGATTGTAATAGAGCATGACAATACTGGATACTATGACCATGCCGTAACCGAGGCCCCGAAAGAGTGGACAAAACTTGTTATATACTGCGACGGGACCTAAAGCAGCGTACTGGCCGAAAGACAGTTCCATGAACATAAGCGGTAAGCCAGCGATTATGAGCATCACCGTGAACGGAATAAGGAAGGCGCCTGAAAGTGAAAAAAAAATAATAATAAACATTATTATCATATTATGCAGTCTTCGCAATATCCTCCGTAACACAGTGGACATATGCCGGGTTCGATCTGAGAACCGACATAAATAAGTATAAATAGTGTGATCCTGTAATATTAAATTTGAATTTTTATTTTGATTTGTGAGACCAAATCCTACTTGTTCTAGTTTCTAATACTCACAAATCACAACATAAAATAATCGTAATACCTCTATAACTGTGGATCACAACTATCTCGTGTGACTCTATATTTTGTTGTGTAGGTAATTGGCGGATGTTATTCTTCTTCTAAATATAATTCTTCAATATGTATATGTTCTTTTCCAAAATTAATTTATAAACCATAAGGACCCATATCATTTTCTGGTATTGTTTTTTTTTTACTTAGAGCCTCCGGCGTAAATCGCCTCCTTGGTCTAGTGGCAGCATATACGGGCTGTGGACCGAGAGGTCCTGGGTTTGATTTGCAGGTCGGGCAAAGCGAATTTTCTAATTTAATTTGCCAGAGACTAGATCCCTCAGAGGGGACTGACGTAGGGCAGGTAGCCGGTCGTAAAATCTAAGCCAAATCCTTTCTGCAACATGCTTCAAAATGTGCACCGACCCCAATTAATAAAGTAAGTTTAAGTTGGGATAAGGGCAGATAGGTATAAAAAGAGCCTCTGGCGTAGATAACTACTGTATTTGAATTAAAATGGTTTTGATGATAATATACTATTATTTCAGTTATAACCTTGAGTTGTTACTTATTGGTAACAATATCTTAAACATTAACTTCTTTTTCTTTTAAAGTTTCGTGGTTTAGCAACTTGCCAGTAAAGGTCAACGTCCATTACAACGGTTCGGCACCGCCTCGCCTCAATCAGTTAATGAGGAACGGACTTAATAAAATGTGAAGCACAAAAAATATTTGGTCTTCGATGGGTATGACAATATAGCAGTCAATGAGCGAACGATCTGTCATCCGGGTGGGCAGATTAGACGGTGTGCAAAGAACGTGACGCCTGGTTGACAGGGTTTGTGCTTATGCTGATCGGGTGCAGATTCGTTGTAATGAACATTGGCTCTGATATAGAAATTTTAATGCCCACAAGTACCTGTTACGTTTAGCTAGGTACTATATGACACCAAGGGTATTATATTCTTAATTAGTTCTATTAGGTACGTTCAGATATAATTCATTTGTTAGCGTTTAATGATTAATTGTAATAATATCTATACAAACCTCCACCATTATTGTAACAGAGATATGGAAATCGCCACACGTTTCCTAACCCGACGCTGTAGCCCAGTAACGATAAGAGAAAATCAAATCGGCCTGTCCAGTTGCCGCGTTCTGGTGCTGACTCGTCGGTTGTAGTATTCGTTTTGGACATTTCCTCAGTGCGCTGATTATGCAAATAAATTAAATGTCAGAGTATTATTTACTAAACTAAAGTAGGTATTGAGAAGAAACCCTAAATTTAAAAATAAAATCTCTAGTCTATCTAGAGATCCATCGGCATCAAGAAACTGCCTTTCGGCGGGATACACATCATTTTTGGGCCTGTAGTATTTCGTACCTACCAACAAAAAAAAATTAACCAAGCAGCATCTACGTAATAAAAATAATCACAAGTTTAAAAACTTAACCGACCAACTTTGAATCCGATCGTGACCAAATTTATACGGGACCACCCTTGAAATAAGCTCTATCGAAGACAAAAATTATTTAAAAAATCGATTCACGTTTGATGGAGAGATCGCGTAACATACATAAAAAATAAAAATACAGACGAATTGAAGACCTTTCGAAAAGCATGCGTAAATTATTTTGTTTTATAATAATATATAAATAATGTGCTCGGCGAAATGCGAGTGTTCTAGTTCGCTAGTGTGCCTCTGCCTACCCCTTCTGGGATACAGGCGTGAGCTTATGTTAGTGTTATAAATAATTTGTTCCTAAATAGTTAATACAGTCGCCTCTATAGTAAAGTGACTGCCTATAAGCGCCGTAAACCGGGAGGTCCTCGACTCAAGTCTGAGTTGGGCCAAAATTAATCAATCCTGCATCTCAACCAAACATGTTTGCAGGATCTGCAATTCCTATTTGTATCCTCTTAATTATCATTATATTATTATGTTCTTCGCGGCATTCCTTTTATGATAAAATACTTTTCCCGGGATAATTATATGTCGCCTATGTCGATATAATTCCCGAGATTAAGTAGATAGATTTTATCATTGCCTATAACAATATCAATTCTTATTCAATATTAAATTATTATATTAAAATTCTGCATCTAACATCATATAGTCTATAACAATAATGTTATACTCCGCTGCATACACCCACATTATATCACATGCATGCGTTCTAAATCTCGCTATGTAAGCGTGACCTATTTTTTAAATAGGTACCTATTAAAAACTGCACGTGCGATAATAGGAGAGGCCGCCTATTATGCTAACATTTACAATTATACTATCACAATCAACCCGCTCAATTACTTATTTCTTAATTTTGCTTATCGCAAAAGCAAAACTAAGTCGTCAATACTCACTTCCGAAAAATTGATATCCATTTCAGGAATATTCTTTGTAACTGCAGGAATCTGAGCCTCGGTGTCCTCCATTTTATTTATGTGAAGAACTAAAACTATTTTAGCACAAACTGGTGAAGAAACATTGTAACGGTGGTCACCACAGCAAGAATGACACAGGGACCAGCGGACATAGCACAACACATCACAATCTCGACAATTCGATATTAAAGGTCACCGACGAACAGTGAGCTTTTACTATTATGGGATATAGGGGGAAGCCAAGTACAGAACCCACGTTTTATGAAAGAAATAAAGCAAAAAGCAGACTAGTTAAGTATACATTAAATCGAAAAATACAAAACGCAGGAACGCGCAGATGTCAAGTTTCGCATCGACCGAACTCTGAATGAACATCTAGGTCAATATCAAGCCTCCGCCTCCACCGCACCCTCCCCCACCCTTCTTTCCCCTAATGTGAAATTTTCTCTATCTTAGGGTACCTTGCAAAATGAGAATGATTTTCGACCTTTTTGCTTACCCGTAGTAATCATAAGCACTAAGTACAGCTTTGTTAGAGCAAAAAGCCAGAATCATGCATTTTTGCTCCATATAAATTTTCCAATACCCATCAAAATTATTATTATATAATTTAAATAGACTACCTACAGACACTGGAACATTTTGAGGTTCACAATTTACACATGAGAAGTGTTAAAAAAAATGGATCTAAATATAACTTAAAATTAATATAGGTATGTAAGTGCTACATATGTGTTATATTATAAAAGCTCCTCATATTATTTCTCGTCTGTATATTTTGTTATTCATTTGCCTGATGGTAACGACATTCCTACCCATGAACAGCAGGAACGCCACACAGAACTTTTAAATTACAAAGTACCACTGCATGGCACTGTTCTGCGCTCCTCTATCTCGGGATTCCGAGGACATAAGATGTACCTATTTACCGAATTATATTGGCTTCGAAGTCCTTGTTGATAGGAAAAGAGAAAGCTGTCATACGTGATAGGCTTTCTGTGTGTCATAAGTATGTACCCAGGTACCTACTACTTCTTACTTATTATCTCAGCCTATCGCCGTCCACTGCTGGACATAGGCTTCCTTATAAAGTAAGCGCCAACCATCCACCTACCACTTAGTATAAATAAATAATATTGACCTGCTTCCAAATCGGAATTCATAATTAAAAACCTTTTAAGAAAACCTAACGGAATGTGATGATAATGACAGAGTTCATACATATACATACGCATACAGTTTCTATGTCTACAACACGAAGGAGCCGGTTCAGCAGGTATGATATCACTCTCACGGAAAACCGATATTAACCTGCAGCTCGCGGGTGCATTTCGTTGGGTAAGATTTTCGGTGACCCCAAACTTCTTCCATTGGGATTGCCCTGTCCCCTTTCTTTAAGCTTTAATTTTCACAAAGCAACCTTATTCTCTAAAATGAGAAGCGGATATCATTTGCCATCAGCTGACCCAACTGGTCGTTTACCAGTCTCACTAAAAACAGTTGAAACAAGAAACACTGTGTAAGGACAAACAATTCTTTATTATCCATAAAAGACGCAGATAAAACTGCATAAATTAGCTCAATATTATGAAGTATTTTATTTGCAAACTCTTTATTGCAAACAGTAATTAATACTTTAAACTAAATTGTTTTTGAAAAGATAAATACCGCGTAATTGCATATAGGTACTAAGTACCTATATATTAAAATGAAACGAGGAAGGTAGTATTCAGAAAATCTATAATATATTCAGAAACATTTTTTCCATCTTACCCTTAAATACAAAATAAAATTCACAATCAACATTTTAAATGGTCCCTTAGCTTATACCTATTAAAACAAAAGCATTAAAAGGTATGTCTCAAAAACACTTAAATGCTATATCAACGAAACCGTTAATAACTGGAAGCACAAGTTTTAGTTTTAAAATTAGATAAACAATAGTTCCAAAAATTTAAAACTCAAGTAACAACAATGTCAGTAAAATAATCGAAATAACACGACATTATACAGCAAGATCTAAAAACAGGATGAATGATACCGATCAATTCTATGGAATTTTGAGCCTCATTTTAAGCAAGAAGGGTCTTGATTAGAGACTCGAGTTTCCTCGTGTCTGCAGCGAATCTTCTTATCCCATCGGAAAGTTTGTCGGTGGCCATGTGGTCTTCATTTAGATGCCAGCGGAACTGCGCTTCTGTAAGCGTTATCTTCTCGATGTCGCTTTGCGCCGCCAATTTAGGGTCTAGAACCTACGTAATGAATTGAAAATCATTAAAATACATCATTAACTTAATAAATTTAATTCAACATACGTTTTTCACGTCACGTGGAAACATATTAGGTGTGTAAAGTGTCTACAGTAGTGTTTAAAATAAACCATAGATTTATCAGTCGACTAACGTCTCATAGATCGACGAGCAGGAAGAGACAAAATGTGATTTTCCATATGTTAGAGCGAGATGGTAGATGAAATCATTCGCGAGTGCTATATGGACTTGGCGCTAATCTTCAATAATACAGTTTAGCTTATTATTTCAAAATTCAGAGTTTTGTCCATTTAGTTGAGTGTTTATTAAACGTAATTAGTTCTGTTAACTGTGTATTCCATAGAAAGAGCACATCTAAAAGCGGGAACATCCATAAACATGCACTTTTCCACATAACTAACCCCAATTTGTTTCTTTCCCTATCTGCGATATTTCAAATCTATATTATATGTTTTATTTGCCAATCGGTAGAAAAATAACATCTATTTTATTCATATTATTATATTGAAAGCACCAGACTTAAAAAAAAATATAAATACGTGAATTTTCATCTTAGTTTTCTAGTTGCAGTGATTACAGCCATCAATTGATTTGCAAAGGAATAGTTCCGTTGAGGCCTTGTATTACTCTAAAAATATCCATTTGTATTATAAAGCACTAACTTATAATTTATTTCGGTCCCGACTTTGACGTTTAACACCCCATCTATCAGTGCGTTCCACTAAGCGTTCACAACGATCACGCTCACGACCGCAGTTTTTCCCGTTCCACTTGCTTATGAGCGTTACTGTCATAAACTCAAGTGGAATGGATTATAGAGCGTTTTGAGCGTGGGGGTAAATAATACAAACGGCGAGCTAATAAAAATAATGCTAAATATTTAACAGGTTTGGTTATAATCTCTAAACCTTGAAAATAAACTTTATTAATTATTGTTTAAAACGATTTATATTAAAAATATATATATAATTTAATTTTATATATCCGCTGCAGAAACATTCACTTCTACTAAAATATATCTTTCCGCATGAAAGAAAGAAAATAACGTAAGCTTATCGGCGCCATTTTTGATGCATTGAGTTTTGAAAACGCTGCTAATTTTCTCAACGATCACAACGACCCACCTTTTTAGATGGGTCGTCGTGAGCTTCGCGTGAGCGTAAGTCATGACGTCATAAGTGACGTTTTCGCCGCGACCACAACGACCGCGGTCGCTATGTGGAACGACTAAAGGAGCATTTTGATCGTTGTGGGCTCTTAGTGGAACGCACTGTATAAGTTTAAATCTATGGTTCAAACACATTCAGATTAATTGCCCTGCCTGAGATAAATTAGCGTTCTCTATTATTTATTATAGTGGAACTTCGTAATTTTGTGAGCATGTTATAAGAGATGCCTGAAGTTTTAATTAAAAAATAGGTTAAAAGGAATTTTAAAAACCTTCTTCAATGGAGCATCACTGCTAGCCAGCTCTTGTAAAAGTTTCGGACTGATAGTGAGCAAATCGCATCCAGCCAGCTCACGGATCTCGCCCGTGTTGCGGAACGACGCCCCCATTACTTGAGTGTTGTATCCAAACTTCTTGTAATAGTTGTAGATGCGGGTCACTGACAGAACTCCAGGGTCTTCCTTCGCCTCATAAGTCTTCTTTGTATGTTCGACGTACCTGTAACGTTGAGGATTTATTGATTTTTGTAAAAAGGCTATCCCACATACCAAGTCATCGTTATTTTCGACCGTCTTCTAAAAAGGAGAAGGTCCTTAATAATCTTTTTTTCTTATGTAACGCGATATCTCCGCCAAATGTGGACCGATTTTCAAAATTATTAATATAATTTTGCGTTCGATAGAGCTTATTGCAAGGGTGGTCCCATATAAATTTGGTCACTATCAGATAAGTTTTGAAGTCGATCTATTGTTGTTATCCAAAACCAACAACATCAATCATTTTGTTAACACCAAATAACATCTCAGAATCTTTGGGAAAACAAAGATGGCTTTATTCCGCAACTAAATAATCAAACGGATCTAAAGAATGGAGTTGGAAACGTTAGCTTTATATTTCAAACGAAAAGTAATCAACTAATAACTATAATAACTCACCAATCCAAAATCCGTCCAACAAATGGTGAAATGAGAGTAACATTGGCCTCTGCACATGCAATTGCTTGATACAAAGAGAACAATAATGTAAGATTACAATGGATGCCATGTTTCTTCTCCAATTCTCTATAAAAACCATAACACCATTATAAAAATGATTTCACTATGATTATGAATAACAGTGTGATTGTGAGTGTACCTGCATGGATTAATATTATCTATACATCGTGGGGCGAAATTCCCGAAAATCGCTAGGTTTTATTTTATTATCTATGAAAATAAACTGATGATTACATATTCATAATAATATATAGTATAGCCTATGACGTTGATAATCAAAAGAGTAATTCTCGAAAGAGACAACTATTTCCCGCATATTCGTTAAAGTTCGTTAAAACATGACTGTAAAAATAATACTAAATGATGATTTTCTAATGATGTATAACAGTGGCGTGCAGTCCATAAAGACAAAGATATTGTCTACCCTAACAGTTCGCCAACTACATGTCAATACTTAAAGAAAAGAATAATCACCAAAAACAGGTATTCAAAAAAATGTTGTCTACCCTAATACCTAAATGCTTGTGCACGTAATTGCTGTATAAATAATTATTCAAATGTTAATAGTTATCGGAACTATAGAGATAATCATTTTTATATTTCACAGTTATATTTATGTCATAAAATATTATCTGTATACAACTTATGGATGAAAGTAATATAAGGTTTTGTCTATAAGGTGCAATTTTAACTTACTTAGCAGCCTGAATTCCGTCCCAAGTAGATGCTAACTTAATCAAAATTCTTTCTTTCTTAATTCCATATTCAGCAAA
The DNA here is from genome assembly GCA_036417725.1 of Clanis bilineata. Lineage (NCBI taxonomy): Eukaryota > Metazoa > Arthropoda > Insecta > Lepidoptera > Sphingidae > Clanis > Clanis bilineata. The sequence continues at coordinate 7,709,447 of CM071149.1, read as the reverse complement.
CATGTTAATCAATTTAATAGCCTTTGCTATGCTTGCATCCTTATCGAACGATAATCTGTGAAACAGTACAATTAAATATTACAAACAACAGTTTCTAAGTAACATAACTCACTGAACAGAATTACAATTGTATAATGCCAATTACCTTGCATCAACCTCTACTGAAACTCGTCCAGGGATTATCTTAAGAATTTCACAACCAAACAACACACTCAACATGTCCAAAGTTTCTGCAACTTGTTCCTCCATGGTACTGTAAATAAATGTGATTAGTTTATGAGACAACATTGCTTGGCTTAATAAGGTGTTATGGCTGAACATGGATATGATTTATACCAACAATGAAACCCTTGAAAGTGTTGTTTCCATTCATGTGGAAAGGAGACCAGTGTACTAGGTGCTACAAGGTGGATACGTAAAAAAAAGAAAGACAAAGCATGCTTACGAACTAGTCCGTAAAATCTCAGATCATCTCAGAATGGTAAAATAAAGCGAATTATCTGGGTCGATAAAATGTCGAAGACCATTTTTTGTTTATTGCCTAGTATGATCGTCAAAATGCAGAGCTATATGATCAAATGAATTATATTATGCTCTTTTACTTGTCACCTAACAGAAGTTACACTGTTCATTAGGTGAAAGCAGGTTAGGATGTAGCAGACTACTGTATGAAAATGAGATGTCACGCTGCAGCCGTGCGGCACTCAGCGATAACTTTGAAGGCGCCCATATTGATAAGGACTCGCGTTTTACATATAGAAAATATTAATGTCAACCTCATAAGGAACATTCTCTCTTCTTACCTTATATTACTTATTTGACTGCCTCGGTGGCGTAGTTGTATTTCGGTACGATTACCGTCCTGAGATCTCGGGTTCGATCCTCGGGTCAGGCAAACTGATATTGGATTTTTCCATATCAGCCAGGAGTCTAGAATTCGTGCCCAATATGACGATAGGCTCGCCCCTATCACATCTGGGACGGAACTAAGCTTGGCGAAACGTGGGTGTACTAGTTCACTAGTGCGCCTCTGCGTACCCCTTCGGGAATACAGGCGTGAGCTTATGTTATTTTATTAATTATTGATGGTGTTGAATAGTGTACATGCAACACACATTTTCAAGCATGTTCCAGAAAGGAATTCGCTTAGTTTTTGAGAGTAGTTACCTGCCAACTAATCCCCCCTTAGAGAAGCCAATCCTAGGCAAATTGTGTTATAAAAACATCTCTAACACAGTGGCGTGAAGACCATATAGACAAAGAGACACCGTCTACCTGGACAAGTTGCTTTACCCAAATAAAGAATATAATGTTTGCCAAAAAAGCTATGTTCAAAATAGCATCACTTGACCTTTATTTTAAACCGACATTAGGATGATGATGCTAGTGATGGTGCTGTATGAGTTGAAGAAATAAATTATGTAATTTTTTTTGTTTACCCTGATACAAATGCCTATGCATATCCAACATGGGAATTGAACCCAAGACAAACAGTTTCACAGTGCATATTCTCCACCACTAGACCATGGGGTTGACAAATATAAACAACCTTGTAAAGTACACCTACATATTATTATTAGTTATTACACTTACCTTAATACACACCCATCATAGTTAAATAAGATTCAATATACAAACAACAAATACTCGTATTTTGCTATGGGTATGGCATGCTATGAAAAACTGTTTAGTACAATCTGTTCTTATTGTCAGTGAAATGCACATTGAAATTATGTTTCTAGACTGGCATTGAAAATATGATCCTTGTGATAGCAGATTTTTTCATTGACTGCTGCACAGTTGCTGGCTACATCATAACAGGTAACATATGAACCATAAGAAAAAAATATTACCTCCCAATTTCTTTAGCATATTTGATAGCCTTGTCCAAAATGTGTTGATATTGTTCCATGCCAGCAGCAGAGAGTATTAAACTTGGGTTAGTGGTTGCATCTGTTGGTTTATATTCCTTCATGGCTGCAATAAATAAATGTGCTTTATCAGTTTTGTCTACAGTACTGGCAACTAATAAGGCAAATAGGCAAGGCAAGGCAGTCCTAAATAAGGCAACAGTACAAAAAGCTCTTCTTCTGAGTAACAAAGCTCTTTTACTTTATGGAACTATGCATCAAATCAATTCAGTGTAATCACACTATTTTTTAATGTTGTGAGTGTTTTTTTTTAACTATTTCTTAGTAAGTAAATAGTGACGGGAGACACTTATGTAAAATATGTTGGTGCCGCCTCCAACAGGTTAAGCATTGCAGATTTCAAATCAATTTTCGTCACATAGTCAATATCCAATAGGGAAATCTCATACTTTTTTCGAACTACATATATTCAAATATGGTGCAGCGTTTAGCACTTTTTAAAGTCACAGGTGGCAACACAACATAATATTTTGTTTTTATACTTTTCTTTGTCAAAAAATTATTTAAAACCGTATTTATAAATCATTATGTGAAACCTCACTAGGGAGGGGGGGTTGTCCTGGCATATACTACGAGTGGTCACCAGGGGGGGAGGGGCATAAAAATTGTGAAAAATGGGTCACATAATTTGATTCGATATTAAAAGGGATATTTAAATCAGTGAAGCAAATTACATACAGAGTTGAGTATTAAACTTAAGGCAACAAACCCACGGTTGATATGTTATAAATGAAAAATATCAAAATATTATCTTACAATTCAATGATAAATATTACAATTACTCACTTAGCTTCCACAGAATACACATTGCAGAGTAAGCTAATCAAATTAAGCTAGGTTTTCTAAGGTGAACTTAATGACTATGGAATACTCTATCAGCACAAATATATAATTAGAGATTGCATGCAAGATTACTGAATTCATCATTATCATCATCAGCCACAGCAGTATATTTTAGGATGTGAAATCAACAATCATTGTACTGATAGTCATTATTCGTAATAGTTGAAAGCCAGAGGCCCTATCAACATGTTTTAAATTTATAAATGTATAATTTTGTATTCATTTTATTTTAAAATGTAAAAAATACACGAATAATAAAATAAAAGGGTAATATAACCATCCCAATGCTGGGCACGGGCCTTGGTCTACCATGCTGACCTATGTGGGTTGATAAAATTCACATAACTTCAACGTTTTTGTGGAGGAATTAATGGGTGCAGGTTTCTTCTATTTTTGCTTAAAATTGCTAGGACTTAAAAAATATTTCCCATAAGTACAAGTAAAAAATGTAATTGGTGTGTTAATTAACTACAACCAATTTAACTTGAGATATCTAATAATGTATGTCATGGTCATTTTAGGTAACTCATGTCATTACATTAAAAGTTTTTAAGCGGTTGGATTTAGGAAATACGCTACTGGCATTAACTATTTGTCAATGTATATGTTTAAAGAAACAATCAGCCAAAAATTAAGTGGATTTACTAACCTTCAAAGTCACCGGTATCTGCAACCACTATAGAATATTGCTTCAATTGATCCAAGGCACTCATTTTGGATCGTTTCGCTTGAGGTTCAACGCTCATACTAACTATTTTTGTGACCTGCAATAATTAATAAGCGAATGATAATAAGTGAAGCGTGAATACTATCTGTATCTACTACACTGGCGCCACGAGTCAGCGAATAGTGCGAGTAGGTATGCGACGTAAGTCGTAACCACGGTAAAGCTTGAAGGTGACCTCACAAATCATGAAAAATTTTACCGATAAACATTGATAAACAGAACAAAAGTCAATCATGTGCAACTAATTATAATTTTGATTTTTTTTAGTCCAGCATATCTTACGAATGAAAATATCAACATATTATAATTAAGTTACCTTCCAGGTTAATAGTAATTGACAAAATTTCAAAAGTTGTCTTTTTTATAACCTCTCGAACCGGCGTAAAAGGCGTACCACAGAGGCGTACTCTGAAAAACTCACAGGGGGTCCCTATTGTCTTTTAAACCTATTGAGTATAAAATTTGATAGAATTAGCAAAAAATAAAGCTATCTCTTTTTTACTAATGGATGTCAACTCAGGTAAAAAAGGATCAATATATAAGTATTTGTTCCTAAAGGCCCGCATCCGTCAATAAGCCACGCCCCCGGAACAAAGTAATAATAATACGGCAGCTGAAATGGTGGTCTAGTGACGTGGGGCGTGATTCTTTGCGTATGGTATCGATATCGATAAAATGTTTTATTTAGTTATTTCAAGGTATATTCTTTTGCATTACATACATATTATTACACATGTATACCATAAGAGGAGGCAGAGACTATAATTTTCTAATTCATATGATTATAAAAGCTCTAGTGAGTTTAGATAACGATTTTTATAACAAACGATTTTTTTGAGTTGTTCTTATGGTTAATGTCGTCATTGAGTTCTTTATTGTCTGACACCAACTCCAAGATGGTGTCAGACAGTAAAAACGCACACACAGAACGAGATAAAAAAAATTCGTCTGGCTCTATTCCTCACACTGTAAACTGCATTTATATATCTCACTTATGCTTGGCTTTACTACATAAACGCCCGATCTATTACATTATTTTTCTAAGGTATTCAAGGTAGTAACTACACAGTTCTTCGAGTTCCCATATTTGGATACGTTAAAGCCGGGTCTCCTGCACTAAAACATTACACAAAAAACCTACACAAAATATGATTTTTTTTATCTATAGTCCATTGTTCTGAGAGCAGGTGACATCTAAAATCGTTGTTTTGCGTATGTGTTTTTAGTGTTTTATTTCAAAAAAGCTAGTGCAACCGACCCGGCTTAAAATGCGCGTCCTGCACGTGTTTTCCTCGAAACATACATGAAGTTATCACTAGAACACCTACACAAAACGACATTTTTCGCTGTTTCCTGCTGATGGGACCATGGACCATCGACAAAAATGTGTTCAAAACAACGATTTTAACCGTGACATGCTCGTAGAATAATGGACCATAGATAAAAAATACATGTTTTGTGTAGGTGTTTTGTGTAATGTTTTAGTGCAGGAGACCCGGCTGTATAAGTGCAGAATGCGCCTTTAGTATTGTTCTAGGTTAGCGATACATTTAATCGATTTTATATATCCATTAATCTAAATCGATTTTATCGTCATACATCCATATACATGTCATTCATGTCTTATATGATATTGTACACTAGACTTGCGCATTTTAGTTCGTGATAAGGAGCGGTCACTTTAGTTCGCGTCTCAACGTCTCGCCTCAGCGAACTAGTTCGTTTTTTAGTTCTCGTCTCGAATCAAAGGCTACTAAAAAAAAATATTCGCACGCATTTTTGGCCGACTTCAAAAAAAGGAGGAGGTTAATTATTAACCGACTTCAAAAAAGAAGGAGGTTAACAATTCATCGGAATCGAATTCAGCATGTGCGGTGACCTACTTCGGTGGATAAACTCTTACTTTCAAGAAGTCAGATAGTTGCTTTAAAGGGCTTCTTATCATCTGCCATGATTGTTTCATCAGGTGTTCCTCAGGGGTCCCATTTGAGCCATCTATTTTTTATAATATTTATAAATTACCTCATAGACGAACTTTCAAGTCCCTGTTTATTATACGCAGATGATCATAAATTTTTTTCACGGCTTTCTGCGCCAGAGATGCCACCGTCTTCTAAAATGATTTTGATAGAGTCGTGGATTGGTGTTCTAATAACTTTATGTCCCTCAATACTGACAAATGTCTCACAATTTCCTTTACGAGAAAACAAAATAAAAACATGTTTTCATATTCCATAAATAATCGTGCACTCCAACGCGTGAACAAAGTCATTTCTCACTCGTTACAACTATATTTGTAATAAAGTTACAAAATTACTTGGTTTCATTTTTAGAACATCTAAACCATTCAAAAATGCTCATAGTATATTACTGTTGTATTATAGTTTGGTCAGATCAGTATTTTAATAAGGTTCTGTTATTTGGTCTCCTTTCTTTTATGACCATTGAAAGTATTCAGAAGACATTACTTAAGGGCCTATGTTACCGTTCAGGCTTACTGTATCTTCTTATGAAGAATGCGAGCGGCGTAGTAACGTACCGCTATACCAGTCGTATACCACGCGGACCTTCAAGGCCAGTTCTATTCAAATCTATGCATTGAAACGCACTCCGCTCACCGCCACTGCCTCCGCTCCGCGCCCGCTGAGCTCGTTTCCGCAGCCGAATAGTATACAGATAAGAACGAGCTTTATGTGAAAACGGATAAGTTTAAGGCTGATATCTATAGAGCGAACTTCGACTAAGTCTAAGTCAAAGTAACGAACTCAGTCAGGATCTTGACTTAGTCCGAGTCATTTTGTACAAGAAAATCTTTGCTTAGTATGTCTGTCAGTCTGTTTTTCTTGTAAACAATTACTCGGCTTAACTCAAAGTTCGATTAAACTATTGCAAATCCTCACTGAGTTGGTTACTTTGACTTAGACTTAGTCGAAGTTCGTTCTATAGATCTCAGTCTATGTACCTAAGGATGCGGGCGTTATTGTCGACTGTAAGATGACGATGAAACTTTAAAGTCTCATATACAAGACCATCGTTAGGCCAGTACTTGTATGGGTGCGATACGTGATCAGTCTACGTCATGTTAAGAAAATCCAGACAGCCCCAAAAACGCTGGCTGGACGTTTTTGAGAATGATATGAGAACCAATGGTCTTACTGTGGAGGATGCTCAATACCGGGCGAAGTGGAAGCGTTTAAATAGGAAGGTGGAAAAAACCCCAGGCAAAAATAAATATATTGAACAGCGCAGCGCTCTCACTCACATTCACTGTTACATACAATTATACAACTTAAAATCGTAACTTTAATTAAGTTACTGACTTATCAAACGAACTAACGAACTAAAGATCGAGAGATCTGGAGATCTTAGATGAACTAAGTCGTTCATTTCGTCTATGGGAGCGGTCTTCCGAACTAGTTCGCCCGCGAACTACACAAGAGTCAAGACTATTATACATCTCTTTGTCGTGCTTCTAGAAAATTCGGGTACATACGAAAGAGCTATGCGGCGATAAACCGGCGTTTGTGTGTGAACATTGCGTTATTAGACCGATCAATTGTCAACTTGAACAACGTGTTTCTCAGATCGTGCGATCAGAGTATTGAATTTATTGTAATAAATTTCAAGTGCAAAAAGGATTAAGTCGTGATGGCTGCTATGTCCGTCATTGGTATTGATTTCGGAAATGAATCATGTTATATCGCGGTGGCTAAAGCAGGTGGTATAGAAACTATTGCCAATGATTATAGCCTACGGGGTACTCCGTAAGTAATCTTATAATTTGGTCTTACTAAGATAATGTTTTCGTTTTTCATCTGTTAAATTGGTAATTTATCATGGTATTCATTCGCGGTTGGTATGTAATAGGTCATGTCAAAACCGTATTTGGCAACATTCAAGATCGTTGCCTTTATTTCATGTCTATTAGATAATTTAATACATTGTAGAATATTTCAAAATGTTAATCTAAGTACATTTTCTTATTAGATATAACAAAAAAAATATTACCAGTTTTTTTGCACATTCATCATTGATCATTTTAATTCATGCAGGGACCATCTGGTCAGGTTAGATAAACATGCAGTTTATGTAATGTTATGCTCTATGTTGAAATAAAACCTTTAAGGTGACTTGCACCACTATTTTAGTAATATCCTAAAAGAAATGACTAATTAAATAATAGCTTAGTCATCATTTTTTATAGAATCTTTACATATTTACCTTGTCATAGACTAATTATTAATTATATTAAGGACTGGTATTAGTGGTATTAGGGTTTGCCTTAATGCCATATTTTACCATTAGCAATGCACCCATGATGACCACAGTTTTAAGGGTGGTAGAAATCACTTACCATCAGGTCAGCCACCTGCTTGTTTGCCAGTCTCTGCTTTAAAAAATCATTACCCAAAGAGACTAGAATTGTCTGAAATGTGCCCGTATCTGCATAGCTTGATTAAGGTCATATTGAATATTAATTATTGTTGCAATAGTAAGTACTAAACTATATACCAGATTAGTAACAAATTGTATAGAAATCATTTTATTAAAATTGTCCACCTTAAATAGTTATGATTTCTTCAGATACAATGAAATAATCATGTCATGAAACTTGTTTATCAAAACAATATCATCAGCATTTTGGGCAAATCACTCTTGACCCAAAAAATTACTTTGTCAAAATCATTTCACAAAATGGATGAAAAAGCAAATGGATTCTAAGACATTATAGATATATAAGAAATACATTGTATAATACATGGATAAAGAAAAATGTCACAAAATCATCATTCAATTTGTTCAAGTATCATTGAGATATTGCAAAAAGTATTTTTTAGTGGTAAATAAAGACTTCAATTGATAATATTTTTATTACTCTTTATTGTAAAAGTTGTTTTTTTACATTTTTAAATATGTAACATAAAAACAAAAATACATTTAAAAAATATAAAATATTCGCTTCCGATGGTGAGGTTCGGGACACAAACACCAACCGAGAGCCTCTTGAGGTGTTGGTCCAAACTCATTGGTATTAAACCATGGGCAGAAATTACCGTTGAACAATGATTGTTGAATTGTTGATAATATTTATTATTATTTTCCCAATAATCACAAAGTCATAATTATTTGATGGCATGTGTAACACCAACAATTTCTTTAGAAAATTAGCAAATTGTTACATAAAGGTTTGTCTACCCTGGTATCATGAATTTAATGGGCAAATGTATCATAGCTAAGTGTGCTTTACAAGTTAATAATAGTCAACCAAAGTAAAAACACAAAATTTTGACTAATTCAATAAAACATTACTGGTTGAAATAATTGTGTAAAAAAGGTATATAAATAAGTTTATAGTTTGAATTAAAAATTATACTTCCTAAAATTATATTAAAATAAAATTAATCCCTAACTCAGAACCCTTTATTGTATTCTAAATGCACAATTTGTCAAGAATCAATTATTGTGCTTACCTTAACTTTGTTTTCTTTCTAGATCATGTGTGGCCTTTTCACCGAAGAATCGAATATTGGGTGTGGCTGCAAAAAACCAGATGATAACAAACATGAAGAATACTGTGTTTGGCTTCAAAAGATTATTAGGAAGAAAATATTCCGATCCACATGTCCAAAAAGAGCTTAAACATTTCCCTTTCAAAGTGGAACAGAGGCCTGATGGTGGAATTGGAATTAGGGTTAATTATCTTGGGGAGGACAATGTGTTCAGTCCGGAGCAGGTAATTATCTGTGGATTATTTATTTCAGCTTATAAAAAAATATACCTTACATTTTATGAAGTCTTCCCAGTTGTCCGATCTCACTCCAATGTGGGGCAGCTCAACATAGTTTTCAATAATGTTGTTAGTTTTAACTGCAGGCTGCCAATCTTGTGTTAACCCTTCTCTGGAGGATTCCCATCGAGTAACTGGCAAATTGTGTTAGGGAAAAACCCACCTACCACTGCAATCATACCCAAGACTTCCCCATTCACAGCCCCATATACTATGCCTCAAGATCAAGGAGATATCATGATACATAATTGTATACCACCAGGTTATGAGGTTACTCATCTGCTTGTTTGGCTTTTGTTTACAAGAAAATTCATAAAATATTTGTAATGTAGATTATTGACATTATTTCTACAATATGTATGTGTAATATATAAACTAGATTTCACAGGAAAATGAACAGGAGATTTTGTTTTCAGATTACTGCAATGTTGTTCACAAAACTAAAAGAAATTGCTGCTACTGCCTTACAAACTCAAATAAATGACTGTGTTATATCGGTTCCTAGTTATTTCACTAATGCTGAAAGGAATGCTCTCTTGAATGCAGCCTCTATTTCTGGTGAGTAATATTCTTTAACCCATTGGAGGCGGCACATATATATTACATAAGTGTATGGGCCACCAGAGGCCGAGCCGCCTGTTACTATTTAATCTCTCTTCGGTTTTGTTGTTGTTCTGTATAATAGTATTTAAGGATACAAATTACTCAACTATTTTTCAACACAAGACTGGACAGTGCCCACAAACCCGCAACTGTAACTCATGTAAGCAAGAATAAAAACCACCCTCAGGTAGACTTGTAGAAAATGCCTTTGGCATTAAGTCCACCTTTATACATGTTTGTATATAAAGTTTAAATAAATAAATAAAATAAAAAATAGTACGCATTTTACGACGCCTACCTTAAAGCTCAACAAGTCGCTAACAATTCAAAATTATTTTTATTCCACAACGAAATTAATCAGATGGGAGGAGTTTTGTTTTCCATTTCCTTCTGTGAAAAAAAAGTTGGAGACAAACTATGTAATGTGAATCTTGTATGATCATAGAGACATTTACAAGTGGTGATGTGAAGTGTAATGTAACATACCACAGATATAATTTTTGTGATAAACTTTCACAGATATTTTAGACATTAACTGTGGAAAGTTATTCCTCATTGAAAAATCAGTGCTAAATCAATTAAACCCATAGTCTCTAGTTGTATAGCTGGCTCATCTATTGCACTAAAGGTGATATATAAACCCCTATTGAGACGGAAATAGTTTACTGCACAAGATTTATTCTATGTAATATTCTTAGATATGGTTCATATTACATAAGAACCTTTCCATGTAAATGGACTTTTATATCAGAGTTGCTGAACTATTAATATTTCTACTATCAGTAGTAGCCTTCGATAATCATTTTTATTTAATATTGATTTACTATTCATAGTATAAAATGCAGTAATACTAATGAAGACTTATAATAGTAGTGACTATCAAGATTGAATATTATCGATACACTCTACACTTTAGCAGTCAACAACATGGTTCTACTACTTTACACATAATGTGTACTTTTTATTGAATTACAGGTTTAAATGTATTACGTCTCATGAATGAAACTACTGCCACTGCACTAACTTACGGAATTTATAAGCAAGACCTTCCAGCCCCAGAAGAAAAACCTAGAAATGTTGTGTTTGTAGACTTTGGTCATAGCTCTTTGCAGGTATTCTTTGTTCATATTATGAAAGTATTTCCAACAAAAAAATAATTTCAGTAAACTGAGCTTTGTTATTATTATGAGTATAGCCATTTTTCTGATGTCTATACTCTATAATAATACACAATATGGTCTAACAGCACTTAGTTAGAATTCAGTACATTTCCGTAAGCTGGTAAACTGCACACTTGTTTGATATTTCTTAAGTCATATCAAAAGTATTAATAATATTATACATACTGATTATTATTAGATATTATAGCATTTATTGAATTCAATGTCTTAAGGTGGCGGCTTGTGCCTTTAATAAGGGCAAATTGCGTGTGTTGGCTACAGCAACTGACCCCCAGTGTGGTGGCAGAGACATAGACATGGCTCTAGCTGATTACTTTTGTCAAGATTTTGTTACCAGGCTGAAACTGGATGCCAGGAAAAATCAAAGGTGAGTAATTCTCAATGTATTTTACTATACCTAAATAAAAAAATGTACAATGGTTACACCATACTACACAAAAGTTGCCATTGTGAAACAATCCTATTAATATTATAAATGCAAACGTTTGTGTGTGTGTGTGTGTTTGTTATTCTTTCACGCAAAACTGACGGAATGGATTTTGATGAAATTTGGTATGGTGGTTGCTGACACCCTGGAATAACATAGGCTAATTTATTTTTTAAAATCTACCGCTAAAGGGATGAAATAGGGGTTGAAAGTTTGTATGGAAATTCGGAAATCTTAATATATTTTGATGAAATTTGGTATGAGGATGCATTTGACCCTAGGGACTCAAATGGGGGACTTCATTTTTTATCAACCTCTAATTAGGTGAAATAGGGGGTTGAAAGTTTGTATGGGAATTCTGAAACCTTAATAGATTTTGGTAAAATTTGGTATGAGGATACATTTGACCCTAGGGACTCCTATATGCTACATTATTTTTTTATCTACCCCTAAAGGGATGAAATAGGGGATGAAAGTTTATATGGGTATCCAGAAACCGCTGAACGGATTTTTAAGAAAGTTGGTATGAGGATACTTTTAGCCCTAAGGACAGAAATGGGGTACGATATATTTTTAACCTATAGGATTTTATTTTTAAAGGTATAAAATAGGGGTTGAAAATTTGTTGCTTTGTTTTTGACCCAATTGACTTCAAAATCGATATCTGGGTTGAGCCGTAATTCCGAACAACATATTCCGTGTGGAAACTGAAAAAAGTAGCCGCCATTTTGTTTTTCTTTGTTTTTGGGCCAATTGACTTCGAAATTGATATCTGGGTCGCCCTGTGGTTGCAAACGACGGAACCGGTGTCAAAACTGTCAAAAGTGCCCGCCATTTTGTTTTTCTTTGTTTTTTGGGCCGATTTACTTAAAAATCGATATCAGAATATTTAGATTAAAACGACAGGGCGGATCGACTAATCAAAAGCTTTTTCCGTTGGCCCTATAAAATACGCGTGCGGAGCCGCAGCTAAAAGCTAATATATAATATAGGATATGTTTAAACTTTTAGAGCATTCCTTCGCTTACTCCAAGAGGTTGAGAAAGTGAAGAAACAAATGTCTGCCAATAGCACAAGGCTGCCTCTCAACATTGAATGCTTTATGGAGGAGCGTGATGTGTCAAGTGATATACAGCGTTCTCAGATGGAACAAATCTGTGCGGACACATTCACCCGTATTGAAAGAACTTTAAGGGCTATTCTGCATAATGCAAGTAAGTTGGTTATTTACTACAAACATAGATAATTTAATCTCTTCAAACAGGACTTACTAATGTTTATAAACAACAAATTATTATTTCAGAACTGAGACCTGAAGAAATCCATTCGGTGGAGGTTGTGGGTGGATCTACTAGGATTCCAGCAGTGAAAAGTTTGATAGAGCAGGTGTTTGGCAAACCTGCATCTACTACTTTGAACCAGGTGTGTGTACAAACGCAACTCAGCCTATGAGAAAGTCTAATATTACCAAGATTAATAGCAACCCTAGTTACTCGTAAAATATACAAAATAATATAATTTAATAAAAATACATTATCACTATTGTACTGAATGGTATTTGAAATCGGTTAAATAACCTGAAGGCAGAGGAAAATGCGTTCCCTCCTTGAATAAGTCCATTTCAAGCACTGAAAACAATTGGGTACTTGACTATGTTTGATTTTATACTCCTTTTTATATGTAATGGTAAATAAAGCAAAAAAGAAAACCTATAAAAAATATCGAAATTGTCAATCAATTCACAAAATGAGGCAGTAATTCATATTCTATGTTATGAGCATGATTGGGGGTGTAGTGGGAAAATTTTTCTATCCTTTTCCAACGCACGTACCGTTATGGCCGTGACGTGAATATCCTGTTGCTTCTCTTTCCTGCATATTTTTGTGAGATGGATGACGTTGCAGTTATGGGACTGTGTGTTGTGCGGTATCCGTGATGATTTGTCATTTCATTAGTTGACTGTCTCGGTGGCGTGGTTGTATTTCGGTACGACTACGGTCCTGAGGTCTCGGTTCCCCGGTTCAGGCAAAGTGATATTGGATGTTTCCATATTAGCCCGGAGTCTGAAATTTGTGCCCGATATGGCGATGGGCTCGCCCCCTATCACATCTGGGACGGAACTAATCTCGGCCAAATGTGGGTGTTCTGGTTCGCTAGTACACCTCCGCCTACCCCTCCTGGGATACAGGCGTGAGCTTATGTAGTTGACTGTTAGTATAGTATCGTGTTGGTGTGCAGGACGAGTCGGTGTCGCGAGGCTGCGCGCTGCAGTGCGCGATGCTGAGCCCGGCCGTGCGCGTGCGTGAGTTCGCCGTCACCGACGTACAGCCGTACGCCGTGCGCCTCGCCTGGGACGCGGCCCGCGGCGAGGACGGAGATATGGAGGTATACTCACTTAAACCATATAATACATTGTTAACTTGGCATAATCGAAATTTATTTATTAACATTATGTATTTAGTTACGGTGATTTAGTGTAATGTAAATTAGTATGTAACATTCAAATGGACACATTATGGCGATAGGCTCGCCCCCTATCACAACTTGGACCGAAATGAGCAGGGCGCAATGTGGGTGTTCTAGTTGTCTAGTTCGCCTCAGTATACACCTTTGAGAATATAGGCGTGAGACTATGTATGTATCTAAATGGACAAATCTCGTATTTTATTCCAATATAAATGAATAGACACGGTGACTCATCATCCTTTGAGAATAATAAGGGTGTAAGCGGTTATGTTACCATTGCTGCGTTACTGAGATATCGCTTCAAAAGGTCCTAAAAATGTAACATACACACCCACGCCCGCGCGCATCCACACCTACGTACACACACACACACACACACACACAAGAAAAACCCATGTTTCAGAAACTCAAGTTTCAGAAGCTTAAGCTGAGATCTATGTACAATGTTAATCGGAATTTATGTAATGGCGTGTCCACACCAACCGAACGAAGGCGAAAGAACGTTCGCGAAGGAGTCGGTGTGGACGCAACACCGAAACCGAACGAATTAACGGAGGCGTTCAGTCCCTTTTGTCGTGCGCGGGACAACTGTCGGTACATCAAAGGATAATATAGCGAATCGGCAAATGCGGTGTGGACGCATCGACGAATGTTCGCGAATGCTCATTTAGCGACAACGATTATTCTTTATAATCGGACGTGTGAACTGTATGAATAAAATGGAGTGGTCCCATAACAAACTTTTGTAACTAAATTATTTTTTAAAGACAAATCACGGTAAAGGGTTCTGAAATAGCGATTATAAAATTAGGAGTAAAAAAATTATACTCAATCTATACTAATACTAGCTGACCCGCGCAACTTCGTCTGCGTATGAGAGAGAGGGTTGAAAGAATGAGTCGTAGGCACCTATAATTTAATAATTCTAAAGGAGGTAATGGCATGATATACTTCGGTCCGATTTCGTCAGTCGCCCGTCTGTCACCTCGTCTGTCACCCGTCTGTCACCCCGTCAGTCACCTGTCTGTCACCCCGTCAGTCACCTGTCTGTCACCCGTCTATCACCCCATCTGTCACTGTCCGTCACCCCGTCCGCCACCCATCAGTCAGACTGTCAGTCACCCCGTCATTCCTCACGTCAGTCACCCCGTCAGTCACCCCATCAATCACCCCAGCTGTTTCATATTTATATATTTATATTCATATTTAAGGTCACTAAACACGTGTCAAGCGATGTCAAACGAAGTGCCGCCGCCGATGTAGGTCATAAACTCGATAAAGCGTGTCGCGACGGGCATTATTTCAAAGCGCGCGCGCTTTGACATAATGCCGCCTTTACCTACTCGATCACAGGATTGAGGTGATTGACTTGATGTTCGTATTTCTTTACGAAAGGTTGTTTATTCCAATAATTGTTTAGAAGTTTAATGTGTAATTGTTATTTTGGTGTAATTTTTGTTCGTTATTATTATTATTTAGTCGGGGATTATCTAGGTAGTGACAAAGAGCCGCATAAGTCCTTGATAAGAATAAATAAGAAAACGCATAGTAGGTGTGTACTTACATCGTAATTAAAGCCCTATATATATATATATATATGGATAGTATTCTAAGGCTGATCTATAGAGCGAACTTGGACTAAGTCTAAGTGAAAGAAATAAACTTAGTGTGGATTTGGAATTTGTAAATCGAACTTCGACTTCATCTGAGCCATTTTTTACAAAAAAAAAAAAACAGACTAACGGACAGACTAAGCTACAGATTTTCTTGTAAAAAAACTAGACTCTGACAAATCCTCTCTGTGTTTGTTTCTTTGACTTAGAAAGAAAATCTATGTATGGTACTGCCAATGAAAATTGTTTTTTATTATTTTCGAATTTTGAGTGTGAATATTCCGTTTTACTATGTAATCCATGATTGCGCCCAGTCAGATATGCGTTTGGATGGTATTGTTTATGAATGATCACATAATAGCACAAAATAGTCAAAATGATTAATGACATTGTAATCTTAAATCATTTACAGGTGTTTCCTTCATTCCATCCGGCGCCGTTCTCGAAAATGTTGACATTTTATAGAAAGGAACCTTTCTCAGTCAGCGCTTATTATTCTGATCAAGTTCCCTGTCCTGATTCATTTATTGGTATGTAAAGAATATTAAATTGTGTGTTCAATGGTTAACATGTTTTCATTGCGAATACCTAGTTTAATAGCATGTCAACAATAATCTTAAATTATTAGGTCAATGGCACATCAGAGATGTCCAACCTACAGCAGAAGGAGAGTCACAAAAAGTTAAATTGAAAGTGAGAGTTAACATTCATGGCATAATAACTGTGGCGTCTGCTTCACTTGTTGAAAAGAAACAAGACGCCTCGCAAAACGAAAGCATAGAAATGGAAAATGCTAATGAGAATGCGCAGACTCAAGATGCACCGATGGACACTAGTGGCAGTAATCAAGATCAGCAACAAAATGGTCCCGACAGCCAAGAGGTGAGAGACGACGATATGAAGGGGGAGCCGCAACAAAAACAATCGTGGACACAGAGAGTAGGACAGTGGTTCAGCGGGGTACGTGTTGGTAGCGCGTGACGAGTGCCTTCCGTGGTGTTTGTTGTCCATACTGAATTACGATTCATGTATACTGCCAAGTGCCGACATTGCCTTCCCGTGGACTACAAACACCACATCTGCTTCTTCCCCATTCTCAATTTTGAGGCCCCATTTGCACAAAATTGTTGATAAAGCGCTTGGAATTTCTAATTTTAAACGTACATCTATTTGTGTTTGTTCTTTTGCCGTTTTGTCTCTGTGTCCACGCATGTTTTTGTACAAGTTGGAAATGTCGATTCAACGAATGGAAATTGAAAGAAGTTGCACATTTTAAAGGATGTGGTGAATTACTATAGGTGCAAATGGGTCACCACACCGCTTGGACGAATGCCATTGAAATTCAATCGTCCATAAAATTGATGACAATCCAAGCAGTGGTGGTGGTGGGGAACTTCACAAACTAAAAGTTGTGAACCGTCCACTCTTATTTGCAGGATAATAATGACGACAAAAAGGACAAGTCAAAGGATAAATCAAAGAAAGTAATCGTCAAAACAATAGAACTCCCGATTGACGCTCAAACACATGGGTTCTCCCAACATGAGCTTAATGGATATATGGAACAAGAGGTAAGCCAGAGAATAATTGATGAAACTAAGGCTAGTGTTTAAGAACGATACTCATTACTCAAGCACTATTCTAGTTTTGAAACAAGAGTTTTCATTGTGTAAATAATCTTTAAATCCAAATTTTACCTGCCCTTATTCATCCCACCTAAATGTGGGGTCGGCGCAACACTCCTTTTCAAGCATGTTGCAGGAAGGATTTGGCTTAGTTTTTACGACCAGCTGCCTGCCTGACGTTAACCCTCTAGGGGATCCAGTCCCAGGCAAATTAAATTAGAAAATTCGCTTTGCCCGACCTGGGAATCGAACCCAGGATCTCCCGATCCTAAGCCCATATATGCTGCCACTAAACCACAGAAGCGACAATCTGATTGTCATTCTAATTTGGACTTAAATTATTAAAATCATATTTTGTATGTGCAGTTTGGTCTCAGATCGCCTTAATATTTGAATTGGTAGGTTCATTCGTTTAGTTGCCAAATTGGTGGTGGTGGTGGTGGTGGACCCCACTCATATTATAAATTTGGTAATATATTAAATATGGTAATCTATAATAATGAGGTGGTAATTTTTGAAGGGCAAAATGCAAGCGCAGGACAGACAAGAGAAGGAGCGCGCGGATGCTCGTAACGCGCTGGAAGAGTACGTGTACGAGTTGCGCGGCAAGCTCTCCGAGGGAGAGGCGCTGCACGAGTTCGTGTCCGACGAGCAGCGCGCGCGCCTCGTGGCGCAGCTCGACTCGCTCGAGCAGTGGCTCTACGACGAGGGCGAGGACCAGAACCGACAGGTATAACTAGTCTACGACTACATTTCGTTCATACACCACCTCCGTAACTTGTCACCGCCGAATGATCAAGCCTTCACGTCGGCCGTCTATCACCTATCTACCTCCTCTGTGCGTCGTGTATTTACTGTAACTTTCCTCTTATATAATTATTTTAGTACTACTAAATCAACTACTACCTTTTTGGTTTGACAAATAAACTTTCTTTCTTACTAATGTTCATTCGATTTATGTCTATATATACAGGTATACAGTGACAAATTAACTGAACTGAAAACAGAAGGTGAGCCTATAAAGCAGCGACGTCTGGAATATGAACTTCGCCCAGGAGCGTTAGACGACTTTGCGCTTGCAATACAATTAACAAACAAGGCTGTTGACCTTTACAAGTGAGTCAATTAATTTAAATGTTGCCGTAATTAAAATACAATGTCATGATGATAACTTTTATTTAAAAAAAAAAACATCTAAAAAGTATTTCACTAACACAGCTAACAGGTACGGACATACTTTAAAACTTATCCTATCGTGACCAAAATTTATATTGGATAATCCTTGGAATAAACTCTATCGAATATAAAAAAATCGTTAAAATAGGTTTACATTTGGCGGAGATATAGCGTAACATAAATACTAAAAAAACAGTCGAATTGAGTAACTCTTTTTTTTGAAGTCTGTCGAAAATATCCAAACCTTTATTATTCTATAGCTTAAGATTTGCTTATATCGTTTGTATGGGAAACGCTTCCGAAAACGAAGATGGATGGTACATTTTGGCTGTATTACGTTTATGTAGATACTAGATAAATACAAAGATTATCGATTAAAATCATCTTTTTAAAACAACATAATATAATTTGAATATCACTATCACTACATACTATAAAACAAAGTCGCTTCCGCTGTCTGTATCATCTGTATATACCTATGTATGCTTAGATCTTTAAAACTACGCAACGGATTTTGATGCGTTTTTTTTTAATAGATAGTGATTCAATGGGAAGGTTTATATAATACATGCATAAATTTATCCCTTAAAGGAATGTAATGGGGGACGAATGTTTGTCAAGACTCTCACGCGGGCGTAACTGCGGGCAAAAGCTAGTGTACAATAATCATCTGACACACGGGGCGGTGCGTTTGCTTTGTAAGTTCATGCACCCCACGCGCTCGCGGCGGGCATTATGCTCCCGCTCGTCGCCCGCGCCCCGTCTACCAATGATGCCAGTAACTACACGCGTGTACCGACACCATAAAATTGTACTATTTTGTGAATTATGTTTTTGCGTTATTGAGTTTGAGTTGAATGTGTGAATGATGCTGTACGTTTACAATGTTCGTGATAGCTGTTTTAGATTGATTCGTGATAGCTGTGTTAGAGGTTCGAAACCAAAACTCCAAAAAGAGTATACACATCGGGCTTTTATATGTTAAATATGTTTTATGAATTTTATTATCGCTTGCTATAATGGTGAAGGAAAAACATTTCTTCTAGAATTTCGAAGTTATATGAAGTCCACCAACTCACATTAGGCCCATGTGGTAGACTAAGGCATGACCTCTCTTATTAGAAGGGGAGACCTATGCCTAGCAGTTGGACAGTAATATAACAGGGTTAATAATATTATTAATAGGTAAAATGAAATTATTTTTAGATCGGGTGATGCGAAATATAGTCACCTCGGTGAAGCGGATATCCAGAAAGTGGTGGAGACATCGAAGAACGCGCTAAACTGGCTGGAAAACGCGCGCCAGGCGCTCGCGCATGCGCCGCGACACCACCCGCCAGCGCACACCACGCACCAGATCCGCCAGGAGCGCCAGGTAACCCCCATTTCCAAACTAAATACTGATAAATGTATAAAGATTGGTTGAGCCCAAGATGGATTCATCACTCTTCTATTTCTAAAATAACATGCCTTTTAAAGGAAAATTTCTAACAGAAAAAACTTATATTTTTGAAATAAAACGAAATAAAGGTTATTTAGCTTTTTACTTGTGATTTCCCTTTATACCGGTAGGTTTAGAATAACGCCAAAATACTTATTATTATTAAATTAAGTGTGACATACGGTTTTTGTATATATTTCCTTTAACAACAGATTGATGTATTTTATGGTTGATTGCAGAACTTCGAGAGTATTGTGAACCCCATACTTAACAAACCGAAACCAAAAGAAAAGACGCCTCCACCGGCAAACCCGACTGCAGGAGATGGACAAACTGACGCGCCGCCCTCCAACGAACAACCCCAGAGCCAGAACCAAGAGCAAATGGACGTCGAGTGAAGCGAACACAAAACACCACACGCGATCACTGCACTTTGAAAACATTCATAACACTAAATAATAACAGGCGTCAAAATATTTCACAATCTTTACTGTTACTGTGCACAATACAGAGTTACAGTTGTTTTTAAAGGTACTTCTATTAAAATTGTATGTTGCTCTCATCTGTAAATTTATAATTCCAACGATGCTATTTTCTTATTATTTAGTATTAGTGATCGCATAGCATTGTGTCATTTCTATAGGAGTACTTGGTTATAGTGATAGCTAATGAATATTTATTTTTATTGTGATGAAATTGGAATGCCTGATACTTTATTGATGCTTTATAATATAATGTGTACGTACTTTTTGAAGTAGCAATTACTAGTTGTTTGTGGCAATTTTGTTTTTGTTTGTTATCGTAACAGCGCATTTAAAATTTCACAAGTAACATAGTATTAACCTGATTTTATTAATATTACTTAGTAATGCATTGGTTATATCCGTCATTTTAAAGATTTTACTTTTTGTGATGGAAAACTGAATTTTATGATAATCTAGCAAAATATATGATGAGTACATTTTGAAATTGTACTCTTATATTCATGTTAGTATAATTTAAGGTTTTCTTTATTAGTTTATATTTAGTTATAAATATAAAACACAATGAAAATCTCTGACAAGCAGGAATATGTTATAAAAGTAAAATAACACTAGTTTTGTCTTGTAAATTGTACTTCAGACAGTTGAAATACGCATAGTTATAACAAATTAATGATGTTTAGTTTTGTCAATAATTGCTTCCTAATTTGATTGATTTAATTTGTTTAAATTCAGTTAGGTATTACCTCTAGTACAGTTAGATTGTATCGGCGATGAATCTTTTTCCCCGCGAATCCAAAATAATGTAAATGAGTCGAAATTATGAGTATTATAATAATCAGAGATTGACATTGCTTGATTAACTGTGATCTACCGATTACTATGCGGACTTCGCAAGAATTATTACGCAGATTGTATTGTGTTCAGCATAGACACACATACAAACACCACTATACTTATACACAAATGCGAAGTATGTACATTGCAATTACATTACAATAAAATATGATAAAAAGAATTCTTTCGAAGTTCGTGGCCTTGAACAATAATATAGTAGTCGATGTTATTTATATATATGGAAATATTTCGAATGTGATTGAGTTTATTCAATTCAAATATATAGATTCTCATTCTTAGCAGCAGTGATACATTTGTGAGAGCTTTGTAATTGCACACCTGTAATTTTTTTCATTGTTTTTGGTAATAGGTTTTAACAGGCATTTACAAAATATAATAATGGTGTGCATTTATTAAATGCAGTGAGCAAAATTTATAATGTCTTAGTTACATCACCGTGTGTAATAATAATACGAAATTAAAAGAAATATAACATTGCCTTGCGCTTACTATGTTATTTTCTGTCTATCAATTTAACCCTCCTTTGTATTGTTGATGATTAATAGCATTCATATAAGAAAGCTTAGGTAAGGTGAGTCATGGTAAATAACAACCATGGGTAAGATCTTGCAAGGTAAATGGATGTAGTCTAATCCATTTACCTTGTAAGATGTACCACATCTCTCGAATCATTTTGCGTACCTACTTACGTCAAATACATCGCACACTAATATGTCAAATACATCGCATGCAAACATTGCATAGTGTCATGACACCGATAAAGAATGTAATAGATCGGGCGTCTAAGTAGTAAAATCAAGCATAAGTGCGATAGATGAATGCAGTTTACAATGTGACTGATAGAGACAGACGAATTTTTTTTATCTCGTTCTGCGTATGTGTTTTTGCTGCCTGACACCAACTCTGAGTTGGTGTCAGACACAAAACGCATACAATATCAATTGGGTACTTGACTATTTTTTTTAAAGTATACAGGGCTATTTATTAGTTTATCCTAAATATGTAAAAAATATGTCTTAATTTATTTTCATATATTTAGTTAAAAAAAGCAAAAAATAATATGTATAATTTAGTTTGCCGCCAAAACGCTACCTGTTAACTGTAGCTACGGGTGACGTCATTGAACCTAATCATAGATACAAAATCCCTTTTAAAAAAGATATTGAGGAAATAACATTTATGATTTCAAACTAAAAAAACTGGACATATATTTCGTCGATGAGATATCAATCGTCAATCATATCCGCGTTGAAATTAGGTTGATATTTAAATAAAAATACGAAAAAACGTTGCCAAATAACCTGGCAGTATGACTTTGGATTTTAGGTCTTAGGCCCTTGTGGAACAAATAAACAAGAAAAATGAGTAATCTTACATGATGCATCGTGATTGGTGTTTACAGTCACGTGGCGCACAGATAAAAAATTAAGTATTTAAATTACTAAAATAAAATTATCCTTGGGGTATTTTTAATAAATTCCTATTGCATGCGTTATTTAGATGATAAATCTATGTTCCTACAGAAATTCATTAATATTGGTTACTATAGTCAAGTGACTGCCTCGGTGGCGTGGTGGTATTACGGTACGACTACGGTTCTGAGGTCTCGGGTTCGATCCCCTGGTCGGGCAAAGTGATATTGGTTTTTTCCATATCAGCCCGGAGTCTGGAATTTGTTCCCGATATGGCGATAGGCTCGCCCCCTATCACATCTGGGACGAAACTAAGCTCGGCGAAATGTGGGTGTTCTAGTTCGCTAGTGCGCCTCTGCCTACCCCTTCGGGGATACAGGCGTGAGCTTATGTATGTTTTATAGTCAAGCACTCAATTATGCAAGTTATCTAATATTAGTAAACAGTTATTACATTATCTTTGATATTAGCTATGTAATATTAGTCCCACTACTGGGCACGGGCATCCTCTGTTATGCATATATATGTATATAATAATAATATAATTAGATGAAATAGGTCTGTGATATAAGAGCTGGTGGTAGATCGACCTTCACCCATCTGATTACCAGATGAGACATATTTTTTATCGAATATATTTTATTTACATCATTATCTAGCTTGCCTATCGAAAAGTGCTCGTGGCTGTTGTAATTTTAATTATTTTTTTTAATTTTGATCAACTTTTTTCATAATCTTCATTCTTTTGATAACGGTTTTTTTTTTATTTCAACAGCTATTTTTTTAACATGGAGAATATGGCTTGGTAGGCTTGCTTACTTATTTTTGTTCATGGCTACCTGACAAGCAGGTATGAACAGGTAAGTCGATATTAGTAACTATACCGGTTTGATAACCCGATTATAATGACTTACCTGTACATACCTGCTTGTCAGTTAGGAGGGCTGGACAAAATAAATGCTTTGCTTTTATTGAAATACAAATTAAAAAATACTGTATCGCAGGTAATTAAAATATGAAATACAAAATATCTTTAAGTAAGGTATTTGATATATAAAATACAAAATACAGTATATTAGCTATATTTCATTGAAATACGAAATACAAATTACAAAATAAGTAATCTAGACCCAGCACGGGCTCAAAATTAGAGGAAAACAAGATTAATTAATCAGTAAAACCAGAGGTTCCTTTCATGAGCACTAGATTTTTAAATGTACTGTCAGACAAATAGCCTCTTGTTGGAGAGTGGTAGGTACGGATACATTTCAGAAAAGTTCTAGTGCACTTTGATAACGATTTTTATAGCAGAGATTAGCAAACTATTTTTTGAGTTGTTCTCATGATTGATCATTAATGTTGTCATTGAGTTAATGTTTAGAATGTTAGAACAAAGCAAAAAGTTTATCGACAAAATCATCGACATTGCTATATTGTGCTTTACTTACCATACTAAATCCGCCATCTTTATAAGCTTTATAGCTGCTAGACTTCTGCCAAGGTCGCAGAGGTGTAACCGATCTACCCTCTCTATTGAAACAGGTAGAAATAATGGCGCGTACACACCGGGCCAAACGAAGGCGGACGAATCATGCCTGTGTTCATTCCCACAACAGCGAAAATTTGTTTGTGTGAACGCAACATTCTTTCGCCTTCGTCCGGCCGGTGTGTCACTATAGTTCATGGCTTCTCAGTGAACTAGTTCGTTCTTTTAGTTCTCGTCTCGAACCAAAGAAGGGTTAAAAAAAAGATTATTCGCATTGTAACGGACTAGACGCTGGCGAAACGTGGGTTCCTGCCTTGCAGATTGTGGGGGACAGACAGCGCCATGGACTCAGTGTTCGCCATTAGATCATTGCGCGAGTCATGCAGGGCGAAAAAAAGCCTCTGCATATCGCTTTCCTGGATCTGCAGAAGTCTTTTAACTTTGTGTTCCGAAGCTGGTGGGCATTAAGAGTCAAAGGGTTGTCAGAAGCGTATGTTGCCATTATCGAAGACATGTTCCTCCGATCGAAATCTTTGATTTGGAGTGCTTTTGGCGTCACCAAACCCTTCCCGATCACTATGGGGATTCACCAGGGATCTGCAATGAGGCCTTTTCTATTTTGTATTAAGCTTGACGTCACGATGGCGGAAGTGCAGGAGTAACCACCGTGGGTGCTCATGTATGCTGATGACAAAGCATTGGTAAATGAGAATAAACAGCGCCTAGAGAACGCTTGAGAACGGCGGATTGGTGAGACTTTAAGGTCTCATATTCAAGACCATCATTACGCCAGTACTTCTGTATGGGTGCGATACGTGGTTTGTCAGCGCCATGTTAAAATCCAGATGGTCCCAAAAGCGCTAACTGAACATTTTGGAGAATGATATGAGAACCAATGCTCTTACTGTAGAGGATGCTCAAGACCAGGCGAAGTGGAAATGTTTAAGTAGGAAGGTGGAATAAGCATTAGAACGGGATAACGCGAAGCAGAAATAAAGAAATCGAATAGCGCCGCGCTCTCGCTCACATTTGCTATTACATACAATCATACAACCAAAGAATTTCATACAACTTAAGAATCTAACTTATCAAACGAACTAAAGAGCGAGAAATCTGGGAACTATTTCGTTCATTTCATCTGTGGGAGCTGTCTTCCGAACTAGTTCGTTCACGAACTACACGGAGCATTTTGTATGAACTATGAAGTGCCAAAAGATGAATTAAATAATACGAATTGAATACGAATTTAGGAGATCAAAGGTCTAGTTTATAATTATTATTATTGGTCACTTTCTGATAACAGACGTTTACGACTGCAGGAAATAGGAAAAGTTTGTATAAGGGAGGCGTATAATTTATTTTAGTTACGCTTCATACGCTGTGAGCGCAGTGAACTCACTTCCCAGTTCCCTCAGCTATATTCTAGTTTTCGGTGTTTAAAACAATTAACTTGTAACGCCACTTATTCTTGGCAGTGTTTTACTTACTAGAATCTCATAATGTCTTCAGTTTGCCTTCCAGCGGGGGATATATTTGTTTCTGTTAAAATTGACGAAAATTACCTTTATGATGGAGTATTTAAACTTTTACAGACTTTACGGCCGACTTGGCCTCGAGAAAATATATCTTTTAAGGTATGTGAGTAATAGAATCATTGAACCTACCAATTGAAGAATTAAATACCTACCTCATTCAGTTCATAGCTTTTTCAATAGCTGTTTACAGATGGTATTACCAATAAATTAGTGGCTTGCATATTAACAAACAATGAGGATGACATCGTGCTAGTGCGCATATATGGAAATAAAACAGATTTACTTATTGACAGAAGTGCTGAGCTTCGGTGAGTTATGTCATAATGTAACTGCCTATTTAAAAATCCTAATAGTTTCTTTGTCTAACTAATATTTCCTTTACAGAAATATAAAAACACTCAATGTCCTTGGACTAGCACCTAAGGTATATGGAGTGTTTGAAAATGGATTGGCATATCAATATTACCCTGGTGTTACTTTAAATATTGACTCTGTGATTAATGATAAAATCTGGCCTTTAGTGGCTATTCAAATGGGAAAAATGCATAAGGTGCAATTAGGAAACGGTGTAAGTATTATAGTTACATTGTTCATCACATTGCATATCTGTTAAAACTAGATTTATACGGAATTTACTTTGACGTTCATATGTACCTAGTGACAAAATACTCTCATTTTGTTATCATCTTTAAGACTTGATATTTCGTATATCTGAACAAGTCATGAGCTTAATAGATTAGGATTGTCATATGAGTTATGACTTACAAAACTAAAACAATTTATGAGCCTGAAGTTAGCAGAAATTTTTTTATGAAATTTTTCAAGTTGTCATATGGATTCGAATAAAAGAGTTATTAAAAACAAAACTATGTATATAACATCACAATAAAATAAAGAAAATATGCCTTATTTTTTTTTTTTTTTTTTACTTACCATTGCTAAGGTATGCTCAGATACAAACTTTACCATGAGATTCTGGCGATTTGAATCAACGAAACGAATATTTTGGGCTATGCTTTTTTTGATTGCGCTATCATCTAATGGCGACTTCCCTCTTTTTTTCAATTTTTTGAGAAAATTTTTACCACGTCATATCTTCTCCAAAAATTTTTTTCTCAAAAAACTGAATGCAGGCATATCTTTAATTTGCTATTATCTAGTGGCGACTTTATTTATTTTTTCATATTTTCGTCTTCTTTTAATTATTTTTATAACTTTAAGGCAAAAATATATTTCATTTTTTTTTCACCATGTCAGATGAGCGAGAATAAACATGGGATCAACAAAAA
This sequence comes from Clanis bilineata, assembly GCA_036417725.1. Taxonomy (NCBI): domain Eukaryota; kingdom Metazoa; phylum Arthropoda; class Insecta; order Lepidoptera; family Sphingidae; genus Clanis; species Clanis bilineata. Next base: position 7,682,564 of record CM071149.1, on the reverse strand, counting down.
ACAGCATAGCACCCTTTCCTTATTTAATAATCTAATGGCGACTTCTTTTATTTTTTTATTTTTTTTTATTGGTACTTCTATATGACAGTTTAAATATTGGAATCAATTAAACGCTTATAAAGTCCCATACTCACTACATAATGAGTTTTTTTGGGCATTTTTGGACAAATAGAGAATAAAAATACAATTAAAAATATGAAACACCACAATTTTGAAGTTTTGAGGAATTTTGAAAATAAATAATTTACCAAGTCATATCCCCGACAAAAAATATTTTTTACAAAAACTGATTGCAGGCATATCTTTAATTTGCTATTATCTAGTGGCGACTTTTTTATTTTTTCATATTTTCGTCTTCTTTTAATTACTTTTGCAATTTTAAGGCAAAAATAAATTTCAATTTTTTTTCACCATGTCAGATGAGCGAGAATAAACATGGGACCAACAAAAAACAGCATAGCACCCCTTCCTCATTTAATAATCTAATGGCGACTTCTTTTATTTTTTTATTTTTTTTTATTGGTACTTCTATATGACAGTTTAAATATTGAAATCAATTAAACGCTTATAAAGTCCCATACTCACTACATTATGAGTTTTTTTGGGCATTTTTGGACAAATAGAGAATAAAAATACAATTAAAAATATGAAACACCACAATTTTGAAGTTTTGAGGAATTTTGAAAATAAATAATTTACCAAGTCATATCTCCAACAAAAAATATTTTTTACAAAAACTGAATGCAGGCATATCTTTAATTTGCTATTATCTAGTGGCGACTTTTTTTATTTTTTCATATTTTCGTCTTCTTTTAATTACTTTTGCAATTTTAAGGCAAAAATAAATTTCAATTTTTTTTCACCATGTCAGATGAGCGAGAATAAACATGGGATCAACAAAAAACAGCATAGCACCCTTTCCTTATTTAATAATCTAATGGCGACTTCTTTTATTTTTTTATTTTTTTTAATTGGTACTTCTATATGACAGTTTAAATATTGAAATCAATTAAACGCTTATAAAGTCCCATACTCAATACATAATGAGTTTTTTTGGGCATTCTTGGACAAATAGAGAATAAAAATACAATTAAAAATACGAAACACCACAATTTTGAAGTTTTGAGGAATTTTGAAAATAAAAAATTTACCAAGTCATATCTCCGACAAAAAATATTTTTTACAAAAACTGAATGCAGGCATATCTTTAATTTGCTATTATCTAGTGGCGACTTAATTTATTTTTTCATATTTTCGTCTTCTTTTAATTATTTTTGTAAATTTGAGGCAAAAATAAATTCAATTTTTTTCACCATGTCAGATGAACGAGAATAAACATGGGATCAACAAAAAACAGCATAGCACCCTTTCCTTATTTCATAATCTAATGGCGACTTCTTTTATTTTTTTATTTTTTTTTATTGGTACTTCTATATGACAGTTTAAATATTGGAATCAATTAAACGCTTATAAAGTCCCATACTCACTACATAATGAGTTTTTTTGGGCATTTTTGGACAAATAGAGAATAAAAATACAATTAAAAATATGAAACACCACAATTTTGAAGTTTTGAGGAATTTTGAAAATAAATAATTTACCAAGTCATATCCCCGACAAAAAATATTTTTTACAAAAACTGAATGCAGGCATATCTTAAATTTGCTATTATCTAGTGGCGACTTTTTTATTTTTTCATATTTTCGTCTTCTTTTAATTACTTTTGCAATTTTAAGGCAAAAATAAATTTCAATTTTTTTTCACCATGTCAGATGCGCGAGAATAAACATGGGACCAACAAAAAACAGCATATCACCCCTTCCTCATTTAATAATCTAATGGCGACTTCTTTTATTTTTTTATTTTTTTTTATTGGTACTTCTATATGACAGTTTAAATATTGAAATCAATTAAACGCTTATAAAGTCCCATACTCACTACATTATGAGTGTTTTTGGGCATTCTTGGACAAATAGAGAATAAAAATACAATTAAAAATACGAAACACCACAATTTTGAAGTTTTGAGGAATTTTGGAAATAAAAAATTTACCAAGTCATATCTCCGACAAAAAATATTTTTTACAAAAACTGAATGCAGGCATATCTTTAATTTGCTGTTATCTAGTGGCGACTTAATTTATTTTTTCATATTTTCGTCTTCTTTTAATTATTTTTGTAAATTTGAGGCAAAAATAAATTTCAATTTTTTTCACCATGTCAGATGAACGAGAATAAACATGGGATCAACAAAAAACAGCATAGCACCCTTTCCTTATTTCATAATCTAATGGCGACTTCTTTTATTTTTTTATTTTTTTTAATTGGTACTTCTATATGACAGTTTAAATATTGAAATCAATTAAACGCTTATAAAGTCCCATACTCACTACATAATGAGTTGTTTTGGGCATTCTTGGACAAATAGAGAATAAAAATACAATTAAAAATACGAAACACCACAATTTTGAAGTTCTGAGGAATTTTGAAAATAAAAAATTTACCAAGTCATATCTCCGACAAAAAATATTTTTTACAAAAACTGAATGAAGGCATATCTTTAATTTGCTATTATCTAGTGGCGACTTAATTTATTTTTTCATATTTTCGTCTTCTTTTAATTATTTTTGTAAATTTGAGGCAAAAATAAATTTCAATTTTTTTCACCATGTCAGATGAACGAGAATAAACATGGGATCAACAAAAAACAGCATAGCACCCTTTCCTTATTTCATAATCTAATGGCGACTTCTTTTATTTTTTTATTTTTTTTAATTGGTACTTCTATATGACAGTTTAAATATTGAAATCAATTAAACGCTTATAAAGTCCCATACTCACTACATTATAAGTTTTTTTGGGCATTTTTGAACAAATAGAGAATAAAAATACAATTAAAAATACGAAACACCACAATTTTGAAGTTTTGAGGAATTTTGAAAATAAAAAATTTACCAAGTCATATCTCCGACAAAAAATATTTTTTACAAAAACTGAATGCAGGCATATCTTTAATTTGCTATTATCTAGTGGCGACTTAATTTATTTTTTCATATTTTCGTCTTCTTTTAATTACTTTTGCAATTTTAAGGCAAAAATAAATTTCAATTTTTTTTCACCATGTCAGATGAGCGAGAATAAACATGGGATCAACAAAAAACAGCATAGCACCCCTTCCTCATTTAATAATCTAATGGCGACTTATTTTATTTTTTTATTTTTTTTAATTGGTACTTCTATATGACAGTTTAAATATTGAAATCAATTAAACGCTTATAAAGTCCCATACTCAATACATAATGAGTTTTTTTGGGCATTCTTGGACAAATAGAGAATAAAAATACAATTAAAAATACGAAACACCACAATTTTGAAGTTTTGAGGAATTTTGAAAATAAAAAATTTACCAAGTCATATCTCCGACAAAAAATATTTTTTACAAAAACTGAATGCAGGCATATCTTTAATTTGCTATTATCTAGTGGCGACTTAATTTATTTTTTCATATTTTCGTCTTCTTTTAATTATTTTTGTAAATTTGAGGCAAAAATAAATTTCAATTTTTTTCACCATGTCAGATGAACGAGAATAAACATGGGATCAACAAAAAACAGCATAGCACCCTTTCCTTATTTCATAATCTAATGGCGACTTCTTTTATTTTTTTATTTTTTTTAATTGGTACTTCTATATGACAGTTTAAATATTGAAATCAATTAAACGCTTATAAAGTCCCATACTCACTACATTATGAGTTTTTTTGGGCATTTTTGGACAAATAGAGAATAAAAATACAATTAAAAATATAAAACACCACAATTTTGAAGTTTTGAGGAATTTTGGAAATAAAAAATTTACCAAGTCATATCTCCGACAAAAAATATTTTTTACAAAAACAGAATGCAGGCATATCTTTAATTTGCTATTATCTAGTGGCGACTTTTTTTATTTTTTTAAATTTTCGTCTTCTTTTAATTACTTTTGCAATTTTAAGGCAAAAATAAATTTCAATTTTTTTTCACCATGTCAGATGAGCGAGAATAAACATGGGATCAACAAAAAACAGCATAGCACCCTTTCCTTATTTAATAATCTAATGGCGACTTCTTTTATTTTTTTAAATTGGTACTTCTATATGACAGTTTAAATATTGAAATCAATTAAACGCTTATAAAGTCCCATACTCACTACATAATGAGTTTTTTTGGGCATTTTTGGACAAATAGAGAATAAAAATACAATTAAAAATATAAAAAAACACAATTTTGAAGTTTTGAGGAATTTTGGAAATAAAAAATTTACCAAGTCATATCTCCGACAAAAAATATTTTTTACAAAAACTGAATGCAGGCATATCTTTAATTTGCTGTTATCTAGTGGCGACTTAATTTATTTTTTCATATTTTCGTCTTCTTTTAATTATTTTTGTAAATTTAAGGCAAAAATAAATTTCAATTTTTTTTCACCATGTCAGATGAGCGAGAATAAACATGGGATCAACAAAAAACAGCATAGCACCCTTTCCTTATTTAATAATCTAATGGCGACTTCTTTTATTTTTTTATTTTTTTTAATTGGTACTTCTATATGACAGTTTAAATATTGAACTCAATTAAACGCTTATAAAGTCCCATACTCACTACATAATGAGTTTTTTTGGGCATTTTTGGACAAATAGAGAATTAAAATACAATTAAAAATACGAAACACCACAATTTTGAAGTTTTGAGGAATTTTGAAAATAAAAAATTTACCAAGTCATATCTCCGACAAAAAATATTTTTTACAAAAACTGAATGCAGGCATATCTTTAATTTGCTATTATCTAGTGGCGACTTTTTTTACACTACATAATGAGTATAAGACTTTATAAGCGTTTAATTGATTTCAATATTTAAACTGTCATATAGAAGTACCAATTAAAAAAAATTAAAAAATAAAAGAAGTCGCCATTAGATTATTAAATGAGGAAAGGGTGCTATGCTGTTTTTTGTTGATCCCATGTTTATTCTCGCTCATCTGACATGGTGAAAAAAAATTGAAATTTATTTTTGCCTTAAATTTACAAAAATAATTAAAAGAAGACGAAAATATGAAAAAATAAATTAAGTCGCCACTAGATAACAGCAAATTAAAGATATGCCTGCATTCAGTTTTTGTAAAAAATATTTTTTGTCGGAGATATGACTTGGTAAATTTTTTATTTTCAAAATTCCTCAAAACTTCAAAATTGTGGTGTTTCATATTTTTAATTGTATTTTTATTCTCTATTTGTCCAAAAATGCCCAAAAAAACTCATTATGTAGTGAGTATGGGACTTTATAAGCGTTTAATTGATTTCAATATTTAAACTGTCATATAGAAGTACCAATTAAAAAAAATAAAAAAATAAAAGAAGTCGCCATTAGATTATTAAATAAGGAAAGGGTGCTATGCTGTTTTTTGTTGATCCCATGTTTATTCTCGCTCATCTGACATGGTGAAAAAAAATTGAAATTTATTTTTGCCTTAAAATTGCAAAAATAATTAAAAGAAGACGAAAATTTGAAAAAATAAATTAAGTCGCCACTAGATAATAGCAAATTAAAGATATGCCTGCATTCAGTTTTTGTAAAAAATATTTTTTGTCGGAGATATGACTTGGTAAATTTTTTATTTTCAAAATTCCTCAAAACTTCAGAATTGTGGTGTTTCATATTTTTAATTGTATTTTTATTCTCTATTTGTCCAAAAATGCCCAAAAAAACTCATTATGTAGTGAGTATGGGACTTTATAAGCGTTTAATTGATTTCAATATTTAAACTGTCATATAGAAGTACCAATTAAAAAAAATTAAAAAATAAAAGAAGTCGCCATTAGATTATTAAATAAGGAAAGGGTGCTATGCTGTTTTTTGTTGATCCCATGTTTATTCTCGCTCATCTGACATGGTGAAAAAAAATTGAAATTTATTTTTGCCTTAAAATTGCAAAAATAATTAAAAGAAGACGAAAATATGAAAAAATAAATTAAGTCGCCACTAGATAACAGCAAATTAAAGATATGCCTGCATTCAGTTTTTGTAAAAAATATTTTTTGTCGGAGATATGACTTGGTAAATTTTTTATTTTCAAAATTCCTCAAAACTTCAAAATTGTGGTGTTTCATATTTTTAATTGTATTTTTATTCTCTATTTGTCCAAAAATGCCCAAAAAAACTCATTATGTAGTGAGTATGGGACTTTATAAGCGTTTAATTGATTTCAATATTTAAACTGTCATATAGAAGTACCAATTAAAAAAAATAAAAAAATAAAAGAAGTCGCCATTAGATTATTAAATAAGGAAAGGGTGCTATGCTGTTTTTTGTTGATCCCATGTTTATTCTCGCTCATCTGACATGGTGAAAAAAAATTGAAATTTATTTTTGCCTTAAAATTGCAAAAATAATTAAAAGAAGACGAAAATTTGAAAAAATAAATTAAGTCGCCACTAGATAATAGCAAATTAAAGATATGCCTGCATTCAGTTTTTGTAAAAAATATTTTTTGTCGGAGATATGACTTGGTAAATTTTTTATTTTCAAAATTCCTCAAAACTTCAGAATTGTGGTGTTTCATATTTTTAATTGTATTTTTATTCTCTATTTGTCCAAAAATGCCCAAAAAAACTCATTATGTAGTGAGTATGGGACTTTATAAGCGTTTAATTGAGTTCAATATTTAAACTGTCATATAGAAGTACCAATTAAAAAAAATAAAAGAAGTCGCCATTAGATTATTAAATGAGGAAAGGGTGCTATGCTGTTTTTTGTTGATCCCATGTTTATTCTCGCTCATCTGACATGGTGAAAAAAAATTGAAATTTATTTTTGCCTTAAAATTGCAAAAGTAATTAAAAGAAGACGAAAATATGAAAACATAAAAAAAGTCGCCACTAGATAATAGCAAATTAAAGATATGCCTGCATTCAGTTTTTGTAAAAAATATTTTTTGTCGGAGATATGACTTGGTAAATTTTTTATTTTCAAAATTCCTCAAAACTTCAGAATTGTGGTGTTTCATATTTTTAATTGTATTTTTATTCTCTATTTGTCCAAAAATGCCCAAAAAAACTCATTATGTAGTGAGTATGGGACTTTATAAGCGTTTAATTGAGTTCAATATTTAAACTGTCATATAGAAGTACCAATTAAAAAAAATAAAAAAATAAAAGAAGTCGCCATTAGATTATTAAATAAGGAAAGGGTGCTATGCTGTTTTTTGTTGATCCCATGTTTATTCTCGCTCATCTGACATGGTGAAAAAAAATTGAAATTTATTTTTGCCTTAAAATTGCAAAAATAATTAAAAGACGAAAATTTGAAAAAATAAATTAAGTCGCCACTAGATAATAGCAAATTAAAGATATGCCTGCATTCAGTTTTTGTAAAAAATATTTTTTGTCGGAGATATGACTTGGTAAATTTTTTATTTTCAAAATTCCTCAAAACTTCAGAATTGTGGTGTTTCATATTTTTAATTGTATTTTTATTCTCTATTTGTCCAAAAATGCCCATAAAACTCATTATGTAGTGAGTATGGGACTTTATAAGCGTTTAATTGATTTCAATATTTAAACTGTCATATAGAAGTACCAATTAAAAAAAATAAAAAAATAAAAGAAGTCGCCATTAGATTATTAAATGAGGAAAGGGTGCTATGCTGTTTTTTGTTGATCCCATGTTTATTCTCGCTCATCTGACATGGTGAAAAAAAATTGAAATTTATTTTTGCCTTAAAATTGCAAAAGTAATTAAAAGAAGACGAAAATATGAAAACATAAAAAAAGTCGCCACTAGATAATAGCAAATTAAAGATATGCCTGCATTCAGTTTTTGTAAAAAATATTTTTTGTCGGAGATATGACTTGGTAAATTTTTTATTTTCAAAATTCCTCAAAACTTCAGAATTGTGGTGTTTCATATTTTTAATTGTATTTTTATTCTCTATTTGTCCAAAAATGCCCAAAAAAACTCATTATGTAGTGAGTATGGGACTTTATAAGCGTTTAATTGAGTTCAATATTTAAACTGTCATATAGAAGTACCAATTAAAAAAAATAAAAGAAGTCGCCATTAGATTATTAAATAAGGAAAGGGTGCTATGCTGTTTTTTGTTGATCCCATGTTTATTCTCGCTCATCTGACATGGTGAAAAAAAATTGAAATTTATTTTTGCCTTAAAATTACAAAATTAATTAAAAGAAGACAAAAATATAAAAAAATAAAAAAAGTCGCCACTAGATAATAGCAAATTAAAGACATGCCTGCATTCAGTTTTTTGAAAAAAAAATTTTTGGAGGAGATATGACGTGGTAAAAATTTTCTCAAAAAATTGAAAAAAAGAGGGAAGTCGCCATTAGATAATATCGCAATCAAAAAAAGCATAGCCCAAAATATTCGTTTCGTTGATTCAAATCGCCAGAATCTCATGGTAAAGTTTGTATCTGAGCATACCTTAGCAATGGTAAGTAAAAAAAAAAAAAAAAATAAGGCATATTTTCTTTATTTTATTGTGATGTTATTTACATAGTTTTGTTTTTAATAACTCTTTTATTCGAATCTATATGACAACTTGAAAAATTTCATAAAAAAAATTCTGCTAACTTCAGGCTCATAACAATTTATAAACAGTGGGCTTAGCCAAGTGGCTTATGCACTAGTGGAATAGAATAGTAAATGTATACATACATTCATTCTATTTGACTATTCTACTTCATTAGTCCACTTGGCTAAGACCGTAGGTCTATCTTAGCCGTAAGGTATGCACCCTACTTTATTATCCACGACCAATGATGTGCTGCAAATAAATAAATCAAATTCTTCTTTTGTCTTTAAATGCAAAATACACATTTATAGCGGGTGTGAGACCAAGTACGATGGTTCTAATCTGTATTTATATATGTATATTATACACTCATTATTATCTTATCTCTTTGAGAGTTGGGTCAATACACGAAACTAAATATTAAGTAATACTTATTCAGATTAGGAGACGGTAAAATAATTCCACACCACTAACCAGATTTCCAAATAATCGACATAGATGGTAAGAAAAAATAACAAGGGTTTCAATTTAAAAATGACCTTCGATATCTCTGACCAAATTATTGTTTACCAACAACAACTTACAACTCACTACCCTGTCACACACATAGTCATGGCCATCATGACCCCCACAATAGGTTTCAGCTGTATAGTGAGTTACTGAAACTACACTATATTTACGGCCCCACAGCACCCAGCCGCGAAACAAAGATATATCTGTAGGTCACAGTAATTTATGTCGTGGGGCAGGAATCGCACCCATGCGACGGCTGTCGTTTCACAGCTGGCTTCTCTCCCATTATGTCACGGAGGCTGTAAAAATGAATTTATTTTTACAGGTGGAAAAGGAACCGCTGGTTTGGAATAAAATAGAACAATTTTTGAGTTTATTGCCTGAACAATTTTCAACGAAAATGAAACAACAAAGGTTTGTGAAGTATTCATGCAGTTTTGGACACATTTCAGAATAGCTATATTGCCCTAAAATACCGATTTTTTATAAAAGAGATTGGCAAACAATTATGTGAGTCACTTGATGATAAGTGATCTCCAGTGCCCAACTCAACCTTGACCATTTTGAATATGCTAAAATTATTTTTACAAAAAAGAGCACATGAACTATGACTAAGAAAATCATCAGCATAAGCCACAAGACGTCCACAGCTGGATATATTTAATAATATTAAAAATATTAATTCTAATTTAAAAGCAGCCTTTATCTTATTCTTTGTTGTAGATTTACAAATAACTTTGGAACAGTAACAAAGCTAAGGATAGAATTTGAGCGTCTAAAATGTCATCTAATCAAAACAAAGAGCCCGATAGTGTTTGCTCACAATGATTTGCTTCTAGGAAACGTTATCTACAATAAAGATGCAGGAACTGTATCTTTTATCGACTTTGAGTATGCCGGTTACAATTACCAAGCATTTGATATAGCGAATCACTTCAATGAATTCGTTGGTGAGTTTTCAAATAATGGAACAATTTAAATTAAGCAGCGCCAAGAAGCTGAAATTTAGTATAATCAATACTCCTATTTGTATATTGCAGGTTTGTCCATTGATGATATTGATTATGCCAAATATCCGTCCAAAGAGTTCCAAGAATCATGGATAAGGACATACTTAACAGAATACTTAGGCACGGAACCAGCCTCTCAGAATATTGAGACAGTTTATAAAGAAGTCCAACACCATTCTTTAGCATCCCATTTTCTTTGGGGAATATGGTCGCTTGTACAGTTTGAATTGTCGGATATCGACTTTGATTTTGGGAGGTAATTACTCAAATTTTTATGATGTAATTTATATTTACATTACATTAAACTATATCAAGTTTTAACGTCACCCTCTCCTGCTCCTTAGCGACCTCTTATCGATCCTCTGATCAAAAAAGGAGAAGGTCCTCAATTCGTCTGTATTTTTTATGTATGTCACGCGATATCTCCGCAAATGTGTACCGTAAATTATTATTGTGTTCGATAGAGCTTATTTCAAAGGTGGTTCAAAGGAGTCACGATCGGATTTGGAGTCGGTCCGTTAAGTTTTACTTGTGATTATTTTTCTCCTTAATTTCCATTTCTTTCCTATAGTCATAACAGTATTAAAAAAAATACATGTATACTTCTCTAGTAGTTCATTTTTTTTTATTTAACCACCACTATTTTCTTATAGTTAAATAACAATCACTGTAAACACAAAATTTGTCGCAACAATCAATTTTATCCGGCGGTCCTTCCACTAAGCAGAGCTTGTATCGCGAGGGCCGTATACAGAACCTACACATTCTTTTTCGATTTCTCGTGCATTTCAAAGTCGAAAATAAATCGTTTTCGGGACAGATTATGGTCTTATACAGGTGTCCGGTTACTCAACGTCAAGACACAAGGGGAGACGGTATTTTATACCAGCCCTGGGAAACAACACATGTTTGGTTATCGAGACTGACCACAAATTTCTCAATTCTGCCGTGGTTTATTTTTTAACGTGATTCCAGATAACAACACTCTTCATCGGAGTCCCAAATAAAACAATAAACATAGCAAGTTTAGCTAAAAAAAATAATATTTATGTGAGTCAAAGTTTAAAGAAAATCATCTAATGTAAAGAAATAAAATGTATGTACCCTAATTCCTTCCAGTAAAATGTTATTTTAATGATTTTGCGGAAGCTGACCAGCTTCGATAAATATACGTCCATGTAATGACGCGTAATAGCTCCGACGAAAATTCTTCAAATTCACCTATTTCAAAGCTTCCATAATCTGTTCATCTTCGTTGATCTTTATTGCATTCATAAACCCACATCACTTGTAAACAACAAACAGAACTAAGATTATGAATAAATAAAAATTAATATGATTGATCCTCGGCAGATTTTTTTCGCTTCAGATGTGTGTTTCAGAATATCCTTTACAATAATTGGCGTGTTAAAATGAAGAGTAGCATTTGAGTATTTGGGTGTTATACTAGTAATTTTGTATGAATTCATATACCAAGATTATAATATTATCATTTCTAACTTAAAAAATGCTCTTAGGTAGATTTCTCCAAAAATGTTACGTAGATCTCTTTAGTTCCAGGCACGCTATTTCATTTTGAATGGTACCTTTATGATTTAATACGGGTACAGAGCATGAGTACATAGGTATTGTAATTAACTACATTACTTTTTGGTTTCAGGTATGCAGTAATTCGGTTGAATAAATATTACGAATTGAAGGACAAAGTCTTTAAGGAACTTATATAATGCATATTATTTTCAATACTTATTATTTATTTAACAAGAGACCATAATATATACTAAATACAATACAATACAAAATATAATCTTTATTGTAATCCATTTTAAATATATAAAAATGTAGCACTTTATTGAAACAGTAGACAGACGGTTTCATTATTGCGTTACTGTCTTAATGTAGTGATGCATACAATATGCATAATATATAGTATAATTTAAATGTTAATATAATAATTATAAAGGTTATTTTATGTAAATTACAATATTTAGTTCTAAGATACAGTGCGCAGAATAAAGAGTGAACCAAATAAACGTAAATGTGTTATTACTAACGCGGCGCTTTTATTATCAGACTTTAATAAGGTGCAGGCTTATACTATGCTATCATAAGTCATAAAATTTTATATTTCATATTAACAGTTCCAACCGCGTTCAGTGACGTGCACAGCCATGCCATTCAGCTTAGGGTAGACAAAAAAGTTGCAAAATTCAAATTTCTTGCATAACCATTAACCACGACCATCACCATTGCTATCATGATCGATCTTCTTATCGATTTAACATAAAATAAGAGTTAATAGTCATTTTTCTTTTAATTAGCAAATTGTCAGGGTAAACAGTGTCTCTTTGTCTGTATGGCCTGTACGCCACTACCCGCGTTTGCGCCAAATTTCTGTAGCTATAGCCTTCAAAGGGGGTCTTCCGAGGTGCCGTCTTGTGATTGATTTCCAAGAGCTCTTTTACTGAAGACGTGTCAGCATAAATAACAAGGACTGTCTCGGGTTCGATCTTTGGGTCGGCTAATATGCTATTGGGATTTTCTGCTCAGTTTGAACCAGGATTCTCATAGAACAAAGGATCATTAAAAAATGTGTAGCGAAACCATGTTTTGCGTAGGTGTTTTGAGTAAGGTGTTTAGTGCAGGAGATGCGGCTTAAGGATAACGCAACACAGATACCTTCCACCGTATCAGTGGTCCTGGGATACAAGGATAAAAATTGGTAAAATATTATATACTATCTCTTCAACTCTTGTCCGTAGACTCAACTGAAGTAGGTGCCCAGACATGGACAACTCTCAACGTTACTTCGTAATTGGGTACTTGACTATAGTAAACAATATCAATTAATTTCTGTAGGAACATATATTTATCATTTAAATAACGTATGCATTAGGAATTTATTAAAAATACTCAAAGGACAAAATTTTAGTGATTTAAAAACTTAATTTTTTATCAGAGTCACGTGACGATAAACACCAATTACGATGCATGATGTCAGATTACTCATTTTTCTTGTTTATTTGCTCCACAAGTGCCTAAGATTTAAGATCCAAAGTCATACTGCCAGGTTATTTGGTAATAATGTTTCGTATTTTTAAATCTCAACTTAATTTCAACGCGGTTGTGATCGACGCTATCTAACACATAACATAACAGCTCACGCCTGTATCCCCGAAGGAGTAGGCAGAGGCGCACTAGCGAACTAGTACACCCACATTTCGCCGAGCTTAGTTCCGTCCCAGATGTGATAGGGGGCGAGCCTATCGCCATATCGGGAACAATTTCCAGACTCCGGGCTGATATGGAAAAATCCAATATCACTTTACCCGACCCGGGGATCGAACCCGAGACCTCAGGACGGTAGTCGTACGAAATACAACCATGCCACCGAGGCAGTCAACAGGTAGTTTTGGCGACAAATTAAATTATACATATTAATTTTTCCTTTTTTAACTTGAAATAAAACTATTTTTAGGGATTCTATCACGATTGTATCAAATATATCAAATTAAATTACGAAATATTTTTTTACATGTTTAGTTTAAACTAATAAATAGCCCTGTATAGCCTGTACACTTTTAAAACAATAGTTAAGTACCCAATTGGAGAGAAGACAATATTCGCATATTGTCACCGTATGAATTTTCACTACATATTATTTTAAGAATTTTTGTTATTTCTGTCTGTTGTGGCCTCTGGGCTCTGCCTTATCTGGCAGTTAATAACGTAACAATAGCTTTATTAGGGCTTAATTCTTATTTCTATCGACCCTTATCCCACTCTAAGGTTAGCATTATAGGTTTTTCAAGCATGTTGCAGACATTTTCGTCGTAGTTTTTACGGCTTAGGCAAATCGTATTAAAATAACAGTTTTATCCGACTGGTATTTGAACCATATGCTGCCACTAGATCAAGGAGGCAAGAAAAATAGCTAAGTAGATAGGTACATATTCAAATATTTTGATAAGTAAAAATAGATAATAATTGGTTTTTACTATTACTCGAGTTTAGTTAACTTCACTTGAGCTTAGCTCACCAAAAGGGAAGCCGATGCTCCATTTTATTCTAAATAATATATATTTATCAAGCTGACAATTATCAATGGTAAGCCGGTAGGAATCGTGTCGTATGGACCTGTCGAAACTGGTGAGCTGTATGGTAAACAAAACTTATGTTGTATAAAGTTGACTTATATAGAAGTTTTTTATCGCGGGGAAGTGATTTACCACTGCCGCCACGCCTGGGGGGGAGAGCTAATGGTTATGTCGCAGTCGCCGGTTTTACGGTCCAGCGCCAAAATGCCCAGGAGAGATGGGAAGATCCGAGCGACACTGGACCGAGTCGCTAACACTATGTAGGTACAACCGTACGCCGTACACCGGCAATTCTCGTAGAGAGTATTATATTCCTTGCTGGCAATGCAGATTAAATACCATGCGGTGTCTCTTCGGCGCTTTAGGGATGGCCCCAGGTTTCCCCCTAGGCGAGAAGCGCCTAGATTTCGGCCGACACAATGTTGGGTCAATCAACTTATATTTTCAATCAATTGATCAATTTCGATTGATTCAATCACGACTAACGTTAGTCATGCATGACTAACTCAATCATGATTGAAATATATAGTTGTAATCATGACTAAAGCGATTAGTCATTAGTTATTAAATCACCAATTTTTTTAATGACTGTTGTTATGGAGAGTACATAATTATGTACAAATACAAATAGAATTCCGTGTTCGAGCTTAGTTATTTAAGTGTCGGTATCTAATCGATGATCATTTAAAAAATATTTTTGTCTGCATTCATACTGAATATTCATTATGTACATACTAATATTACAATTATGAATGTAACACTTGTCTCTGTAGCGTTTCCACAGCTAAACAGCTGAACCGATTTTGATGAATTTTGGTATGCAGATACTTTGATCAGAGTTGAACATCTATCAAGCTTAAATTCAAGCTTATTAATGTAAATCGGATGACGTAATATAATGTCACAAAATTGGTTTGATGATGAAATCAGAGCCACAGTAACTCAGCAACAAAATGATATAACCCTATCGAGTTTGGGCTTGTTTGTTTCGTTTTAACGAGTACTCTGACTTTAGATTATGTCCAGAGTCCTGATGATGGGAGCCAGAAGCTGGCCACAGGAACTCTGTTACGAAACGATCTAGTATGTGAGTATGTATGTTTATCTGTTCCGTCATAACTTCTAAACTACTAATCATAATTTGACAAACGAGGTGTCATTGGAAGCATCTTGTTTGTCCAATGGTTATAGGCAATGTGACGTCACATTAAATTGTAAATCGTCACATTGAATAGGGATTTTAAAATGAAGGTAGGGTTTGGTACATCATATTTATGTGAAGTGTACTGTTTGAGAGATATAAACCGTCAAAGACACGAAAACTATTTTTACCCAACTACAGTGCAGTGTCACAAAGAAGCAAAACAAAAACTCTAAACAGAAAAAACGTGTTAGTACTTTTTAGGAAAATTCCACATCTGGGCCTTATCATGGTCATTGCGAAAACTTGGTAATTGCTCTATTGAGGAACATACTAGCAGTATCTACTACTTGACATTGGCAAAAATCATTGCAATGTCATGGAGCCTTTTGATTTTAAAATAAGTAGTTTTGAGGAAAATAGGATTTTAGTAACTATTTTACTCGACTGCAACAGAAGGAGAGTTGTTGTTGTTCAAAATGTTTGCCAAGTGTTCATCTGCGCTTTGGAATACTTCACTGTGAGTAGACAGAATTCCCTTGGATGACTTTTTAAACTCAGATATTGGCATATTATGATCAGGTATAACCTGTATTGAGGGTGTCAGAGACTATGAGAGACTTTGGTCTCACAAAAACCAGACTTGAAACAAATATCTGTGGGCCACACAAACATTTGTCTCAATGCGGGAATCGAACCTGCGGCCTCTTGCTTCACAGTCAGCACTCGCCCACTGCACCACTGAGGCTGTCAAACACACACACATACTTTAACACAAATACACTGCAAATCCCATTTAGAAGGTGGTTGTTAAAGTTAACGCAGGTATTAATATATATAAAATGTTTATATATATTCATATAAATTTTTTTTCCAAATAATATGATTCTTGCGACAATTCAGTGTTTAAGATGAATCTCATTTTATTAAATGCATTCCAAAGTTTTTGGTCATACATCATTTTAAAAATCATATATTTTACCTAGTATTCTCATCATTGCTTCTTGTAATGCTTAGCATAATATAATATTAACACTTCAGTCTCGTGAATAAGTCAACTATTAATAAAACATAATACAGTTCAAAATTGCTCTGTGACACTTTGCTTCAAATTCATGCAATAATTCATCTATGTCATTGTCCAAGTCTTCACTTTGAGCCATTTTTGTAACCATGTCGCTAATTAGAAATGCACCAATAGTCGCTTCTTCGTGGTTATCTTGAATGTCAATGTTGATTACATGAACAGGTTGGTTGTAAACAGATCTCCTTGATCCGAACCACTCTATAACTTGATCATACACTCTCTCTTCACAAGTGATTATAACATCAAAACGCTCCGTAGATACTTGAAATTTTTCAGGGTAAGGCTTTATTCTTCTGTTTCTATCCAACATATGCAATAAACCATTTTGAGTGTAATAAGTTTTATCTTTTTCCATCAAGTCATTGTATATGTCATCATAAGGAACGCCGAATTCGTAACAGTTTGGTCTATCGGCAGAAGCTCCAGGCAACTTCACCTTCTCGCCTGTACCATATGATTTAACTTTAAAACCTTTTTTGACGAGAAATGCATGAGCTTCCATGCTTCGGTTCATGTTGGAGGAACATACTACTGCTATATATATGTCTGTCATAGTTTCTATTTTCAAGGATACTACATAAATATAACACATACAAGGCTGGTTTTCAGTGATCTTGAAGTAATAAATAACTTGCCATATTGGAACTAATTCATATACAAAGTACTCCGTGGAACTAATTTATTGTAGACTTGAATCGAAAGATGAAAATGAAATTCGTGTTTCGAAATGTCAAGTTTGTCAAGTGAGATTTTTTCCCTTTCGTCAAGGCAAAGGGATCTAGACCATACAGCCAGGCCCGCTGCTAGCTATTTGAGCGTCCGCGTGTAATACCAAAAGGTCGTCATCGGATAAACGGATTATCTGACACCTTAGACTAAATACACCTTAGATTATCCTAAAATCATCGATATAATAATATACCTAGATGCACAGTTGACGCTCAGAAAGTGGGACAGCCAACGAGTGCTTAAAATGTAAGTAAGCACTTGTTGGCTGTCAGTCGGGCGCCGACCGTTCGTCTGTGAAGATGCCTAAATGCTCTGTGAAAGAGTGCAAAAATAACACTCTTACAAAGCACAAAACACATGGGATTTCATATTTTAAGTAAGTATAATTCCCTTACTTGATTCTTAAAACCTTAATCATGTTAAATTACGTATTAAACGTGTATAAATAATTAATTTAACGAATTCAGTTAATAAAATATTTTGTCCCTTTTGAAATCATGATTTGGAACAATGAAATATATGGAGTCGTTTTTTTTTTTGGAAATATATTATATTTATTTTAAATTTATGATTTTTTTTTTATTAATCATAGATTTCCATGAAATGAAATAGTAAGAGATAAATGGCGTAAAATTATTTCCGAAGAAAGGAGAGAAGAAAATTTTAAACCCAATTACTCAAGTGTGGTTTGTTCAGACCATTTTGCCGATTCCGATGCATATTATACAGAAAAAGGGATTAGGAAAATTAAAAAGAATGCTTTACCAAAAATAAAGGTGATAAATTGTCATCAGCTACATTGTCCTTAACTAATGTTTACTATTTAATTTAACAATATGTATGCTGTTGGTGTACCTATAAATAAATAAATAAATAAATAAATAAATAAATATTGCCACATTTATTGACTTTATTTTAGATTGTCGTAACTACAAGTTTAAATGAGGCAGGGTGCAGTACAAGTGTAATAGTTGAAAAATATTTGATACAGAATTCATCAATAGCAAGCATATACTAGGTACATACTGCCATGTAAAATGACTTTAATAATTTGCGGCTAATTCTAATAAATGTTTTCAATCAAAGTGTGCAGATCATAAAAAATTGTCAACATGAACAAAGTTGAACATTCCGCTGTCAAATAATAATTTTAATGGTTCATTCTCGCGATTTTTCATTTTTTAATTTTTCATTTTTATCTTTGATTCTCGGATTGAGATCATTTATTGGAACCGGTCGTTAGGCATAATTACTACAACAGTAATTGTGGCGTCATCATTTATTGGAAACATATTCATTTCCAGGAACCAGCAATTGAACCAATAAATAATGAAGGATCACCAATACCATCAGAATTTTC
Organism: Clanis bilineata; assembly: GCA_036417725.1. Classification (NCBI taxonomy): domain Eukaryota; kingdom Metazoa; phylum Arthropoda; class Insecta; order Lepidoptera; family Sphingidae; genus Clanis; species Clanis bilineata. Next base: position 7,664,060 of record CM071149.1, on the reverse strand, counting down.
ATCAATCTTTAACACACCTAAGACGTTATTTTTGAAAGATAATTTGAAAGAACGCAACCAAAAATTTAAACTTAAATCTAATTTAGTGCGAAACTTAAAAAGGCAGAACAAAAGATTAAGAAAACAAAATGATAGTCTAAAAGAAATTATTAAGAATCTAAAGAGCAAAGGACGATCTTAGTGTGGGGCCAGGACTATATATGTGACTGTTGGGTGTTATTTATTTATTTATGAATCACGCTAAGGCAAAACAGTGCTTATTTCATATTCATAACTCATAAGCTTTGTTATTTTCTAAACATTTATACTCTATCTATCTCTTAATGTAAGTAAAATTATTATAGAGATATCGCCATTCTCATCTACATTGTACGCCACGTGGTCAAAATTTCTCACAGATAAATACAAGAACTATTCGACTCCATTCAATCTTTGTCCAAGTGACTAGAATGTTTCTTTTAATAATGTCAATTTATTGTCAAATTCAAAAACGATTAGAAATTCAAAAATTTCGAATATAGGAACGTTTGAACATTCAATTTAAAAAGCTACTTTATGCCGCGTCTATAAGGTCATATTTGTGTTAATTTAATTAAATTTGTGATGTTTATTTGTTTTGTCTGTCGAGGACACTGTTTACAATGATATTTGTATGGAACTGTGCATCTAGGTATATTATTATATCGATGTAAGAAATACACAAACTACATCTTCTTCTTCTTCTTTATTTAAAATATGGCCTCCATCAAAGTTTGATGATTTTGCCAACGACAGTGTATAATAAATACATCACTCAAAGAAAAATAGCTAGTCAGACATCTTGAAAAAACCGATAAAATCCACAAACTACATAGAGATATTAGTAAATGACATTAACATTCACATAACTGACAATTCCAATGTTGCCACTTTTTCATGAAATTTAAATAGGGCTGCGATAAAAAGATCAAGATTATTAAAACAGTTCAATTCAGTGAACTATTTGATTCGTTCATTTTCTAAAGTTTAAGTCAAAGATGTAATTCCTGCGTAATGTGTGATTAGTACTGCATGTCTACAAAATTATTGTGTTACGGTCGGTTTCAATAAACGATCTCAGTTTAGAGTGCAGATAGATCGCGATTATGAACCAATCAAATCAAGTCATTTGACGGGGTCATCTCCAAACTGTGTTCTTATTGGCTATTTCTTTATCTATCTGCACATTCGATCTGAGATTGTTTATTGAACCCGGCCGATAGTAAATCACTGCATCCTAAGATATTGCATGTCTACTGGAATTATAGTCACGGTTCATTATAAACAAAACCTACAAAAGCTGTGAATGTGCGGAATGTACGAACGTTTTCTCAAATAATGAAAATAATATTTGTAATTTTTATTGTTATCATTTCGCGTGCCTGACTGCCTCTGTGGCGTGGTTGTGTTTCAGTACGACTACCGTCCTGAGGTTTCGGGTTCGATCTCCGGGTCGGGCAAAGTGATATTGAATTTTTCCATATCAGCCCGGAGTCTGAAATTTGTGCCCAATGTGGCGATAGGCTCGCCCCCTATCACATCTGGTATGGAACTAAGCTCGGCGAAATGTGCTCTGCCTACCCCTTCGGGGATTCAGGCATGAGCTTATGTATGTATGTATGTATCATTTCGCGTATCTATTGTGATTATTTACACAGACATTTAGTCGAAGGATGAAGATGAAATTTCTAAAAATACGCAATAAAATTCTAATTTTGCAAAGCAGTACATAATTAATGTTAATAATAATAATATAATAATATTAGCCCCGTAATATTACTGTCCCACTGCTGGGCACGGGCCTCCTCTACTAATGAGAGGGGTTAGGCCTTAGTCTACCACGCTGGCCTAATGCGGGTTGGTAGACTTCACATACCTTCGAAATTCCTGTGAAGAAATTCTCAGGTATGCAGGTTTCCTCACGATGTTTTGTGATAATTAATGTTCAAATGTGAATATTTTTGTACGTTTATTATTTATTATTTGTTTTTATTTGATTTATTTAAGACATTACGTTGATTAATTAGTTAAAATATTAGACTATTATTGGCACAATTTATTTCAATGATATAATCATCAGTAAAAGAATGTATACTTTAAACATTAACTCAATGACGCCATCAATCATAAGAACAACTCAAAAAATCTTTTGTTATAAAAATCGTTATCTAAATGTACTAGAGCTTTTATAATCATACGAATTAGAAAATTATAGTATCTGCCTCCTCTTATGGTATACGTGTGACAATATGTATGTAATGCGAAAGAATATACTGTGAAATAACTAAATAAAACATTTTATCGATATCGATACCATACGCAATGAATCACGCCCTACGTCACTAGACCATTTGAGCTGCCATATGATTATTACTTTGTCCCGGGGGCGTGGCTTATTGACGGATGCGGGCCTATAGGAACAAACACTTGTGTATTGATCCTTCTTTACCTGAGTTGACATCCATTAGTAAAAAAGAGATAGCTTTATTCTTTGCTGATTCTATCAAATTTTATACTCGATAGGTTGTAAAAGACAATAGGGTCCCCCTGTGTTTTACTTAGTCTAATTAGCAATCGGACTATAATTATTGTACATAAATTATAAAAGTATTAAATAGAAGATACTTGAACGATATATACAATGAACCAACTTTTTAAAAACTTATCCCTGTCAAGCATGAAACCGAAGAGCTTGCATATGTTACATACTTGTGCCGCAGATTTGGCCTGGACTAAGCCAACACTTCCCAAGTCGTTTATCTCTTATAATAGGAAAATATATCCTCCGCAAGAAATAGGTGACGAACCAAGACCCGCAGTAAGTAATTATAAGTGCCTTTTGATATCTTTCACAGGTAGGAAGACAGTCTACGGTTTTAACATAACCTTTTTTGTACTATTGCAGTTTGTATGTCATCAGAAAACTAACTTTAAATATAGTCCTGACAAATTATGGTATATAGCAAGTTTTGTTAGAGGCATGACAGTGGATGAAGCAATCAAACAATTAAGTTTTGTACATAAGAAAGGAGCAGTGTTAGTTAAAGAAGCCATTCTTGAAGCTCAAGAGCTTGCTGTGACAATGCACAATGTTGAATTCAAAAGTAATTTGTGGGTAGGTATGTATCTGTAACAGGATTGGTATGTTTTGATTTGAAAATTACAATTTTGGTATTTTAGACAAGGAGTAAAGGATCTAGCTAGTGTCTAATAGTCATGGTCGTTACAACAACCACCGTTTAAGTAATAGTATTATTTTTTTAAAACGACATTAGTGGCGATTTGGAAATCACTACTAACGTTATTGAAAAGCTTTCAGGTTTTTAAAATTGATCAGAGACAGAGACTGTATGCGCCATCTATAAGAATTTGCTAAAACTAATGTCTAATACGTTTGAAGATTGTATCAATTTGCTATAGTGACATCTAGCGACTTTTAGACACAATTTTCGATTGCCATCTATAGAAATAAGCTGGAGCTATTATGAATCATGGCTTAGTAATTTTAGTGTTAAATTATTACGTAATTCAAATTGTTTAACAACATCTAGTGATTTTTTTGGAAACTATTTGCAGTCAAGGTAAGTAATCTATTTCAAAAGTCGACAATTTGGTTTAAAAACATTGGATACTCGATCTTTATTTTCTGGATAATAAGGCGTATTTTTGGTCGTATCGAATTGCAACCTATAGTAGGATTGCTAATTAAACGGAGTAATCTGACATTTCAGATGTTGCCACTTTTTTATGAAATTTAAATAGTGCTGTGGTAAAAAGATCAAGATTATTTAAAGATTTCAATTCAGTGAATCATATCATTCTTTCATTTTCTAAAGTCCAACTTAAATTCGTAATTCCTGCCTAATGTGTTATTAGTACTGCATGTCTATTGAATTATAGTCATAGTAAATTACTTCATGCTAAGTTATGGCATGTCTACTGGAATTATAGTCATGGTTCATTATAAATAAAACTTATAAAAGCTATAAATGTCCTGAGCGTAATTTTTCTCAAATAACAAAAATATTATAACAATAATATTTCTAATTTTCATTGTTATAATTTTGCGTATGTATTGTGATTATTTACGCAAAATTATTTACAGACATTTAGTCAAAGGGTTAAACTGAAATTTCTAAAAATACGCAATAAAATTCGAAATTTGCAAGCTAGTGCCGAGTTATCGTTTCTTTGAGTGATAAAAATAGAACTAGATCAATCCCTATGTTTTGATAGTAAGCAACATTATTTTGGAAAGTGACATTTCGATCTGTCAGTTTACTCCGTCTAATTAGCAATCGGACTATACGACCTTTATTATTTTGTAGACGAAAAAGCTATGTAATGATACTGATTTAAAAATACTTTTTTATTCTTAATTCAACTAGAAAGTGATGACCATCATAATTTAATATGTGTGTAAATGCTAGTCGCTATTACGGCGATGCAGTTAGTTTGTTGACACTGCTTCATGAACTTCTACGCAGATTTGTTTGAGCACTGCTCGAAACTCGGAGATTCCCGGTTAAGAATTTATTCCTTAAAAACGTCAATTGTTTCATAACTCGCTTTAATGATGCTAACATAGAAATATCATACATAGAACCGCAGTACACGGCTACGGCGTGAAGGCGTTCCGGGTGAGTCGTTTTGGGCAACCAACGCCGCACGGCGTGTCAGTGTCCTAGGTCAAGTCTTAGTATGAAGAGCTCCCACAAATTTAATTATATTATGACGAACTGCGCTATCAAAAGATGTCATAATACAATGAACAAGCACCAAGGAAATATAAAGATAACATTTCACAAGTAATTAATTGCTGACATGTTTTAATATTAAGTAAAACATTCATCAAAACTAAAAATAAAATTGTAAAAGTGATAGACGCCATTTACGTTATGAATCATAATGAATGTTGCCAATAATGCCAACCAATTTACCCATTTTTTAAATACTATTAGGAATAATGAAAGGAGAGGGAAATTCTTCCATACAATCTTGGGCCTAGATTGTAAAAGGATGAAAGCAGTGTCAATTAATAGATAGTATATTATGAGATCATGACTAAAAATTAGGCGATTTTTTGTAATCTGAGAACAGAGTTAAGAGAGCCTCACTTTGACTTAAATAAAAGTGAGGTTATGGAATAAACTATACGCAAACAACTGATGTTTATAAGTACAAATCTTACTTATTGATATATTTTAATGTAGATAACATAAGCTCACACATATATCCCCGAAGGGTTAGGCAGAGGCGAACAAATGAAAACTATTATTAAAATGTCAATTCATAGTTTTTTGTTCCACAGGGAACCAGCTAAAGTCTGAATGCATGCCGCCAAGCTAGAATAGCTTATTTCATATTCAGTTAGTATTTTATTCTGTAGAACTGTTTATTATGTTATTTCTTCTTATCTTATTAGCCCATATCATACCACTGCTGGGCAAATGTTGTTGTTTGCAAATTTTTAATTCTTTTTAATTATTTTTACTTGAATTAATCATCCACATCTAGCATTATATATATTAAGATTTTTTTTAACTCACTTCATCTTACTCGATTAAGTAATCGATTCTATTTAGTGTCCTTTACTTATTTTTCAGATATCTCATTTTCTAAATTGTGAATTGGGCAGTATTTTTATCTTTTGAAATAGAAAAAAATTGTCAATTTTTTTAGCCATATCTCAACTCATTACATTTTGGCCCAAAGATTTTCGTTTCCTTTGGTAACTTTATATTACGATAATAATAATTATTGTTACTTTCCCGTCAAACATCCCGGCAACTAGAGTTGCCAAAATAGTCAGCGCCACCTCTTATTTTTGGTCTGTTATTGCTATGAATAGGACAATTAGCTAATAAAGTGCCACCTTTTATCAATGGTTGATGTCAAATAACACTTATCACAATAAAATACGCGTGCCAAATAAGATATGGCGTTGACTATTTGGGCAATTCTAGTTGCCTGGACGTTAGACGGGTTATAATACAATCGAGGTAGTATTATGATTTTTAAATAATAACTGTACTGAATACTCTAGTTAAAACGCAAATCTATATTCATATTAAACTAAACAACTCTGCAATAATAGCTCTATTTGTGCAGTGGCGTGCGCTCCTTATAGATAAAGAGACACTGCCTATCCTGACAATTTGCTATTAACATAAATAATCAGCAAAATCAAACTACACAGACTGGCTTATGTTTGATATCAAAATGGGGATTATGATGATAGTAATTGGTGATGTAAGAGTTAAAGAAAATAATTTTCAACTTTTATGCGTACTCTGGATCGGAAAGTGTTTTTTGCGTTTTCACGGTTATATCACTGTACCGATTTTGATGTCATTTGGTATGATTAAACCTAAAGGATTTTCTGTTTTTTGATATTTTTAATCAACAAATAAAAACCAAAAGGAGACGGGGATCTTTGGGCCAAAATGTAATGAGTTGAGATATGGCCCAAAAAATTGTAAATTTTTTCTATTTCAAAATATTAAAAAATCAGCCCAATTTACAATCTAGAAAATGAGATATCTGAAAAATAAGTAAAGAACACTATCAAAATAGAATCGATTACTTTATCGATTAAGATGAATGAGTTAAAATAGGTAAGATTTGTACTTATAAACAACAGTTTGCGTATAGTTTGTTCCATAACTTCACTTTTATTCATAACTGTGTTCTCAGATTACAAAAAGTCGCCAAATTTTCAGTAATGATCCCTTAATATACTAATCCTTATTGACACCACTTTCATCCTTTTACAATCTAGGCCCAAGATTATATGTAAGTGTTTCCGTCTCCTTTTTATTTCAAACACTTTATACACAAATATGTTCAGACGAACTTAATGCTAGCGGCATTCGCTACCAGTCAACCTTTGGGTGGTGCAGAGAAAAGACAAGGCGGGTGTATATGAAGAAAATAAAAATGAGGGTAGTGTTAAATATAATGTATCAATATACTCATAATATTACATGTCATTGCGATATATCGCTATAAAAGAATATAAATAATAATATTATACATACACATACATACCCATACAAAGCGAACGCAAACATTACAAACAACTCTATCGAACAATTGATAAAAAAGTTATGTTTATACAGATAAATTGAGAACCTCTTTAGTTTAAAGTCTGTTCAAAACTGTACAAATGGTTTTTTAAGTTCAGATTAAAACAAGTGTATCTTTATTCGAACACTTTAGATTTCCCTATTTTGTTGGTAAAATGTCTTTTACTTGCAACACTATTCACGGGCGTATGTGTGTGTCGGCTCAAGTAGTTACGCGCCGCTGATGCACACATTGAACCGCTATTGGCTTCAATTTCCGAAGGAATTTTGTATGAGACTATATCTCTATACGTAATTACTCTAAGGATGCTAATAAAAACTTTAAATTAATATTGTATAAAACTACCTTTTTCATTTAAACAAAATTATGTTATTAAGGGCGACTTGCAGGGATTTCACTATAATCGCCATTTTATTAGTCCCCGACTTTGTCCTAAACTTGATTAAAATCAAATGTCATATTAGTTGTCCCGAATTTAATCGCAGCTCCGCAGTAAACCACGATGAATCTTGTAATAAACCCCATTTTGGAATCATTTCAGTTTAACGTCTTGCACGTCGTCGATTTACCGCTTATCTGGATTAAAATAAACGACAAAGTTAAATCTTCGGGGCCGCCGGTTTAAATGGCTAATCGCGATTATTGAATGTCAAACAACATAACATTTTCATATTATTTCTTGTTGTTTTATGAAAATAATAATAATAATAACACTCAACAGTCACAAACATAGTCCTGACCCCACACTTGTGTCGTGGGTATCAGGAACTACGAGATACTTTCGGTCTCACAACACCCAGACTCGAAACAAATATCTGTAGGTCATACAAACATTTGTCTCGGTGCGGGGATCGAACCCGCGGCCTCTCGCTTATCGGATAGCCTTATCGGCTGTGTGGTCGTCTATCACATCTGGAACGGAACTAAGCTCGGCGAAATGTGGGTGTTCTAGTTCGCTAGTGCGCCTCTGCTTACCCCTTCGGGGATACAGGCGTGAGCTTATATTATGTTTTCTACCATGTCCTATGCCTACCATGTCATGTGCCTACTCCACGATGTTCTCCTATTTTTAGGAGACAGGGGGTTACCACCACCTCTTATAGCAGTCTTATTATAATCTTACTTGTACCGATTCCAATACAAAACAAACGAAGAACGATTATAATAATACTGCTATAAGAGGTGGTGTTAACCCTGCAGTTGTTTACGAGATGATAAATTCCGCTTGAGCTAACAAAGTGCAAAGTTACTCCTGGTTACTCCTTAATAAAAATAAATAACTAGCCTCATAGTATGTGTGTTCGTATTACATGTGAACATTTGACGACTATTAACTTAAGAGAATCTATTGAAAAATCATATAAAACAAACTAGAATTCGTTTTATGCAAAATTTTTATGATAGATGTTTTGATACGGAACTTTAGATATGAATCTAATGGAACGTAAAGAATGAGTAGAAGTAATGAAATCGCGGATTAATAATCTACACTCGGATTTCTTAAATCGAACCAGAAATGTGTATGTGCAAGACAACTAATGGGACATTTGGTTTAAATGACACTTAGGACTGAATCGTGTATTAATAAAACGGCGAATAGAGTAAGATGCAGTGTTGCAAAAGTGTAAAATTAAAACTCGTTAGATTTGGCATCTGAAAATCGGGAGATTTTTATACGGAATGAAACACAAGTAGTTTATGTTAATAATGCGTTAATTTATTTAATTATAATAAGTAAGTTACATATAATCATTTATAGTTTGATATATTGTACATTGATTAATCATTTTCGTCTTCTTACCACCTCTTACTACCTATTTTCGTGAACATTTTCTCATATTTATTAAAATTGTAACAACATTGATTGTTGTTTTCTATACATAATTTTGTGTGTAGAAGACCTATCATTGACTTAGTGGAAAGTTTAATCCGTTATTTTTGTGCGAGCTCTTCGTAACTAAGTTTTAACCTTGGATACTGACGCCGTGCAACGTAGTGAGACAATAATGTCTCACTTGGAAAGCCTTCACGCCGCGGCCGTGTACTGTCGTTCTATGTGTTATATTTCTATGATATGTGCATGCAATTCTATGAATGGACTATAATGAACGACTAAAGCAAGTATAAGTTATCCAATTTGGGAAATAACCCGAACGAAGTTATCTTCAGAGACATTTGACAGCCTCCGCAGCGCAGAGGGCGAGCAGTTGGCTATGAAACGAGAGGCCGCGGGTTCGATCCCCGCACCGAGACAATTATTTGTATGACTCACAGATATTTGTTCCGGGTCTGGGTGTTGTGAGACCGAAAGTCTGTCGTAGTTCCTGATACCCACGACACAAGACTCGATCTTAGTGTGGGCTCAGGACTATGTATGTGACAGTTGGGTGTTATTTATTTATTTTCCCTTGTATACTCACCAGACAATAATAAACTCTATTATAAGGTATTTTAGTACAATTTGCTTTAATATACCGCGAAGTTGAATGGCCGTATTTTATTGTATGTAGTATTGTCGTATAGGCCGTATTTTATTGTATTACAGGTTTCTTTTAGTTTTGCCGTATTAATAATATTATTTTCCATTTTTTATAAGAATATTATTTTACATTAGTAGAAAATCCAAAAATTCGGCAGATAGGACTGCTACATCGGGACATCGTGAGCAATGACCAAAATCAGTAAATATCCCGATAAATTGGGAAATTTTGCAACGCGGGCAAGATGCCTACACTCTTCACTACTCCAAATTCATAAGTTCCGTTTCACAAAAAATATATAACCACAATCACAATTCCGCATAAAAAAATATTTTTTGCAATTTAAAATAAAATAAATCCCAACAATCACTCATTATTTACGTTCCGTAAATTTCATATTATTATCTATAGTGCCGTCTCGCAACATCTATCATCACAATTTCGCGTATAAAGAATTGTATTTTATTTTATATGATATTTCAATAGATTCTCTTGTGTCAATAGTTGTCAAATATTTAGTTTTAATTCAGTTTGAATACATGTAATATAAACATACATACGACGAGGCTGTATGTGCTTGCTTCCTTTGCCTAACTGATGAAAGGCAAAATTGAAAAAAATAAATCAGAGTCAGTTGTCTAGATTACGACTTGTCAACTAGACATACGTATAATATTTCGCGATAGGGAATGGTCACTAGTTCGCGGCTCCTCAACGAACTAGTTCGTTCTTTTAGTTCTCGTCTCGAATCAAAGAAAGGCTAAAAAAATATTATTTGCACGAATTTTAACCGACTTCAAAAAAGGAAGAGGTTATTTATTAATCGACTTCAAAAAAGGAGGAAGTGAATTAACCGACTTAAAAAAGAGGAGGTTAACAATTCGTTGGAATCTTTTTTATGTATGTTCCCGGATTACTCGAAGACGCCTGGGCCGATTCGTTTTTTTTATTCTTTCATAATATGCTGCTATTTTTTTTTACTTGTACATACTTGGGGAGTAGTGACGTCGTCTAAGGGACAACCCTTACCAAACGAACCCAACGATGATGGTGGCCTACTTATACAGTAGGCCACCAACACCTTTAGGTTTAAGCCAACCTTATCTGCATGTGGTACACTCTTCTGAGTAACGGACTAGGTGCTGGCGAAACCTGGGTTCTTGCCTTGCAGGGTATGGGGGACAGACCATGGACCAAATGTTTGCCATTAGATCGTTTTGCGAGGCATGCATGTTGAAAAAGAAGCTTCTGCATATCGCTTTCCTGGATCTGCAGAAGGCTTTTAACTTTGTGTCCCGACGGGTGGTGTGGTGGGCACTAAGGTTCAAAGGGGTGCCAGAAGCTTATGTTGACGTTATCGAAGACATGTTCTTCCGATCAAAGTCTTTGATTCGGACTGCTTTTGGCGTCACCAAACCCTTCCCGTTCACTATGGAGGTTCAGCAACCACCGTGGGTGTTCATGTACGCTGATGTCTAAGACAAACAGCGTCTAGGGGCCGCTTGAAAATGGCCGACTGAAAGGAAATGTGCTAAAGATCAAGTACATGAGTTGCGTACACGTAGTATTTTATAAATGTTTTCAAATATTTTTTATCGAAGAAAGTAAAAGAAAATATTATGATGTGTTGCTATCTGTGAGCCTAAAAAATGCTGCGCACCATATTTGAATATAGCTTGAAAAAGCACGATATTTTCCTAGTGATTATTGACTACGTTACAAAAACAAGACCATCATTTGGCCAGTACTTCTGTGTATATGTACGATACGTGGTCTGTCAGCGTTATTTTAAGGAAATCCAGACAACCCCAAAAGCGCTGGCTGGACTTTTTAGAGAATGATATGAGTACCAATGGTCTTACTTTGGACGATACTCAAGACTTAGAATCTATCTAACTTATCGAACGAACTAAAGAACGAGAGATCTGGGAACTAGTTCGTTCATTTCTTCTGTGGGAGCTGTCCGCACTAGTTCGTTCGCGAACTGTACAAGTCTATTGTCAACAATGGTAATTTCTATAATAGAGGTATAATAAAATTTTATCAAGAAGTAACTTTGCAATTCGTTAACTTAAGTTAAATTTATCATCTGGAAAACAACGCTCTCCTAGAAAATAGAATAACTAATGTACGTTGTAATAGAAGAACATTGCGGAGTGCGAGCGTGCACAAGAAAACAAGGTATTCGCTGATGATGATGAACTAAATGTGGAGTTGCGCCAGTTTGTGATGCGTGTGCCGAAACCTATCCTGCACCGAGGTGCGACGAGACATCGAGGAAAACTTTTGACTGCCGTGCCGGGTCGGGCGTGGGTGGTATACCACCGCTTCCAAGGACTCGTGCCACACGTGCACACACAAATATCGTGCATAATAGTGAAGTGTTGTAATTATGTGGTTTTTCAAGAGATTATGTACATACAATGTTAGTTTGTAAGGTATATGTATGGGTTATTTATAATAAAGTACTCTTCCTAAAAAAATCTTGAGTTTTTATATATTTTACGAATTCATCATTCTTGTTTGATACCAAATCGTGTTCAGTGTAAAAAACAAAGCCATTTTTATCATAGATTTTCATTAAACAACAAGAAATAATGTGAAAAGTTTAAATTCTTTGGTGAAAAGGTTATGTTGTTTGTCAATAAAATCAAGATTAGCGACTTTAAACCGGCGGCCACGCCCATTTAAGTTAAACGTTTATTTAAATCGAGATGACGGGTAAAACCACGACGTGCAAGACGTTGAACTGAAATGATGCCAAAATGGAGTTTATTTTACGATTAAACGTCGTTTATCGCAAAGCTGCAAGTCACCCTAAATATCCAAATAAGAATTAAGAACACGTTACGATCCAAAATACGACAAGCACATCAACAAAACGCGGGCACCAATAAAATGACCGCGATTCACAAAATAATATTAGAAAGAGAAAACCGTGTTTCGTAATAAAGCTTACTGCTATGAACACAACTGCGGCGATTCTAGATAGCTGCGGCGATTCAAGACAGCTGCGGCGATTCAAGAAGCCGCTATCAAAAAAGTAACCTATAAGTTACTAAAGCCGCGCGGCGGAGAATCGCTGGTAGCTTTAAATAGCGATTTAAAGTAATAGCTTTGTAAGAATAGCCTAAGCGACATAACCTAATGGCAAAAGTCAGCCGTTGTTTCCATCGCTAGTGTCTAACATTAAGTTTGAGGGCCTTAATCTTGAATCTTGTATCCAAAAACAAATGCTATCAAGATTAAGGAGTATGTAGTAAAAAAAGAAGTAGTGTTTAAAAAAAAGGAGGATGACAGACCTCCTTGGCAGTTGCAGTGTATTTGGGTTGTGAACCTGTGTTTTTTTTTAAGGTGGTGTATAAAACCAAGTAGTGTATCAAATTAATTAATAATAATTTTAATAAAAGCCACTGTATAAATATTTTTCAATCTACGAGGAAAATAAGTTAAAATTAAAATAATATTTGATGGTTGTTTACCTGCAAAATTAGTTTTCTTTTTGGCAATTGTACATTAATTTTATTTTTAATAATTTAACTGTTTAATAAATAAATTCAATAAAGATACAGTAACTAGATGCAATTTTTTTTTCATCACTATACTTATAACAAAATAATTTAAAGTTACATAAGCTCACGCCCTTAAAACGTCTTTGCTCACACCTTATGTATGTGTGTTTTATTTTATCGTTATCTTAGAACTTCTATCAATTTAATTAAGAAAAAAGCAACCAATAACATTCGAATTTTGGCTCTAGTGCTTATCTTTCGACTTTAATGCATATAGATATGGGTCTACAATAACTTAAGCAGTACCTAGTAGTGATGTGGTTAATCGATTAATCAATTATTTTTAAAGATGTGATTGATTAATCCGTCAGTCAATTATTATCTCAATAAACAATCTCAGTTTAGAGTGCAGATAGATCGCGATTATGAACCAATAAAATCAAGTCATTTGTCGGAGTCAAAAACTGCTGCAAAAAAAATCGGCATCCTATTCAAGGTAAAGCGTTACTTTACGTCTGAGCAACTTCTGAACTTGTACAATGCCCAGATCCGTTCGGGCATGGAGTATTGCTGTCATCTTTGGGACGGATCTGCAAAATACCAGTTGGCCGCTTTAGACCTGATCGAACGACGTGCAAAGAGGCTTATAGGCAATGACCCTCTTGTGAACGCTAAACTTCTGAGTCTTGACCACCGGCGTAATGTTGCTAGACTGTCGGTGTTTTATCGGTTGCACTTCGGTGATTGTGCGCAGGTTCTACATGACTTAATCCCACCATCTCCATTTTACCTGCGAACAACTAGAAGAACGGCCGGATTCCATCCTTACATAGTTGACATTCCACATATCCGCACGAAGAGATTTGCCTCATCTTTTATCATGCGTACTGCTAAGGAATGGAATTCGTTGCCGGACTCTGTGTTTCCTGAGCACTACAATCTGGGACTCTTCAAGGTTAGAGTGAATAGGTATCTTTTGGGCAGGCGTGTAACATCGTAGAACATATCATCACTTTCCATCAGGTGTGATTATGGTCAAACGCTTTGCCTGTATTTGTATAAAAAAAAAAAAAAAAAAAAAAGTCATGTCAAACTGTGTTCTTATTGGCTAATATATGTAATCCATCTGCACATTCGAACTGAGACTGTTTATTGGAACCGGGCGTTAGCCTATCGCCGTCGATTGCTGGACGTAGGCCTCCCCAAGTGAGCGCCAACCATTCCGGTCGATTAATAATATAATAATGCATCTTTAAAAAATAATCAATTATCAACATCGCTAGTACCTAGGTTTTTAATTTCACGATTTTATTTGTACCTTATTTGTGCGAGGTTAATAATATATTCATGAATAATTTTGCTTATGCTATTATTTTCAGCCGAGTCCTTTTCAGGAAAAGGTATGGTCATAAAAGGTGTAAGAAGACATGCAAGACGTAGAATGGGAGAGGTACGTCATCAATACTGCCATTATTTTGTAAGATTGGAAGAAGGTAAACCACCTGCTGACTATTATAAGCGCAACCCCTTGACACCCCAACAACAACTCGATGGATGGCTTGAACAAATGAGAAAGAGAAAGATTGTAAATTCATATTAGATTTGTTTATTAATAATAATATTATGTTATAGATACAATAGTAATTTTTCTTAAATCTCATTTTTTTTCTTACAAAAGCCGATGTTAAATTTGCGTAAAACAGTAGCTCAACCATGAGTTTGTTCCACGTATTTACGCGAGCGAGGACGTAAAATATTTGTATGGAAAACGCCAGTTCTCGGCGTAACCGCTAGAGGCGTTCGGGTGTTTGTCATACAAATATTTTGCGGAGTCGCTAGCGAGTAATGTCAAAAAACTCATGGTCGGCCTACATGTAGTAAATATAAGGTTATGTATCATATAAAGTAATTTTTAGCAAAATTATAGTAACATAAAAAGCAGCGATAGCTCAGTTTGGGAATGGTACGGACTGCCGAGACAAGTGTCGGAGATTCGAGACCACCCCAAAAAGGAGCATACATCTCTGACTTTTCTATGTTGTGTGTTTTCATTGTGATTTATCGCTAAGGTATGTGAAATCTATCAACCCACATAAGACCATCATAGTGACCTAACTTAACCCCTCTCATTAATAGAGGAAGCCCGTGTGCAGCAGTAATATTACAGGATTGATATTATTATAGTAACATTAACACCCAAAGGGGGTTGAAGTCAGGCAAGCAGTCAGTCGGTTGTAAAATCTTAGCAGAATCCATTCTGCAATATTTGAGTGGTAGTCACGCTGTAGATATTACATCTACAGCACAAATGGGCCAGCTCGACCGGTTTGATACCACTGTCTCGCAGAAAACCGACGTAAAGTGGCAGCTTGCTGTCGCGTTTCGTTCGGTGAGTGAGATTTCCGGTGGCCTATTTCCCCCTTCCTTTCCCAATCCATTTTTCCCTCCCCTTCCATTTCCTCCTTTTAGGTTGGCAACGCACCCATGATTCCTTTTGTGTCTCTGGTGTCTATGGGCGGTAGAGATCACTTACCATCAGATGACCCATCTGCTCGTGTGCCAGTCTCTGCTAATAAAAAAAAAAATGCTTGAAAGTGTGTTGCACTGACCCCACGATGGAGTAGAATAAGGGCAGGCCATGAACAGGTCCATGGAGCATGTGGGAAAGAAAGATATTTTAGTTACATTTATGCGTATTTCGGCACCTTTTACTATGTATAGTCAGATATGCTGCACACACTTGGCCGGTTTTATTGCTTATTGATTTTAATTACACTTAGTACTGTCATCTGGTAGTTTTACCCGGAATGATTTCTGGGAGTTTGGAAAATGGACAATTTCATAGATAAAATGGGTAAAATAAACAGAAGCTAGCAAACTAGGAGCATGCTGGTGGGTTTTGCAGAGTAAACTGACAGATGAAAAATCATAGAATTAGACTACAGCAAGTTGCTGCTAAAGGTACCAGGTGGTAGAGCCACGCTGTAGACAGTAACGTCTATAGCACGAATGGGCCGGCTCGACCGGTTAGATACCACTATCTCAGAAAACCGACGTAAAGTGGCAGCTTGCTGTCTTGTTTCGTTCGGTGAGTGAGATTTCCGGTTGCCCATTTCCCCACTCCCTTTCCCAATCCCCTTCCGTCCCCATCCATTCCGTCCTTTTAGGTCGGCAACGCACTCATGATTTTTTTTTTGTCTTGGGTGTCTATGGGCGGTGGAGATCACTTACCATCAGGTGACCCATCTACTCGTTTGCCAATCTCTGCTAAAAAAAAAAAGTGAAAGAAAAGAAGGTAAAAATGCAAAGGATTTGGTGAGTTATTCAATCTATTTATAGTTAAATAAGGTAAAATCTAGAGACAGCTCCGTTTACCAAATGCAGTGTGTTTTTCATACGCATTGACCATAGGTAGCATGTCATTAATCTAAAGTCTCTTGCACTGGAACTATACACAAAACATAGTATTTCTAAAAATTTTTGTCTATAGTCCATTGTCATATGAGCAGGAGACTATGAAATGCCTTGTTTTGTATAGGGTTTTTTAGTGTTTTGTTTCTAAAAAAACATGTGCAGGAGACGCGGCTTAAGATCCACATATTATATGTTTCGTTTTAGTGCAAAATAGTTCTATTATAAGTTTCACATGTTGATGTGAAACGTATAATAGAACAGATATTTGGAGCTGCTATATTTATATTAAATACTGAAAACTTTATGATTATATCCATATCCACAAGGACACTATTACACAAATTAAGATACGATACAAATTATATAAAATTAAGAAAAAAGTAAAATTAAAAACAAGCTTGCTGTTACTGTGATCGGGATAGAAACAATAACAAAATAAAACAATCTTCAAATATTACTTACAAAGAGATGTGTATATTCTTGTTGTTTTTAAAAATAAGTACTGGGCTTCATTTAAAATATAAATACGTCGTTTAATACATAATTATAATAATTACTAATAAAACACTCAAAAAATATCACTTACAAAGAGTTGTACATATTTTTGTTGTTTTTCAAAATAATTACAAAGATCTATTTTTATTAGGCAGGTATAGAATGAAGCGAACTGTATGTAGTTCGACCATGAGTTTGTTGCACCTATTTACGCGAGCAAGGACGTAAAATATTTGTATGGAAAACACTCCAGTGCCTCGAGTGGTTACGTGGGGAACTAAAATTGGTGGGTACCTACCATAAGAATGACACATTTCGCACTAACGGCCGGTTTCAATAAACTATCTCAGTTTAGACTGCAGATAGATCGCGATTATGAACCAATCAAATAAAGTCATTTGAAGGAGTCATCTTCAAACTATGTTCTTATTGGATAATTTTTGTACTCTATCTGCACATTCCAACTGAGATTGTTTATTGGAACCGGGTGTTAACGAACTTATCGAGGTTAATTCGATAACGACTTATGTTTTGTTGTGGTTGTACAAAAATGGGCCCATGAGTTATTTCTACACACTCTATCAACCAATAGCAAATCGATAGCTATAACGTAACTCACTGGTTTATGTAATTTGTACACACATAAAATCTTAAACATTTAGCTTTGGAGTGACTACATTATGGATGAAAATAAATGTTAAGCTTAAAATATGTCAGTAGAGACGCTTTAGTTATTTTCTAGCTTTGCAACAAACTATTTTTTTTTAATTAAAGATCGATAGTTTGTTTCCATCCGCCATTTTGACCCAAAACCGTTGCTAAGACACAGTTCCGTATACGACGCGACGCCGTTAATTATACTATAAATAGCAT
This sequence comes from Clanis bilineata, assembly GCA_036417725.1. Classification (NCBI taxonomy): domain Eukaryota; kingdom Metazoa; phylum Arthropoda; class Insecta; order Lepidoptera; family Sphingidae; genus Clanis; species Clanis bilineata. The sequence goes on along the minus strand of CM071149.1, from coordinate 7,646,179 downwards.
TAGGTATGTTCTATATTTATCAATTTTATTTCTTCTTAATAGACTGGAAAGACTATACCAGCATGGAGTTGGCATGCTACGTAAACCTTTAATCTAGCTTACTGTAGCATGTTGCGTAATTTGAATTTTAGCTTAAAATACGAATGCAATCACGTTTCGAAGTTAAAAGTAGCGGATTTGCTTATCTATAGAACTTAGGATACCAACTCATGATCGAGCTACTCTTTGGCGGCTGTAAAGTTAGTAGTAGGGGAGCCCACGATGCTAAATGGGGATTTACTCGAGCGTCGTAGAGACCTATTGGGATGCAAAGCTTAGATGATATGAAGAAAAAAATGTTATATGATATATACCTTTACATCGGTGGGGGAAGCGGCTATAGATTTTTAAATATGTAAAAAAAAACTGTTGCATGGACATCCTCGAGCGCGTCAGATATTGATAACATCAATGCCCTACGTATTTTTAATAATGTACGTATGTTAATCTGATCGTTTGCATGATGCGAGTGGTTGTATTTAAGGGTTGAAAATGAAAAAAAAAAAAAAATTTATCGAGCGCGTCAGATTTTCTAACGGAGTGTTAAGTGCACCAAAAAAAAGCTCTCATTCACTAATCTGACGATTTCGATGGGACGCATAGAAATATCATACATAGAACCGCAGTACAGGGCCACGGCGTGAAGGCGTTCTGGGTGAGCCGGTTTAGGTACCCAACGCCGCACGGCGTGTCAGTGTCCTATGTCAAGTCTTAGTATGAAGAGCTCCAACAAATTTAATTATATTATGACGAACTGCGCTATCAAAGGATGTCACAATACAATGAACAAGCACCAAGGAAATATAAAGATAACATTTCACAAGTAATTAATTGCTGACATGTTTTAATATTAAGTAAAACATTCATCAAAACTACAAATAAAATTGTAAAAATGACAGACGCCATTTACGTTATGAATCATTATGAATGTTGCCAATAATGCCAACCAATTTACCCATTTTTTAAATACTATTAGGGATAATGAAATGAGAGGGAAATGCTTCCATACAATCTTGGGCCTAGATTGTAAAAGGATGAAAGTAGTGTCAATTAATAGATATAGTATATTATGAGATCATTACTAAAACTTTGACTCAAATAAAAGTGAGGTTATGGAATAAACTATACGCAAACAAATGATGTTCTAGTTAAAATGCAAATCTATATTCATATTAAACTAATTAACTCTGCGATAACTCTGTTTGTGCAGTGGCGTGCACTTCGTATAGACAAAGCTACACTGCCTATCCTGACAATTTGCTATTAACATAAATAATGAACAAAATCAAATAACACAGCTTAGCTTATGTTTGATATCAAAATGGGGATTATGATGATAGTAATTGGTGATGTAAGGGTTAAAGAAAATAATTTTCAACTTTTATGCGTACTCTAATCGGAAAGTGTGTTTTTTGCGTTTTCATGGTTATATCACTGTACCGATTTTTATGTAAATAGATATGATTAAACCTAAAGGATTTTCTGTTTTTTAATCTTTTTTAACGAACAAATAAAAACCAAAAGGAGACGGGGATCTTTGGGCCAAAATGTAATGAGTTGAGATATGGCCCAAAAATTAGAATTTTTTTTTATATCAAAATATAAAAAAATCTGCCCAATTCACAATCTAGAAAATGAGATATCTGAAAAATAAGTAAAGGACATTATTAAAATAGAATCGATTACTTTACCGATTAAGATGAATGAGTTAAAAAAAATATATATATATGTATATATGTATGTATGTATATATATTGTTAGACCCGGATGATTAATTCAAGTAAAAATAATTGAAAACATAAAACTAACAATAAATAGTTCTGAAAAAAAAAAACAGTAACTGAATAGCTTGGCGGCATGCATTCAGACCTTAGCTGGTTCCCTGTAAAAAAATCGTTTTCATTTGCTTCGTTTTCGTATTGTTTCGTGCGTGTGCGTTTTCCATCTTTTAAATAGAACAATGTTGCTCAGTCTGTAGAAATATTATGTTCCTGAGAATAATCGTCTTTGTGATCAACATTTAGTTATCGAATGTGGGTGTTCGAGTTTCTGCCATCCCTTCGGAGATATAGGCGTGAGCGTATGTTATCTACATTAAAACATATCAATACGTAAGATTTGTACTTATAAACATCAGTTGTTTGCGTATAGTTTGTTCCATAACCTCACTTTTATTTAAGTCAAAGTGAGGCTCATAACTATGTTCTCAGATTACAAAAAGTCGCCAAATGTTCAGTAATGATCTCATAATATACTATCTATTAATTGACACTACTTTCATCCTTTTACAATCTAGGCCCAAGATTGTATGGAAGTGTTTCCGTCTCCTTTTTATTTCAAACACATTATACACAAATATGTTCAGACGAACTTAATGCCAGCGGCATTCGCTACCAGTCAACCTTTGGGTGGTGCAGAGAAAAGACAAGGCGGGTGTATATGATGAAAATAAAAATGAGGGTAGTGTTAAATTCTACTGCACCGCATCTGCTTATAGTCTTCGTGACTGATCGCATGATTATATATAAAAAGAAAAAAAAAAGTATTAAATATAATGTTACATATACTCATAATATTAAATATCATTGCGATATATAGCTATAAAAGAATATATCATATAATATACATAAATAAATTCATAATCATAATATTTATACATACACAAGCATACACATACAACGCGAACGCGAACATTACGAACAACTCTATCGAACAATTGATAAAAAAAGTTATGTTTATACAGAAAAATTCAGAACCTTTTTATTTTAAAGTCGGTTCAAAACTATACAAATGTTTTTTAAGTTCAGAATAAAAGAAGTGTATCATTATTAGAACACTTTCGATTTCCCTATTTTGTTGGTAAAATGTCTTTTACTTGCAACACTATTTACGTGCGTATGTGTGTGTCGGCTCAAGTAGTTACGCGCCGACGATGCACACATTGAATCGTTATCGGCTTCAATTTCCGAAGGAATTTTGTATGAGACTATATCTCTATACGTAATTACTCTAAGATGGGACGCAAACTCGCGGCCATTTTCATAATGTGCAAAAAAAATTCGCCATTTTGAAATACTCAAGCGCGTCAGATTAAGATATATATGGTTCATCTTTATGTTCTAAACGTACTGTCTCATAATCTGACGATTATCTAGAGGGATTGGCCTGATCTGACAAAAAAAAAATTAGAAAAACGGTTCACCTTAAAGGCCATCCCTGCAACTTCCCGCTAATTCCATTCTTGGGCTCTTAAAATTGTACTTATGACATTTTTGAGCTCAAAATATAATTTATGTGATATTTTGAGCTCGCTGAGTTCAAAGAAATAGAAATTTCATAGAACACTATTTTTGGAATTTTCAAACCGCAATAACTTTTGAATGGATCAACCGATTTTCACGCGGTTAGCGGCATTCGACGCAGTTTTATCATCCTCATAAGTAATTTTAATTGATCGAACCACAAATTTCGGAGTAATCCCGAAAAAACCCTTTTTCGGGTTTCTTTCGTTCACGATATCTCTCGAACGAATCAACCGCTTTTGACCAGCTAGGTGGCGATCGACGTGGTTTTTCAAGCTCAAAGGCGGATTAGTTTTTGAAGTTGATCGATAAAGCCGGTTAAAAGTTATTTCAAAAAAAACACTTTCAAAATTTTTTTTTTTTTTTAAATCATTGAACTTAATTGAAAAGCTCAGGAAGCAGAAACCAGAGTGGGGACGGAGTGAGAGAGTAATAGATAGAGAAAGAGTGAGAGAGGAATAGAAACGCGGAGAAAGAAATGTAGGCATCACGCAACTGCACGCATTTAACTTTATCGACGAATTTTTATTATTTCGGCTTGCGGAAATCGTCAGATTATATATTTTTCATTATTCTTGAATTATTTCCTTCAAAATAAAAAAAAATTTAGCTACGCTCGAAAATGTCGAGATGACGTTTTTTTTTTACAACTTTGTTGCCCTCCCCTTTTTTTACGTCACTCTCAAATTGTCAGATTAGTGGAATATACACTTTTTAGGATGTAATTAACTCACCCTACCTTAATCTGACGCGCTCGAGAATTTCTGATGGTCAATTTTTTTTTACTAATCTGATCCGGTATCCTTCACGGGCGGCCTTATATATGGGCCTCATGTTTTGTGGAGGTACTTAACCGGGTACAAGGTATCCCCCTGTATATTAATCTGTCACGCTTTAGTAAATCCCGAAATCCCCGCTTGGGCTCCCCTACTATAGGGAACGAACCCATATTACGTGACCCATTTTTTACCATTTTTATACGCCCCCCCCCCTCGTTGACCATCCGTAGTACATGCCAAGGTCCCCCTCCCCCTCGCGTAGTAATTTATAAATATAGTTCTAAATCATTCTTTGTCGAAGTAAAAAAAAAATAATACCTCTATTATGATGTGTTGTCCCTGTGACTTTAAAAAGAGGTAAACGCTGAGCGGCATATTTAAATATAGCTCGAAAATGCACGAGATTTCTCTAGAGGATATTGAGTACATGACGAAAACCTAAGACCCTTCCACCCGCCCCTGTGACCAAGCGGGGTATTTTGAAGAGTCGCCTCCTCTCTGAACGGGTCACGTCATATACGCGCAGGTACAGTCAAGTCGATAATAATAAGTGGCACCAGAGCGCGAACGATTTTTTTCTGCGTATTGTTTTGTCATACTGATCGGGTCTAGGGAAAAAATTTACGGAGTTGCTATGTATATATGTTACGACTTTGGCACAAAAAGTCCTCCGCGCGTGCGGATAATAAAGTTTAACAGGCTTTAGAAACCGACTTCAAAAATCAATAAGTGCCTTACTCTCTTTTCAGTCTGTTTTTTCACTTTATAAATTTGAAATAAAGTCTGTTTTTAAGTTTTGTTAAACTTTATTTTGTAGTTTTCCCAAAGAGTGGGACCAACTTTGTATGATACTGTTTCAAACAAAGATAGGGTCACCCAAATCGATATACATGTCGGAGTTATCGGTGAACAAAACACATATTTTAAATATACAGACTAATTGGAAACCTGCTTTTTCGAGTCGGTTATCAAAACAATTGAGCTCGACTGTACTTTGACACTGAGACTATCCTATGATTAATATTGGGTTCTACGCATCCAAATATGCAATGTTCCGAGCCGCCAAATTGATTCCTAATATACATGTAATTAATACTTACGGAATAATAAGCTCCATTACAACTTAAAATTATCCATGTTTGTTTTTATACCAATTGTATAATTATGTTACCTACAACTGCAATTGACAGACAAAGCAAATTATCAATTAATACTCATGATTATGCCTAATATTATTTACAATATTATGCAGTAGCAAAATACTTAAAGTATTTTTCCCAAATGTTTAAACATTTTCGGTCATTTATTAGAAAATGATAATCTATTCAACGCGTACCTCAATGAAGTAAATTCGTTGACGGTTACAAAAATTTAATTATCCTAGTATGTTCCACTTCCATAACCAATGAGATGCGTATTGCGCATAGTAACTTTGACAATAGAATCATTTATTATTATTATTGTAATAAACAAAACATTTTTAACGATACACAGCTAGCAAGTCTGCGTATTAATTAACGCGAAGTTATATGCATATTAAATACCTTACCTACGTAATATCCATTTTGGCGAGGCACACAATATGACAATATAATTAATGAGTTAAATCATATCGTGAATGTGAATTTTGTGTTAACTGTGATGACCCAGTTGGTTTTCATTAATTATTTTATACATACTTAAGGATGTACGTTCCTGGAATATTATATACCATTAATCAACTGATAATAACATTCGTAATCTCTTCAAATACATATTCAGTTTTAAAAGGTTCATTTAGTATTTGTGTTTAACTTGATATTGTTTACAAAGTTGTACATATATCCCTCTCAGTAGCAGGTAAGGCATGTTTCCAGGAATGGGACAGTAACAAGATTGATATCTATTATCGTTGACAATGTTTTAAAATACGTTAAATAAACATTTAGGTAAATTAAAAGATTCATACACTTAACGAAGTCCTGGGTTCCGGTTTCTTTGGAACATAACCATACAGAAAAATAGACCCTATGACCATCAATGTCCCAAATGCAAACTGTAATGTTAAAACAAAATCAAATATGTAAATAGATGCTATGCAGGATATTATTATTGCGACAGAAGTCGCGAAACCCTTCAATATATTATCAGCATATTTAACCACGACAGCGACTATTAGTCCTCCCGCTGCCTGTAATGTTATCAAATACCAAACAAAGCCATCAAAGCCTTTAAGTAAGTTTTGTGAATATCCTTCTTTGATCAGATAAGTAGCAGCGCCAAATGGCAATGATAACAGACTTAGTTGGACGTTTCTCATCCATACCTAAAACAAATAATATTACATCCTTATTATATTATTTCTACTTACATTATCCTAACTTAATGTAGGGTTGGCCCAACAAACTTTTTTCAAGCATATTGTAAAAAGGATTAGGGTTAATTTTTACAACCGGCTACCTACCTGACGTCCACCCTGCTCTGTAGGGGCGAGCAAATTGTGTTAGAAAAACACCCTGCCTAAAACCTGGGAATCGAACCCAGGACTTCTCATATACGCATAGACACAGCTCATATACGCGACCACTAAGGCTGAGATCTATAGAACGAATTTCGCTTAAGTCAGAGTCAAAGAAACGAACTCAGTGAGGATTTGGAATTTTTAAATCGAACTTCGACTTAGTCCGAGTTTTTTACAAGAAAATCAGACTGATAGACAGACTAAGCAAAGATTTTCTACGTCCAACTAAGTCAAAGTTCGCTCTATAGAATTCAGCCTTATAAGGCCACAGATAGACTTGTTATATTACATAAGATTATAAAGTTTACATTTGGTAGAGTAACTGGTTTATAGACAGTTCTAAAATAAATATTAAATTGACAACATGATATTAGTTACTACCTATCACTATCTATGTACGTCTTTAAGTACCCAAATATTCAACTCCTACGATATTATGTGGAGTGTACCTAATTAAGTTTTTTTATCCGAGTACAGCACTACAATTTACCTGGTTGTAAGCACAGTGCAGTCCTAAAAAATATTGAGTTTATCGGTGGTATCATGCCGGCCTATTATTCTTCCTCACAAGTAAGGTAAGAAGCGAATCGAGGGGCTTGCGACAACACCGGCGGATGACCGATGCAGACCAAGGATGTACCCCAATATTCGCCCCAATCAACTATCAAGTCATGTCACAAGCCCTTCGAGAGAAATATATATACTGGTTGGCCTTGGAACGCAAACCGCGCATAGAGTGCGGGATCACTATGGCAAGTTTTAACAACATGTGTAGGATGTTCGCCATCCAGTCAGATACTAATATCCTACCGCAACATGCACCACTACGAGCTATGTAGCTAAAATAATTTTATCATATTTGATAAAATGTATTTCTTCTTCAAATTATAATATTAACGTTGCATTACGTTCAACCACTGTATACATAAAATACCATATCTATGAAATCGCGTGACTATTGTGTAGTTCTCTGAATTGTGTACATTGTACCTTGAGGCTTGGACCATGACAAATTGTATATTATTATGCATGAAATTATAATTATAATAAGTCACGATTTAGGCGATATTATTATTAGCATATTATTTCTGATTATACAACACCCACTCAATTACCGATAAGTTGGTGAGTTATTCCAATATCGCCTCTTACATTAAGTTTAACAAAACTTAAAACTGACTTAAAAACTGAATACATAGGGCCTTACTTATAAAAACAGTTTTGCTGAGCAAATGGTAAGGAATAGTCTCTCCCTTTTATTTTCAAACAATGTAACACAAGAAAAAAGTGACAGACTATTCTTAACCATTTTCTCAGCTAAACTGTTTTATAAGTAAGACCCCTAAAAGGTAAAAAAATATCAAGTTCTTGCTCTGTGGGCCTCATTCATCTAGTATGACTTCAGTGGATACTGCATTATCCAATTATTATATTGTATAGCGCGGTTTTACCGCACGGGTAAAACTGGGTAAAAAAGGTACGCACATGACACAATAAACCGGAATATTCACATGGTCAGTCAGTAACAAATACTTATGTTAAATAAAAACTAATATAATTTATAAATACTCACTGAAACATCAGACTCTTTGAGGACTTTTTCAAAGTAAATACCAGCAAATCCCGACAAGAAACAAGCCCCAAGAGCTGCACTAAATCCTAATATTTTCGACTGGTCTTGCATATTTGTAGAAGTTGATTTCTCTGTTGAAGTCAGCTGAACTAGAGCTATGCCAGCTGCCAGTAATGCTAGTGCAAACCATTGCCATTTTTTAAGTTGCTTTTTTAAAACAAGGACAGCGAAAAATGCTGTTGTGAGTATCTTCAATTGATATGTGACCTAAAAGTAATAAGTAATGTCATTACACGCTTTATATTAGCTTCACCTATATTTATCTATGAATCTATGTAATGGAATCTTTCAACGTGATTTTAACCATATTTCAGACGTGTGATGAAATTGAGAATTGGCACATATATCAAGGACCCATTACAATAGAATATAGTAAAAAAGCTAAATTTCGTACAAATTCTACTGAATACAGCATGGATGAAGTTGTTGGTTATGTACAACAAGTAGTAAATATAAGTTTATGGATCATGTTCTCATAATGATACATACATACATAGACTCACGCCTTTTTCCCATAGGGGTAGGTAGAGACAACGGATTTCCACTTGCTACGATCCTTACACACCTCTTTCGCTTCATTCAGTCGCATTATATTATTATATCTCATAATTATGTCCAATAAAATCATATTTCAGTAATATATAATCCTACTTCTTTCGAAGTACCTACTGTGCGTGATCAGATATGCAGCATGCCATTAGCTGGTTTTTTATTTTCAATATTATCATGATTGTAATCTATAGTACTACAACCTCCCTGCGTTTCCCTTACATACAGTAGAATAGGTACTAAATACTAATTTAAAAACAATAATACACATTAACATCTTAAACATTATAAATATAGCCAATTTAAGAAAACTATTTACCTGATAGGTAGCAGCATCTAAATTAGATGCAGATACATACAATAAGTTGTTTTGTACAATATACAAAAATGATGGCACGCAAACACGCAACGTATCTTTTATGTTTAAAATGACTATGTTATACATAGACCTCACTCCCTGCTTAATTCCACCTGATTCTTGTGTTACAAGACATATACAAATGACTAGTTTAAACAATTCCGCCATTAGTACGGCTGAAAAAGAAAATGATTTAATGCACTTTCAGAGGACATAAAACATAAGCTAACGCCTATATCCCCAAAGGGGTAGGCAGAGGCGCACTAGCGAACTATAACATCCCCATTTAGCCGAGTTTAGTTCCGTCCCAGATGTGATAGGGAGCGAGCCTATCGCCATATCGGGCACAAATACCAGACGCCGGGCTGATACTGAAAAGTCCAATATCACTTTTCCCGACCCGGGGATCGAACCCGGAACGGGAACGCAATGCAACGTGTACGCAATACCGCTACGGCACCAAGGCAGAAGACTAAGGGGGAATTACACGTCAATCGTCATTTAAATGAAATGCGGGAATGAAAATGGAATGGAAATACGGGCAGGTGTAGGGTCAACAGCCGTGGATTTTGAAGAGGCAGCATTTTTCTGTCTTTTTAGGGTTCCGATGTCAAATGGCAAAAAAGCAACCCTTATAGTTTAGCCATGTCCGTCCGTCTGTCTGACCACTGTTTATCTCAGAGACTATAAGTACTAGAGGGCTGTAATTTGGCACGAGTATACATATCTATTAAACTAAGAAACACGTGGAGTAAAATCGTGATTTTTTTTTTATGGAGCCTCCCCTACATGTAAAGTGGGGGTAATTTTTTTTCTCGACTATCCTATGGTGTGGGTTATCGTTGGATAGGTCTTTCAAAAACAATGTGGGTTTGCATTTTTCGATTAGAGGCTTTGTTTGCGAAATATTAAGCTTTAAAGTAAAAAAAAAAATGGTAGAGTAGGGCGACTCCCGCTCTATTTTCGCAAAGGTTGGTTTTGAATAGGTGAAAAAATTCATCGTAGTAGCAAATATCTTGAATTTCGAAGGAAAACTATAGCGGCTAAGCAGGCTTTACAAGAATGAGTAATAGACGACCAAAGTAAAAAGAAAAAAATTGTACAAGTTATTATCAATATCAGTTATATGAAGTTGTTAATCATGTAAAATAGTAAGTAAATATGAGTTTATGGACCATACACTTAAAATTGTGTCTAATAAAATTATATTTCAGTAACAATTAGGTATCCTTCCATCGGAACTGGGTGTGATCAGTATGCAGCATGCACTTGCCCGTTTTTTTTAGGGTTCGGAAGCCAAATGGCAAAAATGGAACCCTTATAGTTTTGTCATGTCCGTCTGTCTGCGGCTTAGCTCAGAAACTATCAGTACTAGAAAGCTGTAACTTGCTATGACTATACATTTAGAGTCAAATGTCCGCACCCCCTACCAGCTAAGCAGTTCTGGAATTCGACAAAAAATCATCTGTGACGCTTAACCAGTGTTTATAATTTAGCGAGCAATAAGTAAAATTGCCTTGATGGCGTGGTTGTATTTTAGTACGACTACCGTCCTGATTTCTCGGGTTCGATCTCAAGGTCGGGCTAAGTGATATTGGATTTTTTTATATCAGTCCGGACTCTGGAAATTGTGCCCGTTATGGCGATAGGCTCCCCCTATCACATCTGGGACGGAACTAAGCTCGGCAAAATGTGGGTGTTCTAGTTCGTTAGTGCACCTTTGTCTACCGCTTCGGGGATACAGGCGTGAGCTTATGTTATGTTCATTATTAGATATGCAGCATGCACTTGGCCGATTTTTTTGTGGAGGAATTATTATTTAATTATTAAATATAGGTCAGTACAAACGACTTAGTCTTAATACTTTCAACAATTGGTTACTAACCTGCAGCTGAAGAAAACATCTCTGCAACCGGCCTAGTACGCCCATATCGCATACTCAGTCCAAGGGCAGCATTTTGGACAGTTAGTATAATTAAACTGATATATTTTATGTAACCTAAAAAAAACTTAGGTATTTCATGTTGCATACAATGGGTTTCATGCATGAACTTGAATTCCAATATTAATGTACTTATACGCAATAGAGAACAAGTTAAACAGAAACCCTTTTACGAAAACTGGATTAAAATTGGTTGAAAAATAAGGTCACAATCAATATTTAGAATATCGGTTACAGCGCCGGAGACCGCGTGGCTCAAAAGAACAAAGCCGCGTCTCCTGCAATATGTTTTCGAAACAAAACACAAAAACAAATATGCTAAACAACGATTTTAGATATCTCCTGTTCGTAGAACAGTGGACCATTAATAAAAAAAATACATGCTTTGTGTAATGTTTTAGTGCAGGAGACGCGGCTTAATATGAACATCTTGCTATTTCCCCCGCACGCGTGCGACGCGGTTGACGTCATATTACGTGCATCTTTTTAATATTACCTATTTGACCAATCCCAAGCTTTACAGTTTTGAATGTCTTATAACTTACGTATTTTTGAATGGATAAATAAAATTATTTGGGTTATGAATTATGGGTGTATGTATCTATGTATAGGTACACATAATTGCTGTACGCTCCTAGTTAATTATCTTAATCTAACGTAGTTTTCAGCACGGACGTAAAGAAAAAGAAGGACACCTTCTCGCCTATAGTTAAACGGACGCCACAGAGAATCCACGCACACAAACACGCCTGTACAAGTGCCATATACACACACACGCCATTACGTGTCGATAGATCGAATGGGCCGAAAACCCTTCTTCATTTTCAATGTTCCTAGCGCTACGTCCATCTTTTTTTTATGATATCGTCAGTTTATGATATAAAATACAATGAAACATTCTTCCAAGACAAATATTTTTGACGACCGCCAAACCACCCTAATGCGATAACGGTAACATTAAATTGGCTCACGCCAGTATCCCTCGAGGTAAAGGCCAATGTGCAACTTGCGCATCCATAGTTGGCCAAGCTTATTTCATTGGATAATACAAGCCTAACAACTTAAGCATTACAATTCTCCCTCTAAGCAACAGTGCCGCCAGTCCACTAGTCTAGACTAATGATGATAAACATACTCATTTGGCAACCAGGTACACAGTCTTACCATGTTGTATTCGCCTATTGCTGTATAATTGAGATTTCTTGCTATCACCATCCATGTTGTCTGTATTTAGTTGTAGTTGTGCACTATCTACTATTTCTGCTTCCGGTTCAACACTAACAACTTCACTCTGGATTTTCAACTCTATATCATTATCATCCGCTGACTTCATAGGCACTGAAATTGACAAAGTTTTGCCTGATAATAAATTATAACTGAAATGGAGTCAAATGATAAATTTATTTACCTACTCATATAGATTTGAAATTACTAATATTTTTATCACTATTAAATACTGATCAATATCTATCCAAAGTAATGTTAATGACTATAAGAATCACTGTGGTAAAGACATGTTTCTTAACTGATTAGAAAATTTAATCAGAATACAACATTTTTGCAAAACAAAATATAAAATAGTGTTGCTACAATATCATGATTAATTAATCACAACAGAATGTTGATTGGGATGTACTTTTGACAAATTGAAGCACTGTGGGCCAAATCTACAATAGTATGACAATAGTGAATACTGCCCATAAGATAAGTTTTTTTCCCAAAACAAAAGACCCCTTCTGGCAACAAATTTTGCAGGTCTGGTCAGGACTTTAAACAGTGGTAACCAAATGATGGAGGGCCGAAATTATTTTTGGGTTATAAGTGCATCTGTATTACATTGCACTTACAACAAATTCTGCTATTTGGGGGGGGGGGGGGGTAAGAAGTATAATGAATGAAAATGTTACTATTGTATATCAATTACATTTCATTTGCCCATTTTTAAGTCAAACTATTCCTGTTTTAAGTGAGTATCCATACTAATATACAATTAATAAATAATGACTTTGAAAGTAACTCTGACTGGCAATTTCACAGCTAAACTGCTGAAGATACCTTTAATCCCAAGGATGAGCTAGGACATAGGGTACTCAATTTTTTAAATCAACTCCTAAAGGGATGAAATAGGGGATGAAAATTTCTAATTAGGAATTTAAAAACTGCTGAAAGGATTTTGATGAAAGTTGGTATGAACATGGGGTGTGATATTTCTATTAAGACCTTTTTTTGTTTTATGACCAATTAAGTTCATAATCGATATATAGGTCACCCCGTAGTTCCCTAGAATGGGTCGGATTTTGGTCTTTTTTGTGTAAAATTATTTTTTGCATAACTACTCATTTTTTGGAAAGGATGTGTTGTCCATAAAAATGAATGAAACTTATGAAAAAATTAATCAATACACATTTTGTGTCAGGATTACTTCATTGTGCTAGAAGAAACAATCAAGACAGTAAATATATTTAGTGGGACATGGCATATATTCATATTGTAAAAGGCAGTGTTACTACAGCGCCTTCTACATTTGGGACTAAACCACAAATTGAGAACCTTTGAATGTATTGGTCCAGGCTTAATGGTGTCAACCCTTAAGCAGAAATCACTACCAAAACAGTGATTAACAAGTCCACATCACATGCCCTTTACCTAAAAAGATTTTTAAGAGATGATTCTAGTTTGTCGCTTTCTTCCACAAGTGAAACAGTTGAGATGAGAGACGCACCTAGATGTTAAATTAAGCAGGTACCACATTTTTTTTTTTATGTAAAGTGCGATTTATTACTCCCTTGGCGCGGGTTTTACTACCATTTGATGGATTTTTATCATCATAGAATTAATTATCTTACTTACATTATTATTGTCGTACTATGAATCCAATAATACACCGAAATATTAAATATATATTAATGAACTTTACATGCAATTCTTCAGATTCTATCGTGAATTCGTGACTCACAGGGAATAGGTATTATGTTCTTTAATTATAATTATTTATCACATCTTTTCACAACAGTTAATACGATTTTTTGGAGCTCTCTAAGGGTTATTAATCTATTATGTAGGTAAATAATATATGAAATACAAATTAACGATTAAGTCCTCTAATCTCGATGGGTATGTTGCAAATATATATAATTTATTTTAATATTTTAATGCAATTCTTGATTCTCGTAACGAAGCGAAGCACAAAAAGCACAAACCTGCTTTTTTGTTGACGTCGGCAAAACTTTATTATTGGACAGGGATGTGAAAGAACGTCGTTCAACAATAGTTCCGTCGTTCAACATTTTGTTGATTAGAGTATTCACGTATCGATATAATCTTCTTCTTCTTTTTGGTCAATGGATCCGAGCATTTATGACTGGAGACGCCACTCATAGCATTTCCCATCGATATATTATTTACATAGATGCACAGATGCCGGTCGGAAAATGGGACAGAAAAGGAATGCTTAAGCACTCCTTTTGCCTACAGTCGGACGCCGCGCCGCGCCGTGCCGATAGAATTCTTTTAAATTCAAACTATCGATACAACTATAGACTGTCCCTATTCGTTCCCTCTTCCCCCTAAAAAACTGACTGACTTTTTTCCTCAGAGATAAGCCGGGTCTCCTGCGCTAAAACATTACACAAAACATGCATTTTGTATTCATGGTCCATTGTTTTACGAGCAGGTGACAGCTAAAATCGTTGTTTTGCTTAAGTATTTTTAGCACAGGGGGGCCCCTATTGTCTTTTACAACCCATCTTTAATCCGATTGCTAATTAAACGGAGTAATCTGACAGATCGAAATGTCACTTTCCAAAATAATGTTGCTTACTTTCAGAACATACTGATTGATCTAGTTCAATTTTAATCCTTCAAATATACGATAACTCAGAACTAACTTGCAAAATTAAAATTTTATTGCGTATTTTTAGAAAATTTAGCTTAACCCAACGAGTAAAAGACCGTGTCAATATTTTTGCGTAAATAATCACAACAGATACGCGAAATTATAAATGTTATTTTTATTATTTGAGAAAAATTACGTTCCGCACATTCTTAGTTAGTTAGTTAGCTTTTGTTAGTTTTGTTTATAATGAACCATGACTATAATTGCTGTAGACATGCCATAACTTAGCATGCAGTAATTTACTATGAGTATAATTCAATAGACATGCAGTACTAATCACACATTAGGCAGGAATTACGACTTTGAGTCGGACTTTAGAAAATGAAAGAATGAAATGGTTCAATGAATTGAAGTGTTTAAATAATCTTGATCTTTTTACTGCAGCACTATTTAAATTTCATAAAAAAGTGGCAACCTTGGAAATGTCAGTTTACTCCGTTTAATTAGCAATCCTACTATAGTATAAAATTTTATAGAATCAGCAAAATATAAAGCCATCTCTTTTTTTACTAATGGATGTCAACTCAGGTAAAGAAGGATAATTATACAAGTGTTTATTCCTATAGGCCCGCATCCGTCAATAAGCCACGCCCCCGGAACAAAGTAATAATACGGCAGCTCAAATGGTGGACTAGTGACGAGGGGCGTGATTCATTGCGTATGATATGGATATCGACAAAATGTTTAATTTAGTTATTTCACAGTATATCCTTTTGCATTACATACATATTGTCACACCTGTATACCATACGAGGAGGCAGATACTAAAACTTTCTAATTCGTATGATTAGAAAAGCTCTAGTGTGATTAGATAACGATTTTTATAACAAACGATTTTTTGAGTTGTTCTTATGATTGATGTTGTCATTGAACATAACATAAGCTCACGCCTGTATCCCCGTAGGGGTAGGCAGAGGCGCACTAGCGAACTAGAACACCTACATTTTGCCGAGCTTAGTTCCGTCCCAGATAAGATAGGAGGCGAGTCTATCGCAATATCGGCCATAAATTCCAGACTCCGGGCTGATATGGAAAAATCTAATATCACTTTGCCCGACCCGGGGATCGAACCCGAGACCTCAGAACCGTAGTCGTACCGAAATATCAAATACCACCACGCCACCGAGGCAGTTCTCATTTAGTTAATGTTAAAAGTGCAATTCTGTTGCTGATGAATAGATCATCTAAACTAATTGTGTCAAAAATAGTCTAATATTTTAACTAAATAATAAACGTAATAATTGACAATCTAAAATAAATCAAATAAAAACAAGTAATAAATAATAAACGTACAAAAATATTCACATTTGAACATTTAAGTACTGCTTTGTAAAATCAATACAAAAATGTTTATCGACAAATCAGCGACTATATTACTTTAACGCACTAAACTTTCCGCCATCTTTAGCTGCAGGTCTGGTGCCAAGGTCATGGAGATGGAACCAATGACTAAAAAAATATATAAATACTAGCTGACCCGCGCAACTTCGTCTGCGTAGGAGAGAGAGGGTTGAAAGAATGAGTTGTAGGCACCTATAATCCAATAATTCTAAAGGAGGTAATGAGATGATCTACTTTGGTCCGTTTTCGTCAGTCACCCCGTCAGTCACCCAGTCAGTACCCTCGTCAGTTACCCCGTCCATCACCCCATCAGTTACCCCGTCAGTCACCCCGTCCATCACCCCGACAGTCACCCTGTCGGTCACCCCGTCTGTCACCCGTGTGTCACCCGTCAGTCACCCTGTATGTAACCCATCTGTCACCCAGTCTGTCACCTGTAGACATCTGGCGGGGATAACTAATTAAATGATGATTGATCAGTTTTCGACCGGAGAGCAAAAATGATTAAATTACTAAAATGGCTATTAAAAAATAAGGGTTGATCGTAGAAGGGTGAAAATTGAGGATTGTATGTATTTTTGTATGTTGTATCATAAAAAAATAGAAATTAAAGATTTTGTCTAAAACATAAAAAAAAAATTTAGGGGTGGACTACCCCTAACATTTAGGGGGATGAAAAATAGATGTTGGCCGATTCTCATAGATAACGGATAAGCACAAAAAATTTCATCAAAATCGGTCAAGCCGTTTCGGAGGAGTATGGCAACGAAAACTGTGACACGAGAATTTTATATATTAGATATGTTCTGTACTCATTGGTTTTTTTTTATCTTGTTCATAGCCATGGATACAATGTCCTTCAGCCGTATACTTTTTATAATTTTTTATACTTTGTTTCCTATATCTAAGTTTTCGCAAGTGCAATGAAGTCGGATGTGTTCGATTTCAAGGCCCTGCTGGAGTTTTGGCGTCAATTCCTTCCAGTTCGATGGTTTTTAGACGATTTTCTCGCAGCGGAGGAATCGAACATGGTCGACCCATCCACCCGACAAAAAGCATCCAAAATCACTTATTTCAAAGCTTCCACATACTGTCCATCTTCGTTGATGTTTATTGCTTAGATTCACGTCACATTTAAACCACAAACACAACTTTAGACTAGAATATGAAATCATTAAAACAAGCAACCACCCACACCGTCAGAATTCCCGCCAAAACTCTCTGTACTCATTGGATGGAACTAGTGTTGCCAGATGTCCCGATTTGCGCGGGACGTCCCGATTTTCAGGGGTCTGGTGACCCGTCCCGATTTACCCTTGATCGGGACGCCGAATGTCCCGATTTCTGACTATCCTTCTTAGCATGTACTTTAAAAAAAAAATATTTAACAGTCGCTCATACTCGTTTACCGACAAAAGTGGTAAATATTACGTTTGTATGTTAAACTATATTTCAATTCAGCTGTCCGTTTGCATAAGGTAAGTGCTAATTATTTTTTGTTACAATAAATAAATAAAATAAAATCTTTATTGGTCACAACAATCAAGGTCTTAATCTCAATTTAAATAATAATTTATGTTATAACGCTATCAATTTAGAAACAAGCAGGCAGGTAAATGGGATGGGGCTTAGATTAGCAAGAAAGGGAACGGTATATGGCAGCTTAGTTTTTCCCGTTGATTGCAATGCTTTTGATAGCTTTCTTCTGGCATGAGGAGGCGTCTCGTCGCGGGTTAAGGCAGGCTTCGAGGAGATAAAGGCTCGACAATACTGCGGAGAGAGGCCTTCTCAGAATTCGTCGTGTGCCATCATTGTAGCAACTGCCCCGAAGATACATCCCAGCACACTCTCAAAATGTGTCCAGCCTGGGATGAAGAACGCAGCGCTCTCAAAACTGTAGCCGGTAACGGCCTCTCTCTGCCGGCAGTAGTAGCTAGTAGCTACAATGGTCGGTAGTCGGAGGTCGTGGCGCGGTATGACCTTATCTGTGAACGTGTTATGTTGAAAAATGAGAGACGGGATCGGGAATACTTAGATTCCAGTCGCCAAACAAAAAGCGAGGCGCCTGGTCGTTGACTGGCGCCTCCAGTCCTGCGGATTGGGGTAAGGGCCGTACAGCGGTGGATGTGTGGCATTTGTATATTACATTGATGCAACCTCTGAGATGTACAACTCGGCTGCACAAAAACATCTTCTTGACATGCTTACCAAAGACGGCATAAATATGTGGGGCTCCCGCCCCTAAGAGACGGGCCGAAAGGCAACGTGCAGAGTGTGTTCCAGCAGCAATCCAGAGGTTACTCCGCATTCTCCAGAACCATCTCACTTCCGTTAAATAAGGCAACCACGGTTTTTTAGTCGGTAGTGTCGGTATAGGTATTTTGGTTAGGGACCCGTCCTAATCCACAGTCACTGTGGACTAGAGCGGAAGACGACGAGTCGGGCATAAGCATCCCACTGACCCCAGGTTGGGAGATATCCGTAAAGAGTTGATTTTTATCCGTGGATAAAAAAGTGTCCCGCTCTGCCATCTAAATGGTTATTTTGTGTAAACGTTTCCACTTCGCCCGGTCTTGATCATCCACCAGAATAAAATCTTCTTCTTCTACTTGCCCTTATCCCACCTTAATGAGAGGTCGGTGCAACATACTTTTTCTAGTATGTTATAGAAAGGATTTGGCTTAGTTTTTACGACAGGCTGTTTGCCTGACGTGAACCCTCTCTGAGGAATCCAGTCCCGGGCAAATTAAATGAGAAAATTCGCTTTGCCCGACCTGGGAATTGAACCCTGGACCTCCAGGTCCACAGCCCATATATTTTGCCACTAGACCAAGGAGGTGACAATGAAACCACTGGCTTTTATACCTTTTTCCAAAACGACAAGCCGCCACTTTTTTAGGCCGTCCACGAGAACGCACCCCTGGCATGATTGGTCCAGAAACTTGCGACCGACTGCTTCCGTGGTTTGCTCAAAATATGAGAATACCTTTCAAGCGACATTCCTGCAGTTTATCTGACACCAATTTTCGTATTTTGTCTAATCGTGTAACGTTGCACAACCACCGCCGCATCTTCATCTCCGCAACGTAGTTTTCGCTAACATGATGCTTACGGGCAGTCACGTCAAAGTTTTTCTCTTTATTTACTTATATACTTTCAACGAAGCTAACTAGCGGTAAAATCTTGGAAATCAAGTTTCCGCGGCGAAAAAAATGGTACAGGGCTATAATGCCCGGGAGAGATGGAAAATATCCATGCGACACTGGGTCGAGTCCCTAACTCTATGTACACCCCACACCGGCAATACCGACTAAAAACACCGCGGTGGCCCTTTTCGGCGTTTTAGGGACGGTTCCGGGTATCCCTAGGTGAGAAGCGCCTAGGCTTCAGCCGGAACTAGCGATGGAAACAACGGCTGACTTTTGCCATTAGGTTATGTGGCTTAGGCTATTCTTACAAAGCTATTACTTTAAATCGCTATTTAAAGCTACCAGCGATTCTCCGCCGCACGGCTTTAGTAACTTATAGGTTACTTTTTTGATAGCGGCTTCTTGAATCGCCGCAGCTGTCTTGAATCGCCGCAGCTATCTAGAATCGCCGCAGTTGTGTTCATAGCAGTAAGCTTTATTACGAAACACGGTTTTCTCGTTCTAATATTATTTTGTGAATCGCGGTCATTTTATTGGTGCCCGCGTTTTGTTGATGTGCTTGTCGTATTTTGGATCGTAACGTGTTCTTAATTCTTATTTGGATATTTAATTACATAATTTTGTTTTAATGAATGAATTAGTTTTATACAATATTAATTTAAAGTTTTTATTAGCATCATTAAAGCGAGTTATGAAACAATTGACGTTTTTAAGGAATAAATTCTTAACCGGGAATCTCCGAGTTTCGAGCAGTGCTCAAACAAATCTGCGTAGAAGTTCATGAAGCAGTGTCAACAAACTAACTGCATCGCCGTAATAGCGACTAGCATTTACACACATATTAAATTATGATGGTCATCACTTTCTAGTTGAAATAAGAATAAAAAAGTATTTTTAAATCAGTATCATTACATAGCTTTTTCGTCTACAAAATAATAAAGGTCGTAGGTTGCAATTCGATACGACCAAAAATACGCCTTATTATCCAGAAAATAAAGATCGAGTATCCAATGTTTATAAACCGAATTGTCCACTTTTGAAATAGATTACTTACCTTGACTGCAAATAGTTTCCAAAAAAATCACTAGATGTTGTTAAACAATTTGAATTACGTATTAATTTAACACTAAAATTACTAAGCCATGATTCATAATAGTTCCAGCTTATTTCTATAGATGGCAATCGAAAATTGTGTCTAAAAGTCGCTAGATGTCACTATAGCAAATTGATATAATCTTCAAACGTATTAGACATTAGTTTTAGCAAATTCTTATAGATGGCGCATACAGTCTCTGTCTCTGATCAATTTTAAAAACCTGAAAGCTTTTCAATAACGTTAGTAGTGATTTCCAAATCGCCACTAATGTCGTTTTAAAAAAATAATACTATTACTTAAACGGTGGTCGTTGTAACGACCATGACTAGCCGGAACCGTCCCTGCGCGGTGCCGCCTTGCGGCCCATCTCCAACTGTGGGGGGGGGGGGGGGGCTCATAAACCCCCGCCGATGGGGTATATAACTGCAATTAAAAAAGGCATTGAAACTTCGCCAATGTTGAGATTCGACCATAAATGTAGTTATATTAAAAAAAAACTTATTATAATTTGATTTCTTTGTTATACTAACCGGCAGATAACGTCCCGATTTGAAAACCTATGTCCCGATCACTTTAACCTTGTGTTCCGATATTTCACACAATAGATCTGGCAACACTAGATGGAACCGATCTCCTTTGAGAGTTTTGGCGGGAATTCTGACGGTGCGGGTGGTCGCTTGTTTTAATGATTTCATATTCTAGTCTAAAGTTGTGCTTGTGGTTTAAATGTGATGTGAATCTAAGCGATAAACATCAACGAAGATGGACAGTATGTGGAAGCTTTGAAATAAGTGATTTTGGACGCTTTTTGTCCGGCGGATGGGTCGACCATGTTCGACTCCTCCGCTGCTAGAAAATCGTCTAAAAAGCATCAAACTGGAAAGAATTGACGCCAAAACTCCAGCAGGGCCTTGAAATCGAACACATCCGAGTTCAATGCACTTGCGAAAACTTAGATATAAGAAACAAAGTAATAAATAATAAAAAGTATACGGCTGAAGGATATTGTATCCATGGCTATGAACAATATAAAAAAAAAAAAAAAAAAAAAAAACCGATCTCCTCTGACTTTTTGGCGGGAAGTCAACCGAGGCGGCGATTTTAAATTTGCAGTCAAGTTTTAATTTAATTTTACCAGTTTTTTATCTCATAAATAGTTTGATTGTACATATTATATTGCAAAATGGGTCCTCCCAGCGATGGTGAGGACCCCGGAGACTCTAAGAAGAGGAAATACACTAAGATTTCCAATGACGGCGTTAAGGCGGGAAATCAGGAAAAGTATAAAATTTTTATCAAACCAAATTACAAAAGATTATTCTTGGAAAATAGTAGTTCCGAGTACATAGTGTATGTTGAATCTACAGAAAATGAAAAAGTGGGTAACAAAAACCCAATCACCCTTACAAATATGTTCTGCGACAATGTAAAAGGCATAATTGGAGTGCACCGACTGAATGCACTAAAAATCGGTGTATCCTTTAAGACAGCAGCAGCAGCAAACAGTTTTCTAAAAATGGAAGATTTTTTACATAGAAATAAATTAAAAGCATTTATTCCATTATACCTAACTGAAAAAATTGGAGTATTAAGATTTGTTCCTAAAGAAATAAGTAATGAAGAAATTTATAAAAATATTAGTTGCGATTCTGAAGTTATATCCATTAAGAGAATGATGAGAAAAGTAAATGGTATATTGACACCCTTGAGTACTGTGATAGTAACATTTGCTTCAACTATATTGCCCCAGTACGCTTATATTAAATTATTTCGATACCAAATAAATCTGTACATTCCGCCCCTGCTACAATGTTTTAAATGTTTAAAGTTCAACCATTCAGCTAAGATTTGCAGAGGAGCCCAAAATTGTTCATCATGTGCCGGACAACACTCATACAAGGAATGTGACGTGGAGGAGATCACATGTATTAATTGTGGAGGTAATCACTTAGCGGTATCGAGAGACTGCCCAGTGAAAAAGAAGAAAATAGAAGAAAAGAAAAACAAATACTTACAGAATTCGTATGCCACTGTTGTGAGTACCCCACCTACATATAATGATAAATCTTTTCCCATGTTACCCACAAGAAGTAATGTAAATAATAACAAAATTAATGAGCTAAGTGTACAGGAAATAGTTAATAACGATATTATTATTAAGGCTATAGTTAAGTCTCTTGTGACTTTAGGGAATAGTTCTGGAAATATTCCACTTACCAGTAAGAAAATAAAAGAAATATTTTTATCAAACTTAGTATAATGGATAAATATTTGTATATCATGCAATTTAACATACAAAGTTTACACAGTAAAAAATCCTTATTACAAAACTTGTTACAAGAAAAAAATGTAGACATATGTCTACTTAATGAAACTTGGTTGAAAACTGACTCTAGAATACCACACTTTCCAAATTATAATTTTATCTATAAAAATTCTGTAAATTCTCACAATGGAGTAGGTATTTTGGTGAAACATAACTTAAAATACAGTGTAATTGATACAAATTTTTATGAATCCATCCAAAACATATGTATTTCAATAGAAACTAAATCTGGCCCTGTAGCATTATTATGTGTCTATTGTCCTCCTAGCAATAGATTTGACTCTGCAAAGATGAAAAATTTATTAAATCACATACCGAAGCCATGCATAATTATGGGTGACTTTAATGCACACCATTTAGCTTTTGGATGTCATTATAACAATAATAGAGGAATTTGTCTATTTGATATTATAGATGAGTATGATTTGTGCATTATGAATGATGGTTCACCAACTACTGTGCCATATCCTAACAGAACAGCCTCTGCTATAGATGTAACCCTTATCAGTTCATCCATTGCTGATTTATGTAATTGGTCTGTGCATGATGACGCTTTAGGTAGTTATCATCTTCCAACACTACTTGAAATAAATGTTCAACCATCCTTGTATGTTGTAGAATCTGAAATAAAAAATAAATATATTTATAATAAAGCACAATGGGATGAATATTACCACTTATCTGAAAAGTGTTTTTCCTCACTAGATTTAATCAACGATAGTTCACTCTCCTTATACAATAACTTTATTAGTATATTAAATAATCTTAGAGACAAAACAATACCTAAACAACAAAACAAACCTACATTTATTGGGAAAAAACCAGTACCCTGGTGGAACGAAAGATGTAAAGATGCAGTACAGAAATCAAAAGATGCATTAAAAAAGTACTACTTGTCGCCTACTAAAGACAATTGGATTAATTATAAAAAGTTAGATGCCATTAAAAAGAGAACTCTAAAAGAAGAAAATATTAATTCTTGGCGAAATTTGTGCAGTAGTTTTAATAGATTCACACCTGTGTCTAGAATATGGAGTTACATAAAAAAATTCAAAAGAATAGGAAGCAATCCTCAGAATAAATTTTTTAATGACGAATGGATACCAGATTTTTTAAATATTTTTTCAGATAACACTCAAATAAATCTAGATAGGTTGGCATGTTTATTTAATAGTGCTACTGAGAGTGAGGAGAATACTTTTCTTAATAATAATTTTAGCATGGATGAGTTGGATATTTCTTTAAAAAGTAGGAAAGACACTACACCAGGCTTGGATGACATACCTTACATGTTAATAAAAAAACTTCATTTAAATGCAAGAATCATATTACTCAGTATCTTTAATAAACTATGGGAAGAATTAGTGATACCCATATCCTGGAAAACTCAATGTGTGATCCCAATATTAAAACCGAATAAAGCCATAAATAATGCAACCTCATATAGACCAATTTCACTATCATCCTGTTTAGGCAAACTTTTTGAAAATATGTTGAAGATGCGTTTAGATTATTTTTCCGAGTCTAATAATTTAATCCCTCCATCACAGTATGGATTTAGAAAAGGCAAAAGTTGCTCTGAAAGCTTTGTATCTTTAATAGCTGATATTAAAAGTACTAAACTAAGTCACTCTAGCATGATCTGTGTTTTTTTGGATGTCAAGGGTGCTTTTGACAATGTAAATATAGAAGAGCTCATACAAGTATTACATGATATTGGTATACCCAGTAAAACATTAAGATGGCTCTATCAATTTTTAAATAACAGGACAATGTATGTCAAATACAATAATAAATTACATGGTCCTACATTTGTTAATAAAGGGACAATGCAAGGTGCCACTTTATCACCACTTCTGTATAATTTATATACTTCTGAAATCCTGAAATATGTTGACACTAGTAATATTAATATCTTACAATTTGCAGATGACTTACTTTTGTACAGCATTGATCAAAACATACAGACAGTAGTGACTAATTTAAATACTGCACTCAATCAATTGTACTATTACTATAGTATTAAACTTAAATTAGATATTAGTCCAGAAAAAAGCTCAGTTTTAATATTCAGTAAGGGGCCCCCAACAAACATTAAAATTAATTATAACAATGATCAGATTCCTGTAGTAGCACAGCATAAATTTTTAGGTGTCATAATTGATAATAAATTAAAATTTGATGAGCATTTAAAATATATAACAAAGAATGCCTTTAAAGGAATTAATATACTTAAACATCTAGCAGGAACTTTTTGGGGAGCTGATCCAAAAACTATGACTATGTTGTACAAAAGTATTGTCAGAAGTCACTTTGACTATAGTCATTTAGCTTACATAAATGCCAATAGCACCCTTCTTAAAAAATTAGATGTTATACAAAATATTGGATTGAGACTTATTTGTGGAGCAATGCGCTCTACGCCAATAAATTCATTAGAGGTTGAAACTTGTATACCTCCACTAGCTTTACGTAGGTTGCAATTAGCTGAGAGATTCTATTTGAAGATGTTATCCTTGAATAACAGCCCTTTAATGAATAAACTTTCTGCATATCCAGATATCCCTCAGATAAATCCTGCAACTGTTGTCTCGGCTTCTTCACTTATTAATAAAACTTTACCTGAAATTCCCACAATTTTTACACATGTAAAAAATAATTCTAAAAACATAATGAAACATAATATGTGGCCCATGTATACACATTCATATAAAAGTATTATTAGCCCTTTGTCTAATATATTTGTAAATAATGTACATAGTAAAGAGGAATTTTTAGAATTTAAGAATAAGAAAAAAGATTATTATTTCTTGTATACTGATGGGTCTAAAACAAATGACTATGTAAAAGCAGCATACTTTGATCCACAGACAAGCCAAACTAAATGTTTTAAAATAGACATTGAATCTAGCATTTTTACAGCAGAAAGTTATGCTATATATTGTGCATTGAAATATGTTAATTCTAATGTAAATAATGTAAATAATATTCTTATTGTATCTGATTCAATGAGTGTCTTGTCTGCATTATCACATGTAAATATATCATTTAAGTTAAATTATTTAATTTACAACATTAAGAGTCTGTTATTAAGAATGTCTAATGTAAACATAGAGTTTTTGTGGGTTCCCTCACATAGTGGTATTTATGGTAACGAAACAGTTGACACTGCCACCCATAATGCACATGATGAAGACCATTCAGAAATAGTAAAATTACCATTCACCGATTACTACAACATCTTCAATACTAATAATATATCGTTATGGAAAGAATACTGGAATATTACTGTTGAAAGAAAAGGGAAGTGGTATGCAGAAATACAGGATAAACTACCGTTGAAACCCTGGTATTACAGTTTTAAGTATAATGAAAGAAAATTTATTACCACTTTGACACGCATGCGACTGGGCCACTGCTTAACACCTGCTCACTTAAACAGACTCAATATTATTAGAAATAGCCGATGTTCGTATTGTCCGGAAGAAAATGCTGATTTGGACCATATTATTTTGAGATGCTCTGCGTTCAAACTGGAACGGCTGTTGTTGGCAAGTGACATATGTGAACAACAAAATGACAGTGATAAAAACAGTGACATTAAGGGCCTCGTTCACCAACTCCAAGTAAAGTGTTGATTAGTTACTTTCCGACTAGCGTTAATTGACAAGTAAGAGTTCCGAGTAACTTCTGTTAATTTCACAAGCAAAATTAGAGCTCTGAGTAGCAACTTACTGGTTAAGTGAATGATATCACAAATCCTGCGTCCCATTCGTTCAATATTACGTCGAAAGTATCTTATTTTGGCAAAAAAACACTCGTGACTCATCCCGGGTCCGCACCACATGACACAAAAACCTACCGGATCCTTTTTTTGCTATATAAATAGTTACACAGGTACTAAATCGTGTGTCCATAAGGTCGAGTTTTGCATGACCCCGTCCGGACATCGGTGTTCGCTTCGCCCGAATTGCAGTTTGTTTTTGTTGAAACTACTTGATTTTTTAAATGAAAGACTATTTTACAGTTAACACGTTCATTTAAAACGTTAAACATCGTTATTAAGGTATGACTACTATAATTTGATTTTATAGTTTTTTTAACTACGATAAAATGTACAATTAACTGCCTACTTTAAACTTTAACCGTCAAGTAAACGCGCTACTTGGCAGACGACGTGGCAAGTAGCTTACTGGCCACTTTAATCATAAGATGCATGCTACTCGAACGTCGTGAAATTCACACGTGCAGTTACGGGTGACTTTAACTGACGATTAGCCTACTTGACACTTTACTCGAGGGTGGTGAACGAGGCCCTGATACTAATAATCTTGAAAGTGTTCCCCGCCGCGTTCAGGATTTATTGTCTAAATCCAAGTATTATATACCTTTATTTAAGTTTATTTGTAAAACTGTAAACCAAATTTAATAACTACATGTACTTTTATCTTTTTGATTTGTATAATATATTATAGTTTTTATTTATATCACTATGTATTCGGCTGAAGGACTCTGTATCCATGGCTATGAATAAAAAAAAAAAAAAATAACCGATCTCCTCTCTATTTGATCTAAGGTTTTTTGTTTCGAAAAGGCTAGTGCTGCCAAAGTTTATCGCTAGTGCAGGAGATCCGGTGTTGAATGTTGGTGTGAATGAATGTTGAAATAAAACTATTTTTACGGTTTCTATCACGATTAGGTTTTAATTATTATTCCCGAAGTTTCGAAGGCTTTGCAGTCTTCGTTGTCACGGGTCAGGAAAAGACTGCAAAGCCTTTATTTCAATATAATATTCGCCTAAACATAAGAAATCACAATGAATGTTCATTTTGCATCAATTGTCTATATTAAATGTCTAAATTTGTATAAAATAATAGATACACACAAATAAGTAACATTTATTTAAATAATGAACTACTTTAAAATTATATTACACCAATATTTGTTTATTGATCATTTTCAAAATCAGCAGGATTCTTCCGGCCAAGCCTGTGGTGTTCCCTCTCCACTCCCTCATAAACAAGATATCCAATGATAAAAGCTGTAAACAATAATATTCATTTCATATACGGCCGGTTTCAATACACTATCTCAGTTTAGAGTGCAGATAGATCGCGATTATGAACCAATCAAATCAAGTCATTTGACGGAGCCATTTTCAAACTGTGTTCTGATTGGCTAATTTTTGTAATCTATCTGCAAATTCGAACTGAGATTGTTTATTGGAACCGGCCGTTAGATTGTAGTGACATAGGTATTAGGTACATACTTATGCTTGTTAACAGTTATTATGATTATGAACTTGTTTATTATGAAGATAAGACTGTTTCCTGGTTTTTAAAGTTTGGTAAAGTGGTTTATCTATTTCATATTTACAGCCTTGTTAATAAAGTCTTTGGCATGTTTAAAGTTCTGTGCCAGATCTAATAGGGGGAGGGCCTATCGCTATAGGTACAAATTCCAGACTCTGGGCTGCTACTGAAAAATCACTTCGCCCAACCAGAGGATTGAACTGGAGACCTTAGGACAATAGTCGTACTGTAGACACAATACCACTATGCAACCGAGGCACTCGTCTATTTTCCACATAAATACAAACTTATAAAATTCATTTTTTTTCTTAATATCAATACTTAAATTATTAATATAATATTAATTTATTTAAATTAAATGGGTGTTAAAAATGCTCTGGTTTATATGTCACTTTGTCTAGACATACGTACATAATATATATTTTAGACAATAATTTATTCTATATGCCCCTTACTTATAAAAATATTTAAGCGCTGCTTATCTTTATACCATAGGTTGTCCTTTTCATTTTTCAACAATGTAACGCAAGGAAAAAAGTGGCAGGTTATTCTTAACCATTTGCTGAGCTAAAAATGCTTTTATAAGTAAGGCCCTATAGGTGTACCCTAGAGTCCTGCAATAAATTCTCATACATGTCAATAGACACGTATCTCACATGTTACTAAATTCAAAACTACTGTTAACTGTCTTTAGATTTAGACAGATCGCAGTATTACACACTCAGAAAAAAAAAAATCATTACAGTGCTCTTTTCCAGCGAATTGCTTCTTTCCTCTTAAAATTGTAAAGTAATATTTATGTAGACAATCATGATTCTAGTGTTCACCATGAAATTGTTTATAGCGCCGTGTTCGTTGGTTTTTATGAGGCATAATGTTCAACTTTGTCAGATAAGAAAACAGATGCATGTTCAATCGAGCCATGTGCCACTATCGAGAGTATCGAGACATGTAGGTTACGATGCGGAATACATAATTTATTTTATACGGGGACGTACCTGGGGCTACTCGGAATACGTTTTCACGAAATCTCCGAAACATATTTGGGATTCCATTGGAAATGGCTCCAGCATAAGCGCGTTGTTCATGAGGCGATAGTTTGTATGTGATCAATCCACGGATTTTAGCAAGCTCTCCAAAGTGCTTACCCATTTTTAACCGTATAAAATGGAATTTATTTATTATGTAACCAACACCCAAAGTACTCTGCCAAGACCGAACCGAAGCAACGATTTTTTAATGCTTGACTTGACAGCTCACAGCTGACACTTGACAGTTAGTAATTTCATTTTTTTTACATTTGTTCCACAAGCATCCGGCTAACATCGAAGACCATGCTGCCAAGACATTAGTTACATATTTTTTTCTAACTTAGAAAACTCTGGATTTAACTGATAAATGACAAATATATGGATTTTACTATGATCTAAAATTGGATTTCCAGAAGAATACAAATTTAAATTAATTACACGAAAAACTTAAATATATTAAAACTTATGTTACATATGAATGATGCGTCGACCATGTTCGACTCCTCCGCTGCTAGAAAATCGTTTAAAAAACATCAAACTGAAAGGAATGGGGAGGAAAACTAACTTTTTATCCCGACAGAGGGCGCATTGACGACTATACCTCAATTTGACCTACCAAATGTCAAATTGTATGGAAAATTAGTAAACAAACGTTTTTTATTTGTAATTTTGTATTTTATTGTCTCAATTCAGTGCTTTGAATTATAAAAACAGGAGAGTACATTTGTTTCCTAGGGAATGTAAACGCGGAAAACAATGGAAGTCGGTGTTACGTATCAAAAACTTAAGTTGAACCTCTCGGGATTTTTTAATAACAATACAGCTGTGTAATACCATCTGTTTTCGTCTTCATTATGATAAAAACAGATTATCCAGTCGCTGTACAATTACAGTAAGGTCTTGAAAGAAGTCAGAAGGTTTTTCAAGAAATGGAAGTTGGTGATTCACAACCATCAAGTAGCAATGTTGAAATGTCATTGGTTACCATGATAACTGAACTTTACTGGAGTAGTTTGTAATGAAGAAGCCAGCCCCGAATAATTACAGTGCAGCAGGATTTATATAATATCAAATGTGTTAAAAAGCACTCAAGGTGATCATGAACATAAGTATGGGCTAAATTACAAAGATATCAATGACACTATAAAGTTCTACACAGGCTTTTAAATTGTTTAATTTAGGTACTTACTTTTGACTATACTTCGTGAAATAGTGCATAAAATAAGATATTACAAACCTTTCTTTTAACAACAATTGTGCTTAATCTGAAACCTGAATAAAAGACAGGAGAGCTAGCAAACAAGAGAGTTCATAATATAGAAAGGATGATAGGACTAATAAAATTTTTAAAAAACTATCTACTAGACAACAGTTACACACATAGTCCTAACACTCACTTGGTATAACCTATATAGTGGGTACCAAAAACTATGAGGGACCTTCAATCTCGCAACACCCTGACCCGAAACAAATATCTGTGGACACAGCAAACAGTTGCCTAGGTGCAGGAATCGAACCCACGGTCTCTTGTTTCACACTGCCTGCTGTGCCTCAGAAGCTCTTAAATGTTGTTATTTTAGGGAATTAATTATGAAGACCATCAAATAAATAAAAATTTTACAATTAATTAAGTCATTTTATTAATTTTAAATAGGTAAAATTTATACACACATAACACACACACACACACTTATTCATAATAGTTGGTTCAAAACTATGTATATAAAAATTTAACAAATTCGTTGAACAATAAAGATGGCCTTGAATTTGAGCATAATTATAGACACAATATTATATGTTTGCAACATGCTTGAGTGCCGCTTCCCACAGCACAACCACAATTACATTATTCGATGATTCCATCTTGAATTATTTAAATATTCATAACATATTTTTTCACAGTAGCTTTGCAATATCCTCTCATATAGGTTTATACACTGTTGGTGTAAAAGCGAGCACAAGATGGCGAGATTCATATAGCAGCTGTCTTTTAGGCCAATTAATATACCTGCAAAAAATAATTCTGGAATTACTTTAATGAAAATTATTATGTGGATGTATGTACAGGTGATAGGACCCTCAAATCAGAAATTCTGTTTCGGTAGGTATGACTACAATGTCTATTTATACTGCTATGTGGCATTATGCAAGCAACAATGTTCAGGCTTAAATCCCATTGTGGCCTATATATAAATCACTAGGCATGAGACCTAACATCTAATGTCTCAAAGTGACGAACGCAACGCAGTGCCATTCAGTGCTTTGTTATGATATTTGTAGGGATGGAATTGATACTGTATAATGCAATCTATAAAGAAAAACAGCCTAGTAAGTCTAAGAACCTTAGTAAAAGCGTATAAAAAAAAATAACCTAAAAGAATATAAAATATTACCTTTCAATCAAATCGACATTGTTGCCGGCGATGTGTGCGTTCCTCTTTCGAAACTCAACTTGAAGTTGAGGTGCAGTCCTAAATACGTACATTTTAAAAAGAATGACCACTATAAAAGCACATAAATCACATCTTCAGTCCTGTCACAAAACGTAAACAAGGTATAGTTGCTCACAGCGCCATCTGCGCACAGATTTCACTTTTGCCCCCCATTGATGCCAAAACTTTAACCAGACCTTGAAATTGGCACATCCGTGTTTCTTTGTTTTTGTGAAAACTTAGTTAGAATGAAATAAAATATTTATTCGGCACAGCATTATATTAGTTATAGTTTATAGATTAGGTTAGGTTAGAAAGAAAAATATGTAACTAATGACTTGGCAGCATGGTCTCCGACCTTAGCCGGTTCCCTGTGGAACGAATGTAATAAAAAAAAAACAAAAAAAAAACGGAGTTTTGGCGGGAATTCTGACGGTGCGGGTGGTCGCTTGTTTTAATGATTTCATATTCTAGTCTAAAGTTGTGCTTGTGGTTTAAATGTGATGTGAATCTAAGCAATAAACATCAACGAAGATGGAGAGTATATGGAAGCTTTGAAATAAGTGATTTTGGACGCGTTTTGTCGAGTGGATGGGTCGTCCTTGTTCGACTCCTCTGCTGCGAGAAAATCGTCTGAAAAGCATCAGACTGGAAGGAATTAACGCCAAAACTCCAGCAGGGCCTTGAAATCGAACACATCCGATATCATTGCACTTGTGAAAAATTAGTTATAGTTAGTTTATAGGTTAGGTTAAGTTGTAAAGAAAAAAAATTTAACTAATGACTTGGCAGCATGGTCTCCAACCTAAGCCGGTTACCTGTGGAACAAATGTAAAAAAAAAAAAAAAAAAATTTGGCGGGAATTCTGACGGTGCGGGTGATCGCTTGTTTTAATGATTTCATATTCTAGTCTAAAGTTGTGCTTGTGGTTTAAATGTGATGTGAATCTAAGCAATAAACATCAACGAAGATGGAGAGTATGTGGAAGCTTTGAAATAAGTGATTTTGGACGCGTTTTGTCGAGTGGATGGGTCGTCCTTGTTCGACTCCTCTGCTGCGAGAAAATCGTCTGAAAAGCATCAAACTGGAAGGAATTAACGCCAAAACTCCAGCAGCGCCTTGAAATCGAACACATCCGATTTCGAAATATTCGAATATAAGGCTGTATGGGCTAGATCCCTTTGCCTTCCCGAAAGGGAAAACTAAAAAAAACAATGTCATCGATTTTATTTTCCATATGTAGTTAGGGATGATCGATATTAGAAAAACGTCGATATTGACATCGATGCTAACATTAATTCAAAAGTATCGATTACGATAAACATTGATATGTCAAAAACATCGATGTTTTCTGTGGCAAATAAAACTGTCTATTCTATTTATTTTTTTATTCATTTATTTTTTTAAATTTATAATAATAATAATCTTTATTAAAAGGTAAACACCTAATACATAAAATGAGGTACATGCATATCGAACATACAAATTTATAAATGCTATTATATTTACACACAAAATTTTGCACCACTAATAGCAGCTATAATATTATTATGTCATATCGTTGTCATTTATGTGTTTATTGTTACTGAAAACATAATACAGGAAAATGTTTAACATTCTCAGTTTTTTTGGGCACATTCTGTAAAAAAATAACGTTGTCAGATGTTTTCCCTTTAGTCTGTGCATTGAAATTTTGTTTTTTAATCTCTTAGGAAATTCAAAAAAATAACTATTCGTATGGCTTACTTCGATGATATTGATCAGTGTTATCTGGTGCCAAATAGTTGAACTCATAGTTATTTAGCCCCTAGCTAGTCCATGCAACGCTAGATGGCTCTAAAGAATATATTGACGTTTCGATATGTTATTCTCATAACATCGATGTGTCGATGTTATCGAAATAAAAACATCGATGTCACAACATCAATATTTTCCAGCTAAATATCGATGAATATCGATCATCCCTATACGTAGTATCTACTATCTTTAGGTAGTTTGTGTACAGTGTTGCCATCTTAGTGGATTTTCCACTAAATCTGGTGGTTTTGAATCCCGTTTAGTGGGAAAAAATGCCGTCTAGTGGTTAGTGGATTTTTTTAGTGGTTTCGTAGAAAAATTTAGTGAAAGGTTGATCGCTCAACCACTAAGTGAGTGATACATTTCCAAATATATTGCACGTCTCGAAGAAGCTGTGTTTGATATAATATTGCTCTATTATAATAATAATAATGTAATGCCACCGTCCCGGAGAATCTATCAGGCATGTTATTTCCGGTTGTTAGTATCTTGCTAACGGCGAGTATTTGCATAGGCATAACCTTGTAGCCAAGATCAACTCAACCAGTTCTCGAAAATAGTCATGCAACGCTCTATTGGGATCGATCTGTTATCACGGAGAGGACTATTGTGGCCAATAAGCCTGATATTGTGGTAGTAGATCGATTGACGCGCCGGGCGATGCTAGTTGATGTCAGGATTCCGCATGATGAGAACCTTGTGAAAGCCGAAAAGGACAGAATGTTGAAATATTTAGACATGGCACATGAGGTTACTCGCATGTGGGATGTGTATTCAACAATCATTATTCCGATAGTCATTTCTGCCCATGGTTTGATACCAATGAGCCTCAACCAACACCTCAAGAGGCTCTCGGTTGGTGTTTGCGTCTGAGCCAAATGCAGAAGGCGGTGTTACTGGATACGGCATGAATTGTGAGGAGGTTCCTCACTCTTTAAAAATGTAAAAAAAAAACTTTGAAAATAAAGAGTACTGCGGCCTGAGCAGGAAAATTTCTGACAACCGTAAATGTATTCAAACTTGATGCGCGTGTATGAAATTTGTATGAAATATTAACCAAACGTCATCAGTGCGCAGCGAACTCGAATACATTTACATTAGTTTTTCGTGCTTGGGCTACTTAATATAAAATACCTTAAATACTGAACTATTCCGGTAAATTTCTCGACTTTTGTTAACCAATTTTCTGTTTAGTATTAAGCATCGAGAGTGTAATTACATCGTATAGTGCTATCAATAAAAATATTAACAAAAAAAAATTTTTTATTATGGTCAAATTTCGAAAATATCTCATTGAAGGGTCTGTGTCTGGGTGTACGAATGTCATCAGACTTTTGCTTATAATATTCAGTGTATTTAAATTTTTTATAAAGAATTTACATAATATATGAGATTTTACTTAGGTATACTAATATTTTAATTATATTTTACAAAATAATGTTGCTTACTCCCAAAACATAGTGATGGATCCAGTTTAGTGTTTATCATTCAAAGAAACAAAAACTCAACACTAAATTGCAAAATCCAAATTTTACAGCGAATTTTAGAAAATTCAAGTCATTCCTTCGATTAAGATGTCTATGTAAATAATCAATATCAATACATATAACAATGTAAATATCGCAAGTCTGTACATTGCTTAGATTAGCAAAAAAAATGAATTAAGGGGGGTTAGTAATAGAACACATTTTTATTATTTGTAGAATTTTTGTCTGTCTGTCTGTATGTTTGACCACGCATCAAATGAAAACCACCAAAGTAACATTACGGAACTGGACAGGAAATTGTAGACCACATCTTGGAATAA
The DNA here is from genome assembly GCA_036417725.1 of Clanis bilineata. NCBI lineage: Eukaryota > Metazoa > Arthropoda > Insecta > Lepidoptera > Sphingidae > Clanis > Clanis bilineata. The sequence goes on along the minus strand of CM071149.1, from coordinate 7,610,891 downwards.
CATTTAGGCTTTGTTTTATTCAAATCCGTCAACTCTATCAAAAGATACAGATATTTTTGTATTATGTGGGCGATTGTTGGGAGTTCTTTATAGCCTGAAAGTGATTTTTAAATGTATCAATAGATGGCGTTACCATATTTTCTGAGTCATATTGAATATTTTACGAATTATGTACCATTTTAAAGTCGTTTAGTGATCCGGGGTCGAAATCTAAAAAAGTGACCGCCGGCCGATTGACTTCAAAAACGATATCTGAGTCTCCCCGTAGTAGAATATTTAGACTAAAATGACTGGGTGGATCGACAAATCAAAAGTTTTTACCGTTGGCCCTACAAAATACGCGTGCGAAGCCACCGGCAAAAACTAGTTTTGAATAAGAAGCATGAAAGTCGAGTGAATGCGGTGGAAATGCGTTTCCTGCGTTGTATATGCGGAATCACCCCTGCTGGTTGTATGAGGAATAGCAAGATAAGGAATTGTTATGAGTTGAAAGATGATGTGCAGAGTAGGATTGAGAAAGGAATGCTTAGGTGGTTTGGAGATGTTGAAAGGATGGATGAAAGGCGACTTACGAATGGGGTCTATCGTGCTAAAGTGAATGGTAGGGCAAGTGAATAAGAAGAAGGCGCCCAACGCGATCCTATATGGATCAAATAAATGATCTCCTGCGTTAAAGGCAAGTTCGGAGTACCTTCAATCAGCGGAAAAGTATGAATGTGGAAGAAGCAAAAGAGGCGTGTCAGACATGGCGTAATGATATTTCTATTCGTTGATTTTTCCGTACGTCCTTAAATTATTCCGTACGTCAATGTTTTTCTTAAGCCGGGTCTCCTGCACATCACAAAACATCCATTTTTTATCTATGGTCCATTGTTCTACAAGCAGGTGACAGCTAAAATCGTTGTTCTCTGTATATATTTTTAGTGTTTTATTTTAAAAAAGCTAGTGCAGGAGACGCGTCATTACACTAAACTTTTCACTATCACAGGCGAAGGCTAGTAATGATACAGCCTTTTTACGTTTTAGCATAAAAATAATGTTCTGTATTTTTTTTTGCTGAAACTAAAAACATAAGCTCACGCCTGTATCCCCGAAGGGGTAGGCAGAGGCGCACTAGCAAACTAGCACACCCACATTTCGCCAAGCTTAGTTCAGTCCCAGATGTGATAGGGGGCGAGCCTATCGCCATATCGGGCACAAATTCCAGACTCCGGGCTGATATGGAAAAATCCAATATCACTTTGTCCGACCCGGGGATCGAACCCGAGACCTCAGAACCGTAGTCGTACCGAAATACCACTACGCCACCGAGGCAGTCGAAACTATATAAAAAAATAAAAAATAAAAAATAAAATAAAAATATACGTTAGCCTTAGATTAGAAGTCTTCTGAAGGGTTGAAAAACTCATACGTAGCGTTATTTTCTTGTTTTTCATGTATTTTGCATTCAGCACTACGTTTTAGAAATAGGCAATACTAGTATTACTTTGTAAAGTGACATTTCGGTATGTTAGGAGTTAACTTCACCCTATATTAGACGAACAAAATCCGAGTTTAGTGGAAAATCTGGTGGTTTTGCAAGCAGGGTCGATTTTGTTAGTGGTTTTCTGGTGGTTTTACAACTTGGATCTGGTGGGGAGCAAGATTAACAGTTGGCAACCCTGTTTGTGTATTTTCCTGAACTACAGATACATTTACTTACATGCTCTTTGGATACATTGTGAATCCTAATTTTGTTGATACTGAAAATAAGCATTCTATTATTGCTTTTTGTCATGGAAGAAGTTGATTCTATAATACTGCATTTCTTAAGGCAATTAGATTTGTAAGTACATTAATTTATTGGATTGAAAATGGTCAGAGTTTTTAAGTACGCAATTTATATTGTAATTTTAACTTTCCGAAACAGCACAATAAACGCTTAGATTAATAAATGCGCCCTACGGTCACAAATTCTTTGATGCACAGCTGTAAGTTTTTTGATGCAAAAAGGTGACTCGCTCTTTTTGCTAAACTACAAATTTGCTAAACTCAATTTTTAATACTATATTTTTAAAGAAACAACCCGATGGTGAGTGGTCAAGAAAAAGCTGTTTTTTTTGCAAAATTTTTAAAAGAAAGATTTAAAAAAAAAATAAAAATAAAAAGGCGCCAGGATTTGATTTGATAACTTCAGAAATTCTGAAGAGACTGCCAAAAAAATGGATGAACCTGTTAACTATCTCCTTTAATGCTGTACACCAACAAAATATTGTTATATACTTAAGTATGCATCTAGACAGAACACTTACAGGGCGTCATCACATAAAGGCTAAAAAAAACCAGCTAACAGAAAACTAGCAGACATTTACTGGCTTATAGGCAGACAGTTAACCCTCAGTCTTGGAAATAAACTTCAGATCTAGAGATGCATCTTAAAACCTGTGTGGACATTTGGCATAGAACTCTGGGGGTTGGCGAGCCATTCGAATATAGAAATATTATGCTTCCAGAATAAAGCATTAAAGACATTGAGTGGTGCATCTTGGTTCACAAAGAATAAAGAAGTCCACAAATATTTACAGATCCCACTGATTAAAGACAATGTGGAAAAATACTGCAGGGTGTACAAACAACAACTTGAGCGGCACAAAAACCAACTCACTATAGTCCTGTTGGATTATAAAAAGTCTAGGTACAGGGTTAGACGAAAAAGAATAGCCTTAGGGCCGAATGGTCAAACAGTGCTCAGTCATCCAAGTCATTTGAGCACTACCCAAAGTTAAGCAGACAATAATTTTTGAGCGGCATGGTCGTACGCACTTGAGAAGACTTGGCGGAAAAATCAGCTGAGGATCAATCATTTTGCTACAGATAATAAAAGTTTGTTCTCGATTACAAATTTTTTATAAAATTATATTTTTGTTTTGTTTCACGTAGAATCATTTTATTTCATTTAGTTTTTTTTTAAGATAATTATAATAAATAATTGGCAGAATACATGATTCGATAATGTTTATTTAACCTTTTTCCATTCCATGTGCCATTCCGATCATATTTCATCTGTAGTAAATATTTCTGTAATGTTTATGTTATCTCTGTCTATTTTTTGTTATTATACATTGTTATATAATAGAAACGGAACTTAAAATGGATCTTATTATAATTTATTATTATCTTGTTAAAATATTTACCACTTGGCAGCATGTATCTTTCGTCCTTAGCCAATGATTTGTGTGGAAGAATTGAAAAAAAAAAATTGGCAAATGGCGACCTGTTTGTTTATATTTATTTTCGTAATTAAATAACTGTGTTTGTTGTATGTGAAGTGATTTTGTTTTATGTAATAAACATCAACGAAGATGGAGAGATTATGGAAACTATGAAGTTTGGATATGGAGGATATTTCTTGGAGCGTTTCAATGAAAGAAGTCTTCTTGAATTTTTCTTGCCAGCGACTGTGTCTGACCGTGTCAAGAAAAATACTCGGCCCGATCTGAAAAGGAATTCAGGACGTCCTAGTTCACGCCGGCTTCAGCAGAACCATATAAAAACCATTATATTGGAGAGGAATTCGGCAACATGCAGTAGTGTTGAATCGGATTTAATAAAAATAATCATTGTATTTTTGAAGTGTTTTATTTGTCTGCTTCTTCGAGTGCGATAAATTAAGGAAAAATACATTTTATTGAAATCAAGGGGTAGGTATATATTATCAAACACTACACGGAACACGGAAATTATGAAATACAAACCTATGCCCGCCATTCCGTTCGCGTGAAATTTTATTTATTTAAACAAATCTATCCTACAGAAACCATACATTTTTCCGGGGAAAAAAGTAGCCTGTGTGCTATTTCAGACTTTAATCCATCTCTGTGCCAAATTTCATTCAGATCTCTTCAGACATTCTGGTGTGAAAGAGTAACAAAACATCCATACATCATCACAAACTATACAATAGTTTCATTTGAGATTGGTCGCAGGTACTCTCAAACTAATCTCGATTAAATGCTAGTTAAGCGGGCCTTAAATAGCTGTCAAACTTTAGGCAGTTGTTGACCATGCCGTTTTATGAAATAAGCGGGCCTTAAACTGGGTCCTGCTTACATTTAATGTGAAGAGATAGGTTCTGTTTGACCATGCCAAATTGAAGAATAAGGAGTGCTTAAATCGGTAAGGCCATCCTAAATATTTAGGCAGCGTTTGACCATTTGGGGGTTAATCTAATGCTTACAATACAATGTTAATCGGAATTTATGTAAGAAGCTGAAAAAACACGATAGTACTAGTAATAACGAACAACTATTATGCTTGCAAATTTTTCAATATAAGTACCTAATACATTCATAGATAATGTCACTTAAAGATTTTGGACAAAATTCGCATACACAACCATAAGATCAGCTGTTTTATATTTAAGGTCATGAACACATGGTAAGCGATGTCAAATAAAGAGTTGCCGCTGCTGTAGGTCATAAACCCGATAAAGCCCGTCGCGCTGGGCCGCGCGCTTTGACATAATGCCGCCCTTTCCTACTCGATCATACGATTGAGGTGATGTTCGTATTTCTTTACGAAAGGTTGTTTTTTTTTAATCATTGTTTTGAAGTTTAATGTGTTATCGTTATTCTGGTGTCTATTAATTTTTGTTCATTGTTATTATTATTTAGTTGTGGATTATCTATGTAGTGACAAAGTGCTGCATAAGTCCTTGATACGAATAATTAAGGGACGCGCAGTAGGTACCTGTAGTAGGATTGCTAATTAAACGGAGTAATCTGACATTTGAGATGTTGCCACTTTTTCGTGATTTTTAAATAGTGCTGCGGTAAAAAGATCAATATTATTTAAACATTTCAATTCAGTGAACCATTTTATTCTTTCATTTTCCAAAGTCCAACTTAAAGTCGTAATTCCTGCCTAATGTGTTATTAGTGCTGCATGTCTATTGAATTATAGTCATAGTAAATTATTGCATGCTTAGTTATGGGACGTCTACTGGAATTATAGTCATGGTTCATTATAAACAAAACTTACGAAAAGCGTATTTGTTGTGATTATTTACGTAAAATTATTGACACCATCTTTTAATCGATGGGCTAAGCTGAAATTTCTAAAAATACTCAATAAAATTCCAATTTTGAAAACTCGTAATGAGTTATTGTATCTTTGAATGATAAAAATTGAACTAGATCAATCACTATGTTTTGAAAGTAAGCAACATTATTTTGGAAAGTGACATTTCGGTCTGTCAGTTTACTCCGTTTAATTAGCAATCCGACTATACATCGGAATTAAAACTATCGCGCGGCGTCGCTCCGCGCGTATGCGTGAAGCGTACAGAAAACTTACATACACTATACTCATAGAAATATTACTAAGCGGAGCGATTCCAACGTCATTTAAAATAAAAAGCAATTGTTGGTTTTTGTTAGTATCCGACCGAAGCTTCGGCTTCGGCTTCGGCCACCTTCGGCCAAAAAATCGCCTTCGGCCAAAATGGGCCGAAGTTTTGGCCGAAGCCGAAGTATTCCAGAAAGCATTGAAATTAAACGAAATGTTACGGACACGGGAAAGCGCGGTGCAAGAGGCGACGTGCGGGTGGCGAGGGTCACACTGTACGCCCGGTACGGCCAACCGTCTTCGCCAGTAGTAAATCAAAACAAAACAAGTTCGTACGCGTATTTGGTTAAGTGCTTTGATATTTAAGTTCGTACGGTATGTATGGGCAAGACACAAAGAGAATCATGGGTGCGTTGCCAACCTAAGAGGAGGGAAATAGGATTGAGAAAGGGAGGAGAATTGGGCCACCGGAAATCTCACTCATTGAAAGAAAGGCGACAGCGAGCTGCCACTTTACATCGGTTTTCTGTTAGACAGTGGGATCAAACCGGTCGAGCCGGCCCATGCGTAGACGCAACTGTCTACAGCGTGCCTTTACCACTCAAAAAATATACAGTCAACATGAATTTCCTAGGAACCATTCATTATTTTATTTACTTTTAGTCAATTTGAACTGACAAATTTTTGGTCGCCTACTTGGTGCAGTGGCACCTATATGGGTTGTAGACCGTAGGTTCGTTTCCCAGTTCGGGCGAGGTGATGAAAATATGGTGTTTTTCTAACACTTTATTTTCATCCAGTCCCGGGATCCCCAGATGAGGGTTGACGTCAAATGGGCAACCGTTCGTAAAAACTAAGCCAAATCCTTTCTGCAACATGCTTAAAGAGGGTGTTTTGTCAACCCCAAATTAAGGTGAGATAGAGACATGTAGAAAGAAAGTCAAATTGAACTGAGTTTCTTAGGGTTATTGAACCTTCGGCTTCGGCTTCTGCCGAAGGTTGTAGAAAAAGCCGATGATCGGCTTCGGCTTCGGCCAGAAATCGACCTTCGGTCGGACACTACAAATAATGAACATTCTGTACATGTACACTGTGACTCAATGTCAATCTAAAGTGTATCTCGCGTGGTACGGACACCTAAATTGATTACAGTTGGATTGTCATTTATTTAAATTGTGATTTTTAGTTTTATTCTACTTTTGCTTATGTTTGTCTATGTGTTGATTTTTCTAGGAATATTGATGACGGTATAAAGAATATGTGTGACCTACCAGTAGAGATTATCATTGAAGCTGCTTCATCATGCCTTACGGCAATAAATCCTTCTTTGAAGGTCCCAAAGAAACTACCATTTGGAATATCACACAGGATAGAAGTTGCAGCACAAATAGCGTCATTGTGTAAGGTGAGGACAATAATGCAAATATTAATTTTCGGATGGTGAAATACATCCTGTTATGTATTAGGTATGCTTTTAAACACCAATCGTATGTGATGGCTATAATTATTATTTATGGTGGGGACGTCTGCAGTCGGACAGGTTGATCGGCTTACTTATTAGAAGTATTTTACTTTAAATCTCAGTCCGGGTGGCACTCCACTTTTGCTTGTTAGGCGGCCAAGTTACGCAACAGCCCCCAAGAGGTACATCGTCATTATAAATAAATAAATAACACCCAACATTCACACACATAGTCCTGATCCCAAACTAAGATACTAGTCTTGTGTTGTGGGTATCAGGAACTACGAGAGACTTTCGGTCTCACAATACCCGCACCCGAAACAAATATCTGTGGGCCACACAGACATTTGTCTCGGTGCGGGGTTCGAATCCGCGGCCTCTCGCTTCACAACCAGCTACCCGCCCTCTGCACTACGGAGGCTGTCGGGTTTTTGGCTGTGGCTCAGACTAGTCTTTGGGTGCCATGGGAGATTCCAGGTTTGCACCTTTTAGGTCCCCCCATGGCTGCCCACACAAGATCTACCACGTCAGTCAGTTAGGGCCTTTGTGACAGGGTTGGACGGGCTACCCGCGCCCAGCCTGTATGTGAATACCTACCATTGGCGAAGGGTCCATAAAACACGATTTCTTTCAGCTTACCTTTGGCAAAATAGGTATTCATTCAAAGATAAACTAGTATCGGCTTCCCTTTTAGAAATTTTCACCCTTCGCTACTTATACCTGCTGTAAGGCATCCTCTGCCCACATACTATCCCACCTTTAGGTGGAAAACCTCCCAGTTGGGACGCAGCACCACAGGGGCTCTCCTTAGCTAGTCAAGATTGTGGCCACACTGGAGCACTGGTTTTATGGGTGGTCCTGCAGTATGCCCTCTACAAACCTTTTTGTGGCCCTACTAAACCTGATGATGTCTCTCAGTTTGACCTACCACAGCTGCTCTTGTTTTAGACTTTCCGTTCCCAGTAGTTCCCATCTTGGTAGAGAGTACATTGGACACTCTGCCAGAAAATGGAGACTGATCTCTCCACATTCAGGTCACGAGGGGTCGTCGGTCATGCCTATTAGGGAGACACGGTTCTGGTCCTACAAACAATTTATCAGCTCCCTCTCTGGCTAATTCATTAGCCTTCCCATTGCTTATAGTTCCTTGATGTCCTGGTACCTGTGAAATGATTACTGTATCAGCGCTAGGTTATTTTTTTCGGACTGCACTGCACTAGTAATCACGTAAAGTGTAGTCACTTTGCCGTGCCAGGATAAAATTAATACTATTCTTTATATAGATGTCCACTGTGGATAAATCCATTCATTTATTTCCGTTGCCTCCATCAATGATTATTGTCTTATGGGGGAAAATGCAGTTTTTTTCTCACTGTCCTCCAAAAATTGATAAAATGTGAGACACGTTTTTGGTTGACTGCCTCGGTGGCGTAATGGTATTGCGCAGTACGACTATCGTCCTGAGGCCTCGGGTTCAATCCCCGGGTCGGGCAAAGTGATACTGGAATTTTCAGTATCAGCCCGGAGTCTGGAATTTGTGCCGGATGTGGCGATAGGCTCGCCCGCTATCGCATCTGGGACGGAACGAAGCTCGGCGAAATGTGGGTGTTCTAGTTCGCCTCTGCCTATTCTTTCGGGGATACAGGCGTGAACTTATGATAATGTATGTTTTTGGTTATTTTTTATCTCACAGATGCATTATAGATTCTTATGAATTGGTTCGACGTTTGATTCAGTTGATTCTATATTGGTTTGAATTTGAGTCAATATCTGGCCTACATGTCTGTGATCTGTAGGCCAACCATGAGTTTTTTTGACATTACTCGCTAGCGACTCCATCAAATATTTGTACGACAAACACCCGAACGCCTCTAGCGGTTACGCGGGGAATGCGGGGGCCTACTGGCCACATTTTCGATTCTATATTTCTTCAATGGGATAAATTGTGTCCTCTCCTCCGATTTTTAATCTATGGGGTGGAAAAATCTTAACAAAAAAAGGTAGAGCTATGGCTCTACTATGGTAGAGCTTCGGGAGTTCTTTCAACATTACTTTGAAGATGTGCTTAGTAGTTTTTGAGATACTGGGATTTTAGTAATTCCTGCTAGGAAGTGCTTCGTTGTGCGCGATCGAAGACGAACTTGTATGATGTTTTTGTTATTATGGCACCTTCTGGCAAAACAGGAGTATGAGTTTCTCTGCAATGGTATCCTTAAAATTTTCTTGTTTGAGTTGTTAATATCTTGGGTCATGAACAAAGATATTTAATATAAACTAATTGAATTACAAAATTGAGCTTTTCATTGTTTAATAAACTCTTTTCTGTTTAGGACTTGGGTTACAAAAATGATGTTGGATATCAAACATTCTTGTATTACAATGAGAGTGAATTGAGACAAGTATTTATGTTTCTCATAGAAAGACTACCAAATGAGGGTAAACAAACTTCTGTGACAGCTACAATACCTACAAATAAGAAATCGTTACTCATGCAAGACATAAGTACAAAGATTGGTGAAGACTTGATATCCATTTGGATTCCTCCATGTTGCAAACCTCCACACAGGAAAGTGGGTGATTTCGTTCTTCCAGGTATTTAAGTATTCCCTCTTTTTATATAATGCAATCATTTATACAGGACTTAATGTTGTGACGCTTACTCACTCATAAGTTTGGTGTAACCAGTAATACTATAATATTGCAATAAGTATTGATAAATGTTCACTTATAATAATAAAAATAATCATCTAGACTTGTCTATGCTTGAAGCCGCCTCCTTACTCTGAGTAGTACCTATATATGGGTTGTGGACCGGGAGGTCGTGGGTTCGATTCCCAGATCGGGCAAAGCGAATTTTCTAATTTAATTTGCCCGGGACTGGATCCCCCAGAGGGGGTTGACGTCAGACAGGCGACCGGTCGTAAAAACTTAGCCAAATCCTTTCTGCAACATGCTTGAAAAAATGTGTTGCGCTGACCCCACATTAAGGTGGAATAAGGGCAGGTAGAAAGAACAGACTTGACTATGCTTTAAAAGTGTGTTGCACCGACTCGCCGACATCACATGGGAGTGATATACAGGCAGGTGGAAAGAAAGATATTTGAGTAACATTTATTTCTATCGTGGACCACTTTGCGGGGCGCGCATGGCCATATATGCACTTGTCCGTTTTTTTCTTATGATGGTAGGATACATATGGGATGACGGCTGTCGTGATAACATCACTCAAATGAATCTACACAATTATAAAAATCTTACCAAAGAGCTTACTCTTACATTGTAAGAAATTCAAAGATGAACCAATCTACACTAGATGAAATACTTTATACTGATGATTATCTGTTGTTCTCAGATGAAATGCTTAATACACGCCAGACAATTAACTTTAAAGAAGAAGATTTAGTTCAGAAGTTACATAAAATAAAAGAATTAAGTTTAAGTAAACCTTCTGCTTCCATGTCATTAATTCCACTAAATATTCATGAGGACCAAATACACTTAGAAACCAAAGACGAATGTGCGTATGAAACAAATAAATCGCTTAAGGAATTAAAAGAACTGGCTATTGTGTTACGTCAGAAATTAGACACCCTCGAGAGCGAAAAGAATGTTATGGATGTCGAATATTCACAGGTAATAAGCGTGCCACCTTATATATCTGGGTGACAGGACACAGCGATTAATGAGCTTGCAACATGACTTGATGGTTGTATCTCCATCGGTCATTCCCCTTACCGCAGGCCCATCGATTTGCCGGCATGATCCTGGGGACCACGGATGAATCCATTGTTTGTTGGTGGTCACTGTTTTTTTTAACTGCACTTTGCCGTACTCAGATGATCAACAACTCGATTTAGAACGTCTTTTTTCACCTGCCCTTATCCTATTCCATTGTGGGGTTGGTGCAACATAATTTATAAGCATGTTGCAGAACGAATAGGCACGGTTTAGTTTTTATGCTTACATTCTTGCGTGACATATACCGCGCCTGAGAATTTAGTTAGTTCCTCTTGGGCACATTAGAATTCGGGGGCCGCTTTGAGAGTAGAAATAATTAATCATGTAAGAGAATATAAGTACTTATCGCCCTTTCGTAGGCTTCGTGAGTTGGGGGCCTTGGACATGGGCCCCGTGTGCCCTTATGGTAAAGACGGTACTGAGTCCTGAGTAAATTGGCGGTCGGGGAATTGAACTCAGCATTTCCTGGTGTAGTCTATAAGAATATGTTGCCACTACATTAAGAAGATGCTACATAATGCATGCCCTCGCCAAAGTTATTTCCGTCCCATGATGTGATAGGGGCGATAAGTCGGGTAATGTGGTTTTTCTAACAGTTACTTATGCTTGCCGTCGCGTCGGGTAGGAAGGTGGTTGTAAAACTAAGTCGAATTCTTTCAACAACATTCTCGAAAAAGTGTTGCGTCCACCCCACATTGAAGTGGTATAATGGCAAGATCGAAAGATATGACACGGGGCGAACTTATCGCTATATCGGGCACAAAGTTCCAAACTCCTGTAATCTTGAGAAGAAACACCCAATATCACTTTATCTGTGATGGTGATTGAATCATTGAACCTGAGACATCAGAACGGTATACGTAGGTACTTCGTATGCAATACAATTAAGCCACAGTGGCTATATTTCTTTTTCATCTTTATATATTGGGATACGTGTGTTGTGACGCATTGTACGTTAATATTTAAGACTTTATTGTTTTTCTTTTTCATTTTATGTTTTCTACAGGCTCAAAGATCTTGTGAGAGAGTTGATGCGGACTTGAAAAATGTTGAAAATATTCTTTGTAGTATTGGTTTATCTGATGATTATCAGGAAGGACCTACCGAAATGTTGTTGGAAAAAGTACAAAGAAATATCAATAATTTACACAGTAAAAGTGAAGAACTTACATCAAAAAATTTGTCTCTAAAGGTCGCAATTGATAAAGTGAAAAATGAAATTAATTTTGCTGAGGTAAAGATAAAAAATTAATTTCTTATTAGATCATATATATACAGCATTCCTTCAAATATGTATTAATAAAAGCCATAATCACCATTGTTAATTTTTTTTTTGATAAGTACTTTATTTCTCTCACACGTAAAACTACATTTAACTTTTAAGTACTAACTGAAGATGTCAATTTTAAAAAAAAAATAGTAACATAACATAAGCTCACGCCTGTATCCCCGAAGGGGTAGGCAGAGGCGCACTAGTGAACTAGAACACCCACATTTCGCTGAGCTTAGTTCCGTCCCAGATGTGATAGGGGGTGAGCCTATCGCCATATCGGGTACAAATTCCAGACTCCGGGCTGATATGGAAAAATCCAATATCACTGCCCGACCCGGGGATCGAACCCGAGACCTCAAAACCGTAGTCGTACCGGAATACCACCACGCCACCGAGGCAGTCGAAGGCAGGCGAAATAATACTAAAGATGCAAGTAATTTACCGTTTACTAAAAATAATAGTAAACGGTAAATAACTTGCATCATTATTTCGCCTACCTACTGTATTTTTGCTCGCACCTACGCCCGCGCGAGAGTTTTCAGTCTATACATAAGTTGCATTTTCACTTTCTCTGTACAAAATTTTATGCCCCGTTACATTTGTTGGGGGATGAATTTCCAAAAGTGGATTTTTGTATTCGCTTACATCATAAAAGGAAGTCGTGTGTATTTCACGTTCCTAATTCCATTACTTTCGGCTGTACGCTGATACCTCAGTCAGCTTAATATTGCCCTTTACTTATAAAAACATTTACGCACCTCTTTTCTTTAAAAATAGTTTGCCACTTTTTTCCTGTCATCAAATTTGAAAATAAAAGGGACAAACTATTCTTAAAGATAAGAAGAGCGTAAATATTTTTATAAGTAAGGGACAATAAATATTTACTTTTCAGTCTGAGCGAAGTAAATGCAAAGCAATTTTAACGAAACTAAAAGAAAGCGCGAAAGTAATGAAGGACGAATATGACAAGAAAGAGGTATTGCGACAAGAACTAAAGAAGAGTTACGAAAAATTACGTGGTGGAAATAAAAGGTCTTGTTATTACGTTCTCAATATATAATTATGTTACTATGCAGGACTGTGGAATTTAAGTCAGATCATGTGTGGCAGTGGCGATGGGTCCATACAACCCGATTCTTGCCGGCTTCCTATTTTCCAGATTATAGGCTAATATATAGTAAGTAGATTCTAGGTATTATCTAGAGGAGAAAGTAGCACCGGCTTATCTTTTGAAAATGTTTGACCCTTCGCCACTGACGTTTGGAATATGTATCAGGATTGTTGTGGTGTTCTATAATCTCTGCCTACCTCCATAGGATACAGGCGTGAGTATGTGTATGTATGTATGGTTTTACATAACATAAGTTCACGCTTGTATCCCCGAAGGGGTAGGCAGAGGCGGACTAGCGAACTAGAACATCCACATATCGCAGAGCTTAGTTCCGTCCCAGATTTGATAGGGTGCGAGCATATCGCCATATCTGGCACAAATTGATATTGAATTGGAAATCACAATATCACTTTGCCCAACCTGGAGATTGAACCCGTGAACTCAGGACGGTAGTGGTAACGGAATACAACTACGCCATCGATGCATGTTATTAGGTTAATAAATATGTACCTCTTATGACAAGTCAGTATAGCAAATCAACTTATGTAGATATGTTTCGACAGTCTCCGTGGCGTAGCGAGCGAATAGCCGTGGCCATGAAGCGATAGGCTGTGGTTCGATTCGCGCACCGAGATGTTTGTGTGGTACAGATATCTGTTTCGGGTCTGGTATTTAAAAATATGGTGAATATTGAAGTTTATCCCGTTGGTTACTAAACTGATCTATTTTTTAATAATATGAATGTTCTAAAGGATCACTCTGCGTAGCGAATAGCTGAACATACAGCAAAGTGAGCTGTATCTGAAATAATGCGCCTGAAGGACCAAAAGTTTATATAGTTCGCAATTGCTATTCGGCGCTAATGTCGCATTAGATTCGAGATTTATCATTTGGTAATTTTTAACGCGACATTAGTGCAGTTTTTTAACTCGATTTCGGTGGAATTTATCGCAGCGAGGAAAGCGATGGGCTCCAAAAAATATGACAGGCCGTATTCCTAGTAAAAATGTTCCATGCGTGATACGAAAAAAATATCTTTCTTTCTACCTGCCCTCATACCACCTTAATGTGGGGTCGTCGTAACACACTTTTTCAAGCATGTTGCAGAAAGGATTTGGCTTAGTTTTTACGACCGGCCGCCCGCCTGACGTCGACCCTTTCTGAGGGGCAAATACCTATACTATAAATTTATATAATGTTTACAGGTCTATTTATACGAAGCGGATATTGGAGATAATTAGTAACGTAGATAAACAGAATATGGAGATTAAGAAGATATTGGAAGACACTAGACAGTTGCAAAAAGAAATAAATTCTTTGGAAGGGCAGTTGGAGCGATGCTTTTCTATAGCCGATGAAACATTATTTAGGGTAATTATAGTTTTAAGACTGTGTCCCATAAAAATAATTTAAGGTCATCCACAAAATGTTGCATGGCTCTAAAACGCGCGAGAATGGAAAAGCGCAATAGTCCCCACTTAGTAGTTGCCAAGTTTTATTCACTTTTTTTATAGCATAGACATGCAAACGAAAAGATTGGTCACCTGATGGTAAGTGATCTCCACCGCCTATGGACACCTCAGATACAAAAAGGACCAAAGGTGCGTTGCCAACTTAAGGAGGGAAATAGGGATTGGGAAAGAAGTGTGAGGTGGGGGGGGGGGGTGATTGGGCCTCCGGAAATCTCATTCATCGAACGGAACCCGACAACTGCCACTCATGCTTGCCAGCTGATACTCTCGTAAGACATTATTCGTTAAGTTCCGGAGAGTTCCATGTACATACTACTAACACATTATTGCGTTCCATTTTGAAATTTCCTATGTATACACTAGTTTAATGTATATTGAGCTGTTGTGGCCTGTGGCTTGCGACACATTTATAAAAAATCTTACTCAACCAATTACTTTCGTGCAACAAGTATATATACATGATATTTTAACGCACATACGAGCCATCATCATCAGCCACATGATCATTTTTCTTCATACCCAAGCCATATACAGTTGTGGTTCATAAAGTTGGTATCAATAACAACTACACTTATGAGAGGGGATGGCCAATGATCAAGCGTTAGTTTAAAATTTTTAAGGCTCATTGTTTTTGAATAATGGAAACGAATTTGTGATTTTTTTTTCTGGCTCATTAGGTCAGCTGCTGTACATTTGCAAACCACTTACGGGGTAATTATTTTTAGCATACACAAAGCCATTCCTATGCTAATTGCGATTTACAGATCGCATTCTGAGTTTAAAATCCCTATGGTTGATAATTGATTAACAAATTAACTTCAATTTTTATTTTTTAACGCTACGCATCATGCTTTGTATCATTGTTCCTGTATGAAAAATTTTTATATATAGGTACCGACTTTATGAGACAACTGGTATATTCAAATGCTGTTTTTAGGATGCTAAAAAGGATGACCAAGCAAAAAAGGCCTATAAACTATTAGCTTTACTCCATTCGGAATGTAATACCATTGTATCCCTCGTGAACGATATGGGATCTCTGCAGAGAGATATAGTGGATTTGGAAGAAAATATTAAAACTGAAACAGCAAAGAGAACAGAAAATACTCTGAAGAAAATACAATCAGACCTTGCAAAGATACAAGACGGATATTAATTAAACAACATTCCTATATTGTCTATTGTTTGTAAAAATTAAATAAGATTTGTAATCAAAAGAAATAAACAACTTCCTAATAAAATTTATTTATTGTGCCATTTACTTTCGTTTAGGTAATATTTCGGGTGGTATGTAACTTTGATCTATCTCTGTCGATAGTGAACTCTTCTTGGTAGTGGGGGTCTCTATTAGTTTTTCTTTTTCTTCAATCTCGAGATCCACTTTGTCTTCATTTTCAAAGAACCATAACTTCTGTTCCTTTTCTTGCATTTCCTTTTGTTTTTCTTGAATAATCTGTATTCGTCGTGCTCTATCTAGCCGTTTAGTTTGTTCTTCAAGTTTATCTTCTCTTATTTTTACCCAAGTCTGGAACAACTATAAAGGACTTGTTAAATAATAATTTAGAACCTTACATTTGCTGCGATGGCTAAGTACATTATGCAGATGAATAGACAACACACATAGCTAATGTGCATAGCCTCAGCGTGTACATTCTACGCAGAAATGGAACCGCAGCATAATGATATACCAAAACCTAATCAAAAAGCACTTAAATAATAATAAATAATATTACATAACATAACATAAGCTCACGCCTGTATCCCCGAAGGGGTAGGCACAGGCGCACTAGCGAACTAGAACACCCACATTTCGCCGAGCTTAGTTCCGTCCCAGATGTGATAGGGGGCGAGCCTATTGCCATATCGGGCACAAATTCCAGACTCCGAGCTGATATAGAAAAATCTAATATCACTTTGCCCGACACGGGGATCGAACCCGAGACCTCAGAACCGTAGTCGTACCGAAATACCACCACACCACCGAGGCAGTCGATAAATAATATTAACCCTGTAATATTACTGTGTCACTGCTGGATACGGGCCTCTTCTACTAGTGAGAGGGGTTAGGCCTTAATCTACCATGCGGGCCTAATGCAGGTTGGTAGACTACACATACCTTCAAAATTCTTGTGAAGAAATTCTCAGGTATGCAGGTTTCTTCACAATGTTTTCCTTCACAAAGAAATACTTGAGAGTGTCAGATATAGACAGTTCAGCTTGATGTCCTTGTTGTGCTGACCCATAATTATGTGGAGGTTTTTTGTTTTATAAAGTTTTTTTTTAATTTTTAAGATTCTGGAGCCAAATGGCAAAAAGGAACCCTTATAGTTTTGTAATGTCCCTCTGTCTGTCTGTCCATTGTTCAGAGATACCAGTCAGAGGTACCAGAAAGCTCTAATTTGGCATGGATATACATAATTATTAATCAAACTGACAAGGTGGTAAAATAAAATCTTGAAAAAATTATTTATGTGGTACCCTACATGTAAAATGGATGTAAAAATTCATTTGCAAAATATTAACCTTTAGAGGGCAAATTTTTTTTTAGATTTATGTCACACTATACTAGCTGAACAGTTCACAAGCTATCTGTACAGAGGATGTAGGTACTTGTAAGTTGTAAGTACCATTATAAAATGTCACAGTTCTTGAAGCAACAGACAACCATAAAGAGGGAAGCCTTCTACACTCTGACATTGGTGAAATTGTCGTTCGTTACGACACGGCCAAATTAAGCAATTAGAATTGGATTAAAGAGGGAATGCTTTTCCCCTGCACTAATGAATTTATTAAATGCTGATTTATGAAATGGAAAGGTGATTTCACATACAGGAATGGTGTGCGATTATTTTTTTTCAAAAGGAAATGATCATTCAACAAAAGGGACCACCATTTCCACACCTTCCCATATATTTTGAAAATGAAGTGTCAAAAAAATTACCTTTTTTTGTGTCGATATGTCACTATTTTGTGATTGGTTGATAGCATTTTCAATGGCTATGCCAATCGCTTTTTCCAGCGATGTTTCTTCAGGCATTTTTATAGCTGAACTCAAAGTTAATACACATTTTTCAATGACATCTATAGCTTCTGATTCAGGTGTATGTGATTTTTCTCTGTTTAATATATCTATTACTTCAGTGAACACTTTAAATGATGCAGATTTCACTAATACTCCACACAGCTGTGACAATTTGTCATATTTTTTGTAAACTAACCAACCAATTAACTGTAAATTATTACAAATGTTATCATTTGATTTTTGTGAAATCCAAGCCAATGTCTTACCAGTCAACAGATATCTGTCTTTTATATCAAAATGGTCATCGAAGTAAGGGTTTCTCAAGAATTTTACTCTTATTTTAATCTCTTCAACTTTCTTGTTTTTATCTTCTACAGAATTTGTTTGTTCTGGCGGTTTATGTTCCACTATGTATTTATAACAGGCATACTGGCAAAGTGCGCAGGTTATTTTGTTTGAAAATTCTTCTTGAAGCATGACTAAGTTGGCGACGTCCGCAGCTAGACTATAATTATGTTTCGTTAGTAACTCATTTAATAATATATTGGCACTATAATCATCCAGAAAAACCCCAAAGTTCAATGGATCCTTCAGTATTTCTATTAATTCTTCAAAATATCCAAACTGTACAAAGTTTCTGACGGTGGCGTAAGATGTCGATTCCAATGTATTACAACTTTCTGCAGAAAGTCGTAACTTATGAAGAAGATCTTTTAATTCCTCAAGGTGAAGAGAATCTTTGATTGCATTAGCGAATATATCAATATCTATTGCGCTGATAGTTCCTTTTGTTGTATAACTCTGATCCAACTTATTGTAAAAATCATTTAAATTAATTTTATTCTGGAGTGATAAAGTAGTGGTGTTCCATGAATCTGTACATTTATATACGTCTGTTAAAAATGACCGTCTTATAACAGAAAGTGTAAATATTTTTTCTTTTTGCCATATCTTCTGTAAATTTCTTAACATATTTTTAATAATTTTCAATACTCTACCAAACACTTTAAAACTTACGTTTTTAGGTTATATCTTTCAGTATATACAAAGTCACAAACTCTATGATGCTAACGCATCAGACGAACATCTCGCGAAGAAAAAAAATAGCCACAAACTATAGGATGCTAATACAAAGTACTCTGTGGTTATATCAAAGAGTCAGTATACCTTAGATTAAAGAGAGAGAGGAGATCGGTTCCATCTCCATGACCTTGGCACCAGACAGGCAACTATAGATGGCGGAAAGTTTAATAATATAGTCGTTGATTTGTCGATAAACATTTTTATATTGTTTTTACAAAGCAGTACATAAATGTTCAAATGAGAATATTTTTGTACGTTTATTATTTATTACTTGTTTTTATTTGATTTATTTAAGATTATCAAACATTACGTTTATTATTTAGTTAAAATATTAGACTAATATTTGCACAATTAGTTTCAATGATATAATAATCAGCAATAGAATGTGCACTTTAAACATTAACTCAATGATGACATCAATCATATGAACAACTCAAAAAAAATGTTTGTTATAATAATAGTTATCTAAACGCACTAGAGCTTTTCTAATCATACGATTTACAATATTAGAGTCTCTGCCTCCACTTATGGTGTACAGGTGTGACAATATGTATGTAATACAAAAGAATATACCGTGATATAACTAAATAAAACATTTTATGGATATCGATACCATACGCAATGAATCACGCCTCGCGTCACTAGACCACCATTTTAGCTGCCGTATTATTATCATGTTGTTCCGGGGGTGTGGTTTATTGACGGGTGCGGGCCTACAGGAACAAATACTTGTATATTGATCCTTCTTTATTTGAGTTGACATCCATTAGTATTTATACGAATCTCCATAATCCCTTTTTATTGGGCATAATTATTTTTTATATATATAAAAGGTGGTTAGGTGCTAATAAGTGCTTTGTAGATACATGTCAATTTTTCATTTTTGTGAAAGATATTTATATTCAGATTAACGATACAACTATCGACTGTCGTCTGTCCCTATTCGTTATTCATTCCTCCTTCCCCCTCAAAAGCTGACAGATTTTATTTCTCAGAGGAATAGGTGCGAGGCGAGTACTTATAACGTCGTTGGGGTAGAAGTAGAGTATTATGCCAGGTACACACTAACCGAACGAAAGTGAAAGAACGTTCGCGAAGGGGTCGGTGTGGAGGCAACACCGAAGCCGAACACAAGAATGCTCGATAACTCTTTACTCTCGGTACATCAAAGGAAAATATAGCAATTCGGCTAATGCGATGCCGATAATGGATGCTCGCGAATTCTCACTTAGTGACAACAATTATAAGGAGCGGACGTGTAGATTATATGAATAAAATGGAGTGGTCCAATGACAAACTGTTGTTAATCAATGACTTTTTAAGGATAAAAGGTTCTGAAAAATAGCGAACTTGTAATTAGGAATAAAAAAATTGCACTGAATGGATAATACTATAAACAATATTTACTTTTCGAGAAAGGTAAACGTGAAATTAATTTTCGAAGTTAAAGGCAACATCACATAAACAAGTGCGTAACTGAACACAGTAAAAAATTTTTTTTCTGGACATGTAGATTTTTTTATACTCATCTCAATACACATTTTTCTTGATTTCACTCCGCTTTCGGGTTGACCGATATGATGAAATAATAACGAAACCCTTAATTTTTTTAACATTTGGCTATGGAACCCTAAAAATGCTGCGTTCGTCAAGCTTCGGCGCGATTCGCTAGCGTTTGGTTGTTGTGGACCACAATGTACTTTGTATATACTGAAAACTGTGGACGCAACAGCAAATATTTGCGAACATGCGGGAATGTTCGGTATCCATCGTGGACCATCGCCAATGGTCGTTTGCGAACGTTCTTTCGCCCTCGTTTGGTTGGTGCGTACTCGGCATTATTCCTTGGGTTAACAAAAATATAATAAAACGTCATTGTCCATTGATTGTATTAGAAAAATATCGATGTTGACATCGATCCAAAAGTATCGATGTATGAAAAACATTGATATGAAGTTTATGCTTAGAGCATATATGACTGGAGACGCCACTCATACCATTTCCCCTCTGCCGAGGTACAAGATTCAAAAATCTAACACGTTTATAAAAACTGCTTGTGGAATCGATTTAGTCATTGTCACAATCGTTTTCACTGCGGATCGTCCTGTGTCGTTCTCCGTTAAAAATGCCAGTTTGCGCAGTCATCACGTACAAAAAAAGTCCAATACATCCAGGTGACAAAAATATGGAGTTTTATTTCATATGTGACTATTTTAGAAGTAATCTATTTCCATTTCACATTTCCATTTTTGTAATAAATATTACGTAAAATCGAAATACATAATCGATTATCAATTGTATACGGAGCAATCGAATGACCGCATCGCCTCACAATTTTATAGTGATGTATTATGGTGTTTAGAAAATCGACATCGATGAAATATATTGTTTTAATATTTACCTGTTGAACATCATGTTTAGCTACGATATTAAGTATAAGGATGGTCAAACGCCTATCCGGTTTAACAAAATTTTGTATTGATTTTGTAATAAATAAATAAATAAAAAAAAATACATTTAAATCTTTTTTTTAAATGATAGGCAGCTCCATAATCCCTTTTTATTGGGTATAATGATTTTTTAAGGATTTATATATTAGGTGCTATTAAGTATTTTCGTTTATAGATTAAATTTCTTAAATAACAATTCTTCATTTTTATAAAAGTTTGAATTTATATTCAGACTATCGATACAACTATCGACTGTAAATATCGACTGTAGTCTGTCCCTATTCGTTATTCCTCCCCCTGCCCCTTCAAAAATTGACAGACTTTTTTCCTCAGACTATTAGCTCTTTGGCGTCTCCAGTCATATATGCTCTAAGAGTTTATGATTGAAGTTTTCTGGAGCAAATAAAACTGTCTATACTATTCTATTTAATTTTTATTTATGTCTATTGTTATTGAAATCACAAGAAATCGATAACATAGATATGAAAACATCGATGTATTCCAGCGTTAGAGAAAGAATGATTAAAGTAGCCATGCGCGTATACCCGTAAGGGACAGAATATAAGACACAGGGATACCATGTTGGAAAACTGTACCCATCATCTATTTTAAATGTAGTTCATACTTAGATAGTTCATAGTAAAAAAAAATTCATTTTTCTTTGGTAATAATAAGGGTAATAAACATTTAGGCGTCGGTACAGAAATAACTAACGAGTTTATGTTTAGTTAATAATCCCTCAGAAAAGGTTGTCAGGCAGGCAGCTGGTCGTAAAAACTAAGCCAAATCCTTTCTGCAACATGCTTGAAAAAGTGTGTTTTTCTCGAAACAAATTACAAAAACACATACGCAAAACAATAAATTTCACTGTCTGTTCCTCAAAGAACAATGGACCATAGATAAAAATGTGTAGCGAAGCCATGTTTTGCTTAGGTGTTTTGTGTAATGTTTTAGTGCAGGAGACGCGACATAATGTAAACTTCCCGTTATTTGGAAAGTTCAGTTTTTGTTTTCCTGGTAACCCTAAATTCTATTGATGTTGTATGTGTTTTTATTGTCTGACACCAAATCCGAGTTGGTGTGAAACAATAAAAACGCATACGCAGAACGAGATAAAAAATTCTTCGTCTGTCTCTATCACTCACACTGTAAACTGCATTTATCTATCTCACTTATGCTTGATTTTACCGCTTTGATGTCTGATCTACATCATTCTTTACCTAAGTTTCCAGCTAAATATCGATGTATAATCACCATCGATCATCCCTAATTGTTTTGTTGTAGTCTTTAGCTGTATGTAGCTCGGCTGCCCGTTGCGGTGTCATCTGTGTGTCGCTGCATGCATTTTGAATTCTTTCTTTAAGATTTTGAAGTAGGCAATGGGAATTGGAATTTTATTATAGCCGTTAGTTGTTTAGATTCGAGTTCACATTAAGAAACTTATTTGGTATTGTGTTATAGTTTAACATAAAGAACATAGTTTATTAAACTATTTTCACTCAAGTAAGTACGCACTTGTCTGCACTTGTCATAGCTTAGTTAATTTTGAAACGAAGCATTTTTAGCTGGAAGTATTTCCTATTAACCGGTCATAAATACTTTATATTAATCAATAATCCATTAAAAATAGTAGTGTTTCATGTGTAGTATTAAATTGCTAATAGAGTTGATAATCGTAACACAAAACCGTACTCACTTTCTCTTGCACGACCTGCAGTTAAGATTGTTTTTTTTTATTCTCTAGAATTTCTTGTTATATTTAATATTTGTCATTATTTTCTGATAACGATTTTGTTGAATTAAATATTTCAGGTTAGAAAATGGCAAATCAATGGGGACAGAAGGCTGAAGAATTAGAAATTTCTAACAAGGTTGCAGGGTTGGGCCTTAATAAGACCATTAAATCTCTCAATCAGACTACTGACTCTGAAGAGTCTGCAGATAATGCCAATCCTGCTGATACATCACTTTTAATGAAAATTATTAGACAAGGTTTGGTTGAATCAAAACTAGATATTGAAATTCAAAGGAAAGATCCAAATTCCCCTTTATATTCAGTGAAGACATTTGAAGCATTGCATTTAAAACCAAATCTACTTAAAGGAGTATATGCGATGGGCTTTAATGCTCCCTCTAAAATTCAAGAAACAGCCCTACCAACCCTCCTAGCAGACCCTCCTCAAAACATGATTGCTCAGTCACAATCAGGAACTGGAAAAACAGCTGCCTTTGTATTGGCTATGCTGAGTAGAGTTGATCCTACTAAAAATTATCCACAAGTTCTTTGCCTCAGTCCTACATATGAGCTTGCAATTCAGACTGGAGAGGTTGCAGCAAAAATGGCAAAATTTTGTCCCGAAATTAAACTGAAGTATGCTGTCAGAGGTGAAGAAGTACCCAAAGGTACAAAGATCAATGATCACATACTTATTGGGACCCCAGGAAAAATGATGGATTGGGGTGTAAGATTTGGTATGTTCGATATGAATAAAATTAAAGTGTTTGTTCTTGATGAAGCTGATGTTATGATTGATCGACAAGGTCATCAAGATCAGTGCATTCGTATTCACAAATGCTTGCCGACCACATGTCAAATGATGTTCTTCTCTGCCACATATGATACTGCTGTCATGGAGTTTGCAGAAATTATTGTCCCCAACCCAATAATTATCAGATTGCTCCGAGAAGAAGAGTCTCTGGACAACATAAAGCAATATTATGTAAAATGTAAAAGTGCAGAAGATAAATATAAGGCAATTTGCAATATTTATGGAGTAATTACTATAGGGCAAGCTATCATTTTCTGTCATACTAGAAAAACTGCTAGTTGGTTATCAGAGAAAATGTCATCTGATGGGCATTCAGTTGCTGTTCTGTCAGGTGAACTTACTGTTGAACAAAGAATAGCAGTGTTGGATCGCTTTAGAGCTGGTCTTGAAAAAGTTTTGATTACTACAAATGTTTTGTCTCGAGGTATTGATGTGGAGCAAGTAACATTAGTTGTAAACTTCGATATGCCAATGGACGTGGACAGAAAGGCAGATTGTGAAACATATTTGCACAGAATTGGGCGCACTGGAAGATTTGGTAAGGCAGGCATTGCAATCAATTTAATTGATTCACCATTAGCAATGCAGATATGTTCAGACATTGAAGCTCATTTTGGCAAGAAGATTCAATTGCTTGATATTGAGGATGCAGAAGAAATTGAAAAAATTGGTGCATAAAGATATCTTAATTTTTTTTGTATGTCATGTTATTTACTGAAACATTATATTTGTCATATAGTTAAAATCTGCGTCATTATTTACTAAGGCTCAATTGCACCACTATAAGGCTCAATTGCACCACTATTATTAACCTAGAGTTAGTCCTAACCACAAGTTAAGTTACATGTCATTCATACATTTTCTGTCAATTTAGCTTGCGGTTAGGACTAACTCTAGGTTAATAATAGTGGTGCAATTGAGCCTAATTAACCTAGAGTTAGTCCTAACCGCAAGTTAAGTTACATGTCATTCATACATTTTCTGTCAATTTAGCTTGCGGTTAGGACTAACTCTAGGTTAATAATAGTGGTGCAATTGAGCCTAAGTTGTTCATGTTGGAAACATTATTCTTTTGTTTACTAACTTTGAATACGAAATTATTGTGTTCCGTTTTTTTTAACTTCATTATGACAAGATTTTAGGGGGCCCCAGACCCTCTTTCTCCATCTAAGATGGTTTAGATTGCTATCATGTAATAAAACACATTCGTTTATTATTGCCGAAAGGGAAGGTTAGGGCTAACGTGCAACTAGTGCACCAACTTTTCACCAAGTTAGTTATCCTATGACTAATAGGATATAATATAATAATTTCTAGCATTCAGAAAGCTCATCTGACATTCTGAAATTAGGGTGGTTCTGTTTACTTCTGAGATACAAAACTGACATTGCTTTAATTCTTCGAGTGGTAGAACCAAACTGTAGACTTTTCCTAATATTACGCCACTAACCAGCTATCCTATGATCTATCACATTGCACTTGTTTAAGTGCAATGTGATAGATATTATAGGTAAGTGTTTACTTACCTATAAAAACATTTTAGCTGAGCAAATGGTTAAGAATAGTCTGTCCTTTTTATTTTCAAACAATGTGACAGGAAAAACTGACAGACTATTATTTACCATTTGCTCCATCGATATAATAATATACCTAGATGCACAGTTGACGCTCAGAAAGTGGGACAGCCAACGAGTGCTTAAAATGTAAGTAAGCACTTGTGTGCTGTCAGTCGGGCGCCGACCGTTCGCCTGTGAAGATGCCTAAATGCTCTGTGAAAGAGTGCAAAAATAACACTCTTACAAAGCGCAAAACACATGGGATTTATATTTTAAGTAAGTATAATTCCCTTACTTGATTCTTAAAACCTTAATCATGTTAAATTAAGTATTAAACGTGTATAAATAATTAATTTAACGAATTCAGTTAATAAAATATTTTGTCGCTTTTGAAATCATGATTTGGAACAATGAAATATATGGAGTCGCTTTTTTTTGTAAATATATCATATTTATTTTAAATTTATGATTTTTTAAATTAATTTTATTTATTAATTACAGATTTCCATGAAATGAAATAGTAAGAGATAAATGGCCTAAAATTATTTCCGAAGAAAGGAGAGAAGAAAATTTTAAACCCAATTACTCAAGTGTGGTTTGTTCAGACCATTTTGCCGATTCCGATGGATATTATACAGAAAAAGGGATTAGGAAAATTAAAAAGAATGCTGTACCAAAAATAAAGGTGATAAATTGTCATCAGCTACATTGTCCTTAACTAATGTTTACTATTTAATTTAACAATATGTATGCTGTTGGTGTACCTATAAATAAATAAATAAATAAATATTGCCACATTTATTGACTTTATTTTAGATTGTCGTAACTACAAGTTTAAATGAGGCAAGGTGCAGTACAAGTGTAATAGCTGAAAAATATTTGATACAGAATTCATCAATAGCAAGCATATACTAGGTACATACTGCCATGTAAAATGACTATTTAATAATTTGCGGCTAATTCTAATAAATGTTTTCAATCAAAGTGCGCAGATCATAAAAATTTGCCAACATGAACAAAGTTGAACATTCCGCTGTCAAATAATAATTTTAATGGTTCATTCTCGTGATATTTCATTTTTTAATTTTTCATTTTTTCTTGGATTCTCGGATTGAGATCATTTATTGGAACCGGTCGTTAGGCATAATTACTACAACAGTAATTGTGGCGTCATAATTTTTTGGAAACATATTCATTTACAGGAACCAGCAATTGAACCAATAAATAATGAAGGATCGCCAATACCATCAGAATTTTCATCAATCTTTAACACACCTAAGACGTTATTTTTGAAAGATAATTTGAAAGAACGCAACCAAAAATTTAAACTTAAATCTAATTTAGTGCGAAACTTAAAAAGGCAGAACAAAAGATTAAGAAAACGAAATGATAGTCTAAAATAAATTATTAAGAATCTAAAGAGCAAAGGACGATCTTAGTGTGGGGCCAGGACTATGTATGTGACTGTTGGGTATTATTTATTTATTTATGAATCACGCTAAGGCAAAACAGTGCTTATTTCATATTCATAACTAATAAGCATTATTATCTTCTAAACACTTATACTCTATCTATCTCTTAATGTAAGTAAAATTATTATACAGATATCGCCATTCTCATCTACATTGTACGCCGCGTGGTCAACATTTCTCACAAATAAATACAAGAACTATTCGACTCCATTCAATCTTTGTCCAAGTGACTAGAATGTTTCTTTTAATAATGTCACATTCTTGTCAAATTCAAAAAAGATTAGAAATTCAAAAATTTCGAATACAAGGACGTATGAACATTCAATTTAAAAAGCTACTTTATGCCGCGTCTATAAGGTCATATTTGTGTTAATTTAATTAAATTTGTGATGTTTATTTGTTTTGTCTGTCGAGGACACTGTTTACAATGATATTTGTATGGAACTGTGCATCTAGGTATATTATTATATCGATGATTTGCTCAGCTAAAATGTTTGTATATCCCAATGTTTGTTGAGGAAATAGAGACGCACTACTTCAAACCGCGCATTACGTCAGAAGGTATCAAGTAAAACACGACAAATAGTTATAATAATAAATTAATTTATTTGCTACAAAATTACGAAGCCATTCTTAACGCGCTGCTTGTCCTGCTGGTTCAGGATTAGTAGCTCCAGAAATCATGACAAAAATTGCTATTGGCACTATGTACATCCACTGTAACAAAAAGTATATTTATTTAGCTTATGCTAATTATTACATAGCTACACACCCGTATCCCCGGAGGGATAGGCAAAGGCGAACTAGATAACTAGAACACCCACATTTAGCTGAGCTCATTTCCGACCCCGATGTGACAAGAGGAAGAGCCTATAGTAATTTCGAGCACAAATTACAGACTCCGGGTTGATAGGAAACCCCAATTTTTGTACCCGAACGGGGGAACGAACCGACAGCTCAGGACGGTAGTCATCTAGGCGTACCTGACGCGCAATACAACTACGCTACTGAGGGAGTCTGCTAATTGGGTACTTGACTATGTTAAAATTTATGCACATATTTATATGTAGTGGCAAATAAAACAAAAAAGAAAATATTAATTATATTTGAAAATATTTCAATATTTCTTTCTGTTCTATATTTAAGACGACATACATTCCATAGAAAATCAAGTACCCAAGTACTGGATAGTATATTGCAAAATAAAAATTACGAATTACTATACGAATTTAATAATTAAGTATGTTATTAAGTACATCACTAGTAAATATGACGTACCCTCATTATTTTTAAGATAAAATATGTTATCACATAACCGACAATTTGTCTTTGGTGATAATAAAGTTCTTTAAACCTTTTAAAAATTAACTTAATTAAGTGGAAATTTTATACTTAACACATTCAAGGCAATAATATTACAGAAAATCAATTCTTATTGTTATTTTACATTCTATTATTTACTCACATATTTTGCTAAAAATGATCTATTATCCTTAATTTCGCCCCTCTCTCTGGCTTCTCTTTCTCTTTCCAGTTTTTGTATATATGATGCTGTGTCAGGTCTAAAAAGATATTGATTTATATGATCAGTATGGCGAAATATATAACAATTGTTAGTTCTTGTTCAATATTCAACAATTTTACAAAATAATCGGGAACAAATTTGAGTAGAGACCACTAATTACGTTACAGGCCGTTAATTATATATTGGATATGGGATGTGGTTAAATTGCTACCTTATGTAATAATAGAAAAATCATACATAAGCTCATGCAGGCATCCCTAAAGGGGTAGGCACAGGCGCACTAGCGAACTAGAACATTCTCATTTCGTTGAACTTAGTTCCATCTTAGGTTGAGAGGGAGTCTATCGCCATATTGGGCAAAAATTCTATACTCCGAGCTAATATTGAAAAAATCACTATCACTTAGCCCGACCCAGGGTTTGAACCCGAGACGTCAGGAAGGTAGTCATACCGAAATACAACTATGCTACTAAGGCAGAAGTAGAAGCAGCAGAAGTTCAGTAAAAGAAACAACAATTAACATAAGTTCACGCTTGTATCCCCGAAGTGGTAGGCAGAGGCGCACTAGCGAACTAGAACACCCACATTTCGCCCAGCTTAGTTCCGTCCCACATGTGATAGGGGACAACAATATTTTTTTTACATAAAATGTAATATTATGTTCAAAAAATTGCTTTTGCATTAATTTGGTCATTGATGATCTAATTAGATCACCCTAAAAGGGTGCACACCTGCCCGTGAGCCGTTTTTATGTACAATAGCAAACAATATATATATATCTTATAGTAGAGATTGGCGAACGAACAGATGGGTCACCTGATGGTAAGTGATCTCCACTGCCCATAGACACCAAAGACACAAAAAGAATCATGGATGCGTTGCTAATCTAAAAAGAAGGAATGCAAGGGGAGGGAACAGGGATTGGATAAGGGAGGGAGGGGGAAATGGGCCATCTCACTCACCGAACGAAACACAATAGCAAGCTGCCTCTTTGTCAGGATTTTGTGAGACAGTGGTATCAAACTGGTTGAGTCGGTCCATTCGTGTTGTAGACTTAATCATCTACAGTGTAACTTTACCACTCAAAATATATACTTACACAGGCGCCTGATCAACATATCGTAGATAAAATTTGGAGTTAATTTTATATCCATCTTTGTCTTGTTGATATGCTTGGGATGCATTGGTTACTTGGAAGTTGACTGCGATCACAGCTCCATTGGGTAACACCCAGGCAGTGATTGCATCAGTGAGACCATTGTCTAGAAATGTTTGAGCTTTTACTGAAGACAGAAACTCTGTTCCTTTGTTATTATCTGCAGATGAGACTAAGGCCCTCATAGTGTAGAATCCATCAGCTTTTGCCAAATTCTGAAGAAAGATTAAATTACATTGGTAATCATCAAACACAATAATACACATATATTTATATACAGACTACATAAGCCTGCTAAATTAAATCTTGCTTAAATCACACATTGCTTAATATAATGGTCAGTTTCAGAGATTTGAGACTACTCCTTAACATATTCTCTTCTTGATTAATATTTTGTTCCTATAAGGTGGTTACACCCCCTATTTTACCTGACATGCCCAGAAGGAGGGTTACTTTTTAAATTGGTGTTCATTAGCAATGGTGATATTGAACATTAGGTGAACCATAATTCCATGATATGCTTATTTACTGGTTGTGCTATAGAAATTTTGTTTTTAACAAGTATATTCATTAAAGAATTAATACCTTTAGTTCTTCAAGATGCATTTCACTTAGTGGCATTTGGTCTATAATAGATGTGCCTGCACGGATACTTCGTAGAGAAATGTTGCCTCGAGGACAAAATGCCTCATTGCATCTTAAAGAGTGTTCTATTTTTATATTCAGCCACCCATCATAATCTATGCAAACCTGAAATAACAACAGGTACTCATTTATTAAAAACCGTATTTTACCTACACAATACAAGTTTAAATAAGCAATACAAAATACAATACAAGTTTATGTTATGTGTTTTATAATTACATTTACAGGGTAAAAAATATAAACACAACTTAATCATAATAAAAAAATACATTCTCTATCTAATTAGGTTATCCTTATCCATCATAATGTCATCATCATAATGATGTAATGCCATTCTTTCTAACATAATCTCAGGGGAAGGGGTAGGCAGAGGCGCACTAGCGAACTAGAACACCCACATTTCGCCGAGCTTAGTTCAGTCCCAGATGTGATAGGGGGCGAGCCTATCGCCATATCGGGCACAAATTCCAGACTCCGGGCTGATATAGAAAAATCCAATATCACTTAATCTAACAGCTGTAATTATTGAAGAAAGTAAACACATTTGTATAATCAAAGTTTTCTATGTATACTATGAAACAAGCTGTTTAGAAATAAAACCGTGCCACATTTCGACAAGTGTTTGTTTTTTGGTGGCTAAGGAAGGAGCAATCTCTATATTGAGTTGCAGTGCATTGACCAAAACTTTGTGTGCAAATTCTATGTACCGATCAGCCTGTCTAATAGCAGAAGCTTTTAGCTATAAAAGTTTGGAGCAGATTATAAGGTGACAGCCATCAGGCTATATTATCCTAGGCACAATTATTAGGGGAATTGCGATAGTTAGTGCTTGTGAACAAGCATGTCTCAGAAAAATTAGGACCACTCAATAAAAATATATATTATTGAACGAATTTAAGAAAATGTAAATAATTTAATTGCCATGAATATCATTATGGTAATGTCAAATGTGTAATGTTAGGCTATTCGCTTACCGAATTCTGAATCAACATAAATAAACAAAGTAATGCAGCACTTAAATGATTCATTATTTGTTTATTTGTGAAGACTTCCATCGAGGAAAATTCAATTGTATTCTGATGTGATGATTAAAAGAAGACCAATGTAAATAGTGCGAACAATAATTTTAATGTATGAAAATCACTTTAATTCCCTTTATTTGTTCTGCAGTACAGAATCTGTACACCGAAATGACCTTAAATATAAAACACCGAACTTATGATCAAGCATGAGTTTCGGGATCATTCACAATCAAAATTTATTTTCACAATTTCACAAATATGTGCAAATGTGTCAAAAGTCAAGTCACATTTTTTTTATTTTCCCTTTCGGGAAGGCAAAGGGATCTAGACCATACAGCCTCGTCTTAAGTGCTTTTTATTTCTTTATTTGCTTATATCTAATTTTTCACAAGTGCAATTAAGTCGGATGTGTTCGATTTCAAGGCCCTGCTGGAGTTTTGACGTTAATTCCTTCCAGTTTGATGCTTTTCAGACGATTTACTCGCAGCAGAGGAGTCGAACATGGTCGACCCACCCACCCGACAAAAAGCGTCCAAAATCACTTATTTCAAAGCTTCCACATACTGTCCATCTTCGTTGATGTTTATTGCTTAGATTCACATCACATTTAAACCACAAGCACAACTTTAGACTAGAATATGATATCATTAAAACAAGCGACCACCCGCACCGTCAGAATTCCCGCCAAAACTCTCAATCCTAAAGACTTAAATAAAACCAATGATCAATCATATTAGAACAATGATATTGGACCCGTTCGTTACACTTAGAGGTGGACTTATTTGCTTAAAATGGACAACAAGTTGAAACGTTGTGCTTATTAAAATAAGCAACTTATTTTATTGCTTATTTACTGTGTTGCTTATTCACCTCCTTAACACAATCGTTCAAGTAATGTAGAGCCTGGCGACCTTTTTTTTAGGTCCTCGTTCCCCCTCGATCCTCGATGTATGCAAAGCCACTAGTTTTGGCACCAGTAGCTGGCCTGGCGACCTTTTCTTTAGGTCCATGCTCCCCCTCGATGTCTGTAAAGCTAGAAGCCACTACCTGGCCCTACTAGCTTGCCTGGCGATCATTTTTCTTGGACGTCAGTTAAATACATAACTAACTTTTACTCACTTATCAGCATACAACGTTAATTGCTTATAATATTTAGCATGAATATTTTAAAAAGCAAGGTCTACCTAAAGGTACAGTAATATTTTTAGGGTTGGAACCTGTGGACTGGTTCTATCTTTATTGAACTTAGATAGACTAAAGAGTGAAAGAGGAGATCGGTTACATCTCCGTGACCTTGGCAGCAGTCTGGCAGCTAAAGATGGCTGAAAGTTTAGTGCGTCTAAATAATATTATAGTCGATGATATTGTCGATAAACATTTTTGTATTGTTTTTACAAAGCAGTATATAAGTGTGTAAAAGTGAATATTTTTGTACGTCCATTATTAATTACTTGCTTTTATTTGGTTTATTTAAAGCCGTGTCTCCTGCAGTAGCTTTTTCCAAACAAAACAATAAAAACACATGCAGAACAATGGACGATAGATAAAAAATGCATGATTTGTGTAGATGTTTTGGGTAATGTTTTAGTCCAGGAGATCCGGCTTAAAATTATCAACGTTACGTTCATTATTTAATTCAAGTATTAGAGTATTATTGGCAAGATTAGTTTTAATAACATAATCATCATCAGCCACAGAATGTCCACTTCTAAACATTAACTCAATGACAACATCAATCATGACTCCATGACTCATGAGAACAATTCAAAAAATCGTTTGCTAATCTCTGCTATAAAAATCGTTATCTAAGCGCACTAGACCTTTTCTAAAATGGGTCCGTACTTGAATTCAACAAGATTGAGGAAATATTGAGCATTTATTGTAGCAACAATATTAATCGACGACAATGCAGAAAAATAAAATAAATGATGTTTAAATTCTTTGGATGTTTATGTAGGTTGTCCGAAATATACGAACTAGAAAATTATAGTCTCTGCCTACTCTTTTGGGATACTGGTGTGATAATATATTTGACAGCCGTGGCGCAGTGGGCGAGTAGACGGTTGTGAAGCGAGATACCGCGGGTTCGATTTCCGCATTGAGACAAATGTTTGTGTGGCCCACAGATATTTGTTTCAAGTCTGGGTGTTGTGAAACCGAAAGTCTCTCATAATTTCTGATACCCACGATACAGGTTATACCTAGTGTGGGGTCAGGACTGGGTGTATTTATTATTATTTATAATATGACATACCATGATCTCACGCTGTAGGCGATAGGATCGCCCCCTATCACATTTCAGTCGGAAATAAGCGAAATGCGGGTGATCAAGTTCGCTAGTGCGCCTCTGCCTAATCCTTCGGGGAAACAGGCGTGAGCTTATAAAAAAAATACGTTTCTAAAGGCGACTTGCACCACTATTACTAACCTACAGTTAGTCCTAACCTCAAGTTAAATTGAATAAGAAATATATGAAGGACATGTAATTCATTACATGTAATGTACTATATTTAATTACAGATAATATATGATGACATTTAATTAATTACATGTAATGAATTACACGTCCTTCATATATTTCTTTTTCATTTGAACTTCAGGTTAAGACTAACTAGGTTCGTAATAGTGGTACAAGTCGCCCTTATGGGATAGATTTGTTTATAAATTGTGTACGCGAACGCAGTTGCGGGCAACAGCTATTATAATATAAATTAATTTCGTTAAAATAATTTGAGAACTGATTTATTTTGGATGATGGTTCATAGTTTAGTCAATAAATCTCTTTAAAACGAAATATTAGAATAGTTATATAATGTAAAGTAAATGATACACGTTTTCAGCGAAGGTATAGTTAGTACTCGGTAGTTGGCACGCAGAACATAAGAGTTCATCTTGTTAGAGCCGGCGAGTTCCAGCTACTAATAAAAGTTCCCGCCTAATTATCTAGCACGCACCTGGATCACGGGGCCTTGTTTATTGTTTAGTTTAGTATAAATATGTAGGTAACGTATACATTTTTACACTAAACAATATTTGCTTTATAGTCTACATTTCATATTACTATAGTGTAATATGTATTCGTTTAGAATAAAATAGTTTAATAAATATCGATTTGGTTACTCATATCTAATTAGATACAAAATACCTCTTCATATAGCATAAATTTTCACAATGTATTAGGTACCTATTCAATTTAAATAAATTAAAGATATTTGACCAACAGGTAATAAGGTGTTATTGTAATAATGGCTCATCATAATTAAATTGTATATAATTATATTTTGTCAGTCATGTAGCACACCACATAGAACATTATTTTCAAAGGAGATTTATATTAAATAAAGAATACATACGGGGAATGGGATCAGGGATTACATGATGCAATTGTTGCTGACCTGCACCTTTAACATAATAACAAAATTAATAGATAGAGGTTCTTGTGTCTCAGCAAATGTCATCTATCACTACCTTTTACTAAGCCTATTAGTATCATTAGACTCGTGTCTCCCATCCAAATCTAGGAAAAGTGTTGGTCCTACGTCTAAGGCTGAGGATCTACAGAGCGAACTTCGACAAATCTGAGTCAAAGAAATGAACTCAGTTGAAGTTCGCTCTATAGATCTTAGCCTAAGACAATGATCGGAATCCAAATAATGCCAAACTCCAAGTGAAGTAGACACAGTATACTGAAGGACAGAATGACTCTGGCAACCACCTGGAACAACAATAGGTAGGTATAAGGAAAAACTGTTAATAGTCAGGTAAACATTTTTATTAAGATACTAGCTGACCCGCGCAACTTCGTCTGCGTATGAGAGAGAGGGTTGAAAGAGTGAGTCGTAGGCACCTATAGCACAATAATTCTAAAAAGGTAATGATATGTTTTGCTAAACTTCGAGAGATAGTACGTGACTTCGTTGCGGTTCCGTCAATCACCCCGTCTGTCACCCCGCCTGTCACCCAGCCTGTCACCCGTCTGTCACCCCGTCTGTAACCCGTCTGTCACCCCGTCAGTCACCCCATCAGTCACCCTGCCTGTCACCACATCTGTCACCCCGTCTGTCACCCTGTCTGTCACCCCGTTTGTCACCCCGTCTGTAACCCGTCTATCACCCCGTCAGTCACCCCATCAGTCACCCTGGCTGTCACCCCGTCTGTCACCCCGATTTGGCAACATTTTTCATTTCTGCTCCGCTCCTATTGGTCAAAGCGTGATGTTATATAGCCTATAGCCATCCTCGATAAATAGGCTATCCAACACAAAAAAAAAAATTCAATTCGAACCAGTAGTTTCTGAAATATAGTCTTTTCAACATTTTTCATTTCTGCTCCGCTCCTATTGGTCATAGCGTGATGTTATATAGCCTATAGCCACCCTCGATAATTGGGCTAACCAACACAAAAATAATGTTTCAATTCGAACCAGTAGTTTCTGAGATACCAACTTCCCCGGCTTTAAACATTTTTCATTTCTGCTCCGCTCCTATTGGTCATAGCGTGATGTTATATAGCCTATAGCCACTGTCGATAATTGGGCTATCCAACACAAAAATAATTTTTCAAATCGAACCAGTAGATACTAACGACACTCAATTGTTTTGCCTTCCCGGAACCTCTCCACTAATACTTGAACTTTATGGTATGGTATTAAAGTTCAAATTGACTTTTAAGTATTATTACGAATCGATTGTATGGGGGGAGTACAGAAAAGTGTTGTTTTTAGACTTTTTCAGTCAATTTTTCATTTTTTTCTCTCCGTAAGAACCATCCTCGTACTTCGAGGAATATTCTAAAAAAGGAATTAGCGAAATCGGTCCAGCCGTTCACGCGTGATAGCGTGACAACGGAAAACGGTTTTCATTTTTATATATATAGATTGTCGTTTATCATAAAATAAGTCTCTATATTTTTCATTATAGTTCAAACAAAGACTATTTTAGAGTAGAATAGTGTATCCTAATATAGGATACAATATGCCAATATGGCAAAATATTTTTTTCTTTAGGAATTCGTGTCCAGATAAAAGACTTACGTGCCCTTGTAGAAGGTGAAATTAAACATGAATACTTGCTTTTACCTCTGATGTGGAACATTCCGCTTCAATACATTCGCTTTGAACACAAGGGAAGCTCCAAGAGGGTTATCGGGTTTAGTAACATATCTCTTTCAGCTTTATCCGCAACGAGATAAATAAGTGATATCGTCATCACGTTATTGGTTGGGGCTGGATCTCCCAGAAGAGAGATTGACTTCAGGCAGGCAGCCCGTCGTAAAAACTAAGCCAAATCCTTTCTGCACATTAAGCGTCGACCTTGAAGAAAGAACCAAAAAAACTAGATTTTTATATTTATCGTTTAGTGTGTTATCGATTTCAAATAATGGTAAATAGAGAAAAAACGTTTATAAGTTGTGTTTTTACCCGGAAGGGGGTTGTAATGTATTTAATATCTGATACTTACCCATAAATTAATTAAGTTGGGTCTATGAATAAAGAAATTGTTGGTTATATTAGCGGACAGCGGTTGATGATATTATACTTAAACATTGTGTGCTAGGAACCGTAAAATTAAACAACGCGTTGCAGCGTTGCCGACATGTTGTGATAGTATGGCGGGTACACCTACTATACTATATAGGTAGAATGCCCCTTACTTATAAAAATATTTAAGCGCTGCTTATCTTTAACCCATAGGTTGTCCCTTTCATTTTTAAACAATGTAACGCAAGGAAATAAGTGACAGGTTATTCTTAACCATTTGCTTAGCTAATAATGCTTTTATAAGTAAGGCCCGATAAGCTGAGCTAAGTAAATTATATCTAAGTATAGTTTTAAAATTATACCTACCCACCCATACCTCACTAATATCACTTTAAGTATGCAGAAGCTAGCATTGTTATTCATAATGATATAGTAGGTTGAACCCGACTATCCGGAAGAAGGGTAATGTTATCCTTACTAAATAATAAAAGCGAAAGTAACTCTGTCTGTCTGTCTGTCTGTCTGTGGCGTTTTCACGTCTAAACCGCTGAACCGATTTTGATGAAAGGTATGTGGGTACCTTTAACCCCAAGGACGGACATAGGGTACTTTATTTTTTTTAAATCAACCCCTAAAGGGATGAAATAGGGGATGAAAGTTTGTATGGGAATTTTGGAACCGCTTAATGGATTTTGATGAAATTTGGTATGAGAATACTTTTAACCCTAAGGACACAAATGGGGTACTTCATTTTTTTTATCAACCCCTAAAGGGATGAAATAAGGGTTGAAAGTTTTATATGGGGATTTTAGGTCCACTTAATGGATTTTCATGAAATTTGGTATGGGATAGTGGATACCTTTGAGTTTAATAAAGACACAAATGGGCAACTTTTTTAAAATCAACCCCTAATCGGCTGAAATAGGGGATGAAAACTGTATGGGGATTTTAGGTCCACTTAATGGATTTTTTATGAAATTTGGCATGGGATAGTGGATACCTTTGAGTTCAAAGACAAAAATGGGCTACTTTTTTAAAATCAACCCCTAATGGGATGAAATAAGGGATGAAAGTTTTTATGGGAATCTAGAAACCGCTGAACGGATTTTTAAGAAAGTTGGTATGAGGATAGTTAGATAGATAGTAGCGCTAAGGACAGAAATGGGGTGTGATATATTTTTATACTACAAAGGGATGAAATAGGGGTTGAAAATTTTTTGCGGCTGCCATTTTGTTTTTCTTTGTTTTTGGGCCGATTGACTTCAAAATCGATATCTGAGTCACGCCGTGGTTCAGAACAACAGAACCGCTGTCAAACCTGTCAAAAGTGGCCGCCATTTTGTTTTTCTTTGTTTTTTGGCCGATTGACTTCAAAATCGATATCTGAGTCGCCCCGTGGTTGGAAACGACAGAACCGTTGTCAAACCTGTCAAATGCAGCCGCCATTTTGTTTTTCTTTGTTTTTGGGCCGATTGACTTCAAAATCGATATCTGAGTCGCCCCGTGTTTCGAAACGACAGAACCGTTGTCAAACCTGTCAAATGCAGCCGCCATTTTGTTTTTCTTTGTTTTTGGGCCGATTGACTTCAAAATCGATATCTGAGTCACGCCGTGGTTCAGAACGACAGGACTGCTGTCAAACCTGTCAAAAGTGGCCGCCATTTTGTTTTTCTTTGTTTTTGGGCCGATTGTCTTCAAAATCGATATCTGAGTCGCCCCGTGGTTCCGAACGACAGAATCGCTGTCAAACCTGTCAAATGCGGCTGCCATTTTGTTTTTATTTGTTTTTGGGCCGATTGACTTCAAAATCGATATCTGAGTCACCCCGTGGTTCGAAATGACAGAACCGCTGTGAAACCTGTCAAATGCAGCCGCCATTTTGTTTTTCTTTGTTTTTGGGCCCATTGACTTCAAAATCGATATCTGAGTCACGCCGTGGTTCAGAACGACAGACCCACTGTCAAACCTGTCAAAAGTGGCCGCCATTTTGTTTTTCTTTGTTTTTGGGCCGATTGACTTCAAAATCGATATGTGAGTCGCGCCGTGGTTCAGAACGACAGAACCGCTGTCAAACCTGTCAAAAGTGGCCGCCATTTTTTTTTCTTTGTTTTTGGGCCGATTGACTTCAAAATCGATATCTGAGTCGCCCCGTGTTTCGAAACGACAGAACCGTTGTCAAACCTGTCAAATGCAGCCGCCATTTTGTTTTTGGGCCGATTGACTTCAAAATCGATATCCGAGTCGCGCCGTGGTTCAGAACGACAGAACCGCTGTCAAACCTGTCAAAAGTGGCCGCTATTTTGTTTTTGGGCCGATTGACTTCAAAATCGATATCTGAGTCACCCCGTGGTTCGAAATGACAGAACCGCTGTGAAACCTGTAAAATGCAGCCGCCATTTTGTTTTTCTTTGTTTTTGGGCCGATTGACTTCAAAATGTATATCTGAGTCGCGCCGTGGTTCAGAACGACAGAACCGCTGTCAAACCTGTCAAATGCGGCCGCCATTATGTTTTTCTTTGTTTTTGGGCCGATTGACTTCAAAATCGACATCTGGGTCGCCCATAT
The DNA here is from genome assembly GCA_036417725.1 of Clanis bilineata. Lineage (NCBI taxonomy): Eukaryota > Metazoa > Arthropoda > Insecta > Lepidoptera > Sphingidae > Clanis > Clanis bilineata. The sequence continues at coordinate 7,571,986 of CM071149.1, read as the reverse complement.
TTGGACTAAAACGACAGGTCGGATCGACAAATCAAAAGTTTTTTTCCGTTGGCGCTACAAAATACGCGTGCGGAGCCGCGGGCAAAAGCTAGTACATAAATATATTAATTGACACATTAGCTTATTGACATATTAACAGGAAAATACCCTTTTCGGGGAAAATGACAATAAGTTACTGACAATTTCTTATTATTAAAAATCTGTACAAGATCATTTATGATGATAGATCTGTTTTAAGTACAACGGAGTGTAATGGCAATAAAGCGTGTGAAAACGAAACACTTACCTATAATTTCGTTTTATCCGTTTGTCCGTCCTTATATCACAAATAACAGCCGGAAGCTTTTGACACTACATGTATGGAATTTCGATGGTCGATTCAAATAATTTATCCTGCAAATAAGATATTTTGTATCATTTTTAAATGTCAATTATAATAAAATTATGTTTAAAAACAATGGCGTTGGCATTTAATAGCTATACATGAGAAGAAATAGGTACCGAAACATACTCAAACATGCACCTTTTTTCGTTGTTTAACTTAATATTTTTTGTGTATAACTTTTGTCATAAATCACGATAGGTATTTATGTTACCCGACTGCCTCGGAAAGAGGGTAATGTTTATTATAAATATATTTGAGGTGGTCTCGAAAAAACACTTTAATAAATGGTGACAAACAAAAAAAAATCCTATCGAGTCATCTGTTTTATACGTGAATCTGTTTTATACGTAAATCTACAGATACATAAATGACAATTTATTTCAGCCTATATTGAATAATGGTTACTTTAGCTTCTATTGATTCAGCTGACAACAGCTGTCGTATTCGAAGACCTCGTATATAAACTCGTAAATAATGATAATATGTAGAATTTATTTTAAATTGAATATTGAATGTTATTCAAAATTAATTAATATTGACGCATTAAGGCACAGTTGATTGCGCACATACCATTGTCGCGTGTCACCGTGAGCGTGGTGTGATACCAGCACGGCAGAGCCAATATCTATCTACTACCTACTCGATAATTGAACATGTCCCACCTAATGACGTTTTCTCTTCACTAGAGCAACAATATAAGCACTGTTAACAGTGTTTAGGTATTCAGGCATAATAGACATGTTTTTGGAGTGTGGACAAGTAATTTTAACCCGATTGCGTTAAGAGTAGTTAAGAGTTAGTTCTATATAAAATATGTATACTCTGGCTGATACTTGCCTGAACGAGTCTCTGCGGTTAGTAGGTAACTTTAATATAGGTACTTACAATAGTTTTTAGTTTCTGTTGTGTTTGAAAAAAAACTTTAAAATCCTTAATATCCTTGTCACACAAACATTTGTCTCGGTGCCGGAATCAAACCCACGGTCTCAACTTAACAGCCGGCTGCCCGCCCGTTACGCCACGGACGCTGTCAGAAAATGGCAATAAAGACAATATAAAAATATTGGTGGTCAAACGTAGTTTAAAAATTCCTTGAAAATTATGTTGCATCATCTAACATATACAGATTTTTATACGGTTAAGATATTAACAATGGAACAGTAATTTAAAAAAGAAGAGCATTCATAGGTAGGAAAAGGAAGCCACACAAGCACGGCGCGGCGCGATGCGGCGGTAAGGAAGGTCGCAATCTCTAGCATTGTGAATTTGTGACATCACAATGAACACTTTGATGAGCACTTACTCTCTGTACCATGTATGCCTTCGTTTCAGAAAATTTCCATAAAATTCCAAGAAAATTCGCTGGAAAAAATGCAACGAAAGGAAACAAGGAAACTTCATTAGCCGGATGATTTGACAAGAATAATGCCGTCAGGCAGGGCTTCATAAAAAATAAATTAACTATGTCATCAGGTCAGACTTGAATAGCAATTTATTTTACGATACAATATAGGTACCTAGTTTGAATAATTAAATTAACATTTCAAAATTAAGACAAATAAAAATAACAAAACAATAACAAAACATAAGCTCACGCCTGTATCCCCGAAGGGGTAGGCAAAGGCCCACTAGCCAACTAGTACACCCACATTTCGCCGAGCTTAGTTCCGTTCCAGATGTGATAGGGGGTGAGCCCATCGCCATATCGGGCATAAATTTCAGACTCCGGGCTGATATGGATAAATCCAATATCACTTTGCCTGACCCGGGGATCGAACCCGAGACCTCAGGACGGTAGTCGTACCGAAATACAACCACGCCACCGAGACAGTCAATAAAAATATTGTTCTAAAAAAATTGTATACCAAGAAGATCTAAGAAGTTCTAAATGTGTGTTTGTTAACGAGGAATAAAAAAAACGCGTTGGTACTATTAGCATAAATGACGTCGCCATATGCAAAGCGAAGGTAATGAAAAATCATTTTAGATTGTTTTATATGAAAATATATAATGTTACTGTGTGTACATGTGCCACATCTGACCCGTGAGTCCTATTTATTTAATACTTTTGTTTGTTTACAAACTACGCTCACGCAAAATGACACTAAGTTATGCCAAACTGGTTAAATTGTTCGTCATAGAAAGAAAATAGAGGTCTGTCCGTTCTGGGATAGGTATAACTAGAACGAATTTCATTTTGGGTGTTCGGCCAGCATTAAAAGGTTAATCGTTCACATAAAACATCGTACAATAAAGAACGTTTCACCATTCATGAGGCATACCGAGTCAGACATCTCACGTTATTATACTCGTAAAGTTCGCCCTTTCCTTGCATAATGACATGACGAATAGCGTTCACGATATTTTTGCTACGATGATATCATTATGTGTCAGTTTAACTATAGAGGTAAAGGAGAGTGGTTTGCTTTCGGGTCATTTTTCGAGTAGGTAACTTATAAATAGCAAGCAAACACAGTCCAATTAAAATAAAACCACTTAGTTTTTACTGATTTTATTGCGAATCGTTATTTATTTTTGTTCAAAAATTAAAATAAACTAAATTTCAATATGTAATATTCACGTAAACATAAGAAACCACTATAGCTATGGTGCATTTATTTACTATTCCAAACCAATAAAGAGAAAATGCTGTATACCCCTGCAATATTTTGACGCGTAAATTCACAGCAAAGGTGTTCTAAAAAAGGAATTAAAAACAAATACGGTTATAGATATAATGAAAAGCGTGAGTTTCGAGTAATAAAGAACGTGTGGTTGGCAACCTCGGGATGAAAAAGTACAAAAGTTGGAGCTGCCCGTGGACAAATTCAGCAATGAATCTAAATACACCTACTTATTCTACCGTATACCTATTCGGCTTGCATATCACAAGGACGGTTTAATACAACTGAGCTTCTAAATCATTGACGAATAAAATCGTGTTAAAAATAGGTTTCAACGATGCCAGCATAAACTTTGAGAGAACCAGTAGGTTGCTGGAAGTTTTAAAGTGTAACAATTTCATTGAATAGTCTTTTTACACAACTCACTTCAACTTTTAGTTCCCTTCAATTTCGATTCATAATTCTTCTTTAAACTTAAATGCAAGTTTAAAGCTTAAAATAGTACTGGCACTGAGCATTTTTCTTCCTATTTTTAGTATTGTGACGCTTAGTTCGCTTTGCGAACTTTGAATCAACGCTTTTTATGACTGTTTTAAGTGTAATGAATTATTTAGAATTCATTTCTCGCGAGAATTGGATTTTTACTAGATAAAAAAATTCGAGAATTTATTTATCTATTGGAATGTTGTACCCATATAAGTTTAAGGTTGTACCTATGTAGGTTGACATAACAATGAAGTGTTTCTTTAATAATTTCATAAAAATAAACGAGCAAATCTCCTCTTCAGCGGAGTAGGAGAGCAGTTCGTGCCTGGAATAAATTTCTTCAAAGGGATCGTTTTCAATTTCATGGCTCAATCTTCGGGATCTCAGCGAGAATATGTAAAAGGGCATTTGTCGGTGTCAACACAGTGTAATGAGCCCCTTTCGCATTAGCTACCTACGTGCTTATGATGATCTTTATGTATATAATTATTAGGTATTGAAGTGTTACTGCTAGCGTCGGATATTGGTAATGCATTGTTCATAATATTAATAATGATTATGCGAATAAGTATGGAAAACGTTCGCGTATTTGCGTTAACGCTTTATTTTATAAGGAAGGTTTTAGTGTAAAATATTAGGTTAAAAATTATTTTTAAGTATTATTAGTCGCCACCTTGGTTTAGTGGCAGCGTATACTAGCTCCGACCGCAGATTAGGGTGGGATAAGGGCAATTAGAAAGAAAGATTAGGTGTTAAAATTTATTGACGTTGTAGGTACGTACCTATGTGGGCATGACAAAATATGCTACGATTTCTAGACTGATATAATTATGCTACATTTAAAAATACAATATTCATCTTTAACAATCATAATATTATATAATTTATTGTGAGCTCACGATTACGTTTAATAAGATTACGTTTTTCGAGAAATTATTATTATACGTTTTAAAGTGTGAGTTCTTGACAGCCAGCCAGCTTGGTGGTCAGCAGGGTTACCACCACCTATTATAGCAGTATTATTATAATCGTTCTTCGTTTGTTTTGTATGGTAATCGGTACAAGTAAAATTATAATAATACTGCTATAAGAGGTGGTGGGTAACCCCCCAGTAAATAAAAAAATAATTTCATGAGACTAAAAACAATGTAGAAAGGCTGCATAGAACAATGTAAATAATATACTTAATACTTATTATTAAAAGTGTAAGATCTTCTTTGGTATCTAAAGGAGGGATTCTCATAATAAAATCGGTGACTAAATTAACGTTATTCAAGTAAAATGGGAGAAATTTTGTCGTTAGTTAAGGATTTAACTCGATCACAAAGAGGCATTTTGAATTCATAATTACCGCCAGCGGGTAGATGCAACGGAAACTGTTTCTTTGACTCTGTTTGACTGACAATTTCATTATTATGATTTATAAAGCACCGTAAGGAGAAATTGTTTTCATGATGGTTTTTGCACAGATTTTAGATATGGCACCCCCCGTGAAGCACTATCACTTTTGCATTATGTAAAAATATTTATACAAGTATTAAGTAACCTAAAGTACCTTTGCACTGGGAGCCATATATGTTTTCTTTATTATAAAATTAAAACTAACCGTGAGCTAATTCAACTTGTCTAAATCAAGAAGTGTCATAATTTTATAGGGCAACCTTTAAAGGCATTATTGTAAAAGTGACAGTGTTGTTAGACGGGACAACAGCACGAAACTTGTAATCCAAAAGATGTGACTTCATGGTCCTAACCGCCGTATGGTCATACACTTAAGGTCGCCTTATGTCGTTTAAGGCCGCCTTATCTGTCAAAATTGTATGGCGATAATCAGTTTAGGAAGCCGTTAAAGTTGAGGAGCGTTTGACCATTCGGGCGTAAGTCATTCAGTCGTATTTGAAACATACGCGCACAAAGTCGTGCCAGCGTGTTTGTGCGCAACAACAGCAACAACAGAATTGCTATCTTTCCTGTTTAATTGTATACCGTTATGATTATCATATGTGCGTTATACATGTCTAATGTTTCAATATATCGCAACCAAATATATTTAATATACTTAACTATAGATATTGATAGCCCATCAAGCAAATTTCACAGTCAGTAAAACCATCTACCACGTATTACAATGCGACGGCGTTTATTACAATTTACATACATCCTATAATGTTCTGTAAATGTTCAAGAATCACGTAAGAAAATTGTCTTACATTAGATATGTATAACGCACATATGATAATCATAACAGTATACAATTAAACAGGAAAGATAGCAATTCTGTTGTTTCTATCAGACAATAATGCGTTAGGGGAATAGCGGTCTCGCCTTGAGAGTGACCCTTTGTGCTGGGAGTGACGACTGAAGGCCCTCTGACCGGTTACTCCGGACCTCTGCCATGTGGCTGCTATCAACGTGGCATTTGAGATGCTATGGAAACAAAATATCTTTGTGTGTCATCATTCAATGATATAAAATACCCAAAAAGGAAGTGGACACCTGTCGTCTCTGCATACCCCTAAGGGAAAAGGCGTGAGTTTACATAAAGGCGTGAGTTTAAATAAAATAATAATATAATATAGGTACATACATATGTACCTACATACTATTATTATTTTATTATGTTGTTATTTCACGATTTTCAAAAAAGTAACTTGGGACTATACCAATCGGTATTATAAATGTCCACTGAGTTCGTTTCTTTACTCAGACTTAGTCGAAGTTCGCTCTATAGATCTCAGGCTAAGTGTGCCTCATAACCTAAAGTCCGTTTTTCATTCTTAATTCGTCAGGTTAGATGTTGGTCGTATTCTGAGGCCTTGTAATGGACCTACACATCCACAAACATCCCCACTTTTCTGATACCTGTGTAAATGTTTATCGTGGGTAGAAATCACAAACTATTGGGTTATCCACGTGTTCGTTTGCTATGTTATGCTATATAAAATACTATTTGACGTAAGCAAAACAAAATACACAAAACTGCGCGCGTTTACTACCTACGTAAAATTGCCTACAAAGTGCACATGTTGAAGTACACCAATCTTCTTTGTCTTTGACATTAAAGTTCCAGCTATTGTGAATTGTTTCAGCGGAACATTTTGCCATTGGAGCAGTAATAACGTTTGTTCAAGAAATTCAAACGCGAAACTATTGCGGCGCTGTTCACCGTGATACAGAGAGTGCGCGACGTACCATGAAAGACCCTCCAATATTATGTCGCGACTCCCCTCACCTATTCCCACGACTCATTCTCATAAACGTTCAATATGTAAACTGAGCGTAAGTGACAAATTTTAGTTATCACACTGTTTCTATCAGAGAGGAAAAATTTAAATATAAGATGGTAATAGCTAAAGGTTGTCTCTTTGGTCTAGGGGCTGTGAACCGTGAGGTCCTGGGTTCGATGCACGCAAAGCGATTTTTTTTATAAAATTTTCCCGGGACATAATATCTCAGAGTAGTGTTGACGTCAAGCAGCCTTAATGACGGGGATCCAAGAGGATTTCCCCATGTAATAAAAAGGCTGCCCGTCGTAAAAACTAAGGCAAATCCTTTCAGCTATGTTCTTGAAAAAGTGTGTTGCACCGACCCCACATTAAGGTGGGATAAGGGAAGGTAGAAAATAAATAGCTAATAATACAAATTATTAACTAACCCAAAACTTAAGATATGTGGGAGATGATAAGAGCTAGCGCGCACTGGTGACTTGTCACCATGACTATTTTGTCACTCTTAACTGGTCCAGGGGAATAAATCAAGTCACTTAGAGGGATATTCCCTAATGATATGTCAGATTTTCCGACAAAACAAGTTGACGGAACATCGTTGTTTCGGTTTCGAAGGTTAACCTGGTGGGTCATGATGGTAAGTGATTACCACTGCCCATAGACACCCACAAAAATATCAAAATAATCGTGGGTTCGTTGCCAAACAACAAGGATTTCAAAGGGGAGCGAAATTTAGGTCACTGGAAATCTCACTGCCATGACCGAACGAAGTCCAACAGCGTGCTGTCACTTTACGTCGGTTTTCTATGGGACAGTGGTATCAAACCGATTGAGCCGGCCCTTTCCTGCTATAGACTTATGTGTATAGCTATATCTATTGATTATGATGACTTGACTATGTCTATACTATAGATACTTATGTATCTAGGACGAGACTACCACTCAATAAATTTTGTTTTTGTCCTGTATCATGAATATTGTTAATCCCAATAATTTCAGTTTACTTCAGTTTTCAAAGTACTGTTATAAAACAGGATATTACGAGTACTTTATATAATTACGAACTTATAAAGCGTATCAATACGTAATGGTAAAAAAAAAATATATATAGTTTATTTCTTTCTTTACGTAGTGGTGCCCTTTTCGGATCATGTGACACTGCGAAATAATATAATCAATAATAAAATATCAATAATAAAATAATATAATGAAATAATATTATCAAAACGACGCGGATGTTTTCATTTTAAGATTGTGAAGAGACGCGAGCTTGTGTAATAATTGAATAGTATTACCTAACATAAAAGAAAATGGAAGTAGCATTACTAGCGTAAGTTAAGATGTCGAAGACGTATATTTGTAACGATAGTAGGAAAATTACTTTGCCAAGATATGAAAGAAATGAGAGACATAAAATGCGCATTACGAATCGTGTATCGAATTAGAATATTTACCGCTTCGGATTACAAAAATGAAATTCGAAATATTTTTGAGAACGTACTGGTATGTCACAATGAGCAGAAAGAGACCTTATTGATGAAGCTGTGTTCGACATGGTGGCGAGGGGTGAGGTGAGATTGCGACCCTTCTGATTACACAATGTTGGCTTTCATCCCTTGTGCAAGTCGCGTTCCGGAAATCTTTTGTGATTCGACTTCGGTTATTGTGGCGTGGCATACTAATATGAGGTAGGTGACGCCGTTGAAATATGTGAGTGGTGAAAATCACGTGGTACAGTAATCAACGCGCAACGTGTATTAACCTTTAAAATGACGGACCAGTAGGGCTTTATCAGTTGCTGCATTTGACATCGAAAACACGAAAATATATATTTTTTTGAATGGTAGAGCCACGCTGTAGACAGTAACGTTAGCATGAATGAACAGCAAATGAACAGCATGAATTAGCCGGCTCGATCGGTTTGATACCACTGTCTCACAGAAAACCGAAAGTGGTGAAAGTGGTAGCATACTGTCGGGTTTCATTCGGTAAGTGAGATTTCCGGTGACCCATTTAAAAATCCCTTTTCCCTCCCCGTCAATTCTCTCCTTTTAGATTGGCAACGCACTCATGAGTCTTTTTGTGTCTATGGGCGGTGGGGATCACTTTCCATCAGGTGATCCATCTGCTCGGTTGCCAGTCTCGGTTAAAAAAAAATAGTTTCACATAATATTTTCAGATAAAATCATTTTATTTCTGAAGGTTAACCAATTTTATTCAATATTTTTTTGTAGCCGCTTTACTCCAGTATTTCTTTTGTATGGAGTTCTCCTTCGATCTACCCTTATCTTACTCTAATGTGGGCGCAACACATTTCTAAGCATGTCTCTGCAGTTGGATATAGCTTTAGTTCTTACAACCAGTTGTTTGCTTGACAACCTTCTATGGAGAAAAATAGGAAAGCCAGTAACGACTTATGTATACTTATGTCTAAAATATAGTTAATAATTAAAAACCTTTTACAATAAAGAGTACTGAACAATAATAAAGTTTATTTTGTGTTGAGTTATATGTTAATCGGGTATTAAAATTCGTTAAAATCTTAAGATGAATTCATCTGTATATGTATGGTGTACTTACCGTGTAAGCTTTATGCTATCGCTGGCAGCTTACCGAGCACAGCAGTAGTGTGGCCGGGAACTAAATTAAATTTGTGCCGCCCGTCGACTCCGTGATCTAGTGGACACTGCAGACGAACTATCTGTCTATTATTTATATGCATTTGTCTATGGAATTTACACTCGAGTAACTGCGAATAATGAATTAAATAGGTATTAATTCATCGACCTAACATATTTTATATTCTCTGATTACTTTGTTGGTCAACAACCATGAAAAAACACGTTACGCTTTCACGAAACGCAAATAAACTTCTCGTAAATGAGCGCATTGGTTACGTCTCTGCTTACCGCCTTGGGGATAACAGGCTTGTGTGTGTATGTACTTAATAATAGTAAAAGTATTGCAAACTATACGGAATTATGATAAAGCAAGAGGCAAAGATATAGGGAGTAATCCAAGACAAAGCTACATTCCCAGAGTAAAGATTTAAGTCAGTATGTCAGCTGAAGCTCTCCGGGTGTGTGTCGCTCTTCTGATAAGAATACGTAAGAGCATAAAAATAAAAGTTCACATCGGAGGAACAGGGAAAATGTCGCGGAATAATATTTGGGATTCCAGTTTTATTTGAGTGCGGACCCTCTACGAATGGAGACAGAGATTTCCCGAGATGGCCCTATCAAACATTTATGGAGTAGCTACATAAAAGGACAACACTTAAGAACAGTTTCAATAAGTGTTTCGTTCTACATGGATGTTTAACGATATCTCTGATGGCTTATTAAAACTCAATTTCTATTTAATATTTTATTAAAGTAAGTTGAAAGTGCTACTTCGTGGACAAAGTTGTGTAATATTGTATTGTATAATATTGTTCGACTCAAAGAATAATATGTATTTATAAGTCGAAGTTAGAAACACAAATGTTAAAATGTTATAAACCTATAAAAGTTGGTAGTCGTGGTGTCATGTCCCAGATATGACCATCACGAATTATCAATCTTGTGTATGCCTGTTACTTAACTACGTGTAGGCATACAAAACATATCTGTATGCATCCTATTAGCAGATTAATCTAATCAACGTGATGCCGCTTCGCTTAGTTGTCTATTTATTGCATCAGCAATATTATATTTAATCGTGATCAAGAACAGCGTAATTGAGAATCTGTTTATACCGTAATATTGGTTATGCGTAGTAGTATAATACGTTTTCAGTTTTTCTATATTCATTAAGACCCTTGTATATTATGTTCTTCTTTTTCTACCTGCCCTTATCTTACCTTAATGTGGAGTCGGCGCAACAAACTTTTTCAAACATGTCGTAGAAAGGATTTGACTTACTTTATACAACTGGCTGCCTGCTTGACGTCAACGGCCTCTGGGGGATCCAGTCCCGGTCAAATTAAATTAAAAAATTCGCTTTGCCCGACCTGGGAACTGGGCCACTATACCGAGGAGGCAACTAAATGATATATTATTGAACATAATACTTCTTTTCGCACTAAAACAAATGTTTGGGTAATCCACAAATTTTTGTTTCGTTTCTGTATTACAATCAAGTTCTCTGTGGTTTCGGGTCTATTGTAATTTGATATAATAATATAGTATCGATAGTAATTTCTTGTACACAGCACCAGATTTCTCCATAACATTAATTGTTCTGTGTATTTATTCATTGCATCACAGATAAACAACACTTCTGAAATATAATACCGTGACCTTAGACTTCGGATACAACTGGTACAATGACTTTCTTGACTAACAAAAACGTAACTTACCAGCAGTAATTAGACCGATTAAAAACCGTAAGAATTATATTTCACATTCGGATGTAAGCCGTTTAGATATCGAAGCGGTTAGCTCCGGCGAGGCGCGGCACTAGCAACTCGTATAAATGCTAATCAGACAATTGTACTCATGCCTTGATTAATTTAAAACATTCCTCAGACCTGTTTTTATTAGAACAACTTTTGATTCCATAGTTTGTAATAGTAATTGATGGGTTTATTCGAAAAAGTTACATATTATGAAGTATGTACCTATTTAATTTTTTAAAAGAATTCTTTGTCGGTAAAGAATACTAAACGACTTCCCATATGCTTACTTTTGTGAAACGGTTCCGTTATTTTGCGACACATTTGTGAACTTGAATGTACGATCCGCAATAACAGTTCACACTATAATATTTAACGTTGGCATAAAACGGTGCCTTTTGACTTCTTTGTCACATCGTTCATATAATATTTATCGTTCAGTAACAAAGAAATTCCATTTTGGGCCAAATGCGCAAATAGTTCGACGTTTGAATTTCCCTTGTGTAAATGTTATTACAGTGGCGCTAGTGTGCACGTGAAACATTCCGCAATAACAGGCGACTCGACGCTTCGACAAAGTGGGATTGGCATTAATGTTAGCGAAGGAACAATCGTTCTACCTTCTGAAACGAACTTTAATGGAGGGTTACTTCATATTTTTTAACTAATAATGTTATTATTTTCCCTCCTTAGTGTATTGGCAGCATACATAGGCTGTGGATCGGCGTGGTTTTGTATTCGAGTTACAGGTTGGGTAACGCGTGTTTTGCTGACACGATCTGGCTGGTACTGGATCTAGTCTAATCCGCCCTAAAGTATGCCGATTAGAATCATCTTACATTGACCCTTGGCTGATAAATTATTAGCCAAGGGTCCATTATTAGTAATAATGCATCTGACTGTGAACAAACGCTTATTTCTACCGCACCACACCTACTCTACGTAGCGCTTCTACAAACGCGGGTACTACGCAGCTTAGGTGTAGGGCTGCGTAGCAACCATGTAGCATACAGCTACGGGGTCGACGTGTTTTGACAGTTTGCGAAAACGATGATAAGTAAGATGATAAGACAACGGCGCGGGCGCGGTTCGTGGGTGGTTTTTTAGAATTACCTATCTGTGGTCAGGAACATCTGTCCATTACTATAGGCATTGGCGCAAAACAATTTCATTCGGCACTAAATTCTCGACTTAAATAAGTTCTGTTTTTCTGGATGCATCAAGCACCTACCTAATGTGTAATAACTGTGTGATTTTCAGACTAAACTTACTATACTAATCGTTTATCAACGTCACCTGTCACCTGCGTCCAGCAAGTTTAGTAAACAAACCCAAAGTTTTTCGGTAGGTAAGTAAGACAAACAGTTTACAAAATTGAAAAAGAAAAATGAAACAACATGATTGACATATTATTAATGGAGTTCAGTTTTACATTATACCTTGTCAAACTTATTATTACATATAATTTAAATAATGAAAGTTTTACAGAAACAAAATAGTGAACTTAAGTGTTTTACTATTTTTTTTATAATAATAAGTTTTATCCTTGTTTATCATGTTAGTTTATGACGGCCCCGGTGGCGTGGTGGTATTTCGGTAAGACTGCGGTTCTGAGGTCTCGGGTTCGATCCCCGGGTCGGGCAAAGTGATATTGGATTTTTCCATATCAGCCCGGAGTTTGGAATTTGTTCCCGATATGGCGATAGGCTCGCCCCCTATCACATCTGGGACGGAACTAAGCTCGGCGAAATGTGGGTGTTCTAGTTCGCTAGTACGCCTCTGCCCCTTTGGGGATACAGGCGTGAGCTTATGTATTATCCTTGTTTATATAATATACTACCTACCTTGTTTATATAATGTACTACCTCAATCAGGACGGTAGTCGTGCCGTGCACGTAATACAACTTGACTAGCTCAGTCAAGAGGTCTCGCATTCAATTCCCAGGTCGGGCAAAGAGATATTGGGATTTTTTATTCATTCAGTATGAGCCCGAAGTCTGGTGGTATTTGTGCCCGATTTCGCGCTAAGCTTGATACTTCTAGGACGGAAATGAGATTGGCAAAATGTGGGTGTTCGAGTACGCCTTTGCCTACCATTTAAGGATACGGGTGTGAGTTTATGAGATTTATTAACATGGCAAATGGCCCATTTGTAACGGTACAAATACAGGTGTAAACAAGATTGATTTATTAATATAATAATAATACAACGTAAAACGTATGAGTAGAATCCCTAATTCATAGTTTTATTTTATGTTAATATAAACTTCACAGGATGCAGGCCGCTTCCAACAGGTCGATCTGGAAATCTTTGGGGGAGGCCTATTTTCAGCAGTGGACGTCCTATGGGTATGATGATGATAAACTTCACGTAACTACCTACAAATAATTAATTTTTATTTTTAACATACTTAACATGAACATAACATAAGCTCACGCCTGTATCCCCGAAGGGGTAGGCAGAGGCGCACTAGCGAACTAGAATACCCACATTTCGCCGAGCTTAGTTCCGTTCCAGATGTGATAGGGGGCGAGCCTATCGCCATATCGGGCACAAATTCCAGACTCCGGGCTGATATGGAAAAATCCAATATCACTTTGCCCGACCCGGGGATCGAACCCGAGACCTCAGAACCGTAGTCGTACCGAAATACCACCACGCCACCGAGGCAGTCAATAAATAACATACTTATTATATTCAAATGTGTGTTAAAATGATACGCTAGAGATATTACGAGTTGTAATAATCCGTATGTCGTTTTCTCTTCATTCTACAAGCCGTGAGATTATCACGTTCCCGCCTGATTATGATTAAGCGCCACCAGGCAGAAAAAAGTGGCACGGATAAAATTAAAATTACATTTTATGCGCCTTCATTACACTTTTATATCTTCTGGAAAAGGAACTGTATTATTTATTGTATTATTAATTTAATAAAAATAACAAGAGTTACATAGATTGTATTTTGTCGTCATTCTTATATTATCGTTTAATTACAATTTTAATTTAATTGTTGTTGTCTGCTATGAGTTATGACTAGACGATGACATATACATACATACGTCATCTACGTATTACTGTAATTAGATCGTGAGTTATGGATGGACAATACGAGAATTGTATTTAGACATGACGGCAAAGTTTTGTTACATTTTTACCAGAGTCAATAAACCTAAACAGTAAGTGTAATTTTATTTACCAAATACGCACGAGATGCTAAGCAGTTGTCATCAGTTGCTCTGTAAACAGTATTTGCAAACAGGTATCGTGGCCAGGTGGATTTTACAGCCATATTTGTCATCCACACATGCCCTACAAAAGCCAAAGGATTTATCATATTTATGTACTTTGCCTATTTGTTTACGTAATGCATATATAATAAATAAAACCTATTTATTTCCATAATTACTTAGCGGTTGCTATTATGTTACACATTATTCTATTCGCTTTTATATTAGATAATTATTAATTAATATGGCTATGAGGGTCGCTCAGTGTATCTTGTATGTTACTTTGTCCTGTATCTAATAAAAATATCAATTGTTATAATAGTGTAGCTGCTCTAATTTAAGGTCTTTCTATATCTGGTGCTGTACTGTATTTGTAACTGACTGTAAATTGGTGTTAAAAAGAGCAACGTCAGAGTTTCTTGCCCGTTCTTCTCTGGCGAAACAACCTTCCGAACAGGTGGAAGAGTTAAAATTTTACAGATTCTAAATGATGTTTAAATATTTTATGGAATTAATAAATATTTTGGTTCTGATCCTTAAGGGAAATCTGTGAACACTAAAAATATGTTTTGTAATAAAAATATCTTTAAATGTATTCATTAATGTAATAAATTTTTTCACTAGTGTAATAACTTATATATACTAATATTGCGTTCATGGTTATATAGGTTATGAATTTGATCTCAAAAGTTTGGCAAGACAACTTGCATACTTTGTATACAGGTAACGTGAACTGGTGTATATGTTTATGTGTGTAACTGTATCAATATTACGATTAAAACATTTACCTATCACGCATAAATACCTAATACCTTTGGTGATTTTGTTTTGAAGTAAGCAGAGGGTGTCACAAAGACATAGCTAGTGAAGGACGTCTTGTTCGGCGAAGTTTTTATACGGCGCGGTGCGGTTCGGGGATACATAACGACCACCTGCGCCCTCATCTACATAATGTGGTCAAGTCATTGAACTTTGTGCTGGACAGTTTTGTCCACCAATGAATTTATGCGGCACAGTCAGATTAGAATACCAGGTGCTTTTATGTGTTAATAATTTTGTAATTGAGTAAATAATATTGTTATATTTAGGTATGGTCTCCATAAAGTTCGCTCGGTTGATGGTAAGCGACACTCTCTAAGTCTATGGTAAGCGTCATATGAAAAGTAATAACAGTTGTACTATCTTTGAAATACAAAGTCCGCCGTCCCCAAGACATAGATCACATTAATGTGGGATAATTGCGTGTAGAAAGAAATATTTATTAGGCTTATCACTATTTGCTAATAAAAACAGATTACAGCGGCCCGAGCAGGAAAATATTTGGCAATCGTAAATGTATTCGAGAACAATGCGCGTCTATGAAATTTGTATTAAAAATTAACCAAAAAGACAGCCTCCGTGACGCAGTGGGCGAGTAGCCGGTTGTGAAGCGAGGGGCCGCAGGTTCGATTCCCGCATTGAGACAAATGTTTGTGGGGCCCACAGATATTTGTTTCAAGTCTGGGTGTTGTGAGACCGAAAGTCTCTCATAGTTTCTGATACCCACGATACAGGTGTGTGACTGTTGGGTGTATTTATTATTATGTTCAGTACTCTTTATTTTTAAAGTTTTTTTTAATATTTTTAAATATATGCTATGAAATTAAAAATACATTTAAAAACATAAAAATATTCCGCTCCGATGGCGAGGCTCGGGACCCAAGCCACTGGCGGTTAGGATCCCAGAGTGAGGAACCTCCTCACAATTCGTGCCGTATCCAGTAATACTTACTGCCTTCTGCATTTGGCTCTTGACCCAAACACCAACCGAGAGCCTCTTGAGGTGTTGGTCGAGGCTCAGTGGTATCAAACCATGAGCAGAAATGATGATTATTATTATTATTAATGTCATCAGTGCACGAAATGTTAGGAGTCTTATTCAAAGTGAGTTGCCTTTAGAGTATAAAATATAATGTTATATGCATATTTCAATCACTGGATAATAAGGGACACATCAGTAGATTTTTAGCTCGGGTCCCTTCTAAACGGTGTCCAGAGAGTCATACAGGAAGTTGTGTCCCTAGCGACAAATGAAACAAATAAGAAAGTCAAATCAATTTGGGAACTTCTACAGATAAACTGCTATGGTTCAATGCACAAACTGATTTAAAAGATTTTTTAGCTTTTTGTTTTTTTAATCATAATACCAACATAAGCAAAGCAGCGATAGATCAGTTGGGAATGGTACGGACTGCTGAGACAAGTGTCAGAGGTTCGAGACAAACCCCAAAATGGAGCATACACCTCTGACTTGTCTATGTTAAGTGTATTTTCAATATGAAATCGCTTGCTATAACGGTGAAGGAAAACATCGTGAGGAAACCTGCATACCCGAGAACTTCTTCACAAGAATTTCGAAGGTATGTGAAGTTTACCAACCCGCATTAGGCCAGCGTGGTAGACTAAGGCCTAACCCCACTCATTAGTAGAGGAGGCCCGTGCCTAGCAGTGGGACAGTAATATTACAGGGTTAGCCGTATTATTATATTTTTATTATTAATACTACCATTTTGATAAAACTTATTTATCAAGTAGATACATAAGAAACAATCTATTTATTATAGATTCGGTGCCGCTGCCCATGCCAGTTAGTACCAATTCATAAAGACAGAAGAAGAAACACAAAGAAGATATAACCTTTGTTATTTTTCATTTAGTATTATATATATTTTTTATAAGAAGTACTTTTAAAGTTTATTTTAACTTTACATGTAAATTCCAACAAATATAATATGAATGTGTTGTTACTTTTAGTAATAGTTTATTTTCTTAACAATAACAGCCATCTATAATAGTCCAGTGAAAATATACACATTAAATTGAAACGTTGTGAAATCGTTTGGAATTACATATTATGAAATACACATGTATGTACGTAGCAGGTACTCAATAAATATTACCCTGAAAGCTTGCTTTGAAGATAGCTTCAATTACTTAACAAATTCATAACGCGCATTTCAATATATCTGTGACAGACTGGAATACATTTCTTGTTAAAATGTAAAATAGAAACTTGTTTTGTACGTAACAACACTGTTTTAGAAAATTGTAAAAGTAAACAAAGACAGCGTTCAAATATTTACACTTGATTGTTGGTGTTTATTGAGTCATAACTAAAAAGTCTCAAGAAATAAATGTAACAGTTCACAGCTCTTTTTATGTCACACGAAGGATAACGCAAACAAATAAAATCGGGTTTGTACGAGTGTCGTTCGACGCTCCTCCTCGCATACCTACTGTTATATTATTACAGCAATACGTACAATATGGAAGTAAACTTCAAATCAATTGTTTACAAACAAAATCTCGTAATGTAATTCAGATAGGTACTACATAGTGATATAGCCACGTTGTAGACAGTAATGTCTACAGCACGAATAGGCCAGCGCGACCGGTTTGATACCACTGTTCCACAACCGAAGTAATGAGGCAACTCGCTGTTGCGTTACGTGCGGTGATCTTCACCTTTAAGGTTGGTACAACATTATTCCTTTGGTATCATGGATGCCTATGGGCGGTGGAGAGCATTTATTGCGTGAATTTGTCTTTATTATGGTGTAAGTATAAGAACATCTATGTTATTATTAGTGTAATAACGCAATAAACTTATTAAAAAAACTTAACTGACCGCCTTCCAACTTAATACGATCGTGACCAAATGTACATGGGACCACGCTTGAAATAGCTCTATCGAACACAAAAATAATTTTTAAAATTGGTCCACATTTGGCGGAGATATGGCGTGACATACATAAAAATACAGACGAATTGAGGACCTTCTCCTTTTTGGAAGTCGGTCGATGAACAGGTCGTTTGGTATAAAAATATGTAATGATATCTTCATAATCATTAAACACTACCTAATTTTCACAAAGTTTTCCTAAAGCCACAAAAGTTTGTACAAATGAATTGAATTCACAAACAAATCCTTCAAGTTTTGTCGCACCCTCAGAGAATACGGGTATTCAGAAGTAGCAATCGTAATGTTGTCCCTCGTTAGCTGCACTGAGTAAAAAGCGCAACAAAAAACAATTTGTTGTCGTTGCGGTTTCAATTAGGGTGGTGGAGCGGTGCACGGTGGTGTAGTTCTAATTACGGGCTAGAGTTGCGGTCGCCCGGACCGATACCGCAAAGACTGTCTCGCGTATGAGCCTTTCATTACAGATGATCTGCCCTTTAATAAAACCATTCAAACAGTAATCACTTCTAAATGTACCTGTATTTAATCATTGTCTATCATCATACTAACATTATTTGCACTTGTTTACTTTTATCCATAATATGGGGGATTAATCTGTGCTCGCCGTTCGGCGTGTAGACTGCAGTGTCTGTGTTTATTTTAGAAGTCCTGGAACCATTCTACAACGCTGCTGGAGACAACCATGCGATTTTGATTTACCCGCCACATATATGTTCTGTAATATTGGTTGGAAGTCATAGTTGATATTCTTTATATAAATTAGCAAAGTATTTAACATGAATTTTAGAAAACTCTAGCATACGACACTTCAACTATGGTTGTAATAGTTTTGTCAATAAGTACTCAGTAAAACAAGCTATGTGAAAAAAACTTTAATAATACAAGACACAGTTGAACTATTTAAATTATAGATATTAATACTGAGTCGGTTATTAAGTACTAGAGTTAGAAGTACATGAAATATTTATTTGCTTAAGTCATATTCACTTAGTGCAATAATATAGTAATTTGTAAACTCCTTCGGTCATCTTGGTATCAATCCCTTACGGCTTAGATACTAAACTATATCTGGATAGATATTCATAATTTACTAACTAACTTGACATCTTAGTTAGGCCTACTATCACAATAATAATCATTAACCTTAAAAAGAAAATTAAAAAATTAACCACGATGCATTTGCTTTTGGGGGAGGCCTATGTTCAGCAGTGGACGTCCTATGGCTGATGATGATGATGATGCATTTGTTATAAGGCTGATCCCACATTGGGGGTGCGCATTCCTCGAGCGCACGAACGACGCTCACGCCGCGCCGCGTACGAGCGGTGACAACACGACAAACCGTGAACGAGTTTCCAGTTTTTTCTTCACTCTTTATTCAATGATAACATAAAAATTAGAAATTATGTAGAAACATCTAGGTTTTTCTGACTTTTCTACCTCATTATTAAAAAGTCAGAATTCCATTTTCACCTTTTGCCTACGGAACTCTAAAAACTAAGCGTAAAATTGAATATGTTATCTTTAGCTGCAATACATGTATATAAATATGCGTATATTTGTCCCCTTCTCTCCTCTCCAGTAATTATATTGAGGAGGCCGATACGCAACAGTAGGACAGTATTGAGCTATTGACACAGGGTCGATACTATTATGATAATATGTTTATCATCGACAGAGGTCCTCATCGTCATCGTTGGCGGCACATGGTGCTTCTGGTGCCGCCAAGAACAGTTTTCCTGTAGTACATGCGCATAGCTGGTATACTTTCGTGCCTCTTATCCCCTTTTGGGGTCTGTCTGTAATAGTAGCTTCTTTCAGATTGGTAATCACTATATTCGGGGAGTCGATTTTTATCTGTAAAAAGATAGAAATACAATTTCAGTTAAGACATAAATTTATATTCTCTCTACCTGCCCTTATCCCATCTTAATGTGGGGTCGGCGCAACATACTACTTCAAGAATGTTGCAGAAAGGATTTGGCTTTGTTTTTACAACTAGCTGCCTGCCTGACGTTAACTCCCATCAGGGGGTCCAGTCCTGGGTAAACAGTGTTAGAAAAACTGGAAATTGAACCTGGGAATTGAACCCAGACGCTTCCGGTTCACAGCCCTATAACAACTTATATCGTTATTAAATTATATTGTGAAATTGTCTTACAACTTGTTGTATTACGAATTGTAGGTAAATAAATTTCATTGGTTTTTCTAAAGGATGACAGATTAATAATTATAACAGAGGTACCTATAAACATTTAGATGTTAAAATTTAAATTTTTTTAGCTATGCGTTAGGTAGGAATTAGATATTTTTGTAGTGTAACTAGCTTTTATTGGCGGCCACATGGCATTATTTTATGTCAAATTTTGGGGATACAATACATGTAATTTGTTCTTTATTTGATTAGGTATACTTACAGCTCCTACAATCGAATTTAATTTGATATCGTTTTGTGATGTCATATCTATTCCACCAGCTCTACTTTCAAAATGTATGGACTGAGGTGCTCGTAGATCAAGCCGCCTCGTCAGTGACTCCAATCTGAAAATACCAATGACGTACATAGACATTCTAATCAGGGTCGACATAAATCTTACCCAATTATTTTATACAACTCGTAAGACACCATCATAGTGATTATCATCTCCGTTTCGATTTAAACATAAATTTGCTCTTGATATTATGAAAATCTCTTTTTAGTTATAATTTTATTATTTATTTATGGAAATAACAATTTGTTAGCGTAGACAGTATCTCTCTGTTTATGTGGACTGCACGCCACTAAAAAATACGGGAATTTAATACTTGAAATGGTAGTCCGAATTGAACCATGTTGCTATACAACGTGTAACATTATTAACGTACACCCTGATAGTAGTTTTTTTTTCCAAAAAATATTTAAACCTAAGTTAACAACAGTCACACTTTGAAAAAGCGTTCCAACTCCCAACATACGATATTGAAACGTATTGCCAGGCTATAAGTATAATCGGGACTCTCTGTACATACATACATGCTCCGCGCGAGTACAGTTTGTTGTTTTCTTGGGTAAACAAAACTTAGGGTCAACACAGGATCATTTTATTCTATGAATTATTATTGCATTTATATGTTTTAATTCGGGTGTACGTTAATTATGTTACACTTTGGATAGGCCGGCATGATTCTGTTGACCACCGATAAACCCAATGACTGTCAGTGGTCGCTGTTTTTTTTGGACTGCACTACGCTTACTATGAGGTGTTATTACATTATTTTCTTCATATTTTGAACCTACGTGAGCCAAGATTGTGACTTATCAAATAAAGAACAGGTCTGGAGACCGCCCAGCCAATGAAAATGTGTGGAAATATTGATGAAAGTAGTATGAAGATGAAGAGTAAATCTATATTCTTTGCCTACCCTGATAATACAGGCGTGATGATAAATATAAGGTTTCGAAAAACCTTCAGCTATTAAAGGTAGATAATCTAAAATATATAAGATTATAGATAAAGTGCAGAGGTAAACTTACTGCAAATCTGATCCCGGTGGTGCCCTTATAAAGGGAACTTGGAGAGCGCTTTTGACGACTAATCCCCCGATACCGTCCACCGCAAACGTGTCAGCAAACACCCTCACTTCATCTCGAGACGCATGGAACACGTCCTCGCCACGAGGATCCTTCACGTGGAATGACTGCCCACTGAACTCTATGTTATCTCTTTCTAAAATAACAATAAAATGCATTAACATAAGCATATATCACAGAAGGAATTTATAAGTTATATCTCAAACGGAGCGTAGCGTAATGAGTATTGTTTAACGTGATGTATTTTTTTTTGCTCTGGTATTGAATTGGTAATTCCATTGCCCAGGTAGCAGTAGCCCGAGCACGAAAAACTAATGTAAATGTAAACTCGCTGCGCACTGATGACATTTGATTAATATTTCATACAAATGTCATAGACGCGCATCGAGCACGAATACATTTATGGTTGTCAGAAATGTTCCTGCGCGGGCTGCAGGTTAATGTTTTTTGAAGTGTATTGATATTTTGAATGTATTTTAAGTTACATTATTGTATCTTATTACTAATATGCGTTACATATAACTGGAATGACAGAATAAATATTTACTATATTGAAAATATTTTGTTTTTAAACACTCATAATTTATTAATTATATTTAGAGCGACTTGCACCACTATTACTCACCTACAGTTAATCCTAACCTCAAGTTAAATTAAAAAAGAAATATAAAAATGACATGTAATTCATTACATGTAATTAATTAAATGTCGTCTCTCGTCATATACTTATTATCTGTAATTACACATGTAATTACATGTAACACATTGCACACATGTACATTACATGTAATAAATTACATGTCATATATATATTTATTTTTCAATTTAACTTGAGGTTAGGACTAATTGTAGGTTAGTAATAGTGGTGCAAGTTGCCCTTAGATATTACAAATTAAATTATATAGTGATTTTATATATATATATATATTCATTAATTCTCGGTAGCATTTATAGATAGCATTATATTACTTTATTAAGTTATTAAAACGGTGGCATTGTTTGCTAATTTTCCGATAGTCGTGCAACAAGGGAAATTAAAAGCACACAATGCGTGAGCACTGAGCATCAATATCGGCCGCACGGTTGACGTGTGACGGCGGAATGCTTTGGATACAATCATACATTTTCGTACAAAGTTCGTTCGCCCGCTTTTTTTGGGGCTGTGGTACAGTCCGCATGAGTTTTATAAGTACTGTTTCAGTTCGAATAATGAACGAATTTATTGAAGACTAGCTTATGCTCGCGGCTCCAGTCGTATAAAATCTTTTTCGTGATAATCTGGAATAAAAGAAACATATCAATCTTCCTTCCTTCATTAAGTAAGTATGTACATACACACATGAGTTCACGCCTCTATCTCGGAAGGAGTAGAAAAGGCGCACTAGCGAACTAGAACATTTATTTACATTTCGCCGAGCTTAGTTCCGGTCTAGATGTGATAAGGTGCGAGCATATCGCCATATCGGGCACAAATTCCAGACTTCAGGCTAATACGAGTTGAAAAACCCAATATCACTTTGACCGACCCGGGGATCGACCCCAAGACCTCAGGCCGGTAGTTCTACAACTACGCCACAGAGACAGTCATACCTATATTACACATTATTTAGATGATTTAGAAGAGGAGAAGATGGAAAGGGTTTATATAGGCCAAAAAAATGTAGTTTTGGAATTTGCGTCTTACAATTATATTGGATTATATTGATTATATTATATTATATTGCAGGAAGTCGCTGGATGCAGGCTGCTTCCAACAGTTCGATCTGGAAATCTTTGGGGGAGGCCTATGTTCAGCAGTGGACGTCTTAAGGCTGATGATGATGATGATGATATTGATTGATGGATTATATTGGATAAAACAATTACATAAAAGAGTTTTTGTTATTGTCTTACACCTATCATGCCATAAACTTTCTTTATCTGAATGGGGCTTTACTTATGTGCAGCTTCGAATGTGGCAAGCCATGGTGGTCAAACACTTGAACCGTGAAGTTGCGATGTGAATGAAGACTAATAGGGTGAGCTGTTTGCGACGTGATTGTGGATGCGACTAGTCTGTCCGTCACCCACGTGTGCCCTTCCAGCTGAATACCTCCCTTCACTATTTTAATAGGTCCGACACCATTCTGCAACGAAATAATGTATATATAAGTATATTGCTACGCGCTTTTGCACCCGCTTGTTTAAGATCATCAAATATAAATGGGTGTACAAAAAGTTATAACAATTACTGATGAATTATCAAAACTTTTCATGCCACAACAAATGTAAGTGGATTTTTTTCCTTGTTATAAAGAAACAAAGTTCTTAATAATTGATTACAATCTAGCCTATGAGACTCATTTGATAAGCAATGTTAAACTAACTTAATGTTCTTCGTAAGAGGCTTTAAAAATACTTATTTTCCATTCTTAATTTTTAACCAATTTAGGAAGCAAGTAAATATATATTTCTTACCATACTTAACTTTAGTGCGCTTATAATCCAAAGTGTCAATGCTACGTTTAAAAAGATTAATATCATAAGAATCACAAGAATGCCGTAGAGCGCATTTCGTCTCCAGCCTTTTATGAATGTTGATGGCATACATGTTTTGTTGTTTTGATGGTCAACCGGAACAGTTTCTGGCACATCTGTCGGAGTACATTCCCATCCACGGATTACCCCAGCCCTGGTGTCCGCAACACTCATATCGCGTAAACTACTGGTGCCTTAAGTAATTGGAATTGATGTGACCCTGTAATAAACGATTAAAGTTAATGATGATCTAAATGACATGTGGCCGTTTTAGGGATAAACTATATCCTTAGGGGTTTGTAATTGAATTTAATATGTGTCGGCTGTATGGATTTAACTGTAACACGATTATATTTATAATTTTACATGAAAACGACTGCTAATAAAACCTAAAAGTTACATACACTTTTTAGTTAAGTATCTAGTGTTAGAATTGTGGGTGCTTTTTCTACTTTTCGTTTTGTCATCAATTTAACTGCAGTTATATGGATCCCCTCGAAGTAAAACCCAACTGGCTGGATGGCACGTTTTATATAAAAACTACAGATGAATTGCGACACACCTTCTTTTAAAGTCGGTTAAAAAACGAAAATATGTGTTTATGGCACTACTGTTTATTTTAGTACAATATAAACCACAGAGTAAAAGAAATGTAAAAGCGATAGTTTACGTTTTGATGCAGGTGTGTGCTAAGTTCGAATAAACACTCACTTTAAAACTTTAATACTCGTAGTAATAGTATTATTTTACTAATAAAAACAATATATTTACATATATATACTATAGTTTTCAGTTATGTATGGTTCTTTATACAGTACATAACATAACATAATCTCACGCCTGTATCCCTCAAGGGGAGACAGAGGCGCACTAGCGAACTAGTAGACCCATATTTCGCCGAACTTAGTTCCGTTCCAGATGTGATAGGGGGCGAGCCTATCGCCATATTGGGCACAAATTCCAGATTCCGGACTGATATAGAAAAATCCGATATCACTTTACCCGACCTGAGTATCGAACCCAAGACCTCATGACAGTAGTCGTACCAAAATACAACCACGCCACTGAGACAGTCAGTATACAGTACATATTTCCAATTTATTTTTTATGTCGGAGGATATAAACACATACAGAAAAATATAGTGTTGTAGAAAGAATATAGTAATACAGGCGTCGGGAATTTCCAACTATATTGGCTTATTACATAGAAAGGGACCATGTTGCATCCTGAATACAATATACTCCAATGTAATTTTTCAATTAGTTGGCATGTAATTGAATGAAAAACAAGGTCGGAGCGAGACAGAGCTTGCGGATAAAATACAGTGGTAGTGCACTAATGAACGCTTTGAATGCGCTCACCGACTAATGAATATGACACGGGCTCTTTTCGGAAAATACCTTTTAAATAGGCTCAAATGTACACATTTAGTAATATTTGAAATATGCTTCAAGGCCAATGTTATTTTATTTTTTGTTTATAGCTTTATTCTTTCCACTTGCCTTATCTCACTCCAATGTGGGGTCGGCGCAACACACTTTCAAGCATGTTGCAGAACGGATTCGTCATAGTTTTTTTACGATTAGCTGTCTGTCTAACTCCTTGGTTATGTTTATGATTGAAAATTGAATTGAATAAACTAAAAGACCTAAATTGCTCACTTCAAATACTAATAATATTTCTAGCAGATTGTATAGCAAGATAAGGAGACGAACAAATAGTCATAAAGTTACAATAAAGTGTAGCGGAATATAGTTATTTGCTGAATGCTATTTACTGACACTAATATTTGTATGATGGTTCGATTTTAGGCCTTTAAGGATAAGGTCACTTTCATATTGAGGATTTGCGCAAATTAATTATATATCTGTTTTTTTACTTTCGGTTTGTTTTCAAAAACGACAGTATTATCAAGCTCTTAACGTTTTGTCATATAATCTAACATAAGTGATCACGCAGTTAATATGTATTAATTATACTAATATTAAAAGAATTCTCAGCAAATAAAAAAAAGGTTGACAGTTTGAAATATAATAAGAATAAAAAGGTCTAGGAGACTACGATCGTCGAGGCATTGTTCTTTACATGTCTATACAATAGGCCACTTTAACCGTGCAAAATCCCCAAGTGCTAATACTTTGTATTAGTAAGTTTTCAATATGATTCGTATGTGGAACTAACTACATGAATAATAAATGTTAATGATAACAATACATAAGTAAAGTGTGTTCTCAATCCTTATGCCATAAATGTAAACAAATATCTATTCACTTAACAATTATATGAATTATGTTTTGATGTAATTCTACGATATTTTTGTTATTTGGTATAATTCCGTGGTGAAATTAACTTTGTACCTCTATAATAGTATACTATACATAAGATCAGATTGTCTTACGTAAGAGGTCAGAATTAACAGGTACTAAAAATAATTATTCAAAAGGGGATATATAAAGATATTTCTTTACATTTCTGGCATCAGTCTTGAGAAAACACTTTGGAAAGGTGTAGTTTTCCCCTTGATTTTTTTTGTACTACAATACAATGTGCTAAATTATATTGTTAAATACTATATTCGGTGCAAGTTTTATGCTACTCTATTTAATTTTAATAGTGTGTTATCGTGTTAAACTACAAATAATTCACGTGCACACCTTACGCACTTAACTGAACACAGTTGACGCAATATGTAAAGGTGTTTACTGAACCGACTAATTTGTCTTCAACACTGATGGCTGCCACCATTCAAATGAAAAATATTCCAACAACACCCGACACAATGAAGTTCTATTAAAATTTTGCCAATAACTATGAAAATTATGTTTTGATGAATGAAATATATAAATTAAATTATGTAATTTAACGATGCGCGCGGCTGCATCGAGCGTGTTCTCTGACTGAGACTAGATAAATTCATAGGTGGCGGAAGCAACACTCGAAATATCTGGCGTGAAGCGAGGTGAGGCAGCGTGCTCCAGAATATAATATCAGGCGGTGAAGTGGCCCACGCGACTCTCGTCGGACGCCCGCCCTCTGTATGGCCACGTCACCGCCACGCCACGTTACCGCCACGCCGTCGTGCCGTCGAGCCACATCGCACCGCACCGATACCGCGCCACCACTACACCATCGCGTCGCGTCGCGCGGCCCTCATAATAAACGATATAGTGCAAAAATAGAAGTGAAACGAGTATCGTGTGCTATCCACGTAAATAAAATTCCGACGTTTGCAGCGTTCCTGTCTCTCGCTGGCCGCGTTTTATGAATGTCAGTAGGTAGTACTATCGCGATCGATCTGATGCCGATAGTTTAAAAATAAACAGCGGACTCTAGCCGGCGTCAACGCTTCATTTGTAAATTATGTTGTTGAACGGGACGTGGTTTCATTGCGTTTTCAATGAAAATATCGAAAAGTATTTCGAAAACTCACAGCATGAAAGTTTATTTTCAGTTCGGCAATGGACTGGTTCAATAATTTGATGATCCAGTACGCGAAAAGGGTAGACACACTCGCGTTACTCGTGTGAAACGTATCCGGGATTATCGAGGAGCGAGCAAGCGGCTCCAGCGTCACAACAACACTGAGAGTGGTATGCGCGAGCGACGCCAGTGTCGGTGCTGAATCCACCTCGTTTTGAAGTGCTGCATTTTTAATCAGGCGGCTGTCTCGCGCGGGACATAACTCGGCTACGCTACAATACAGCTGGGCTCCTCTCTATTAGGAATTCTAGTTAACGTTAACGTGTCATTAACCGGCGTTCATATAAACTTGTAAATAATTAAAGTGGACGCGACCCTGGCAACAGCAATTGTTACTCATGCGCTCTACCTGATTCATGCGAGTTTGAACTTTCTAAAGTAGATTTTGGACATACACGAATTAAATTGTACTGTCCCGATGGTACTTTTTAATAAATGTGATTTGAACGTTTATGTGTTTTGGCGTATATAAAGTTATAATATAATAATAAACTTATAGGTTTACTAGGAGCTAGGACTCACGGTCCCACAACACCGAGCCCCAAAACAAATATCTGTAGGCCACACAAACATTTTTGTTCCAGTGCGGGAATCGAACCCATGGCACCTCGTTTCACAGTCAGGTACCTACCCTCTGCGCCATGGTGGCTGTGTATGCAGGTAGACAAATCCTCATACAAAATGCCAATGTTATAAGTTGTGTGACTGGTGAGGTGAATGTGAGAAATTGAGTCTATTTTATTTTTCTCAATATAGGTATGTAGGTAAATAAACTTTCACAAAACTTAAAAACCGACAGAAAAAGTCAAACATTATTATAAGCCCTTTGGCGTCGAAGCATTTTGACCGACTTAAAAAAAAGAAGTTACTCTATTCGTCTGTTTATTTTTTAAGTATATAGAAGTATGTTACGCGATATCTCCGCCAAATGTGGATCGATTTTTAAGATTAGTTTTGTGTTCGATAGAGCTTATACCGAAATCAGTCCACACATCTACGAGTTATATGAAAGCACACATAAAAAAACGATAAAGACGAATTATTGAGAACCTCTTTATTTTTTTGGTCGGTTAAGTCTGAACAAATTAACGTTGTATTGTTTGTACCTAATAAAATATTAGTAATCTCTGGTAATGTCCAAATACACCGCAATGGATTCTCACAAGGCCTTTTGGATACAACGATGAAATGATATTGGATGTCACAGAATGTTTTATTGAGCTGGTAAATGTGAGCCTCGGGGGACAACTACGCCGGCACTTTTTAGATAAGTACGAGAGAAAAGAATATACGAATGAACTGCTCGGATTGGCTACTTTATTTTTTGGTAAGTTGTACCCTTTCTAGATTGAGGCGATAAATATTACTTCTTTGTATGATTCTAAAGTATAAAACACACGAGACTTGTAGTAATAATATTGATAATGTTTTACAATATACGCACGCAGTATGTACATATCTTATTAAAAAGTAGCGACAAAAGTAAAATATATTGATTATTTTTATTTACCAGGGGATATATCACCACCTCTTAAAGCAGTATTATTATAATCTTTCTGAGTTTGTTTTGTATGGGAATCGGTACAAGTAAGATTATAATAATACTGCTATAGGAGGTGGTGGTAACCCCCCAGAACTGCGACCCTGCCTAATGGTGTGTGACGACACATAACATAACATGGTGTGTGACGATTGCTTATAAATAGCAGCGAACCTCTTAAATACAAAGTGTTTGATGTTAAGGGAGTTTGGTTCGCTCGTCTTATAATGTGGCTTCAATGTTCTTCAAAGCAGAATATACATTGTTTGGCCGCAGAAATAGATTAAGGCTGAATAGCCGATCTCGATAGATGGCTATTCCCAGATTTACCACATAGTTTGGTGATCACTTATCACTATGTGTATTGTGCATATACGCTGTGATATGAGATATCTATGCAATATTATACAATTTCTGATATAATTATTATGGGTTCACCACCCATAATAATTATATCAGAAATTGTAAACGTTAATTTATATGAGCTGTGCATCTGGAGGGAGACCCTGGGTTCGATTCTCAGGTCAGGACCCGGGCAGGGTGTTTTTCTAACACGATCCCCTGGACGGTTGACGTCAGGCAAACAACGGGTCACAAAAACTAAGCTGAATCCTTTTTGTAACATGCTTGAAAAACTGTGTTGCACGGACCAGAGCCTACATTGAAGTGTAATAAAGGTATGTGGAAAGAAAGAAGAAATTTCCTATAATCACATGTATTTTGAAGTTATTTAAAGCAACAATTGTTTTTCTATTGTTTTCTTTCATTGCCTTTATTTAGTTTAGGGCGTGTTTTTTTGTAAATGGGTATTTTTTCTGAGGGATAATTCTCATGAGGATAAGATGATGAGAATTTCCGAGGAAAATCATCAAAATTATTATTCACTAGATAAAAGATTAAATTATTATAAATAAATGTTATCTGGCTATTGTAAAACCAGTCCTAAGTTGTTATAGAGCACACGAGTAGATCAATCAGATTTTTGATATTAAAAAATGATCCGTCCTAAAGCAGCAGTCTAGTTCGTGTTGCTTTATTTCAGGCGTTGCCACTCCACTCTATTTTCGGAAACAATCCGAAATCCTCGCGTGATGCTGCATAATTTGCTCCTTTAATGGATACTGAGAGGTACGTAAATATGTTTTAAAGTTTTAATTGTTTTAATAAACATAACATAACAAAAGCTTATGCTTATATCCTCTAAGGGGTAGGCAGAGACGACCTAAAACACCCATATTTTGCCGGACATATTTCTGTCTCAGAATGTGATAGATGGCGACAATATCACTTTGCGTGATCCGGATCAAATCCAAGACATCGAACTCAAGACATATACAACTAATATATCAAGGATAATAATTATTGATTTATCTTCAAGACATACAAAACAGTTTTGTTACTTACTCCCAATTCTGTTTTCAATTGTAATGCATGCTTTTTTTCATAGCAGAGGGGGAAGGGATTGGGAAAGGTGGGGGTGAAATGGGCCACCGGAAATCTCACTCACCAACGAAACGCGACAGCAAGCTGCCACTTTTCGTTGGTTTTCTGTGAGACAGTGGTATCTAACCGGTTGAGCCGGCTCATTCATGCTGAAGACGTTACTGTCTATACAGCGTGGCTCTACCACTCAATAACACATTGATATATAAGCTCACGCCTGTACCCGAAGTGGTAGGCAAAAATGAAGAACACCTTCTAGGACATCCACATGTGAGCTTATTTCCGCCCAATTATGTGATATGGGAAAAAATGTGTTTCCGACCTAGGATTTGAAACTATGACATTACAGTTTACAGTTACATTACAGTTATCAGCCTAACTACTTAATAACGTGATTTGTATATTGAAATAAAACTATTTTTACGGATTCTATCACGATTAGGTTTTAATTAATCCGTAAAAATAGTTTTATTTCAATGTATAATATTCGCGTAAACTTAAGAAATCAGTGTGATTTGTATATTTTATATTGCAATAGAATGCGTCGTAAAATATTGTCAAAATAGGTCGCGATTATTGTGCAAAAATCCGCCACAGTACGACAGGATGTAAAACAAAAAGTAATATGAGTAAATATAATTATGAATTAAGGATTATATTATTTATAATCAATAAATAAAGAGTATAATTCTATTGTGGATGAGAACAAAATCGTGAGTGGTTGTCGTCGGTGCGGTGGCGCTGCGTCCGAAGCCAAAGTTCTCCATCATACCTGCGTCACTTGAAAATTGAAAAACTTTCGCAATGCCTTTCTTATGGAAATAGTTCGCGTTTACATTTGAGTGAGTTGTCATTGTACGGATTCACAGTTTCATTCCAATAAAATTGTATTGAGCATCTTCATCTACTGTGCTTACAGCATTTTGCGATTTTCTGCTGTGTTAGGCCATCGTGGATTTTATCATACCTACTGTTTTATTACTAGTTCCATTTGGTAAACTATTAATACTTGGCTTAACACGATGTGAAAATATCGTTATTAATATTTCCCAGAATTAAGGCGTGACACACAAACATAAAATTGTGATTTAGGGCCGAAATAATCTGACGTATTTATTGTTTCGCTATCAAAAAGTGCGCTGATATTTAAAGGATAGCAAAATGCAAGCCCTCGCGATAGCTCGTGTAAATCCGCATGAAATATTGATACAGTTTCGTGTAAACGTGTAACAAATGCGGTAATTTAAGCCACCTGCCGGCGCGTGGCGGCCGCGAGTGCCGCGACCCGCCACCAGCGCCGCGCCGCGCCGCGCTCTGCTATGCACCACTTTTGAACTGCTTACCTTACGTTGATGCTATTTTACGTTTGTCTTCTTTAATAGATTTCTATGATAAACGTATTGAAAATTAATACATCCTTCGATAATTTTTTTTTTCATTGGGCGCATTTCAGAAGGCCCTCAATTCGTCTGTATTTTTACTCTTTATGTATAGTATGCAATATCTCAGCAAAGGGTGTACCTACCGATGTTCAAAATTATTTTTGTGTTCGATAGAGTTTATTTCACGGGTGGTCCCAGATAAATTTGGTCACAATCGGATTCGAAGTCGGTCCGTTAAGTTTTTAAACTTGTCATTATTGAAGTTAGTTTTTATGTTTTGTAAAACCTATATTATAATATTTTTGGCGCCGCGAGTTAGAAGAAAACTATATAAGTAATAAACGATGTTCATAATTTTTTGAGCGCTTCTAGGGGCTTTGTTCAATTTCTTCGATTTCTTACTGCTTGCTCTCGTTTAGTTATATCTTAATCTGAGAGAAGGGTCCTACTCATCGCCTCCGTATTTGTTCTTGATATTTACAAGAACATGTGTTGTATCAACAGTAGTGTTGATTTAGGACTGATATTATTGGATGAAGTGTCTGCAAAGGCTTAACGCTTTGCCATTTAGCTTCTTCGTTATATTTTTACAACTTTTGTAGTAGTCTAGAAGGGTTGTTATTAGGTTAATTTATTAAATAGAATACACGAGAGTGGGTGGGGTCAGTCCAAAGAGTCCGCTAGTAATGGTGCAATCATCTAATGAATGCTTCCGGGCAGATAAGCTTCGATTAAATGGTCTCTTTATTGCGAAAGGAAAGGCGCGTTCCCTTTATGTGCACATTGAGATATCTATTTTAGGGTTCAGATACTACGGATATTCTTGCGAAGTAAAAATATTGAACGGTAATCGAGTTTAGTGGGTCACTTCAATCTGTCTGGTCTAAAATCTGTACAAAATGGCTTTAATGGCAAAATGGCAATTATAACAAAGTGCTTTGTTTTAACTCTATTACCAACCTAGTAATTCTTATACCTTCATTATAATGCAGTCTGCTATTAATTAGAATTATATAACGTATGAATAAATAAATTAAAGTAGATAGAAATATATACATATATGTCGCCTCCTTGGTCTAGTGGCAGCATGTATGGGTTGTGGACCAGGAGGTCCTGGGTTCGATTCCCAGGTCGGGCAAAGCAAATTATCTAATTTAATTTGCCCGGGACTGGATCCCTCATAGGGGGTTGGCGTCAGGCAGGCGGCCGGTCGTAAAAACTAAGCCAAATCCTCTTTGCAACATGCTTGAAAAAGTGTGTTGCGCCGACCCCACATTAAGGGAAAACTAAAAATTAAAACTATTAAATTAAAAATTAAAATTTAAACTAAAACTAAATTCCGAAACGCTGTTTTGAAACATCAATGCTCACTTTGATACTGTTCAAATGTATTCTTTAACACAGTATTCTGTTATTATTGATATTATCCGGTTCAATGTCAATGTTTATTCTTTTAATTTTAATTTTAATTTTAACTTTTAATTTTAATTTTTGTACGATATAATACTTATTGTTTTTTATTAAGTTGTTCTTGATTTTTGTGCAAGCCGTGTTCGCCTCTAATTGTAACGGCATTTAGCATATGTAGGTAATCTTTATACCATTTATTTTTAATTGTTACTTTGAGATAATGTACGTTATGTTGGCGTTACTAAATAAATAAATAAAATAAATAATAAATAAATAAGGGATAAGGGCAGGTAGAAAGAAAAGAAACATATACATATATGTAGACATACACATAAAAATACTAAATAGGTAACAGTAAATAACATAAAACCGGGTAACGAATAGCCAGCCGGTGGTGAAGCAAGTGGTCGCGGGTTCAATCTCCACACCGAATGTTTATGTGACTCCACAAATTATTGTTTTGGATCTGTGTGTCGTGAGACTGAAAGTCTCGTGTAGTTCCTGATAACCACGATACAAGACACGGACCTTTCTGTGACTGGGTGATATTTATTGTGTAATGAAAATGGACCGAATTTTATCATTAATCATCTTAAATATGACTTGAAAAATAACTTGCTATTATTACCACATTAACAGTTGGTAATTGCATAGTATCAATACTAAATCGTTGATAAAGGGGGCCCGGTTAGATGTAAGATAAGTGAGTGGTAGGTGTGTGTAGGTAACACTCCACAATTTATCGCTTGCATATCCTTTCAGCGGGTAGATAATGACCGCAGTAAAACGTTTAAGCACGGAATAACTGCTGGGAGCCGTTATTACAATATTATGAATGGCTTCCCCGCGGCAGCGGTGGCTTGCCTACTGCCTAGCGAACACTGCGCCTTGGTAGGCTCTTAAAAATAACGAAAACTACGTATCTTACGTTTATTGATTTCGTTTTACATTCGACTCAAAAATTGTGTATATGTTCGGAGCAATATTCTTAGATCTTTGTTTTTGATTTGAAATAGCATTTTCACGAGTTTTAAAATAGTATACGAGTGTAACATCAATATAATCTCGTTTTGTGATTCGGCTGTAATACAAAATATTAATTAATATACCTCAAATTGTTCCAGATATACACAAACAATATAACAATCTATTTTCCACGTAGGGCAATGACGTGTCTTGTTTGTCTCGATGCCGAGTTGCCGTCTATTTGCGGATAAAGTCAATCAATCACTGGTGAAATGATGTGTCTATTATAATACAGTACATTTGCACGCATTAATGAGTTACGTGCAGTAGAGTTCTCTCCCTTTCAGCGAGCCTTCCCTGCCGGAGGATGCGAGCTCTGACTTTGCCCCGGGCGGCGTGAGTAATTAGCAACGCTTTCCTTCCGTTCTCCCTACCAGCCGTTATGATATGTGTACACGTAGTTCTCATACTGTCTGACGTATGAACGTGTATATTTTTAGATCATAAATTATATCATAATTTCATATGAGAATTGCACGTCATCTTGGAATAAGATAAAAATAAATTCATATACAAGGACGGTCGTCAACTCAACAAAGAAATTAATCAGTCCGGTTTTCATACGCAAATTACCTCATGTGGGTTTCCATTTTAACGAAATAGCAAAGAGCTTTCATGCTATGAAAAGAGAAAGGATCGTCTAATTTTTGAGAATTCTTTTCTTGTTCATATTCAAATTGTCATCGCCCTTTAAATTCCTCATAATCCGTCCAATTCTGAACCGTCGAGCAGTGCCCGGGTCGCTGTAATCAAGACGGCTTCAGTTGGATTTCATCCCCCATACTAGACGAGCGGACGAATGTTACAATTCATTTCTATAAGATAATAAAGTGTTATAAAATAAACTGAACTATTGCAATTAGCAGGTGCATTACAGGGTGCGATTAAATTAAGTCCAAAAGGATTTGCTCCTGAAATCGTAATATGGGCTTTATAAACACCACTTGCACCATATTAAATGTAGTGAAACTCGACATGGTGTATGAATGTGTTGCACACTTAAAAAACTCATTACAGGCGGCAAGCAACGCGCGGACGAGTGCCGTCTTTGAAGGCCCATGCCGCTACTGCGGTATTATTCCAGATTATACTGGCTTCCATACAAATGAAATCTCGCTTAAACCCACTGCAATTTCGGAACGAGAAAATAAGGCTCAAAAGTTGTTTTACTGCACTCGCACTTTCTAGGAATTCTTTTGATTTAGATGGGGAAGGGATGTGCTTAGGCGTTACACGTCACGTAGTCGCAGTTCCCGTGCAAGCGAATGTATGTAAGGACAAAGATATGTTGAAGTGTATAATATTAGAAATGCTATTAGACGTAGCACCGGAAAGGTAATTTAAAGGTGTTCACGTACTTTACTCAATGTGAAACGGGTTCTAAGTGAGGCGAGGCGGCTCCGAATAACCATTACATATTTAGTTAGTATGTCCCCGGGGACTGCGCTTGCGGTTCGTGCCATTAGCGCAATTGAGCACTAGCCATTGAAGCGGCACCTTCACGTAAATCGGAAGTTGTATTCTAATAACTCCCTTTTGTTTTTTTTATCGATAAAACTCATTGAATTACCTAGCCACACATTAAGCGAAATATATTGCCTATTCGCACGAGGAGGTTAAAGTAAAATATCGATGCTCTGTTGGTTGCGGCTCCGACTCGTATAGATGCAGATGAGCTAACTATTTGTTTTGCCTGATAGCTGGGGCTTGATTAAACCGTGAAACATTTAACGGAGTTCACCTGTTAGGCTTGCATACCTTTGTGGAGTTTCACACTGCCTCTACACAGTCTTTAAAGCGTCCTAATTGCAAATAATGCGATAAAGATAGTTGTTTATGATGCGTTTGATAGTTAATTGTGCTGTGTGGTAATTATGTACACTGCAGAAAGATTTTTGTAATCGCCCAGCAGCAGACACAGGGCAAACGTTCACACAGTGATTAGGACAGATAAATGACGGACATTACTTGTAATGAATGTTTAGGTGGTCGTAATCGCATCGCGTAAAGTGTCGGCGCCATTACTTCACAGCTGCTGTTGCCGAGATATTGCCTCAAGCACCATTTACCGTTTTGGCATGGATTTATTCTCGTACACACAAAAAGGACATTTTTATTTCACAGGTTTAATTGATCTAAACTACATTATTATAAGCGTTGTATTTGTTAAATAATTTGATATCTGAAAATAGGCTGTAGAGTCGTTACCATTTCTGTTTACCTATTAGCAATACATGACGAGGGTGAAAGCAGTTAGCATTTGGTAGGTGTGTCGATGGAGCAGTCACAATTTCCTGCACTTAACAACACAGGAAGCAATTTTGACGAGTCATCAAACGACGGACACCCACTGATGTCGAACCAACGCGACGTCACCCAGATGTCTGTTATTAGTCAATTTGCTGTAGACAAATTTATATTTATATATATTTTGTAGTTATTTGCATGTTTTCTGGGGTGAATTATTCGTTAAATACGGCAATAAAAGGTGTTCGTGCAACTTACTACTTTTGTATAAGTAGTCTGCAACAAAAGTGTACAAATCGTCGGTTGATTCCCGGCTGAGAGACGGCGAGCTCGTCATCAAAGTTTGGGAATTGTGGCCATCTGCCGCTTCCCGCGTCGCTCTCTGATTACCATGGAGAGCTTCGTTTAATCGTTTTATTAATACGCCGACAAATCGTTTAACTGCTACTTCCCTGCCATTCTGCGTTCGTTCCGTCTTCCTGAAATATCCATTTGAAGGTAAGACGTATTAAATTAAAAGTGGATGGAGCTGGGATCTTTTCAACAAGTTTATTTTATGTTTGCAATAGATATTATTCTACTTTTACGGTATCAGTACGGACGATTACATTTTCGTTATCTTAGAGTATTTTTTATTACCATACGTAGATCGACGTGCTCACGTAAGTGGTTTTGCTCGTAGATAATAAATTTGTTCCTATAATTGATGTAATAAATATAATTTAATATTTATTATTTTTTGATTTTGTTAATTTATTATATTGTCGCTGGATGCAGGCCGCTTCCAACAGGTCGATCTGGAAATGTTTGGAGGAGGCCTATGTTCAGCAGTGGACGTCCTATGGCTGATGATGATGATGATGATGATAATTGATGTAACAGTAACTATCATACTTTAGCTCTCACGACACAAGATCAGAAATAAATGGATTTGAATGACTATGGACCGAAATATAGTAGGGTGCAAAAATAGAGACTGCAGTAATTTGTAAATTATAGGATAAAATTAAGTATTGTTATGGAGAGGCTTTTAGACGAAGGTTTTTTTTTCATCAATAGCGAAATTGTTTAATAACAAGCAGCAATAGCTCCGTTGGGAATGGTATGGGCTCTGAGAAGAGTGTCGGAGGTTCGAGACCAACTCCAACATAGAGCATACACTTCTGACTTTTCTATGTTAAGTGTATTTACATTGTGAATTATTGCTTGTTATAATGGTGAATGAAAACATCGTGAGGAAACCTGCATACTCGAGAATT
Organism: Clanis bilineata; assembly: GCA_036417725.1. Lineage (NCBI taxonomy): Eukaryota > Metazoa > Arthropoda > Insecta > Lepidoptera > Sphingidae > Clanis > Clanis bilineata. The sequence goes on along the minus strand of CM071149.1, from coordinate 7,534,044 downwards.
TCCTCCACAAGAATTTGGAGGGTATGTGAAGTTTACCAAGATTAGACTAAGACTATACAAGTCTAGACTAAGGCCTAACCCCCCCTCATTAGTAGAGGAGGCCCATGCCGAGCAGTGAGCAGTAATATTACAGGGCTAATATTATTATAACTAATTAGTCTATAATAATTATTTTAGCAAAGAAGTTACTAAGCAAGCGGTAAATATTCCATACGAGTATCCTGCAGACGGCGCGGCGGACTTGCGACGTAGTTGGTTCAGGTGAGGTCGTCGGTGCACTCGCTCCGTCTCGTCGAACTGCCTGTTATTACGGATCGTAAATAACAGTATTAAAAGCCTCGCCCTGTTTTATTTACAGACACTACGTGTACGATTTACCCTGTCCACATAAATAATCGCAAAGAAATCAGCGATGTACTGCAGGGAACAACTTATTCCGCCATATAAAAATATTGTGAAGATCGGAGATAGGTGAAAAGCGCGAATGGTAGTGTTAGCAATGCTATGTGTGAAATTGACACCCGCGTCCAGGCCCATTGGCCGTGATTGGATTAGGTTCGAAGCGCTGTCGGTGCACTGATGCCGAGCTCAAACGTAAAATTTTACGTGACCACTTTCGAAATGTCGACTTTCGTGACGCAATTGCATACTTGAATACTATCCTCGGGATTTCTGATAGCTCATACGTGCAAGTCTATTATGCAAATCTGGTAAGCTCGCGATACAAATAATGCCTATTAAAGCCAATGTTTACTGCTCAAATTGGTCTGCCGCAATACACTGTCGTATAGTGTAATAGCCATCCGTACGTAATGTCAATTTAAATCGTAATTGTATTTTAAAGTTTGGAATATTTCTTGGGTTTCCTGTACTAAACATAAATCCAGTAATATATTGAAAAGGAATTCCAATTGTACTATAGAGCGGACTGTAGTGAGGCATTACGGCGTCTTTGATCCTCTTACCTTGATGGTACTGCTATCGAAATGTTTTATTCCTGGGTATTGGAAGAATTCCTTGAAGTCATTTTTACAACATATTTTATAGTAAACTTTGAAAGTCAAACATCGTTGTTTTGTTAGGTTTTTACAATTTATTTGAAATATACATATATTTGACGAATAGTCCGAAAAAAGTTTTAGTTTTACAGAGCAAAAATTGGCTAGCTTACTTTCACAACAAGATGTGACTCCCATATTGGGCAACTTGTGCATATTTTAATAGATAAGCTTAGTACACTGAATATTGATTGGCCGGTCAAAATTGAACCCATGATAATGAAGAGCAGATTTCATAGCCGAAGAAGCCGCGGTTTTGTTGACCTTATAAAGCGATAATAAATTTCGCACCAACATCAAATAAAAACTAAAGAACAGATTTACATTTCGGCGTTGAGCATAGGATTATGGTAACAGATGCGAGCCCATTTTAACGTTCACTACACATAATCTATACTTAATACTTGTAGGCAAATTCTTGAAGCAGAATTTATGTGCCATTTGAAGCGGTTCGTGTATTTGGTTGAATGAAGCGGAGACTTATACTTAATGGAAAATAGTCTCTAGCTTCTGTATTCTTATTCCAACTACCCTTATCCCACTCTAATGTGGAAGTTAGCGCAAGAAATTTTCAGGTATGTTACAGAAAGGATTTGGCTTTATTTTTACGAATCTTCTTTGAAGGATAGTTTATCTAATCTTATATTTTATTTAAGTATTAAAATAAGAGCGCAACAGGAGAGAAGCAGGTTATGGAATGAGAGGCCTCATGTTCGACCAAGGTCATTGTAAATACGTACCCAAATATTTAGATTTAGAGTAGTATGGGTATTTAATTGTTTAACCGTATTTTTTTCATACATCCTGACTCTTAATGGTTAATGTATGAACATTAACCATGTTAGTGAGTGTCAGGTGTAATTATTATTAATTTCATTGTTCACATTAGCCCCACACCAGGTATAAAATTTGTATTTTCAAAAGGAAGGGCTAAAAGTTTCCCTAGCTATATGAGCGCGCGCGGCCATCTAAATCTTGTAAGAATGTCTTAATATCCACATCTCATTACACGTTACTTTGAAGAATTATGACTTGGCAGAGTCCTTTATTGGAAATACCTTCACGGGCCTGAAATATTGCTATGTCGTGATGAGCTAAAATTTCTAATTAGAAATTCTTTGGTAAACTTTCTTAAGTTTTTACTTACTGCAACGAACCTAATGAAAATACCATGCTGTCAGTCGCTGCTTTGTGCAAAACGCCGGGTTACCGGTAGGTATGGCGCAAATTATATTAATTAACATGTTACGTAGCTTCTGTAAAATAATGGTAGTGTCAGACATCTATGTTCATCAAGGTTTTATCGTCTAGCGTTTGGTCGCGACTTCGCCCGCATGAAAGTATGTTGTGGGATAAAAAAGTTATTTTCGCATACAAACTTTCTCATCTTTCTCCCCTTTGGGTTAATTTTAAAAGAAAAAGGCTGAGTAGGTACGTGTGGGTTTATAGCAAGTTCTAAGTTTATTTGACTAGATAAATATTGTTTCTCTTTTAAACATAACCATTTCTCTTGACTTCTGTTGGCGGAATATCAAAAAACCTTTCTTACTGGTTAATTATTTCGTTTTAAGGATCTGTCGAAAAATTTTCTAGATACTTGGACATTGAAGAATCAGTCAGGGCACGTAATTTTATACATAGGTATATTGATTCTGTTTGAGCTGAAATATGTACGAGTGTATTGGGAACATACCGGTTAGTTCGTACTGTGTTTGTACAAGAGGTCGATGTTTGGATCGCTCGTTCATTTTTATGAGTTATGGATAAGGTGGGCCCTTGTGTATTTGCTCGTTTTATTTAATTGTTTACTCCTAAGGTAGCATTGTTCTTTTAATTTAGACCACGATAAATATTTATTTCACTTAAAATGTACGCCTAAAACGTGTTTTGCTTGTTGATTTAAATGTCGGCAACACCGATTGAACAATCATTAAAGCATTATTTAAAACTTGACGGACTTGATTTTTCACTATAGTTAAACCGTCTTGTAGAAATGTAATTAGGTACTGTTCAAAACAGTTTTTAAAGAAATTGTAAGAGTTCATAAATATCTGAACTTCTGAAGAACATTTCGAGGTCTATTATGTGATTTGAATGTAATATTTAGGTGAATAGTCGCAAGCAGTTTTCGAACGGAATGCGGGAGCGATACCTTCCTCGTTACCAGTGCATTACACGTCACGGCAAACAATTACATTACCCCTGCATAGTTTGGCAAGGGACCAATGTTGACTGCCACTCGTTGAACACACCTAACTACTTTCTACTGTTATTATACGTAAAAGTTAACTTTAAGATCCTCAATTGACAAGACAAAATCGATTTTGAAATTGCTTATCAGTAGCCCGAGCACGAAAAACTAATGTAAATGTAAATGTATTCGAGTTCGCTGCGCACTGATGACGTTTGGTTAATATTTCATACAAATTTCATAGACGCGCATCGAGTTCGAATACATTTACGGTTGTCAGATTTTTTCCTGCTCAGGCCGCAGTATTATACATCTGGTCAGTACCAGATGTATCGAGTCAGTACTCGGTACTCTGGTACGGACTGCCTTGGTGGCGTAGTTGTATTTCGGTACGACTACCGTCCTGAGGTCTCGGGTTCGATCCCCGGGTCAGGCAAAGTGATATTCGATTTCTCCATATCAGCCCGGAGTTTGGAATTTGTGCCCGATATGGCGATAGGCTCGCCCCCTATCACATCTGGGACGGAACTAAGCGGGTGTACTAGTTGGCTAGTGCGCCTCTGCTAACCCCTTTGGGAATACAGGCGTGAGCTTATGTTATGTTATGTTACATCTGGTACATATTGACTTTCTTGCTTTCATCCTTTCTGCCCTTATCCCACCTTAATGTGGGATCGGCGTTAGACTTTTTCAAGCATGTTGCAGAAAGGATTTGGGTTAGTTTTTACGACCGGCTGCCTGTTTGACGTCAACCCCCATCTGGGGGATCCATCCAGTCCCGGGAAAATAGTATTAGAAAAAAAATACGCCCGACCTAGAAATCGAACCCAGGATTTCCCGGTTCACAACTCATAAAAACTGTCACTAGACCAAGGAGGTGACCGGTACATATTGACTATAAGAGATTTTTCACAAAATATGAATCGAAATATAATATTATTATTCTTTTGTACCTCTATTTTTCTAATGGGATATGGATCCCATATACACGTTGACTAACGATCCGCCTTATCTTTCCCGTGGTAACTATTGTATAATTATTATAGAGGTAGGTACTATAAGTCATCAATATAAACATTGAAAGAAGCGATGAGAAGTAGTAAATTGAAACATTATATTATAAATCGGCTCGTTTTTTACATTCATATAAAAAGTCGTCCGAAGAGACGGTGTTGTCTAAAACAAAGAGATCTTGAAGAAATGGAGGAAATAATTTAGTTCTTTGTGTTGGCAATATCGGGCAAGCGACTGTGCCCGGCAGGCATGATGATATTAATCGACGCAAAGCTGATTATGCAGTTGTTTCTAACGTTGCCTTTAAGGGTTCCAATTCCAGCATTTAGCTATATTGTTCTCTTGTTGATTTATACGCTTCAATGTCTTATTTTAATAAAGTTATAAGATGTGCTGTATTTTTGTCAGAAAAACGATCGATAAGGCTTTTAGTAAATTGAACTACATTTTGGTTGAATATTTCTCGGGATAGGATAAGATTAGTCCGCTCATGGTACAAGTTTTCACTTCCTTTGCTTCGTCTACCTGGTATTACCCTTTTATGTAGTGTAAAGTTCTCTCTGTTCTAAGAAAATTACATAATTTTATTCGATCTTCACGGTATAATGACAAGCATTAACCGTTTAATTTTCGTACCAAAATAGAATAGGGATAAAAAGTTAGACATTTATATTCCCATAACAAAAATAGTAAGTGTGAGGTTTGTAAAGTAAATATTAAATGGTTTATAGTATCTAGTAGTAGGTAAAGCATCTTAATTTTAGATTGAGTATTTGATAATATATATATATATATATATATATATATATATATATATATATATATATATATGTTTTCCTTGATGTATATTTTAAATCTTGTGTTCTTGTTAGTGAAAGAGTTAAAAACTACTCACATTTTACCAAGCTTTCTCCCTTGCCTTGATGTTGGGGAACATCTATCGCCACAAATTCCAACACCAGGCAGGCACTATGTGTTTTTCAGTTGAAAAATACAACACAAATTGGGATTTTTCGACACAGGAATTATACTCAAGACCCTTCTCGGTTTAGCTGGCTTAATGCACACTTACATCTTTATAATGGGACAAAATCATAAAAAGGTGTCTCCAAAGTTATTTACGTTCATGTAGGATTGATCCGTGCAGTATGTGAGCGTTCTTGGAGCAGTTGTAGCGGCATACTCTAACCGCATTGCGAGTGCACACTACACACGGCTCGCATACAGCCGGCTTAAGGCTCCAGTCCTCTGTGACGACGCATCACGCAGCCCTGCGAGCAACGGTACTCGAATGAGACATACATATTTTAGTATTAACCATTTCTTATTTTTTAGTAAGCAGGCAGGCAGATATTTTACTAGGTCCGATAAACGTTCTATATATTCGATACATATACGATTGTATAGTAAAAGTTGCTGAAAACGGCGTAGTTCCTACAAACGATCTATTTCATTATTAAATTTGTGTTATAATTCATATTCTTGTTTATTTCTTTATATTTTGACTTTTAAATTCCTTTTATTACTTATATATTTCTCTCTAATTATGTTTTGATTGCAAGACGGAGTAAATATGAGGTTTGACAATGGACAGTAGGACCTATACGATTACGTGACCATGCAATTTGCAAGATCGGTTCTGTCTACGTCACGCATACTCGAATATCATTTTGTCCAGCACCGTTTACTAAGAGGGTATATAACCGCAATATTGGTATAATGGTACTGTAGTTGAACACTGTAGTACAACTGTAGTTGTTTAGGGGGCGTCCATAAATTACGTGAGGTGTTTAAGGGGGGGAGGGGGTCGAGTCAAATCTCATCTAATCTTACGTTGGAGAGAGGGGGGGTCTCGGCAAATATCACGCAATTTTTTTTCTGATTAAAACAAAAAAAAAATACTATTTTGGTCCATTTAATCCAGATTGTACATGCGTTTACGTAAGAAACTCACATTTTGAAAAATCTCACGTGAGATTGGGGGATGGGGGAGGGGGTTGAATAAAATCTCACGACATCTCACCATTGCAGAAAATTTAAAAAAACACCTCACGTAATTTATGGACACCCCCTTAACTGTAGTAAATAATAAAATATGTAGTGCATTAATCAATTTAGTAGATAAAATATTTTTAATAGCCGCGTTATAATTTTCGATTATTTGTGTTTATTCGTAGATACGTACAATATATATGTAGAGCGCGATTGCGACATAAATGCCAATTGTCGAATTGTGATCCGTGTGTCGGCATTTATTGCATAGCACGTCTGTAATTTGCATACGTTTGAATACTAAGTACCAGCAACCACGACTGGTTTGAAGCTACTTTAATTGAATAGTTCGATTTATGTTTATTACTACAAATTTCTACATATTTTAATACTATATAAATCAAAGGTATTTTTTAATTCGTAATGATATTGAAGCCTTTTAAAACAGCGTAAATAAGCGGTAATTGAAACGGTAACTTTCCTTAATAGAACAAAAATCTGTAAAATAATTTTCAAAATAAGTTTTATTAGACAATTATATACCGATTTCTTATGTTTACGCGAATGTTATACATTGAAATAAAACTATTTTTATGGATTCTATCAACCTTCAAAACGCCGGGCATAAAAATTAAAACAAATCGTGATATAATCCGTAAAAATAGTTTTATTTCAATTTATGAGAGAATTATTAGGGAACTGTCCAACAGAATTTCTACTCAAATCGACAGCAAAGAATATTTTTCAAAAAAAAACTTACGTAGTGGTTAGGTTTATTCGAGATAGGTTCACGTACTGCAATATGCGGTACTATGCAAATGTAATGACTTATTTATGAAGTCTCCAGGCTTTGCATCTTACAAGTACGTGCTGCAAGAATTTGACAGAGCATGTGACACTCGGCAACAATTTACAAACATGCGCAGTGCAAGTTGGAAGTGGAATTATGACGGGAAGTCTGACAGGGTGGGCGTCGCATGTTAAAATTATTTCATATTATTGCCTGGAGTTGTGTTTGGTGTTTAATGTGATATGGTTTTATGCACCAGAACTCAGCGAAGATGGAGAGTATAATGTGGAAACTTTTTATCGGTGATCTTGGTGCGTTGGCTGGCTTTGTCCGGTCGATTCGTTGAATGAAGGTCATCTGAGGGGCACCGCGCTGAAAGAAATTGCCGCCAAAATCCCAGCAGGGCCTTGATATCTCATGGTCATTGTGAAAACTTACTAACTCTATATATTGATATACTTACCTTGACATTGGCTAAATCATCGCAAATGCGTGGAAGTCATTGTTTTTAAAAGAAGAAGTTGGAAGTTGGAAGAAGTTGGAAGTGCGAGTTTTTTTTAAAATGTGTTATGAAAAGAGTGTAGGGGAGGTAAAATTGAAACTGGTGTCATTACTTAGTATGCATTGGGCGGCGCGACGTGTTGCGATTGCCCCCGCGATGGTATCGGGGCTCAGGTCACGTATTCCCAATTGTTTTCTGACGACGTGTATCATTCTTTTAAATCAGATTTCATGATTTATTGCCGCGTCGTACACAGTACTCATGTGAGAAGAAATAATATTTTGCAAAAGTCGCAAGATATATGCGTGTCATTTGTGTTACAAGTTTCCGACTCAATTTCGTGAACGCGAACGATCTCAACCGCGTCTTTAGTATTCATGGGCCTCGTGGAGATATGGTGTGACATTCGCAATTTTTGTATCATTAAGAATTCAGATGTAAGGGATTGTGGGAAATGAATCGTTACGCGGCGTCGCGTTGATGCCACTTGTGACTAGACAGGCAAAGTATTGTGCTACAAATATGGCTATATTCTTCTTAATATAACATAAGCTCACGCTTGTATCCCCGAAGGGGTAGGCAGAGGTGCACTAGCGAACTAGACCACCCACATTTCGCCGAGTTTAGTTTCGTCCCAGATATGATAGGGGACGAGTCTATCGCATATCGGGCACAAATTCCAGACTCCGGGCTGATATGGAAAAATCCAATATCACTTTGACCGACCCGGGGATCGAACCCGAGATCCCCGGACGGTAGTCGTACCGAAATAAAACCACGATACCGAGGCAGCCACTATATTCTACTTACTTCTGTTCTTATCCCACTTCAATTTTTTTTGAGTGAGAGCTACGCCTTGTAGTTTCCTTGGTCTAGTGGTAGTGTATATAGACTGGGAACAAGGAGGTTTTGTGTTCGATTCCCAGGTCGGGATGGGTGTTTTTCTAACACTTTTTTCCGGAACTGGATCCCCCAGATGGAGGTTGACGTCAGGCAGGCAGTCGGTCGTAAAAATGAAGCAAAATTCTTTCTGTAACATTCTTGAAAAAGTTTGTTGCACCGACCCGGCAAATTAAGGTGGGATAAGGGCAGGTAGAAAGAAATAAAAAAAGAAGCCACGCTGTAGACAGTTACGCCTACAGTACGAATGGGCCGGCTCGATCACTTTGATCTGTCTACTGTTTCACAGAAAACCGACGTAAATTGGCAGTTCGTTGTAGTGCTTCGTACGGTGAGTGAGAATTCCGGTGGCCCAATTCTCCCCTCCCTTTATCAATCCCTATTCCCCTCCTTTTAGGTTAACAACATACCCTTGATTCTTTTAATGTCTTGGGTGTGTATTGGTGGAGATCTATTACCATCAGGTGAACCGCATTTACCAGTCTGCGATAAAAAAAGGATCGACGCAAAACTTTTCCAAGCACACCACAAAACTTTATGCTTTAATTATTACTTATTACGTCCGCCTCCCTCCTTGACGGTTTAGGTAAAACATTAATTAAATAATTTACCTTTTACATTAAAAGTACAAATTGTTATCGAGTTTCATACAAAGGCATATCATGTGAATATTAATATTGGTCATCTATTAGCCGTGCCCCCAAAAGTAATCATTTACAAAGTTTTAAATACAGTTTCACGTAGCTATCCATCAAACCGAATGTCAATAATGTATATCAACCATAAAGCGCGTGTAAAGTCAGGGCGTATCGATCATTTGTAAACTAATTTTGTACCTTGTAGTTTCTTTACAGAGTGTTCGATACCAACAATGTAATAGCCTGGCCGATCGAGCTCGCGCGCATTAATATTTGGTTAATACACAAAGCTCACGCCTGTATCTTCGAAGGGGTAGGTAGAGGCGCACCAGCGAACTAGACACACACATTTCGCCGAGCTTAGTTCCGTCCCAGATGTGTTAGGGGGCGAGCCTATCGCCATGTCGGGCACAAATTCCAAACTCCAGGCTGATATGGAAAAATGCAATACCACTTTGCCCGACCCGGGGATCGATCCCGAGATCCCCGGACGGTACTTACAAATGTTATAGACGCGCATCGAGGTAGTTATGATTACCCCATCGCCTCCCGCGATGACCATTCGGTCAGCATAAATGCAGATGCTGTGTTTGCATACTTGTAACTCATGACTAGATAATATGTACAGGGTACGCATCTTTCTCTGTGAACACGTATTCTCATATCATCTCAAGTACATTTAGTAATTAGTACCTAATAGTGTATAAAAGCTCCCGACAGCTCCCTCAAAACTTGACTAGCTCGGTTCGAATTCGATTGTCAAAAGTATTCTGTATTTCTGCTCGCGGCACAGTTGTATATACGAATTTATTTAATAATGCTTCTGCATTTGGACACCTGAGTGAAAACAGAATTCCTACTCGAGCTTAATCCTGAGTGTAGCTTTGTATAACTTTATCGTTGTTGTTGCTTTAGTTATAATGGCTCTCATCGGACTCAGGGATTCATTGTTAAATACAATGTACACATCATGTTTACTTATATAAATTAATAAATTTAAAATTACCTATTAATGGTCTAATTGTTATATAAATTATATGTATTTGATCAATAATAAATATAATAATAACTTCAGGATTACTAAGGTAGTAGTAGAAGTAGTATTTATATTAAACTACAAAAAATAGTGGGCAGTCTTTGATTTTTTTATTCCATTATAATCGCGAAGTGTTAAAATATTTTTTCTGCACATTATATTATGTAACGTACATGTACAATATACGCAATGAGTTTTATTAAGTAGATAAAGGGAGATAACTAGTTGATCCACATGTAGGGATCGTAGTGCGTTGTTCCTGACTTGTACAAGTGTCGGATATGTCCCGCGGCGGATTCGCCCTGGGACCTTGTTTGAGACCCGTATATTACCAACCCCAAACGGATAAAGGCATCCAATGTATATTTTACTGGACAATACATTGTAATTGGCTTTATTTTTGTATAAAAGCCATCTTGGTAAATGCCTTGATTTCTCATTGTCACTATAATTCATCACCATCACAACATCAATGATAAAGACTTTTCGACCGACTTCCAAAAAGGAGAAGGTCCTCAATTCGTCTGTTCTAGTGTTATGTTACGCGATATCTCCGCCAAATGTGGAGGGATTTTCAAGATCCTTTTTCGTTCGATAGAGCTTATTTCAAGGGTGGTCCCATATAAATTTGGTCATGATCGGATAATTTTTGAAGTTGGTCCGTTAAGTTTTTAAACTTGTGATTATTATCAAGTACCCATTTAGTCTTTATATAATATTTTATATTTTTATTACTTTCATGTATTTTTTTTCATCGTTTCTATGTCACCTTTACGTCAAAACGAAGTAAAATATTTTCTGCAACATGCTAAAATAGCCGATCCTGGCGCAACACCCGAATAAAAAGCGCGTAATAAATGCAAGTAAAGACATTCAGATGACTCTTTGAAATAGATCAATGCATCATAAATATAATAAAATACAAAAGGTATATCCAGTAACTCATATTTGAATAATATTGGTAGACTATGGTAGAGAGCAGGATCCAAACACGGTCACATATGGGCCGCAGTTCTCGACCTCCGCAAACCGCTGACTACCGATTCTATTTTGCGACACAAGCGAACGGAAAATATGTTATTCTCAGAGTCCCTTTGAAATATCTTGTCATTGATTTGTTTTATTATAAAGGCGATTTCAATATTTTATTATTATTAAATATTTATAGTTAAACCTACTTAATACCTATACTAAAATATTATGTACGTTTAAATTTTGATTAATTATTAGCATTGTATTGTTTTTTTTATGGTACTATTGACAATGATAAAATTCTTACACTCATATTGTTGTATTTTTGAAGAGAATAAAAGTCCGCCGGCACGTAAATCTAAGCGCTCTCGATAGAGCGGCGTCTTATTTTATATTAAAATGAGTTCATCCCCAACGGAAAGACTTAAAAAGTGATTACTTCATAACTGTCGAAAAATATCTTTTCTCCGGACACAATGTGGAAGTGTTGATGGATTTTATGCAATTTTCAGTATCTATCACATCCAGCGCAGCGATGGCTCGAACCCGTTGGGATTAAGTTCGATCTTTCGCAATACTTACAAGGTAAACAGATTGAACGAGCCACCCGCCCCGAGCTCTAACAATATCCACTATTTTTTTTTTAAATATGTGTAAACAAATAATATTATATTTTAATATAGTGTTTACTTGAAATACTAAATAAATACATTTGAATCCATTATTATAGGACATACTAAGTACTTATAAACATGACCTATAGTTACGTATTTCTCGTTTGGACATACAAAGTTAGCATTTAGTTCAGATCTTTTCGCCCGTGGGTAATTAGTTGTTTGTATGTATTTCCATTGAAGAAAGCCGAAATTCTCCAAGGAAAAGCAAAGCAAAAAGGGTACCTATTTTAAATACTTAAGTATTTTGAATTGTTATTATTATTTTTGCGACACTTATAAAATGCTCTCTAATATGCATTGGCTTCGGGTACAATAGTTAATCCATTTCTGGCAATGCTGGCAAATGAAAGTAGTATTTTTGTATGATAAGTACCTACACTGTGTCTCAATTACTTCTACCACAACAATTAATATTGAACTTTCATAGTATGCATATACCTCTATAGTTATAAATGAAGACGTTATTGTCATGTATTGTACATACAAATACACGTAGGCTCGCACCTGTATCCCCGAAGGGGTAGGCAACGGCTCACTAGTGAACTAGAACACCCACATTACGCCGAGCTTATTTCCGTCCCATGTATAGTATAACAACAGAAATAAACAAAACTAATTAATTTACAATGTTTTTGTAAGAAATACAAATACAATATATAAATACTCGCTGTTTCCAGTTAAGTCGTAAGAAACACTTTCAGACTAACTTCACAATTTTTTGCCCTATTTCAATTTACGATGGAGCAATTTATTTCAGTGAGCAATTGCTCTTTCGCTGTAATGTACTTCGGTCAATATACATTAGATTGAATCATTGCTTACATCGATAAGCATAATAGCTAAATAGAAACGGGACAGCGATAGGGACCGTCTCACTGCATTCGATATAGATATAATTTTTTCTGCGATTGAAAACAAGGATATTTCCATGTTGTGATGATATGTCGAAACGTGCGTGGAATAAATTTTTGTTCATAGAAACCATTTTCAATTTCACGGCTCAATCTTTGTGTGCTCGGGGTGAATATGTAAAAGGGCATTCGTTGGTGTCAACAAAGTGTAATGGTTTCGTGCTAGCGCTCGCTTGATCTATGAGTTAGAATCGAGACCGATTTTAAATTGAAAAAAATATTGCCGGTCTACGCTTGATTGAGAGCTCTATTGATTTTTGTGATATGGTATAGTTTTTGCATATACTGTAAGGGTACTTCGTAATTTGAGTGATGCTATTGTTAATCAATCAGTATCGATTTTATACTACAGCCTCGTACAAAGCTTAGTGAAAATATTTGTGCTATGCGGTATGTAAGAACGATAGTTACCTCCTTGGTCTAGTAGCAGTGTAATATATGGATTGTGGACTGGGAGGTATTGGGTTCGATTCCCAGGTCCGGCAGGGTGTTTATCTAATACAATTTTCCCGGGACTGGATCCCCCAAATGAGGGTTGACGTCAGACAGGCAGACAGATGCAAAAATTAAGCCAAATCCATTCTGCAACATGCTTTAAAAAGCGTGTTGCGCTGACCCGAAATTGAGGTAAAATAAAGCCAGGTTGAGAAAAGAAAGGAAGTAATCTAACATCGATAAAGTTTGAATAAAATTGTATACGTATTAAAATATCGTATCTATTCTGTACGTGTAGCAAATGTTCTCGGAATAGGTAGGGAAGGACTTTTGACAAATTATTTAAGAACGTGTGTTAGGGGACGCGGCCTGTTATTCAGATGATTGATAGTGTTGATAGCAGCCAGAAAAACGATTCCTTTTTAATATTTTCCACAGTTAAACGTTGCTCTTTTGTGAATACAATGCAGTCAACGACTTTTATGGTTTGTACCTTGACTAAATATGATTTTGATATATTAAAATCTCCTATTATATGCAAAGACTTCTATGTATTACTAAAAGTCTCTGGTTATATGTAGTAATGTCAAAGATGTTAGCTGTCTTATTTATTATATTATTCTTTGATATACTACACTCGTGATTCCCCCAGAGGGGGTTGACGTCAGGCAGGCAGCCGGTCGTAAAAACTTAGCCAAATTTTTCCTGCAACATTCTTGAAAAAGTGTGTTGCGCCGACACCACATTAAGGTGGGATAAGGGCAGGTATAAAGAAAGAAAAATACTGCACTCGCAATTCCCATGTAGCATTTTCATTTATGCTGCAAATATTATAATTAATTGAAAATGCGACGTAATATCGAATAAATCACAATCTTTAAGAAGATACGTCGTATTACTTCGTTAATAAAATGCTTTATCCTACTAATATTATAAACGTGAAAGTTTGTGAGTATGTGTGTGTATGTATATATTGTAAGTTACTCTTTCACGCAAAAACTCCTGGATAGATTTTGATAAAATGTTATAGTTATATACATAGATTATACATCAGATTAATACATAGGCTACACACTGACTGCCTCGGTGGCGTGATGGTATTTCGGTACGACTACGGTTCTGAGGTCTCGGGTTCGATCCCCGGGTCGGGCAAAGTGATATTGGATTTTTCCATATCAGCCCGGAGTCTGGAATTTGTGCCTGATATGGCGATAGGCTCGCCCCCTATCACATCTGGGACGGAATTAAGCTCGGTGAAATGTGGGTGTTCTAGTTCGCTAGTGCGCCTCTGCCTACCCCTTCGGGAATACAGGCGTGAGCTTATGTAATACATAGGCTACTTTTATGCCGAAAAATAATTTTCCACGCGAACGGAGTCGGAGATGACAGCTAGTAATAAATAGTTTATTTGGTGTTACACAGTATTTAAAACTATGACTGATATTGTGTCAAATTGGAATCAAAAAGACAAAATCTATGAAATATTTAAAGTAATTTAGCTTCTAAGCATCGTACACACGGGTAACGCACGTGGCCCACTCGGCGCTTATTTCACATTATATGGGGATATCCATCATCTTTATATCGGACCCTGTTATGACAGCCGTGTAAAGGTTGCTGTGGATATTAAGCGGAATTAACAACAGTTTGTGATATCTTTGACGTGGAGTGATGTGTGAAATCATCTAACATGAATTGCCAACCATGCAGATGTAAAATGAGTGTTTGCTTAACAATATTTTTACATTTTGTCATTTGGTGAGCGTTTTCATTTTTATGATTAATACAATAGGAGACGATTTGTTGGAATCATATTTTATTCTAGGATTTTTAAATGTTTTCCTTAACGAAATGTTTTAAAAGCATTTAACAAATAAGTACAACAGTTTGTAATACACTTTTCCCAGAACTTAATTCAGCGAATTTTAGTATAGACATAGTAAAGTAGTTTTTAACAGATATGGATATTTTGCGGTTACAAAAAATAATATCCATAAAAAGCTTTTGATTATGTATAAGTTTTTCATAAACTTATGAACTGTTGTAATATTTACCGCACAATTTCTAATAAATGAAAGAAAAGTAATATTATTACAGAAATGGTCGGGGTGTTTACCGGTGTTGAACACGTGGGCAGCCGAGCCAGAGCGGCAAGTCGGGATCGAGAAACCTGCGTCTCCCGAGGGAAATCAACACAACAATTACATTTCAAAGCTACTTCCAATAACACCCGGCCAGCCTTTAAAACCACTGATGCGACATGTTCTCCATTAATAACAATTCTATACAAGCGAGAGATAATAACAAAACCTAAACAAACGATACTTATCTCTCAATGAAAGGTATTATGTATTAACGAGGCTGCTCACTTCTGTAAGTCGGTTTGTGATAATGCTATGAATATTCAGAGGTTTCGGTTGTCCCTGTGGATGGAACCCTTCCAAGCATAAGAGAGGAATCGCAGATGGAGAGCTTCAAAACAATATGATATTATCGCTGCGTTTAGGCGCTCCTAATAAGATTTACCTCAATATTAATGCGCATCGCAGCGTCCATTATTTGGAGGTATCTAAATAAGCCGCTGTATTCCCTCGCTTTTCATTTACAAACCTTTGATAATAATAGCCATTTAAACGTCGAAGGTTGAGAAGTGGCGAAACTATTATAGTACAATTCTGTTTTGATAATTCTCTACTGTTATACGCGAACAAAAGAGCAGCCCTAATGTTACAGAACAATCGTGTCATACAACCTTTACTTTCATAAAAGAGTGGAATGATTAATTATTATTTTTCCGACCTCTTCAAAACACAGTCTTATTCTTTTAAAGACTTCCGTTATTTTCCGACTCGATGACGGTGAGAGGGTGGTTTTCGACTATAAATTAATATTAAATTACGGATTACAAGCAAAAATATATTTTTGTTCGCATTTTTAAATTCTCCCGTGTTTATTCGATGGGCGGACGGGTTTTTGCAGATTGGAATGTGTTGGTATTGTCGAATAGGTATTTGGTATATGCATGCCGTACCGGTCAGTACGTAGCCGGTATTGTTTTTGTAGAGCGGTCTTAGTGTAGTGGGCGAGCCGGGCGGGCGAACGCGTGAATTCAATCTAGCCGAGCTCACGCGTTGCCGACCGACGCGTCGCTTTGAACAGGGCCACTAAAAGCGAATCGCCGTAAACAAGAATTAACGCCAAACCTGCATCGACCACTGCACTCTCCTTTATGGTGACATGATAAAAGCTTCCCGTTTTGAGTGCTGACGTACACTTCATGCTTACATAATATTATATACCCAGCATAATTTTTATTTCCTATCAACCACTACGAAATTTCCATTTTTATCTTTGTTCTGCATTTCACCTTTTTATAATATTTTTTTTTATATACTGATTTCTTAAGTTTACGCGAATGCTATTCATTGAAATAAAATTATTTTTACGGATTTTATCACGATTTGGTTTTAATTTTTATTCCCGACGTGCCGAAGGCTATGCAGTCTGATGATGTATCATATGTATGTGTGATCTGTATGATATTTTTTACAAATGGAACACAAAACAATATAATAAAATATATCGCATACTCCCATCGACATCGTAAAGAGGAATTAACGTAGAATTGTTATCCTCCACTACGCACCCTTTTATGGTAGTGCGATAACGCAATATCTAGTATGGTTTGATAACGATTGCATCCCGTCGTTTACGTGAGGGTTAACACAAATTGAGATATAGGCATAGACAAGATCCGAGTTCCGACTAATCGAATCAACTATTCATGTAGGTACATGTTCAAACCTTAACAATATAAAACATAAATAAATGGCAACGTTATTAACGGTGTATAGTTTGCATATAAAAAGTTCTAAAATTAGTAATTAGACATATCAGTCTTGTAACGAAGTATTGTTCTATAGCTGAACAAGGTCTTTTTTTACCAAATAAATTAAAGGGTAGGACTTTGTCTACCACGATGTCTGACACATTTTAAATGTACAATGTCTAATGAGACATAAAAATTATCTAGGAGAATTCTGAACTTATATAGTTTTCCTTTATTGTGACATTGAGTGTTAATTACTAACACACACACACACAATATAATGTTCAACGAACCAGCGACCTTGAAAAAAACCAGTAATTATCTATACTTAGTATTGTAAAATTTTCGCAAGTTCATTTATTATTTAGTAAAATATATCAAGGAATAAGTGAAACGTTATAAATTTGGATGACAACGGATGTTTGAATATTATGTAGGCTGTCATAGAAGACGTACGTTCCTACGTTTGCCAGCTTGTGGTTTGGGTCTTGAGCCAGATAGAAATATTACTGTAGGCTAGTAGATACGATAAAATGTTTTACTGTGGACCGGGTTATTTTTTGCTGCATTTTAGGTATGATGCATGTTCTAAAGTTCTGTAAATACTAAATGTCATTTTTTTTAGTACTGCAAGTTATAAATATTTATTAGCAACTCATAATTTTACGCGATATCTAGATGAAAAGAGATTTTTGCCATGTGGCCTTCCAATCGTCGATGTGTTATTTTTAATTCATTATCGAGTATCAGTGTGAATACGAAACCCTTACTGTGTAATTTTAATCTCGCTTGGCGTTGTTTTCCAGAAGGATAGGGACATGAATGCCCACAGAATGTTAAGTGATACCTTGTTAACGAACTTTTAGATAGTTTACCGCGTTTTCATTGTTAGGGGATTTGTTTTCTTACAAAACTGTATCTAAAACTACGAAAATTGGAGATAATAAAATCACACATTAAATAGGTAAATATGATCAATAGATCAAGAGAGTAATATTTCAGTTTTAAATGTTTAATTTAAATGAGTTATTTTGTAGCAAAATCGTTGCTACTTTAATTTGCTTTTGACTTTAATGCGCAATACTACTTTAATTTTTTGTAGAACGCCCATACCGAGGTTTATAAAAACCCACGTTGTTAGGTCTTATATCCCAACTGTATGCTGCCCTTAGTATGTATGAGGCGAAAGGCATCAAAGGCTTATTCACAACACGTCACCGACGCGTTACTTCGGTCGATGCTAGACGTGTCGCCACTCGCCGTAGCACCCGTAGCACGGCCACGTGACGGCAGCACTGCTTTGAGGGTCAATATTTACGATACGGGTTAAAACAATTACCCTTAGATTTGCTATGCACGAAGTGCATGAAAAAAGTAAAAAATATTTAAATATTAAAGTATCCTTCTTCTTTCACACTTAATGTGGAGTCGGCGCAACACACATTTATTGAAATGTTGCAAGAAAATGAAAATATATAAACAATATAATATTTTGGTAAAATATTGTGCTCGCTCAAGCAGAGGACGCAATTTGTCACATGTAAATATTTAAAAAATATTGTGCTGGACTAAATTGTGGTGTATGCCAGCCCTGTATATTAAACTCCCTTAACATAGTTATTTATATCTGTGCACAAGGAAAATAAATGGCAATCGTTTGAAATACTTTCTAACAGCGCGCTTCAATCAATATAAGTAATTAGGTCTAGCATAAGAGATGCGGTTGTCCTTCGAAACCAATTTATTACTTAAAGTTGAAAAGCACGAATCGCGACCGCTCTGAGTGAAAGCTTAAAGTTTCAGTGAGGCAGTTACGCTCCCCTTCCGGACGATCAGCGTAAATTATTCCCCTAGAAGAAATCTCTAAGGGCTGAATGACGGATAAGGGACGAGTCGTTTTATTGCCTACACCGCGACCGGCTCGCGTTTGTAGCCTTTAAAAAATCGACCCCCAAATGTTAATTGAGGGATAATGTTATTCAATACTGAACCGCCGTTGATTTAATTACTGACCCGAAAGAAAAATGACGGATAACTGCAAAACAATTACTTTCATCGACAGTATGCTAATATTGTTTTAAATAAATTTTACCACATTGTGATAGGAAATGGCGAGCGATATTCTAATAACCAGTATCCTAAATCGTTTAGCTATTCTCTGTTCTAAATGGTTTATGGGTGTAATTTTCCGCGGCTGAAAGGCGTTATAAGTGATAATTAAAACTCAGTTACTGCAGCTGTTACTGGCATCATTTTAGAGTTTTAATACCGCTGCTACGATAAAAAGGCTATGTAAAACCCAGCTCATGTTAGTTAGCCATATTTGCAACGTATCCTCAAATAGGTAAAACTAAAATAACAGTAAAACTACAAACAAATGTAATGTAGCTGGCTGGTGGCGTGTACACCATACACACAAAGATGCACTGTCTACCTTGACTATTTGATAAATGATGAATAAAAAAATATAACAAATACATAAATATTTTCAAAACCGTTACATGCGAATTGAGTCGAAACGGCGCCCGCTATAATTATTATGATAACGATGGTGACAATGTTGATTAAGATGGTGATACGAGAATTGAATAAATTTTATAAGTCCATCTTATTTTGATTGCCTGTGCACGTTGTCATCATACATTACACATATAATATTATTATGCTGCATACGTGTATTAATGTTTTATTTTTAAAGAATGCGTGTAGATATGTGGGTGGGCTTCCATCGCGTCCTTGTCGCAAGTCACAACCGGAGCACCGGCTGGTGCTTCCTGTCTCGTGCCTTTTCGTACGCAGCCATGCCTGTAGCGACAAACGACTCAAAAGCCTAACTACGTAGATGCAATGCGCTTAAGGTATGTTCAACCTTAATACAGTTTTAATCTTTGAGAGATGTACATAATCCGTTTACTAAAAGGGATTTCAAAACTCGTTTCCCTGACATAATCGACACGAATTTTTCACGTATATTTCTTTCACTCGCAAATCCAATTTAATTAAGGCGGGGAACTCGCGGTTAAAATCCTATTTAAGCCGTTTTTATTACCACCCGTCGGGCAAAGACGGTTCGCCACTGCGCCTGAAGAATTTGAGCGCTCGCGAGGATTTCCCGGCTTTTATCTTAGCAGTCCTCAGTAGAATGGTAAACGATCTCAATGCAGATTATTTATTTTAAAGTCGATGTTTATTGGTATACGTCATTTGTTTATGTTAAAGAGTGTCTTTAACTGTCTTTTGCAACTAAATATTTGACTTGTTTAACATGGGTATATACATGTTTGATTTTATAATAATTTTAACCGCAGTTCCGTACAACTTGAAACTTGTGTATCATCTTAATGAACGTAAATAAAGATTTCTCGCAACGTTTTAAATGAGTAGTTGCGGGTTTTCTATTTGTTAGTAGTGTTTCATAGTTAGCGAGTGAGAAGTAATGCGATTTCCGAGCAACAAACTCTCGCTCACCTTAGCCGTCGGCTCGGGGGATCGAGTCTCTCGGATGTTTACCCTCAATTCAGAAAAGATCTAGCTAATCCGGCCGCTCCCAGTGGAGTCTGCTCTCTTGATATGTTACCCGGATTTCTGCCCTTTTCGCATTACTTTGGCGTTGTTACCTTTGGTAATTGCAAATTGCAATTAAGGATTGGCATAACATGTTACGGTAGTTACTCTTTAGTAATCAATACCTACTCATAATAATTATTATATGGTCATATATTTATTGCAATTTTAAAAATAAAAATAATTTAGACAGGCTTATCTAAAAATGGTTGTGGATTTTGTACATATTTATTTTAAAACAAAACATTGTCAATAACCAATATATACTGTACTTAAAATACCGAAGAGATTTCGCTTTTCACGAAGCATTGGTAAGAATTTGAACTGGGGCCAACGGCGCCGTGGTAATGATCCGAGAGTGCATGCATAATTTACCAGCAAAGAGCTTGTTTTGTAATGTTATTAGTTGGTAATCTCGCCGGAAAACAGCTAACAATATTATTTTCCGCCCGCTGCAATATTAAAATAATTTATCCCCAGCCAGACTAACGATCTATAAGACATTATTTTTCATGATTTACATTGGATAATTTCAATTCTGTTTTTTAGCAGACAAAAATATATGCATCCACTAAGCAAGTTGGAGCTGCACAATATGGATTAATAATAATAAAAAACAAATTATATATAAAATTTTATATTTGGTTATCATATTAATATTAAAAAAAAGAAAAAACAGGTGTGTCAGGATGGTAGCTTGTGGCGCTCAATTGTCTCTATCTACCCATGGGATGCAGGAGATAGGCTCGCCCCCTATCACATCTGGGACGGAACTAAGCTCGGCGAAATGTGGGTGTTCTAGTTCTCTAGTGCGACTCTGCCAACCCCTTCGGAGATACAGGCGTGAGCTTATGTTATGTTATATACAAAACATATGTAGGTAAAGGTGGACTTAATGCCAGAAGAATTCCCTACTAGATACAATAACTAATTACTATATACATTTTCGACCGACTTCTAAAAAGGAGAAGGTCCACAATTCATTTGTATTTTTTTAAATGTATGTTGCGTGATATCTCCGCCAAATGTGGATCGATTTTCAAAATTATTTTTGTGTTCGATAAAGCTTATTTGAGTCCCATATATATTTGGTCACGATCAGATATGAAGTAGGTCCATTAAGTTTTTAAACTTGTGATTATTTTAAGAACTATTATTACTTATATATCTACTTCACTATTAGTAATTGTTGAATGCAAAAATCTATAGTGAGTAGTGAGACGCCTTAATGTTTTTTCAAACAGATTTGAATACTAGAGTAATAAAACGTCAGAACTAATCCTGTGGAAGCGATGAGCGAGAAATAACTTCGGTCTGACTTTGCAATGATAATTTAATCATGATGTAAGTAGACGTCTCTTATTATTGTCCCGAAGACAATAAAATAACGGGAGATTGCCAGCATAACGTGAGATACTTTAAATGAGTTTTATAGCAAGCTTTATAGCTCCCATTTAATTGTAATACAATTACGTAATGAATTATGGGACGTCATTTTATGAAGGACGTTGATTTCGTTATTATTTAAGTACAGATATTACACAAACATGTTTTTTATTTATTTTATTTTATGTATAATTATTATTTATCTTTATTTATTTGATAACATGATTGGGAAATTTCATGGCACGGTTCGTTATAATCATATATAACGCATTACTTAGTTTTTATGTATTATGACAGCCTCCGTGTCGCAGTGGGCGAGTAGCCGGCTGTGAAGCGAGAGGCCGCGGGTTCTATTCCCGCACTGAGACCAATATTTGTGTGGCCCACAGATATTTGTTTCAAGACTGGGTGTTGTGAGACCGAAAGTCCCTCATAGTTTCTGATACCCACGATACAGCTATACCTAGTGTGGGGTCTGGACTAGGTGTGTGACTGTTGGGTGTATTTATTTATTTAATTTGCTATGCACTCACAACACATCGGGTTTAGGATATTTATTTGTACCTATATTAAAATTTATCATGTAAATCAAATATCGCAATATTCTATTGAAATGTAATGTAATTAGTATAAAATTAATCTCTGCACAAGAGTTAATCACGTGTTTATATTTTGTTTTCAATTATATGAAAGCACTAACACTAATGACCAACAGTTAAAACAAATATTAGCGTAGTTGTACCAAATCAATATGAAATGCACTTGAATAGTATATTTGTGAAGAGATGGTAAAGGGAATGATTAACTTGAGCTAACTGGTAGGTAATCACGTACTTAAACATATTCCTCTGTGTGCAGGTCCTTCCAGGGGACGGTTGTAGGGGCTATGAGTCCCTGATAGAATAATCATAATATTATGCCAAATTGTTACACTAAGTGTTGTTATATTGTTTTATTTTCAATGTACTTTGTAATATGTGTGTGGTGTACAATAAAGAGTTATAATCTAATCTAAATAATCTAATTATGTGTTTATGTATATCATAATATTATATTAAGGTAAGGTTCATATTTAACGCGTGAAAATGGAATATTAATAATAGGACAGCCGTCTACTCGTAAACAAATAGATCAAACATATTTTTTACGTAGGTACATACATATAGTACAAAATACTTATAACATAGCATAACAACATAAGTCGCCTCCTTGGTCTAGTGACAGCATATTTGGGCTGTAGACCGGGAGGTCGTGGGTTCGATTCCCAGGTCGGACAAAACGAATATTCTAATTCAATTTGCTCGGGACTGGATCCCTCATAGGGGGTTGACGTCAGGCAGGCAGCCGGTCGTAAAAACTTAGCCAAATCATTTCTGCAACATGCTTGAAAAAGTGTGTTGCGTCGACCCCACATTAAAGTGGGATAAGGGCAGGTAGAAAGAAAGAGCATAACAACATAAGCTCACGACTATATCCACGTAAGGGTAGGCAGAGGCGTACTAGCCAACGAGTACACCCACATTTCGCCGAGCTTAGTTCCGTCCCAGATGTGATAGGGGGCGAGCCTATCGCCATATCGGGCACAAATTCCAGACTCCGGGATGATATGGAAAAATCCAATATCACTTTGCCCGACTCGGGGACCCGAGACCTCAGGACAGTAGTCGTACCGAAATACAACCACGCCACCGAGGCAGTAATATTTATGAAATAATGTCGGCGATAAGTGGTTGTTCTATTTCTCTAGTTCGTTCTGCCTACTCCCTAGTAGGTAGTAGGTACAGCTACATATATGTAAGTATATATAAATATTATGCTAACCTAAAAGTTGAACATCAATTGGATGTGTAGTTTTAACACTACTTTGCATTAAATATGTTAGGCGATCGGAGTCAAAAGTACGACACAAAACAGGCCAAATAAATTTAAAATTCTTTGTTACGTTTCAAGAGGCTTTAAGAGGATTTAGCCCCCATTAGATCGAGGACTGGATCCGTCCTATGCTGTGCTTGTCAACAGCCAGTGGCACAGATGCGAACCTCGTATTCAGTGCCACGCATCGCAACTGTCGTCCGTTTGCACGAACTGAGTACACAAGTTCCGTTGTTGGTTCCTCATTAGTCAATCCTGGGTGGGTTGGCTAAGTCTATTTCTGTGTACATACGAATGAAAGGTGATCTTTAAAGGGGCTAATTCCGTTGGTTGCCGGATAATGATGAAATGTAGGTTTGCTATTAAGGATTTTTATGCTATTATGCTCAGCATGGATATTGTGTTTTACGTTAAGGAATATTATTATTATTTGGTGGTAGTATACTTGTATGTATTATAGTCGCTTCCTTGGTCTAGTAAACCGGGAGGTCCTGGGTTCGATTCCCAGATCGGGTGTGGTGTTTTTCTAATACTATTTTACCGAGTCTGGATCTCTCAGATGGGGGTTGATATCAGGCAGGCAGGCAGTCTTAAAAACGAAGTCAAATCCTTTTTGCATCATGCTTGAAAAAAGTGTGTTGCGCCGACCCCACATTAAGGTGGCATAAGGGCAGGTAGAAAGAAAATCTAAACTTGTATACAGTATGTATGTTTGTATGCTCATAGTTGTGAGGTCAAGCAAACAAATGAAGTGCTCGGGATTAAATCTGGTCTTAAAAGGCTTAATCGTATCCCATCATGGGATGGAAATAATATCGACCGGTGGTGCACCTAGCGCATTACGTTTATTGAAACTTACAAAAAAACGGTTTTATCGGATGTTTACGTTATAAAGTAAACCTATGTTCCAAACGACATTCTAGCCTTAGTCGTTTTGTGTGTGTTGATACTCAGTCAGAACAAACGATTTTATAAGTAGAAATAAGCTAACCACTTTAGTGTAATGTTATCTTTCTGCTTCATCGTCTTCTCGCAAACACTTTCAGAATTCGACTAAATAGCAATAAGCTATTAGCCGTTGAGTATTGCTCAGGGCCAGTAATACACTGAAAAGTAACCGTAATCAGTCGGGGCAGGGTTAAGATTGCTCCACCGAGTGCATTAGCTTCGAGACAATTGAATTAAAACAACGATATCTAGAGAGTTGGCATTGTACCAATTAACTATCTTCAGTGCTATTGAGTTACCACCGTACAATTTACGCTTTTAGCTGCAAATGACTGTATTGATGGTCTATTCAGTTTTGTACGCGTTATTGGCAGACTTTAGTACGCTATTTCCGTTGTGCATATGAATTAGTTGAGGTTACCGGGTTAATTAATAGGTACTTACGAGTAGGAGCCTTGTAAATGAATTTATTATAAAAAAAGGAAGAATTTTTCAATTCAGAAAATAACCCACATTGAAAATTGTACGACCGATATAGACGAAAATCTTAAAGATTTACTTTTACGTTTAGTGTACATTCTATTAGTCTTTCTATTAACGTTAAAGTTTGTGAGTTTGTGTGTATGTTTATTACTCTTTCATGCAAACTGAACCATGAAAAAACTACTGAAAAGATTTTAATGAATCTTTACATTTATATAGTTTATCCATGACAATAACACAGGCTACTTTTTATCCTGAATATTGCTGGCATAAATTTTCCCACCGTTATTCTGTCAAAATATGTATAAGACTAACAAAGTCACAAATAAAAATCATTGTAGTTAGGCTATATAAAAAACTAATTTATAAACTCTACAATCAAAAAATAAAATGGTTATTTCTGTTTCACTGAGTAAATCTGCGATATTATTATAATGCTCATAATGAACAGCCATGACACATAGCGCGAGTTTGACACAATTGCAATCACTGATACACTGCAGATAAATTCTGAATGTATGTAGTATTAGGTAAAGCTAGCGGTGTGTGAGTTCACACGTTTGTTTTCATTTGAGTCTTCAGCCGCGATACTCGACAGGCTAAGGAAGCTCGACGCGGCCGTGGCGCCGCATGTCGCGTGCAGGTGATAAATCGCACCAAGCCATCACTTTTTACTAACGAGACAAGGTGTCGTGTGCTGTCGTGTGCCTGCTTGCAAACATATTCAAGTAACGATTGTTAACGCCAACTGGGGTTTTGTCGCTTTTACATGTCAAAAAGTTTCCCAGCCTCGGCCGGGGAATTGTCGGAATGTTTTCGTCCGATTTGGGGAATGGAGATTTTTCAGCGCGGTTCAGTAGGCGCCGTGTCGTACAACTGCACCGATGACAATAAATATCGGACGCGGCGAGCCGTGAAATCGAATAGGCTCCGTCTGTGAGCGCTTTACAATCAGCAGCCGTGAGCCGGCTGTCGTGTCGCGAGCCTTTACCCGCCCGCCCAACGCCGCCCAACGTAGCCCCTCGCCATAACTTACTGACGTTTTGATGCATAAAACCTTATTGTAGCCTCATTACTTCAATTAATCACTCATTTCATTCTTAAATTGTGTAGAATTATAATACTAAAACTACTTTTGCTTCCTTATATTGAAAGCGGATTATCAGTTTCCAAAAATCAATAGGTACGTAAAACTCATTACATATTTATCCAGTGGTATTACAATAAGAACGACCGAATACGTACATGTCTCAAGTCTCAATACATTTTAAACATTCGCACGCAGAGTGTTGGAGTAATTTGCGGTTGACGCTCCCCCCGACGCCCCGTGTGTCCCCTGACGCGTGTTCGATTAGAGTACAAGTAATTCCGGAAAGGAAATTGAAATCTTAAAGCAATGCCCCACGGACTTTATGTTTCTGTTCTAAATGAAGAATAAAATGAAAAACAAATAAGTACATCACCCTCAACTTTGCGAAATCTTTGTGCTCGAAAAACGAAATGTCACACTCGATCGTGACGTATTTGTATTTATATTGTGCGCTTGTTTATATTTCAGTAATCTTTATGTTAAAAAAATAGCAAGTAAAATTTTCTGAAAGTTAAGTTTCGAAGTAAAATTAAAAAGCTCCACCATTGTGAGTTTCTAATTTAAATGTTTCCATACATTTGGTTCTTTCAACGATAGTTTAAAGCTGCATTCACAAACAGTGGTAAAGTAATCGGGTGTGGAGTAATGAACACGAGCCCGGGGCCCAGGAGTTTAATTTTCCTCTTCCGCGCGGCTGTCCCGGCCGGCCTGCGCTCATTAATGCCGCGACAATACCTAGCGCCTCATCATTTGCACCGAAGCGATGCGACGCGCCACGCGGCTCGTCGCGCCTCGCCGGGTTGCCTTCAGCTCACGTCACATTCCAACAAACAAAACTTTTCCACTAATGAATAGAGCCCTTGTTAGGCATTAGAATGTATTTAATATTTAACAGACTTCAAAAAAAGGAGGTTATCAATTCGACCCGTATGTATGTAATATCATCAGAATTGTATAATTTTCAGATATCTTAGTCTATGTGGGCTTCTGAACAATTGTTCCAAATTTCATAAGTGTGTGTATGTATGTATGTTTGTCCACGTATTCCTCGGAAACTTTTAATCGGATTTCGATAATTCTTTTTTCGATTGATATTTAGATTTTCATTTAAGCAACACGATTTATCTTCTGTTGTCTGATAGATTAACAAACCTTTGTGTGAAAAATATGTGAGATTTGTAGATTAAGATGGGAAACACAAGGTTCGCAGAGTGTGTATTGGTGAGTAGATATCCCCGTCGTCGCAGTGATATGTAGTTGGAATTGGAGCACGACATTAGACTCATGAATGAATCATAGTGATAGAGTCCCCAGACCCCAAGCGGTCGTATTCGATTAGCACGAATAATTCCGAAAGGGAAATTGAAAAGCTAAAGCGATGCCCTGAGGACTTGCTCTTTCTGTTATTTGCGGCTAGCTGCCAACCGTTGCGCAGAATACACAACTAGATTCACTTAGCCAGCTCTATTTATGAAAGTTTTATATTTTTTTGCTATCTTGTTACATATTAACAATGGAACTTTTAATGGAATCTTAATCGTTTCATCGTTCGAGTGTGAATGCTAAGTAACCAGGTCTATGAGGGATTCAACTTTTAAAAGGATTTTAGAACCATATTTTGGTCAAGTATAGACCAACGATAGATAAAGCCAGAATAGATAGATCCTTAATTATTTTTTTTGCATATGGGGAATAATATTTGTAGGGTTGTTCAATTGCCCCTTTTGATTTACTCGTTTTCATTAATCATTTTAGATCATACTTTTTTATTAAATGTAACGTGGGATGACATAAGTGACGCTCTTTAAATATAAGCTTCAGTATTTTGGTAAGAATAAATAATTTTACAACATATAGATCTGCCAGTTGAAATTTAATATTTAAAGTTAATGAAAGGTTTTGTTCAGCTGTTATTCGTTTTGTCTTCGAACCTAGTTGTAAACATTAAGTAGTTGTGGACGGGTCCGTTCGGTAATCCGGCCTTAATTAGCAGTTGGTTGAGCGCTGTGGTGTGCGAACATACAGCTATCCGCGATCACCAACATGTTCGCCAATTTTAATTTATGCGATGTAGACAAAACTATGTATAGAGCCACATTGGCTATTTTCGTGAATAATGAAACTCATAATTTTAGTTGTTTGTCATTAGGTGATCCTGAAATGAATAATAGTTCCCCAAGCTCACTGCTTTATAGGTATCTGTTTCAAGGAAAGTCTACTATCGCACTCCAAAAAATTAGTTTTATAAAGGTTCAGTATGACTTAATTATTTCCAAAGATTATTCCGCATTACACAAAAAAGCACCTTTGTATAATAATTATGCAGGTACATAACTAGTATAAGTATAGTACAGGTGACTTTGTAGAGCATTGTCCAGCTCTTAGTTAGGTTTTTATAGCAGGGATTGGCAAACGAGCAGATGGGTCACCTGATGGTAAGTGATCTTCACCGTCCATAGACACCCAAGACACAGAAAGAATCATGGGTGCGTTGCCAACCAAAAGGAGGAAATGGAAGAGGAGGGAAAAGAGATTGCGAAAGTTAAACTTTTGCTTACTGAATTACATTACTGGGTTATTATTATATTGTCTCTGAAGTTAGTTATGACATTGAAGTCAAGTTCGATGAACGCTTTGTCCGTTTCATTTTGCGTCCGTATAAATGTAACGGAATAACGTGTGCCGCACACGATCTGGCTTTATCACGCTGTTGCCGGCTCACTGTGGCCTGTGTAGTGTGTACTGCGACTTCATAATTACCTGAAGAACAAACTCCACTGATAGGGTTTTGTACGGTTGCCAAATTATTATACGTTTATTTGTTAATTGTATCTTATGTGCTAACAATTTGATATTCTGGGCTGTGTAATTACCATGGAGTATACTTTAGGATATACACGTTATGATGATTAGGGCAAATAGCAATGATTGTTTTCAAAATAATCTGAGTATAGTAGAGTGGATTATAGAGGTAGTAACTTACTAGTTTCGGTTAGTATCGGAGAAAAATATTTTTGGAGTGGAAATTCCATTATTGCTGAGCTTGCAATATATTTTTTAAATTAATTATTATTATATTGAAATATTAAGTTAATTCCGTATATGATGTCTTATTGCAATTATTTATATTTCTAAATTCGTACACTAAGAACCAGTAAAAAATGAATGTACACTATATTGCATTTAATTGGTATGTGTAATGCAGACTACGTTTAAATAATTAACAAGCAATCTCAAGAGAATATACGTATTGTACCAGATCTGTCTTACTGCTGCTAATCCCACTCTAATTGGTGGTCAGAAGACTATTGGACTTGAAATGGCAAAGCCAATGCAATTACGTTCCGGGACAAAGGCATTACACGACAACGATAATTATATTAACCATCTATTTATTTCACACCATTTAACCCTGTCTGTTTATGACACACACTTGTATTGAGTAAGGTCATTGTTTTGAGATACTTCTGAATAACTATACGCAGTAGTATTTCATAATAATTATGCGTGATGTAAGAAAAAACTATTTTCATGAGTTAAATGTGAATGATTGACGTAAAATTTTTTAAAATAAGATATTAATATTTTACACAATATTAATTGTTATCAGTCTTGGATGGCGGTAACAGTACTGTGTAATATCTTTGGATACTGGCGAACCATGTCATGGTTACTAAAACAGTGGTTAACATTATTATAGTCTTAATAGATTTTTTTTATAGCAGAGACTGGCAAACGAGCAAATGGGTCACCTGATGGTAAGTGATCTTCCCTCCCATCGACAGATAGTGGTATCAAACCGGTCGAGCCGGCCCATTCGTGCTGTAGACGTTACCGTCTACGGCGTGGCTCTACCACTCACAAAATAAATAATTTCAATGAATCTCTGTATTCATTAATTCTAAATGCTTGTTTAATTTGTTCATTTCCGGTCGAAACACATTTCTATTTACCTTGTCACAAGAAAAGTATTCAACTTTACCTTACAAAAAATATCGAAGAAGATTGATAGTGCGGAGTTTACAAAGCTAAAGAACGAGAGATATCAAAAACCGAAGTTTGCTTTACATTCCCCGACACAATATAATCCGAAGTAAAGTCATCTTCGACATAAAAGAAACACATCTAAATTCTTAAGGGGAAATATTACTTTGCAATCGCGAAATTCTTCGCTGAAACAACTCGTGGGGAGGTAACGTTCATTTCGATAAAAGACAAGCAATATTCCGTGCACAAAGGAAAGCACCCGATATATTCAATGCAGTGACACAAGAAATGGCGGCACAAAGCGGTAACAAAGCTCATATTGAGAGTTACATCAGCGAACGCCAGTCTGGCCTCAGACGGACCTGTCGATCCGAACAATTGCTAACAAATATGTATTTTACTTGTGCCTTTTACTAAACTAATATCAATAATGTTTTGTAGAAATAAAACTATTTTTACGGATTCTATCACGATTTGGTTTTAATTTTTTTTCGTGTCAGTCTGACCCGTGACCACGAAGGCTGCAAAGCTTTCGAAACGTCGGGCATAAAAATTAAAACCAAATCGTGATAGAATCCGTAAAAATAGTTTTATTTCAATGAATAACATTCGCGTAAACCTAAGAAATCATTAAATAATGTTTTGGTTCTGGTTTTATAATCACTTTTTAGTGGCAATAATGACTATATAGTACGACTTAGAGAGCGATGTGGCCCATCCATTGATTGCGGAACAGGTTCCGTGGCGGTCAAGTAGCCGGTGGTGAAGTCAGAGTCCACGGATTCGATCCCCGCACTGAGACAAAATATGTTTGTGTGATCTACAAATTAATGTGTTTCGAGTTTGAGTGTTCTGGGACTGAAAGTCTTTCGTAGTAATCATAGTTCCCAATACATAAGACACAATGCATGAATACATACATACATACATAGACTCACGCCTTTTTCCAATAGGGATAGGCAGGGACAACGGATTTCCACTTGCTACGATCCTTACACACCTCTTTCGCCTCATTCAGTCTCATTACATTCTTCATGCATGCACGTCGGTTTAGGATACTTTTAACTTGACCTTTCACGAGTAAATCTCTGACTTGGTCAGAGAATGTTCGATGAGGTCTTCCCCTTCCAACTCTACCATTCACACATATACATGAATACATGAATCTTCATAATAATAAATAATATTAGCCCTGTAATATTACTGTTCCACTGCTGAATTAACAATGAAATGAAAATTTTCTAACACATTTTTAATGACTGCCTCGGTGGCGTAGTTGTATTGCGTGTGCGGTACGACTACCGTCCTAAGGTATCGGGTTCGTTTCCGGGTCGGGCAGTGATATAGAGTTTTTCTATTTAGTATCAACTCGGAGTCTGGAACTTGTATCCGATGGGCGATCGGTTCGCCCTTTATCATATCTGGGACTGAAATGAGCTCTGTGAAATGTGAGCGTTCTAGTTCTCTAGGCGTGAATCCACATATGTACGTAAATGTTAATTAACTAAATTATGCAAGACATAGGTATAATTCCTGTGTTAACGTAGTAGTACCTATTAGTTAATCTGTGCCCGTGTCAAGTAGATAGGGAAAGTAAAGGGCAAATCAAACTTAGGCACATGTATCTATACTAATATTATAAAGCTGAAGAGTTTGTTTGTTTGTTTGTTTGATTGAACGCGCTAATCTCAGGAACTACTGGTTCGATTTGAAAAATTCTTTTTGTGTTGGATAGCCCAATTATCAACGGTGGCTATAGGCTATATAACATCACGCTATGACCAATAGGAGCGGAGCAGAAATGAAAAATGTTTAAAACCGGGGAAGTTGATATCTCAGAAACTACTGGTTTGAATTGAAAAATTCTTTTTGTGTTGGATAACCTATTTATCGAGTATGGCTATAGACTATATAACATCACGCTTTGATCAATAGGAGCGGAGCAGATATGGAAAATGTTGCAAAATCGGGAAAATTTATATCTCAGACAGAAACTACTGGTTCGAATTGAAAAATTTGTTTTGTGTTGGATAGTCTATTTATCGAGGGTGGCTATAGGCTATATAACATCAAGCTTTGACCAATAGGAGTGGAGCAGAAATGAAAAATGTTGCCAAATCGGGAATAAATTATATCTCAGACAGAAACTACTGGTTCGAATTGAAAAATTCTTTTTGTGTTGGATAGCCCATTTATCAATGATGGCAAGAGGCCATATAACATCATAGGGGCGGAGCAAAAATGAATAATGCTGCTAACGGGGAATTTTATATCTCAGAAACTACTTGTTCGTTTGAAACGTATTTTAGTGTTGACCGAGGGAATGAATGGTAGGGTGATTAAGGGGTGACTGATGGGGTGATTGATGGGGTGACTGATGGGATGACTGACGGGGTGACCGACGTGAGGAATGACGGGGTGACTGACAGGCTGACTGATGGGGTGGCGGACGGGGTGTCTGACGAGGTGACTGACGGGATGACAGCCGGGGTGACAGATGGGGTGACCGACTGGGTGACAGACGGGGTGACAGACGGGTGACAGACGGGGTGACAGACGAGTGACATACGGGGTGACGGACGAGTGACATACGGGGTGACGGACGTGGTAACAGACGGGGTGACAGACGGGGTGACAGATGGGGTGACAGACGGGGTGACAGACGAGGTGACAGGTGAGACGGGGTGACAGAAGGGTGACAGACAGGTGACAGAACGGGTGACAGACGGGTCACAGACGGGGTGACGGACGTGGTGACAGACTGGTGACAGACGGGGTGACCGACTGGGTAACCGACTGGGTGACAGACGGGGTGATAGGCGGGGTGATAGGCGGGGTGACAGACGGGTGACCGAAGTGGTGACAGACGGGGTGACAGACGGGGTGACAGACGGGATGACAGGCGGGGTGACCGACGGGGTGACCGACTGGATGACTGACGGGGTGACTGACTGGGTGACAGACGGGTGACAGACGGGGTGACGGACGTGGTGACAGACGGGTGACAGGCGAGTGACAGACGGGGTGACCGAATGGGTGACAGACGAGGTGACAGACGGGGTGACAGACGGTGTGACAGACGGTGTGACAGACGGTGTGACAGAGGGTGTGACTGACGGGGTAAGAGACGGAGTGACAGACGGGGTGACAGACGGGGTGACAGACGGTGTTACAGACGGTGTGATTGACGGTGTGAGAGACGGGGTGACTGCCGGCCGAAGTAGATCATCCCATTACATCTTTTAGAATTATTGTGCTATAGGTGCCTAACGACTCACTCTTTCAACCCTCTCTCTCATACGCAGGCGAAGTTGCGCGGGTCAGCTAGTCAATAATATTTACACCCCTATTTGTTGTTCAATTTAAACCATTTCCTCGATTTTGTAAAAGCGTAATAAAATTATTACAAAACTTCTTACAAAACAATACCTCTCAAAACGCTGTTTCTTTTACAATGGCACATCTTAGTAAGTAAAGTAAAGTAGCTAATTGTTACATTGTGTTTTGTATTTTCTTATTTATACTATTTTAACCTATATAGGGAATAATTATTATCTTTTCAGTAATATGTTTAAATGATAGTTGTTTAAAATCAATCTCGTTGTTGTATGGACACTCGGATAGTTATCGGATTCGTAAACAGATTTTCATTGGAACATGCAAAGACATTAAACAGTACCTAGTAATCTCCCTGGTTACGTTCGAAAAATCATGATTAATAATTCTATTCTATAAGTAGATTACTGCAATAAATATCACAGAGATGACGTCAAACTTTTGCAAACAAAGTGATTTTCCTGTTTTTCTGGTTATTCTGATTGCAGTAATTTCAGTTATTTCATTTAAAATTAAGCCATGTTTTTTTAATATCGTGCACCATCGCCACTGATCAGCATCGTTATAATTGACTAATAACCACAAGTGTTAAGACATAAACATTAAAATTGCACCTAATGTTATCATTTATTGACTCCATAATTTTTAAGGATCCGTAGCTAATTGGATCTAGTCTTTTATAGTAAATTTATATGTAAAATTCAAGTTAAAATGAGACTTCAGTGATTTCTTATATCCACAGTCAAACAGACAGCAGTTAAATTAAAGACTGTATTACTACGTGCTTAATGCATGTTATGCACATTGCACAATACTATACTCCAATGTAAACTAGTATAGCTACGTGCTTAACAAGGCTGGAGTCAGAATTTACTTTATCCATGTTGAGTTTCATGCTGTCTTAACACAGCTTACTAATTGTTTTTTTCATACAAAATACGTTCTTTAATTTTATTGCACAATAAATAAGACCAAAATAATTTAATATTCTGTGGAACTGTTATATTGAGAAAGTGTCATGATAGTGTTTTTTTAAGTATTATGTAAACCCATTTTTCAGTCAAGAATTGAAGAAAAGCTATGTCTAAAGAGATTTACTAAATTTTACGCCTAAATAATTACTATTAATTATATAGTAATTATTAGTAGACTGTCTCCGTGGCGTGGGGGTATTTCGGTACGACTAAGGTTCTGAGGTCTCGGGTTCGATCCCCGGGTCGGGCAAAGTGATATTGGATTTTTCCATTTCAGCCCGGAGTCTGGAATTTGTGCCCGATATGGCGATAGGCTCGCCCCCTATCACATCTGGGACGGAACTAAGCTCGGCGAAATGTGGGTGTTCTAGTTCGCTAGTGCGCCTCTGCCTACCCCTTCGGGGATACAGGCGTGAGCTTATGTTATGTGTTAATTATTATACTATCTTTTCACTTTTCATAACTAAGGCTGAGGCCTGAGGTGATGGTCCCTATTGTGATAATTTTTAAAACGTTTCGTCAGCAGACTTCTTCTACTCGTAGAAAAATCTCTAGTTCAATAAATAAGGGCGCACGCCACAAAGAACATTTGTTATTTCTTTTTGATAAATCCCAATTAATCAATTGAGTTGCGACAAGTTCGGAATTTTGGAAGTTATTAAGAGATTTACGCATGCGCCTATTTTACGCGCCACCCCTCGAAGCCTTACGACCGCCTCCATCGTAGACACATTACCTGCAAATTGAACTCTCAGATCTCAAGCATAGAGCCTCTCATTGTCAACAATCGTCTTTTCGTGAATATTTTGAGGTCTTCGTCATCCTCAGTTCTAAAGCCGTCATTATGTTCGCGTAG
The DNA here is from genome assembly GCA_036417725.1 of Clanis bilineata. Taxonomy (NCBI): domain Eukaryota; kingdom Metazoa; phylum Arthropoda; class Insecta; order Lepidoptera; family Sphingidae; genus Clanis; species Clanis bilineata. The sequence continues at coordinate 7,498,603 of CM071149.1, read as the reverse complement.
GAAGAATTAAATTTTCCTGACGTTCTCTCCTGAAATCTGTCTCGAACAACTTCTGTACCTCAGAGTTCGGTGTGAAGGTAAAGGAAACTGAACGCTGTAGTAATTAGGTAGAAATTCGTTTGGTGATAGCGGGTCGTGCAGGACAATATTGTGGAGTAAAGAGTACAGCACTCAGTCGGCTGCGAGCCTTGCCGGTGGATGTACGGACTCTTTAGCCGCGGTCGCGCTACATTCGTAACTTAGTTCGTAGAATGGAGCGCGTTATTTTATTTTCATTATATTTGTAGTGAACTTGGCAACATTTTAAAGGTAAAAATATGATTCAAACCAGCTGATATTTTATAATTCAGTTTATTATTATTTTTTGTTTAAGAAATACTGTGCAAATGGAAATTGTACGCAATGAAAAGTGGTAGGGTATTAAATGTGTATTGATATATAATCATGTCACATATATAATAAATTATTCCAAAATAATCCCTTAAGTGTTTCAAGTCATAAATGTAGTAAGTAACATTCACGAAATACGTAATATTCTCTTAAACAATGAAAATAAATCAGCTCCGAGAGTTAGTCAATTACCTCTTGGAATAAAATTAGCCGTCTCGGTGAATTAAATTAATTTGTGTCGGTGTATTTTGTAAATAAATAAGAGTGAATGTAAATCGTAGTTAGTGTAGCCGGGAGTCGGGACGCGGGGTGGCCGGGCGATCTTGGCATATTTGCCGTTTCGCCGACATTCCCCAGTTAATTAAAGCCCATTTGTACACTGTCTTGCGAAATATAATTTATGAAATGAGAAAACGTTTTAGCGTTTGCAAAATATTTGACTGTCTGAAATATTTAGACGGCTTAGTGATTTATACTCATTAAATTCAATTTATGATGTGATGTACAGACTAGCGTATCGTCGTGGTGCGTATTAATTGTTTTGTGTATTATAACAAAATAATTGTAAGAAAGAAGATAAAATATTGATAAAAACGTAGATGCCTCTACTCCACCTCCTTGTCGATTCCAAATAAGCCCGCCTCGATCCTAAGCTCCGCCTACTCGTAGAAGGTAAATAAGTGCTTATGTAAACAGTTTTATATATTTGGCGGTATACAGTCACATTTTCCTGCTTCATCGTTTCATCATAGATACAGCGGATAGTGCTGTATCTCTTTGCTATTTATATACCTCTATACATGGGCAATAGTATTTATGATTTAATAACGGGGTATATATATTATTTTAAGACGGTTTAAAACTTAATATATGCAATCTGTACGAAAGCATACAATTCTGGTTAAAAGCAGAGTACTATTATCAGGTTGGTCTGAAAAAAATACTTTGAGTAATAAAGTTCCCGATTGTAATATGATTATTTTTACAATTTTAATATGTTTTTATCTCTATATAAACTGTTTCCAATAAGTTTAGAATGTAGACAGAGACTTTGTAGTTATTATCCGTTCATAATTTAAAATATACTAAGTGCGAGAAAGAATAAAAATAATAGCAGTATTGGCTTGAATGAACACAAACATAAGGGGTTATTTTGGCAACACGACTCTTGAGTAACGGGACAATGTTAACAAACAAAATCAACAAAACTGGTGAAACTTTCACAGCTAAGAAGTCGAAACTGTAGACAATGTGGGGACGAACAGTAAGCTCTAACAAGCTGGCCATCCGAAGTTGTTAAACTGAGCCGAGTGAGCGCGGGGGAATAATTCTACCAAAGCGGTCACTAACTGAACAGGCAGTTTGGAAGTGTTCGCGGCTGCAGTGAACAGGCCTAGACGGGTGCATACAGGACGAGGGGCCGAGCATGCTTCACCCTTGACGATGGAATCGCAACTCTTGACCAAAAATCGGCAAACACTCGCCGCTAGGAACCATATCGTCTACACAGATCACAAAGGACGAAAGTGAGTATTGTTATTAAATTTAAAATAAACAACACCCAACAGTCACATATAGCTCCACCACATACTAAGGCTGAGATTTAGATTTATAGAGCGAATTTCGAATAAGTCTGAGTCAGAAAAACGAACACAGCGAGGATTTGGAATTTTTAAATCGAACTTCGATTTAGTCCGAGTAATTTTTTACAAGAAAAACAGGGTAACAGACAGACTAAGCAAAGTTTCATTCCTAAATATTTATGGGCCATCCAAACATTTGTTTCTGTGCAAGGATCGAACCCGCGGCCTCTCGTTTCACAGTCAGCTAGTCGTCTAATGCACCACTAAAGCTGTCGTCTTAAAAAAACCCAAGTTCTATTATTTATATGAAGAATAAATAGACAAGTAACAAGCAGTTCTTATTCTGGGGATTCTACAAAATACCGCCAATAAATGTTAACGTTTTAACATTTTGTGAAAGTCTCGAATAACGAAATAATTAATTTAACAATTTGACTGTGGTGAAATAATAATATCCGACTGCCGGAACTCAAACCCTTTAAACCAAACAAATGAGTCCTATTATTTCTCTCAATTTAGTCTAACAAGCAACTTAGAGTCAAAGGTTCTTCGAAGCGGGGAACTCAATGGCCGTGAATTTTGTAATCTTCATTAATTTCAACTGTAAGTTAACTTTGGACCTCCTACATCTATTTCTATTAATTTTCAACTCGACCTGTTTAATCAACCGCTGAATATTTAGAAAGAGACTGCTTTTAATTTACAATAGAAATGGTTACATTTTTAATAAATGGTCATTGATTTTCTTTTTGATATGATTTTTTTTTTAATTCTTCGTAGGTTAAACTGCGGTATAGTTGGTAAAGAAATGGAAAAATATTTGAATTTAAATGTCACGATATGGTAATATACAATATTTAACAATTTGGTAAAGAAGTTATTTGAAGTACAAATAGAACTATATACATGTTACTACATAATTATATAACATGATTGTTATCATAATTCGCGAATTAAATGACAATAATATGTATTTGCAATGACATGAGTACAAAAATCTTATAAAAATTGTAAGGCGCCAGAAATTATATAATATGTATCCTAATCTAAATACCCAATCGTAAGTAAATCGTAAGTAATCATTATTATTGTACAAGTCTTATATTTAATAGAAGACAACCTTAAAATAGACATAAATCATACGCGTAATACTACAAAGTACAACCGGATGACATCTCACATTTTAAATTACACTAACTTCCACAGAAACTCCTCTGAGTTGGAAAAAATATGCTATCTAATTCTCTTTCAGCCACATTAAATGAAGTCACATTTCCCTCTGGTTTAAAATAGGTTACATGTTTTAATAGTAGCAAAAGAAATTTTCATATAAATGAACTGAACAAAGTTTCTAACCACGGTAAGAAAGCAGGACCAAGTAAACTTTCGTAGAAACATTTAAATTCACTACTGACTCTTTTATTACGTTTTGTTTTGACTTTTTACAACGACGCGACTGTTCTCTTAAATCTTTAGATGAACAGCGAACATCGAGCGAGTTGATAATTTGGTTTTACGCTCCATTTTATTATTTTTGTAGTAGAATTAAAGGGTTCTAACTGGCCTTCTAGTCTGTAGGAGGCGATAGGCCCAATACCAGTTTAATTACATATCCAGACCAATCATCGGTAAGTTTCATATGGAACTAAATACACAACAAAGTATTAGAAATTATTTTTCTACCCTTCAAATTTTCACCATAATCTTTATAACTTCTTACCCACGCAAACTGCAGAGCAAAAATGCACTGGGTAATTTGTAGATATTTATGTACTAGGTGCACAATTATGTCTACCGAAGTATGTAAATATATGTCATATTGAGAATAATTTAATAATACTTATTACTTAATTCTACATTATTATGGAAAAAATAAAAATCTTCCAATACTGTATTCGATTGTGTAAGGTCGAGGAAATGTTATTATTTAAAACATAACCTCAAGCCTGTATCCCCGAAGAGGTAGGCAGAGGCGCACTAGCTAACTAGTATACCCACATTTTGCCGAGCTTAGTTCCGTCCCAGATGTGATAGGGGGCGAGTCTATCGCCACATCGGGCACAAATTCGAGACTCCGGGCTGATATGGAAAAATCCAATATCACTGTGTCCTACCCGGGGATCGAAGCCGAGACCCCAGGGCGGTAGTCGTACCGAAATACAACCACGACACCGAGGCAGTCAATGTTATAATTTTTCCTACAATATTGTGGTTATAGTATGTAAGTAGTTCAGTATCAATTCCTGAACGTGGTTCCTTCGTACTTAGTCTTCAAACATGAAGTGCAAGCAAAATAGTGGCCCTAAGGAAAAATAATTTGCTAAATTTAATCCTTGCAGTAGTTCCGTTTAGAATTAGTGAAATATATCTAGTGGTTGTGTGAACACGTTGATATATCAAAGAAATTTGAATATAAATGGCCGCTTCGAGTTGAGTGCTGGTGTGGTGGCGGGCAGAGAGGGTTGTCGAATTTGTCATATAAAACAAAATGGACAAGTCTCGTGCAACCACAAATCGTTACGGCATGCATGCTGCAACGTGTATGGGTTCTTAAAGAAACTAGACGCCTCTTGAACAACTATTTCCTGTAATATTAATTGATTTATACTTGAAAGATTCGTACTGTACAGCATTCAAGCATTCATTGTGATGAATATTAATTGCCAATTTTATCTTGAGTACCTACTAATGTTATCGTGGGGCCCCAATTTAAAATATTCATAATATTTATTTACTTCTCGGAAGGCCTACAGACTTATAGCAATTTGAATTACGATTATATTCTATGCTTACGAAGAAAATATTAAATAGTAATCACATTATCTCTCTTTCAAATAAATATTTTTACACCCCTACTATGTTCAATCTCTGTACCGTCTTAGGTTAGCTGGTAGAGAATACCTTTGGCATTAAGTCCGTCTTCACATTATTAGTGTTGTGTTAAAAAGTTTAAGAAATAAATAAACAGTTAATATTTTTTTAACATATTAAATACTTATTATCACAGCAGATCGATTCTCTAAAGTTTCATTAGTGAAAAATGTTTTCATGTTTGTATTCAGCAAGGTACAAAGCGCACGCACTAGTGCTATGCGTGATGACGGCGGTTATGCGAACTAGCTCTCTCGAGCGAGGCGTTAGATATAAATGTATGAAAAACGTTGAATCTTAAGTCAGTCTCAACGATGAGCGCTGCGGGAGCTTGTCGTCGATCGCAACGTTGTGGCGTTTCTTAGAGAATTAACCTGGACCTCTTAAGACCTCTATGCTGATGTTCAGCGTATTGGGCATAATCATTACAGCCAGTCGTAGCGTGTAATTTGTATCTTCTAAAATATCCAACTTTTGTTAAATATTATAATCAACTAGTCAAACTACTAATTTATTTTTATAATTTTATATTAGTTAGAAAAAGCCTAAAAATAAGAAACTGCTTTTCTTATGGCGCGTACACACGAACCGAACGAAGGCGAAAGAATGTTCGCTGTCACATTCACACAAACAAACGTTCGCTGTTGTGTGAACGCAACAGCGAATATTAGCGAATGATCGGAACGTTCGGTCCTATCGCCTATGGCCCTTCGCGAACGTTCTTTCGCGTTTGTTCGGTGGGTGTGTATCCGGCATTAGATGATAAGGCAATATGTACAGAACGTACAAAGTGAAAGTCTCCAATCGTTTATAATAATATTTTACCAACAAAACCGCGTTAGTATTGCGGGTTTTACGTTTTTGCGAAAACGAATATTTGGTAAATAGACCTGGCTGGTAGAAAAGCTGTTAGGTGGCAACCCTGCAGGTAGACAAGGCGCGAGAGGGCCCGGCTGTCCGCTGAATGTGTGTTCAGGAAGGACTGTAGAGTTACTTGTACACAGTTTCCGTTAGTCACATTTTCGCAACAAGGTATTCACATTTCGGGACTGGAAAGTTGGCGTTATCGCGTTTAAAATAGAACGACAAACACATCTAACTTTGTGATGCAAAATGGACACAACGAACCGGACAAACCATTTGGGTTGCTTATTTTATTTGTCTTGTTGCACAGACAGGTTAACTACTCCGACAATCGGCAATTCCTTGATGACAAAGTAGCAAAATAATTATGTTTTTATTTAAAAATTCCGTACGTTGTAATAATTTCATAACGTCATTTTATTAACGGACAATTTATTAACGTCATTATTAATAATATTAAACTAGATTTAAATCATCCACACAATTTCAGTTATTAATTGATTATTTTTATAAGACGCTAGATTATTGTAATTTCAAGTTATTCTTTCTTCTTTCTTTTCTTTTCTATCCTATTGTGTCAGACTGCTGGGCAAAGGACTCACCCATTTTTTTCCACTGTTCTCTGTCATGGGCTAGTTATTATTTTACGTCAAATGAGTCACATTTTGATATGCATGGTATTAGGTATTAGGTTTGATATGATAGTTAATCATCTAGGTAATATTACCTAGATGAGTTTTCTTCTAAGTGTTTTCAAAATTATTATATTAGTCGCCTCCTTGGTCTAGTGACAGCTTATATGGTTTGTGGGCAAAGCGAATTTTTTAATTTAATTTGCACGGGACTGGCTCCGTCAAAGAGGGTTGACATCAGGTAGGCTTCGTGAAAACTAAGTCAAATCCCTCTGCAACATACTTGAAAAAGTGTGTTGCGCTGACCCCACATTAAGGTAGAATAGAAAAGGTAGAAAGAAAGTTTCCAAAATTATATTACAATAAATATCACTATGTCCTGTGGCTGATGATTAAATATCATTATAAATGGTAGAGCCATGCACAAATAATGTGCTTTTAATTACCACTCTCTCACAGAAAACTAACGTGAAGTGACAGCTTGTTGTTGCGGTTCGTACGGTGTGTGACATTTGCGGTGGCCAAATATTCCCTTTTCTTCCCAATCCTTCTTACTTTTTCGTTTTATGGTAGGTGGTGGGCGATGGTAACCACTTACCATCAAGTTGAGATGTCCGTCCGCTTGCTTTGGTTAGCGGTTAGTAATTATTAATATATTTCAACCAAGAGTAAAATTTCAATTTCACGAATCTGAGTCGAGCATAACTCTCCGTGCAATTCTACTGTGTCGTGATGAATATTAATTTAGAGAAATCTTCTCAAGCTCGCATCTCCGGCTTCCGCGTAAAGAATTAATGCAGGTTGTTTATAAGGAGATCAAAACATTTAAGAAATTAATATTTGAGCCATACTAGAGTACGGCTGCTGTCCTAAGGTCTCGGTTTCGATCCCCGAGTCGGGGAAGGTGGTATTAGGCTTATGTGGTTATAGCCTCGCCCCTCAACACATCATGGGACGGAAATCAATGGCAAAATGTGGGTGCCCTAGTTACGACGCTGCCTACCTCGTCGGGTATCGTGAGTATGTGTGAGCGTGTATATCATAATAGGACATCGTATTTGATTACCCACAGTTACTGTTATAAGATATATTTTATCCTCAAGGCTATGAAGCTATAACTTTAACAAGGAACATAGATTGATCTTCCAACAATTTTATAGTTTATGAGAAAAAGGCTCTAATATTTTTTTCTCTATAATTTTATATAGTCGGTCTTTAAAAATACAAAATTGTTGTTTTCTAATTCATAAGATTTTTGAATAAAATCTATACCTAATACAAGTTTTATATAAACATTTATGTACATGTATACTAGATTCTTAAAAGACGATCAAATTAAGTGTTTGAATGTGTGTGAAGTTGTTAGAGTAATTTTAACATATTCAAAGGCGGTCGCGACACGTCCCGAACTCCACTCGGTAAGACATTATAAGTACGCGTAAGTGTACAAATTGATTTATTGAAGTTGAGCGTGTTTTCGAGTTGCGCCTGAGTATTCACAGTGCTTTGCGTTACACAGATAAAGTGGAAATAAAAAAGAAACTTCACAAACAGAAATCCCCTTGTCGCGAGATTTACGAGCTGACGCACCTCCAACACAAATAACTTATGTACATGGAAATTTCGTGCTCCGTAAAAATAAACACTTACTCTGTTTGCTAGCATCTCAAATGTAATGTATTTATTGATTATACTGTTTGTTTTGTTCAGCGCGCTAACGATCAAAAGTTTGGAGCGCATTAGCGATCAATTTCGACTAATGCAATTGAACCAAAGTTTTAAGTAAACCGACGATTTGCTTTATGAAATCTGAGTGTCGCGATGTCATAGTTAATATCAGTGGTTCCATTGTAATTATATAAAGTCACGCAAACAATGTTTTAGACGCCACGAATCAGGGTCACAATAAACTTTGGAAGGACAATAATGCCATCACTATTAGTAGAATGGAAGTAATTGTAGATATTCTCGCCTTCAAGTTATGTCTTCAAGTAAAACTCGTTCCGTTAAAATGAAGTCTTGTATTATTTTTGAATTAAACTGTCGAGTGTATTTTCATTTTGAGATAAAGTTTTCTTAGAATTATGGCATGATGATTTTACTATTAAGCTGGCGCGGGAGAAAATATTTCCGTAACTTATACGATTTGCATTGCTGTATAATGTATGTGTATGTATGTATAGTGAAAAGTGGATTTTGATGCAGTTCTGACGTGATGTTTATTCATTGAATTAACATCCCGCAAATGCAAGCACAATTTAAGCGCTATTTTACCGGAATTTCTGTTTGTCAATTAAAATATTTGGAATCACGAAATCATTTCAGTAGCGGTTTATTTGATTACTCGGAAAACTTCACAAATGATCGCATATTGCAGTTTATTATTATTTTCTTTAGTGGTTTGTCTATTTTATATTACGCTTTTATAATATGTGAAATTAATTAGTTGAGTAGTCCTGCGTATTTTATCGTTTGTGTTCTAAAATCGTTCCAATAATTTGAATATTGGCTGTAATTCAGATATGATGTGGTTTTAAATAATTATATATATAATAAAAAAAAAGATAAGACTGCTTTCTAGTTTATGTTTTTAAAATCGAATAATAATAATAACAAATAACACCCAACAGTCACATACATAGTCTAGACCCCACACGAAGATCGAGTCTTGTGTCGTGGGTATCAGAAACTACGAGAGACTTTCGTTCTCACAAAACCCAGACCTGAAACAAATATCTGTAGGCCATCGAAAACCAAATAATGTGTATAACTTAATGTAACAAAACAATTTAATATTAAGGCTTCTTTGGCATTCAATTTTATGATAAACCCAAATAGGAGAATTGAGAAAATAGGAATGCTCTTAAAATAATATTGTTAGGCAATTGATATATTTTATTCGTAGGTAAATCTGAATCAAAACTGCATAATCATCACCGCTCCGAGCAGATACATTTTCGGCAATCGAATTCGTATCGAACTGGCTTCGCACTAATGCCGTTTGGTTGAAATTTCATACAAATGCCATAGACGCGCATCGATCTCGATACGAATTCGATTTGTGAAAAATATTCTTGCTCGGGCCACAGTATCATGTTTTATTAAGGTTTGTTTGAATAGGAACGTTGCGACACACTACTGTAGATAATATAAACATAACATCTTTACTGCCTCGGTCGCGTGATTTCGGTACGACAACTGTCCTGAGGTCTCGGGTTCGATCCCCAACGAGGGCAAAGTGATATTGGATTTTTCCATATCAGCACGGAGTCTGGAATATGTGCCCGATATGGCTCGCCCCCTATCACATCGGGGACGGAACTAAGCTCGGCGAAATGTGGGTGTTCTATTTCGTTAGTGCGCCTCTGCCTACCCTTTCGGGGATACAGGCGTGAGTGTATATGTATATAACATCTTTTAAGACGTGGATTTGGAATACAAGTTAATAATTGATAAATAGGTATTAGATGCTGTATTAGTGATTTTGCTGCGCTCTGTGCTCGGCATTTGTGCTGCGTGTCACGTTCTCACACGGGTTTGGCTTGTTTGCCCAGCCAGTCACTGTGCGAACATACCATAGCCAGACATTATTGTCGTCTTTTTATTTTGTCGCGCACACTTTTGTGTAAGCTGAAATTTTTACCTGTGAACGTTTTTATTTAAAAATATTTACTGGTTAAAACATAATACTGGAATAAGCCAAATACGTACGAATGTTTGCACTTTTGGGCGCACCTCAATCAGTATTAATCCCATGATAGGTGTTTGGATATTACGATGAAGTTAAACAAAAAAGGTATTTTGTTTTTTTTTTCATATGCAGAGATGTAGTCGCCTCCTTGGAATAGTGGCAGCGTATGGGCTGTGGACAGGCAGGTCCTGGGTTCGATTCCCAGATCAGGCAGGACGTTTTTCTAACACTATTTTTCCAGGACTAGATCGCCTAAAGGGGGATTGACCTCAGGACACCAGCCAATCGTAATATTTTAGTCACATTCTTTCTGCAACATGAAAGTGTATTACTGACCACGTTTAAGTGGGATAGTGGTAGAGCCACGCTGTAGACAGTAACGCCTACAGCACGAATGGGCCGGCTCGACCAGTTGGATACCACTGTCTCACAGAAAACGGTCTTCGTTCGGTGAGTGAGATTTCCGGTGGCCCATTCCTCCCCGTCTTTCCCAATCCCTCTTCCCTCCCCTTCCATTTCTTCTTTTTAAATTGGCAACACACCCATGATTCTTATTGTGTCTTGGGTGTCTATGGGCGGTGGAGATCACTTACCATCAGATGACCCATCTGTTCGTTTACCAGTTTCTGCTATAAAAAAATATAAAAAAAAGATAAGGGCAGATTAAAAGAAATAAAGAACAGAGATATATTTTAGGCAAAATCCTTACATCGTAACTTACACCTAACAAACACTCCCTATCACTAACGTATCTTAAATTTCGCATCTACGTTCTTTGCTCTACGATAGATACTTATCATCTATAAAATATTTACAAGGGATAAACAACAATCGGTGTTGAAAGGAAAAGATTTATCGTGAGCAATCACAGATCACAAGTTGGTATTCCATCGAAAGCTCCAGAGAGCGGGTACGTATCGGCTGAATTATTCACACTCACGTTACTGTTACGACGTAGAATGTAGCCCTGGTACATGTAAATGGCAGATGGATCAAAATAATATATTTATTTTCTTTACAATGTATTTGATTCTTCAGCAGTAGGAATCCTCGGGCAGTTTAGTTGCGTGGCATTTCATTATACAATTATTAAACGTCATGTCAACAGTCAAAGTCTTCTGCGAAATCAAGTGGCTGATGATGTTGGTTATAATACTCACTGCAACATATAAGTATTGTTGTATATTCCTTAGTGTGCTATATTCCAGTAGTGGCGAACTAGTCGATTGCGGCTATTTTTCCAGTCGATCGTGGAAGGGCAATAACATATAAGCTAAATATAAAAATAAATAAATAAAAAAATATAAATAATACCTAATAAATATATATGCATGTAAAAAATACGCTAAACATACTGCGCAATGTTATCGAAACGAAATTTGGTAGATCGCGCATGGTTTCGTCTAAAAAGATTAGATCTTGGATCTAATCAAGTTGGCCACCCCTGCTATATTCAAACATATACTCATGCCTGTATACCCAAAGGGGTAGGCAGAGGCGCACTAGCAAACTAGTACACCCACATTTCTTCGAGCTTAATTCCGTCCCAGATGTGATAGGGGCCGAGCTTATTGCCACATCGTGCACAAATTCCAGACTCCGGGGTGATATGGAAAAATCCAATATTACTTTGCCCGACCCAGGGATTGAACCTGAGACCTCAGGACGGTGGTCGTACCGAAATACAAGCACGCCACCGAGGTAGTCACTATATTGAAACACTACTCATAATTAGGTATAGCTGACACAAAAACATTGATGTTTATGGATCTTCAAAATTATTGTGATTAATTATTGATCTTTTGTTAAACCGGGTGAATAATAATTTTTCGTGAATTTTATTGTAGATCTAGGACAAACCTTAAATAATAACATCTGTATGTTATTGTTATATTTATAGGGTCGCTTTATTTCTTATAACTCCGGGCGTTGTAGGGATTATGGAGACCCAACTCAAAATAATGTTTGGTCGCGACCTGCGTTCCGTTGATAGTTCAAACGATAGATATAAAATTATGCAAAGTTTTTAAATAAAATTTACTGATGATTAGTCGGGGTTGATAAACGTACCAACGATTATAACTAGTGTTTTAATTTGATAAAACAAAAATACTTCACGTTTATATACATTATGTAAAACTAACCACACTAATCGATTTAAGGCATATTATAATCGATATTCAATCGTAAAAAAATAGCTCTTGCATTTTGAATGAACAAGTTATCCATCGTCATTTACAAATATAATACAAAATAAACGTGGAAACAAAAATAATTCTAAACACTTGTAGGGTATGTAAGTTGTTACACAGTATGAGAGCAGTGAGTCTGTTAACTTTAAACTGGAGCTAACTTGAAGTGTAACCAAAGTGTCTGTGGGAAACTCAACTTGGCGAATTACTTCCACGAGAATTCGCGATATCGCACTTAACAAATCAAATATATTATTATGTAAAAAGGAAGCATCTTAAGGGTAAAGGCTTTCAGAGATTGTTTTAATAAATATACTTTTGCAAGCGGTCCTAAAGTATAAACTAGAAGTACCTACTGCCTACCTTCATTTTTAACACTTTAAATAATAAATAAATAAATAAATAACACCCAACTGTCACATACATAGTGCTGACCCCACACTAAGATCGAATCTTGTGTCGTGGGTATCAGGAACTACGAGAGACTTTTGGTCTCACAACACCCAGACCCGAAAAAAATATCTGTAGGCGATACAAACATTTGTCTCGGTGCGGGAATCGAACCCGCGGCCTCTCGCTTCACTGCTGGATACTCGCCCGCTGCGCTACGGAGGCTGTCTTAATACTAGACTGAGTGTAATAAAGGTTGTATTGTATGACTTATGAGTCTGGGTCTATCGCGTTGGCCCAATGCAAAGTACATTGTGTATAAAAGGTAAGATTTTCTAATATTATTTTTTACTCCATGTTCTAAAGACTCCTTGTTAGTCGTCTCCTTGGTTTAGTGGCAGCATATATGGGCTGTGGATCGGGAGGTCCTCGGTTCGATTCCCAAGCGAATTTTCTAATTTAATTTGCCTGGGATTGGATCCCTCAGAGGGGGTTGACTTCAGGCAGACAGCCGGTCGTAAAAACTAAGACAAATCCTTTCTGCATCATACTTGAAAAGTGTGTTGGGCCGACCCCACATTAAGCTGGGATAAGGGTAGGTACAAAGAAAGTTCTAAAGACGGAAATTAGCCAATATTAGTGTTTCCTCATTCGGTATTATATCGCATATAATTTTATCGCATTAGTCGGAAACGATATTTGTGATAGAAACGATGATGATTCGATCAGTTAGTTATGAATTGGATTTTTTCTGTTCATTATCAGTCCGGATTCTGGAATTTGTGCTTGGTATGGTGATAGGCTCGCCCCTTTATTATCATGGGACGGATATAAGCCTGGTGAAGAGCGGGTGTACTAGTTGTACCTCTGCCTACCACATCGGATATAATAAAAGTTGTGATAAAAGTTAAAACACACTGAAACTGAATATATCAATACAATTGATTTTTAATTTACCGTGGCCACTAGTTAATTACGTTACATGCTTTATTATACGCTAATTAATGGAGTACTGACTACTGACGTGTCGACTCATTTCACACGCACCTTCCGTAATATTATTACGGAATGTCCTTTTTGAAATCCGCCAGTGCTCTGCCAATAGTTAATTGACGCGCTGAATATGTATGTTTTCCTCTTTGAACACTATTTTTAACTGACTGCAGGTTGAAAAGAACTATTTTCGCATGTCCGTGTCAGAGCTATAAAGATTTTCACTGGCAATAAAATACTATTTGTAATTACTTGTGCAGATTTGTTGACTCTTTAGAGGTGGTTGTGTAGAATAATTGTGCATAGATTGGTAGAAAACTTAGGATGTGGTAAAGTACAAAAGGTAATTTCGGCATTTTAATTACAACTACTATTTGTTGCTATAAAGCCGCGTCTCCTGCAATAGTTTTTCTCGAAACAAAAACACATACTCAAAAAATGATTTTAGCTGTCTTCTGCTCGTAGAACAATGGAGCATACATAAAAATGTGTACCGAAACTGTTTTGTGTAATGTTTGAGTGTAGGAGACGCGGCTTTATATCAACTTACAAGAGTCAGAGATGAATGTTTTTGATGGTTTTTGACCTTATGTTTTTTATAATGTGTTATCGATCCGTACTGATTTTAAAACAGTGATAATTTGTTGGTATTGATCTAACGTGAATTCCATTACGGGTAATAATTGTAACGCTACACGTTTAATGATGGAAGTTATTTTAATTATCGCACTATATTACGCGATAAAATGCAATTAACGCGAAAATTAGTGGACATTGTTTCATATTTAGAGGGCGCTCTCGAACATTCTGATTGTACATTTAAAAATAATAATCTCACGTACTAAAGTCGTATAATAACGTGGTGTCAGTGTCAGTCGTGTTATTTGAACTCTATTATAATTCATTTCGCTTTAACACATCCATATTATAAGTTCTTGGCCCACGGTTTAAGATTTTAGTGATTATGATATATTTTTTGTTGCACGCTGTTCGCCTGATGGTAAGCGAATCGACTATTTACCTATTAATAATAATACCACTTCTACTTTGAGTAACAAATCACTGAGTGTCAGTACACTGCTCTTGTCATCCTGCTAAGTCAGCCTCCGTGGCGCAGTGGGCGAGTAACCGGCTGTAAAGCGAGAGGCCGCGGGTTCGATCCTGCACCGAGACATTGTTTGTGTGGCCCTCAGATATTCGTTTGTGTTGTGAGACCGCAAGTCTCTCGTAGTTCCTGATTCCCACGACACAAGACTCGTTCTTAGCGTGGGGTCAGGAGTATGTGTGACGGTTGGGTGTTATTTATTAATTATAACATTGCCTAGTAACTACATTCGTTGGTCATTTTTCACCTATTTGATAAAAAAACGCTTCTTTTCCCTATTTAATCAGTTTTCTACATCGTTCTTATACATAGCAACTGAAACCACAGCATCAAACTTTCTATTAATTGTATTATGAATAATCCGTGGAAATGAAAAGATTGCGGCGGCGGCGGCATGGCGGCATGGGCGCGAGACAAGTGCGCACAGATCCCCTCGGCGACGTAAGCGTTGTTTTATGGTCGTCGTGCCGCCAACAAACTTCGGCAACTGCTTTATGATCCTAATTTATAAGTGAGCGCCGTCATGAGTATTTACGACTCTTTCTGGGAGTCCCGCGAGTGCGTTCGTTCTGTCCCATCGCCGGAGCGTTAAAACGCGCCGAGACTCAGGACCTTCCTGAGTTTTACCGTGTTTTATAATAATTAGATGCGATTTAGTGTATTTATGTATATGCTGTAAACAATTGTCTTACTTAGTTTATTCCAGTAACATTTTGTTATCATACTCAAAAACTAAAATATATAAGAAGATAGGATTATTAAATACTAAGTTATTTTGAGAAGAATTTCAGTTGACTGATTTATGAAGGTATAGTAAGTTAAGAGCATAAATTAATTTTCAATTTCCCTTTGACGTTTCGCTGAGCCAGCCCGACATGTCTCTCAGGTAAGGTATTAACCGGAACACGGCGCACCGTGCTTACCAACCACCCCTATTTCCACTATGACGTTATCGTGGGAAATTATAGATTCATGTTTATTGATTGATTGTGACGTTTATCACAACATTTAATTACGAATAATATAGTAAGTTGCTTATAAGCACAGCCATGGAGTTATAGGGATAAGTAAATAAAATATTATCTGAATCTAACAAAATGCCTTTCTAAGAAAATAGTTTTGATATTTCCCTAGTAGGTAGTAGTACATTCATTGGATATTTACCAAACTATTATACTACTACATTAGGGTAAAATCTATCGTCTACGAAAGGATAATTAAGTCAGTCCACATTTCCTGAAGACATTCGTAATATTACGCATTTAAAAAACATACAATTAGTTGTTTTGGACCATATGAAAATTGCGATAAGGTTTCTTATATTATTAAATTGAATACACTATATCTAAGTGTATAAGTCAATAATACTAAAAATATATGAGAAGCAACTAATGTAACATTACTGACGACAACAATACATAAGTGGAAGACAAGTTCTACTCATGTTAGATCACGAAATGCAACATGCAAAAGCCATTGAGCAACAAAGTGAATGGGTGTTAGTGCAAGCGCCGGGCACCCGCCCATTGTAACGAAATACATGTCCCATAACTTGCAAATACCCCACTCTCTTACTATTCGGGCGATTCGGGCGTATAACTAAGACTTTTAATATAATTGCTCATCATAGTAACCCTACGAAAGGGTTTGATCCCAGAGGAGGGTTGAAGTCAGACAGGCTGGTCGTATAAACAAAGCCGAATCCTTTCTGCAACAAGATTAAAAAGTATGTTTTGCCGACCCTATATTGAGGTGGAATAAGGGCAGATAAAAAGAAAGATCGTATAGAGTTTATAAAGGGAGAAAATTTCTCAGAAATCTTTTCGCTACTGAGAACATAGTAATATGTCAACATACATTATGGTTTAAAAATATTGTGAACAAGAAATAACCAACAAGTCAGTTTAATTACGATTAAAGTAAAACTGACCCAATTAAGCGTGTCCAGTACGAATACCATATGTTTATTCAAAAGCATTTATATTAAATGATGCGTTGTACAGTTGTTTTTATTATAGTGTCACACGAATTTTATTTAACTCGTTAGTACGGTAGAATGTTATTTAAAACAGTGCATAGGTTCTTCTGTTTCGCCGGGTGCATAAAGTAGCGTGGCTCGTATTTTCCTGCGATAATTCTAAGCTGTTGCGGCGCACTACCTCTGCGAACTTTGCCAAGTCGTAGTTACAAGCCGTAACAAAGTATTGCGGGGTGTAGTGCAGTCGGTTCGGCGGTGCATTGGTTCAAATATCCGTCGCTCGGCTATGGCTCACCGACACGAACGAGGAAGGAGATTTCAATGCACATGATTTATGGGCCACATAATGGAGCGCTATACTGCATTTTGCTGCATGCGACCACCGACTCTCAACGCTAAACATCTTCCACGTGATATGTGATACTCAGTGTGTTAAATGAAACATTCTTGTTTAATTAAAGTTTGCTCGACATTGCGACAATATTTGTTGTAGGTAAGACATATTGCAATAGTCCATGGAGAAAAGACATTCTATTTCAGTTTTAGTAATACTTCTATCATTATTATAATATAATGCGAATTTTCCATAACTGGGAATTTTTAATGATTCTTGTAACTCTGTTATTAATAGTGGAACATAAGTTTTGCTTTTGAATAGGTTTAAATTTAATCTTAACATATTAATTACTCCATGCTGTTAGGGTCGCATCTGTGACCTAAATATATCATAAAATGGTTAATCTACATATTATGCTACATACGTTACAATAATGTTAAAATTTTATGTATATATTTAAGTTATCAATTCTTTTTACATTATATCATATTAGGTATAAGGATGATTACTTAAGCAGAGCTATTATTATTGTACTATGTATGTTTGTAATTAACTATACATACGGTTTGCGTTTAATAAAATGAAACGAATAACTTCAGTGGTGTAGTGCCATGTTATAAAAACGGATAATGAACACACTTTTTCAATACACATTTTAAGGGTTAGTGTGCACGACGGTACTTTCAACTTGTTATGAATTTTATATTTCATTTGTTAATCCGCGTATGTGCGTATTTCGTGTCATCTGTCAGCGTACCATGTATGGTATTTGTAGTGCAAAGTACTACGTTATTCAACTTAATAGCCATTAGTTTGGTTCGTTAGCGGAATATTGCTAACGAATGTGCGGCAGCGGCGTATTCCGACCGCCGCGTAGTCGGCGCGTGGTGAAACGCTCAATTAGCACATACTGCTAAACTATCCACAACACTCCACTGTGCTGCATTTGTCATACACCACAAATTACATACGACTTTTTGCACCTTTCCATCTGCGTCCGTCTATGAGAGCTTGGTTAACGCGCTATGAGTGTGACCGTTCGTTTTCATAAGCGACTTGTAGGCTTCTCGTATGTTCAGCAATGTCAGAATTTGAACGCAAAGCTATATGTAAAAATAAATGGTATCTAAAATCCACGACGCAGGAGGAGGATCTTGGTTGTTGTGTAGAATCATGTTTAAGTTTTATGTATATCACATTATGACTATTGTTTAGGGTTTGTTAAAAACGAAACCAGTGATAACTCCACTGCCAGGACAGCTAAGAAATGTCAAGTCATGTCCAACATGTAGAACAATATCATGTTTTAAATAGTAATCGTTCTAACAATAAATGTCTTAAATCTCAAAGTTGTTTATAAATACAAACACTTGCCAATACGACAATAATACCCAGTCGCAAAGCTTTTAAAACATTACTATTATTTATCTCAAAAGATAAAAAGGTGGTCTTATTAAGGGGAATCTGGAAACGGAGGAAGCTCAGAAGTCGAGCTGCCGTGATGGAGATGATTAATATAGCTCATTTGGGGCACGCGCGGCTACGGAGCGGCTACGAGTCTACAGGCTACGAGCCGCGCCTCTGCTACGCGATGCTACGTGCTCGTTTCCGCGTACATCGTTTACGCTTCCGCACTGGGAATTTATTATGCTTCTACCCATTTCTACCTTATATCTCTGAACGTATTTAATGCAATTGACATCATTATGAATTTAGGCAGTCATTACACTTTTTCTATGCATAACACGTTTTTAAATGTCTTAGTCTTGTCTTAGTTTCGGATCTCAATTAATTTTATATGTATATCTAACCAAATGTACTGCATTATTTAAAGAAATATAAGCAAGCGTTGGTATTCAATTTTAAAAATAAATCCGAATCTCTTCTGCAACATGCTTGAAAAAGTATGTTGCGCTACCCCCAGTGAAGTTTGAAAGAAGGGTAAGTAGAAGAGTAAGATAATGGTATTACAAATGACAAACCGAGCTACTAGACCTGTGCTAAGTGGTATTTTCCGCACGAACAAACCGGCTCAATCGGCGTGGTTCAAACCATACAAAACAGAAACCAAGTGTCCACTTTGCCTTTCATTAAACTTTATGATATATACCTTACCAATACCTTCATTTATACCTAACTAACCTAACTTATATATTTTACTCCAAATCTATCAAAAACTTAACGTCACATTTGTGTATGTTTTGACTGAGATAGTAAAGCTTCTCCATTGTTAGAGTTGCTGTTTTAGCCGAGTACTTTTTAAGTTTTCAATAAAATATTTGCATCTCCTTCTTTTACATTGATGCGGCACTTCACCGTATTTTTGTTTTTTTTTATAGACTTAACTCACAAAGTGCGAGGTACGAAGCAATACCAGGGTATTATTCGTGTAATTGGTTTCTAATGCCACGTAAACCCCATAAACGTGTTGGGAGAGTGGACCGGGAGATAAAGTGAACCCAACGTCCTTATAGGTACTGATTTCTTTTATATTTTTTACTGTCAGAATTTTATTTACGGTAAAGGTGTTGTTAAACAAAAAATGTTTACGTTTATCTTTACGTTTATTTATAGAAAAATGTTTCAAGAACCTCGAAACAATACTTTATGTCGACGGCTCAAAATTCTGATACAATTGGGTACTTGACTATGGTAACCAATATCAATAAATTGCTGTAGGAACATAGATTTATCATCGAAATAACGTGTGCAATAGGAATTTATTAAAAATACTCCAAGGATAATTTTAGTTTAGTCATTTAAATACTTAATTTTTTATCTCTGAGTCACGTGACTGTAAACACCAATCACGTTCCATGATGTCACATTACTAATTTTTTTATAAATTTGTTCCACAAGGTCCTAAGACCTAAGATCTAAAGTCATACTGCCAGTTTACTTGGTATATTTTTGTCTTATTTTTGTTTAAAGTTCAACCAAATTTTAACGCGGATGCGATCGACGATCGATATCGGACCGACCTTTCGAAATATCTGGCCTGTTTTTTTAGTTTGAAATCATAAATGATCTTTCCTCAATGTTTTTTTATGAGCGATTTTTTTATCTATGGTAAGGAACAATGACGTTACCCGTAACTATAGTTAAGAGATAGCGTTTTGGCGGTAAATTAAATTATACATAATATTTAATTTTTGTTTTTGAAATATTTTTTTACATGTTTAGGATAATTGAAATAAAACTATTCTTACGGATTCTATCAATTATTATTATTAATTGTTATTCTATTCTATTCTATTCTTATTCTATTCTATAGTTTTATTTCAATGTATAATATTCGCGTAAACTTAAGAAATCAGTATGTTTAGGATAAACTAATGAATAGCCCTGTATACTTTTAAAAAATAGTCAAGTACCCAATTGTATAACATTTGTAGCAGAATAACACTTACTGTTTAAACAACTAAATTGTAGTCTGTTCAACAAATAACATTCATAATATGAAGGCAAAACATACGCTTCGACATTTGGTTCTCTCCCTTTTTATTGCATTAGGATTACCCTAAATCTTGCGGGAGGCATTTGCTTCGACGGCTGTGTAAGGAAAACATGCTCTTCAAATCAAACAGCAATTTCCAAAAAATTCGTAAAACAAAAGTACGTGTGCTTTGTTTTTGCAGTGCAAGTGTAAAATTATGATATTTTTAACCGATTTATAATCAATATAGGTGTATACATGATTATTATTGCTTTTATTTTATAATTATGTTGTCATTTTTTGAATATTGTATATACGTATTGTTATAATATAAGGGACTGGCAAACGAGCAGATGAGTCGCCTGATCGAAAGGTATCAAAACTTTTGAGTGGTAGAGCCACTCTGTAGACAGTTACGACTACAGCACGAATGGACCGACTCGACCAATTTAATACCACTGTTTCACAGAAAACCGACGTAAAGTGGCAACTCACTATCGTTTGGTGAGTGAGACGTCCGGTGACCCAATTCCCCCCCTCCCTTTCCCAATCTCATTTTCCGTCCTTTTAGATTGGAAACGCACCCATAATACATATGTGTCTTTAGTGTATAGACACCCAAGATGCCCATAGGGACGGTGGAGATCACTTACCATCGGGTGACCAACCTGCTCGTTAGTCGTTTACCAATCAATGCTATAAAACAAAATATCATGGTCGCTCTACCACTTATATTAACTTGGCCTTACTAGGATTTTCTTAAGCCAGTAATTATTTAATAGCAATTATGTAATTTTATAAATGCATTTATTAATTTTAATTGTCAAATACTTTACTAGATATCTTTAAAATCACAATATTCGTGAAGATGAATAACATAGCATAGCATATCAGTTCATTTTGCTCCAGACGTCACGCAGACATGTTAACATGTTAAATGTATGTGTAAAATTATAAAGGGATTACCTTTAGTACTCACAGTTTCAACTTTCAATACATGTTCATGTTAGAAACTTTAAATGCGAGCATGTTGGGAGTGAGCCCTGTACATATTTCTTATGTAACCTGGCGAAGATGCTTGCTGGAATTTTTCAGTGTGCAGCGGTGCTGTCGGGCTCGAATCCTTGTAAATTTATGACCCCTGCGCCCCAACACTGGCCAGTTTTACGAATATCGGATAGGCTACTTTTGTACACGTCGGGTGGAAACATTTGTTCCACCGACAAAGTAAGGAATCGAAATTGTCGATGTATGATTTATGTTGCAAATGGACCTAATTGAAAACTCTCTTTTGTTATTCGTAAGTTAGAGATGTTATGCAAAATGTTTCAAAGACTGACTAATTGAATTATATCGTGCGACGTTAATTAAAATCTTAGTGCAATTATACTTATCGTACAGCCTCCGTGGCGCAGCGGGCGAGTAGCCGGTTGTGAAGCGAGAGGCCGCAGGTTCGATTCCTGCATTGAGACAAATGTTGGTGTGGCCCACAGATATTTGTTTCAAGTTTGGGTGATGTGAGACCGAAAGTTTCTCACTACCCATGATACATGTAATACCTAGTGTGGGGTCAGGACTAGGTGTGTGAGAATTGGGTGTATTTACTTATGTAATTAATAATAATAATACTTATATGTTAAAAATACTGTAATTGCTATTAATATAGCAGAAACTTTACATTTTCAGGTTTCCAATTATTCGTAATTTTTATTTCGCCCAACGAATTTAATTTAATTACGAATGATTGGGCGCTGTTTCACCCACGCGACCGCTTTGTTTTTAACAAAATTGTTGGTTAAAAACTAAAAGAGAAAGTTGATGGAGCAAAATAGTTTTGGTATATTTTGTACGTTTTTCTAAACATGTAACACATGACGTGAAATCTTTACTAATTAGATATATAAAATAATAGAATATACAACGCTCAATTATTATTAGGCAATAGCAAATATTATAAGTTGTTATTGTCAAATATATTTTTACGTATAGTTACGTAAACACGATAATACCTATGTAACGAAAATTTTCTGAAAATATGAATGAATAAAATTGTATTAAGTTGTTTATTACGGCAAGAATTATGCATATTAATATACAGATTAGTGCCGACTTTATAGAAATAACCCTGAAATACATATGTACATATATATTTTATAAAAAAATAACTTGCAATATCGGGATTTAAATGACAGCCTTAGTTATCCTAAACATTTCTCACTAATCTGTATCGCATAATTGGACTAAATCGTAAGATTTATTCCGAGTTCAGTATGATATATTGATATTTTATAACTCTTAATAACAGGCATATGCGCCGTTAGCTCGTACTGTACACTTAGGTACTTCTGTAATTGTGGAGGTATAAAATCCTTGTTTCAACAAAACGATAAACTACGATTTCGTGAATATAAAACTGCAGTTTATATGTGTTCGACGTAAAAACAGGATGTTTTAATGGGAACAACACGCCCGGGACGCTGCCACGCCATGCCGCCCGCCCACCACCATGTGACCTCTGCAAATTGGAATTGTAAAACTCGAATCACGAATTTCATACCGTAACATGAACTATCATAATATAGGGTAGTCACGATTGTTATATGTGAATTGATTTGAATTAATTAATATCGAGAAATAATTATATTATCTATTATTAATATAATACCTTTTGGTGTAGCCTCCTTAGTCTAGTGGCAGCATATATGGGCTGAGGACCGGAAGGTCCTGGGTTCGATTCCCAAGTAAGGCAAAGCAAATTGTCTCATTTTAATTGCCCGGGACTGGATACCTCAGAGGGGGTTCACGTCAGGCAGGGAGGCAGTCTTCAAAACTAAGTCAAATCTACTCTGCAACATGTCTGAAAAAATGTGTTGCGCCGACCCAACATTAAGCTGGGTGAAGAAAGAAAGAAAGGTGTCATAAGTCGTAAGATGAAGTCAGTCAAATAAATGTTATCGCCAAGCAAATAACTCTATTTGTAAGAACTAATACTAAAACATTTTATATCCTGAATGTGTTGAGTAGCATAAATATTCTATAACAAACGTAAACATAACAAACTAGTCATCTATAATTCCATATCGTTATTGAAATATACGAAGTAGTTGAAGTACAGAACAATTTGTAATATAAAATTGTTGCAGTTAATATTTGTTGGCAGACGATCTCATTTTAAACAGCTGGATGGTAAGCTTTGCGCATTGTTTCTAAGAAATATTTTTCTTTCAGAATACCTTACGCTGACAAGATCACCCCGGAGCCGATCCTGCACAACAATGCGGACAGGGACACAAAGCCTGACTCGATCAGGAATAGTTATAATAGCCAATTCAAAGTTGGCATTTATGGTTGGAGGAAGAAATGCCTTTATATTCTTGTGATGGCGCTCATGTTTATGATGATCATTAATCTCGCACTGACACTATGGGTTTTGAAAGTTCTTGATTTTAATTCTGTAAGTTTGTAGACTGTACCATACTATTTTTAAGCACTAAATTACTACAATTCAAAACTAATATATTGTTCAGGTTGTTACATATTTAAGCCACAGTATTCTATTTTAATCATCATCATCATCATCATCATCAGCCATAGGACTGGATGATGAACATGATCGCTGGATGCAGGCCGCTTCCAACTGGTCGATCTGGAAATCTTTGGGAGAGGCCTATGTTCAGCAGTGGACGTCCTATGGCTGATTTTAATCGCAAGCTCGCAAATTGCATATTCATATTTTATTACATAGGTTGTATAGGTACTATAATATTGTGCGCTATTTTTTTACAGCAGGGGCTGGCTGGCTAACGAGCAGGTGAGTCACCTGATGGCAAGTGATCTCCACCGCCCACAGACATAGGAATCATGGTTGTCTTGGCAACCTAAAAGGAGGGGAATAGGGATTGGGAAAGGGAACAGGGAATCGGGAATCGGGCCACCGGAAATTTCACTCACCGTACGAAACACAGCAGCGAACTGCAAAGTTACGTCGATTTTCTGTGAGACCGTGGTATCAAACCGGTCGAGCTGGCTCATTCGTGCTATAGACGTAACAGTCTACATTGTGGCTCTACCACTCAAATTCACTAACATTAAATTGGGTTTATTTCAATCTGAATTTTATTTTATGAAAAAAGTATTTTTTTATTAAGAAAAGAAGTTTACATAAACAGTTCTTACGGCTATTTGTTTCCATCAAGTTTGTCTCCCATATAAATAAATAAAATTAGTTATTACCTAATTAATACTCACATAAGACAATATTTTTATATATGTAACAGGTATTGATGATAATAACGTATTATTCATTTTTTTAGGAAGGAATGGGCCAATTACGTGTAGTACCAGGTGGTCTGCAGCTACTTGGACAAGCTCTAGTACTGGACTCGCTATTCGTTTCAAGTATTAAGTCGCGACGGGGACAGCCAGTCTCGATCGAATCCTCAAGAAACTTGACTGTTTCTACTCGAGACGCGCATGGATTACTTCAGAGTAGATTATTTTTAGGTAATTTCAATATCACATATGGGACGGAATTATGCTTGGGGGCACGTGGATGTTCTATTTAGCTTGCCTCTACCTACCCCTTAAAGGACATGCAGGTGTGAGGTTTTGTTTGTATGTAATTTCAATAAATATGATATGAAAGTTGAGCGTCCACACACATGTGTGGCTCATCTAATTATCACAAACAATAATAGTAACTGAGGAGTCTCGTCAACTGATAAGGCCGTTAGTTACTTACGAATGACGTAATATATAGATTTTCACGAGAGACTAAAGTGGTGACAATGTGTAAAGTACAACAATTAATGTTAAATAAACTACTGATGCAGCAATGGGCTGTGGCTGATGATGATGATGAAACCACTGTTACCACGGCATAAAAACAATTTGCACTTAATTGCAGACTTCTATTATAAATTCATTTTACTGATCAAAATTATTTTATTATGCCGCTCAATTGCCGTGAATAGTAGTTTTTAGTATAATTTGTTTTAGTAAACGTATTTTCTAGGTCAAGATCGTTTAGAAGTTAACGCAGGACGTCTAGAGGTGAGAGATTCACGAGGGGCCCTATTATTAGGGGCGAGCCAAGACGCCGTAACGGTCGGGGCTGATACCCTGGCGGTGTCGAGTCCGGCAGGGATTACGTTACACACTGCCGCGCAGACATCCCTGGTTAAAGCACCACCCTCGAAACCATTGGTGTAAGTTGAAGATCACTTGAACTCCCACAATTGTTTGGGGTCGGCGCAACATGTTTTCTTGCCACATCTTCCTGTCAATTTTCATCTCAGCTCTTCCTATCTTTCTGGCATGGATACACATATAAATCATGCTGTAAGAGTGGTAAAAGAAAATCTTGAAATCTTGGTAGCGTAATTTTATTGCGTCCGTTCTTTGACTAACGCCCTTTAGTTTCGGCTTCGGGCCCCAGGTCGGGTAAAGTGAGGGTTTTCTGCTCAGAATTAGCCCGGATTGGAATTATTGTCTGATGTAGAAAAAGGCTGGCACCCTTATCAAACTTGGGACGAAAATAAACTTGGAGATATGGGGCTGTTCTAGTTCTGATACGCCTCTGCCAACTCTTTCGGAATACAGTTTTGATCTTATGTTATTATAATATTCCATATTGTACGTCCCTTGAAAACTTTAGCATTATCACAGTCGATCTTTGTATGTAAAATACTTATTATTCATATATACGCGCATGGTGCAGGCTGGAATCGCCGACCCGCTCCTTGGAGATGCACGCGGCACAGAACATCGCGCTCGAGTCGCGAGCTGGAGACATCAGTGCCACCTGCCTCACCACTTTCAGACTCAAATCCGTTGCTGGTTCGGTAAGTGTTCTCATATTTTAATATCAAATGTAATTCACTGGTGCACGTTTGTAGTATAACTAGCATTCTTTGACATCGAAATCCGCCTTTGTTTAAGTGCATCATGTATAAATGATTGTACCTATGATGTTGCGTTATCAATGTAAAATAAATGTAAATAAAAGTAATAAATTATCATTTTGTAGAATGTTCTCTTATTTCGCAATACTTTCAGATACGGTTAGAAGCTCCAAGCATATACATGCCAAAGTTAAAATCAGCTCTACCACTGCCGCCATCGGCCGCACATTCACACGATCCTCACCATCAGAATATTTACCAGTTATGCGCGTGCGCGAACGGCAAGCTATTCCTGGCTCCACCGCACGGCGCATGCGTCGCAAGAGAGGACAGTCTTATTTGTCGATGATGATTTCTATCGATTTTTCGATGTTATGACGGAGTGCTTCGATTTCGTTTTATGTGCCATAATTTTAAAATACTTTCTTCGTAAAGTGTTGCGGTATAAACTTCAAGGAAAAACACTTGAGTTTGTTTTGATAAAGAATATATTAAATTAAGTGCTATTATTTATTTTTATTAAGAATGTATTTTTTTAAGTTCGAACATAATTATGTATCGTAATTTACATAACATATCTATGTCCATATTATTATCTATTTAAATTATGATTGCTTGAAGTAGTTGTAAAGAGACCATTTTGATTGTTGTTAATATGATGGAATATAGATATAATCAACATATTACTGGAATGTCGTGAAACATGCGTTAGTTTTAAAGGCTTATTATTTCAATTGTACAACTACAACGACTTTGGAAACGTATCAAATCATACATATTATAATAACTAGTGCCTTTTCGAGTCTCGTTTAGAATAAAGATTGGCTGATCAATTGATTGTTGTCAATGATTTTATGTATCCGATTTCAATTAAATAATGTTAATAAATTTTAAAAATGTTGTCAATTTTAATTAACGAAAAGCTGAAAAATTATTCAAAATATTAAACAAATCCTAAAATATCATTTTTTCTCAGGTTGTTTAGCATATTTTAAAAATGTATGTTTTATAACAATACTAAACGTTAACTTATGTAGATACAAAAATGTCTTATTATCTGTATGTTACTGGTCATTTCAAATATTTTGGTGTGAATTAGTATATTTAGTTTTAACATTATATCCTCAATTTTAAAGCAAGTAACTTAGTGGAAACCAATAAAAGCATAAACGTTATTTATAACAACTTTACATTTAATTGCCTATTTTAAATAAACTGTCTACTAAAAATATAAACGTAGACGTCCGTACCATATATTGCGAGCTTGAAAAACTATCACTAAACTACAAAGTACTGTCACAGTACACAATAAGATCATTACTTATAACCATTGTATATGTATAATACGTCATCATAATGTAGCTGACATAGCAATCCAATACTGTACCTAATTATAATATTTTTGGCATTATTCGAAAACAATGAGTCCTTGGTCTAGGGGTAGCATATATGGGCTGAGGTCCTGAGATTGATTCCCAGGTCGGGCAATGCGAATTCTCTAATTTAATTTGCCCGGGGCGCATCCCCCAGAGGGGGTTGACGTAAACTTAGCCAAATCTTTTCTGCAATGTTTAAGCGTAACTTACTGTTTAATTGACGTATACAACATTTATTGGGTAATACAAATTGATTACTACATATTTTAAGTAGGTAAAGTAATACAATTAAGCAAAAATCTATACTAATTTTATAAAGCTGGAGAGTTTGTTTGTCACCTCTGACTTACCTATGTTAAGTGTGTTTTCATTGTGAAATATTGCTGGCTTTAACGGTGATGGAAAACATCGTGAGGAAACCTGCATACCCGAGAATTTCTCCACAAGAATTTCAAAGGTATGTGAAGTCTACCAACCCGCATTAGGCTAGCTTGGTAGACTAAGGCTTTACCCCTCTCATTAGTAGAGGAAGCCCTTGCCCAGCAGTGGGACAGTATATGAACCATTATATATGACCAATAGGAGCGGAGCATCAAGGAAAATTTTTGCAAAAGCGGGTAAACATTTTCCGTGCGCACGGAGTCACGGGAAACAGCTAGTATTCGATAAAATGTATCTATAAAAGTGGAAACTTTAATTTCTGAGATTTAAAACAGTATTCCATGCTTATATTTCTGCTAAATTCCGCATAATATTACTAGAATTGTATGTAAAAGTGTAAAATAAATTCAAACCTTTGTTATTCGTATGTATAAATAAAAAATAAGTTATTGTTAGATGTTATCTTTTATAAAGAAATATGCAGATTAATATTATGTATATCTTGGCTAAGGTAGACATAAAACTTTGTATAGATCTTTAGAAAATGCGATGTGTATCTGTCTGTCTGTTAAAATAATATATAAATGTATTATTAATAGCATTGTTGATATTGTTGTAAATATACTTTGTAGAAAAACATAAGTACATATATGTGTATAATAGCATCGTTTTTGTTATACAACCCATTTTTAGGAATATTCAGTTACGTGAAAACAATCCCGTAAAACGAAAGGAAAAAGGCGTCTAGTTATTTACTAGAAAATTGTTTTTACTCAAAGTAAAGCAGCTGCGCTTTCTTTGAACAGTCGGTATTGTTTTCTTAGCTTTTACTTTGTTCCTTATGCATGACGTCATAGTTACTAGGGCGTTCGCGAGAACAATAATTAAATATTATCTTCATAATATAATATTTATAATTGAATGGTAAGGGAAACTGATACAGGTTATTTTGATATGAAACTAGAAAACGTTTGAAAGTTTGACCATGTAATATGATATAAAGGCAGTTTCCACATAAAAAACATGACAATAATGCACTTTAGTTATGAATGTTGGGCTCAGTAAAATTAATGAAGACGCTGAGATGTTAGTTTGGTTTGACTCAGAGATGAACTCGCTGATTCTGACTCTACAACCTAAGTAAATGTAGGTTTGACTGCTCTAATTTGTTATATCTAGATACTAATTTCGTCTTTGCAATGAAGAATAGAATAGAAATATTTATATAAATATATCTATTAAAATCTTGTAATTTAATGATTAAAAAATAAAGAGTAGCAAACAGATAAATTCAAAATAGTATATCAGTGATTCATAGAAATCAAAGACACACAAAACATAGAATAGAATTTAGAATTCAGAACCCGTTAACTTGATAATTTCAACTTAATAATATATGTATATTACTAAGTTGTAATCATAGTAGTCATGCGTGTCACAACCCTTCTTCTTTGAAGAATCTAAAAACATGTTTTTGTTAAAAAAAATAAGAGCTGAACTGGCGAATTGGAATTTAAAAGCGAAGCTGTGTGTACTCGAATAGGGTACTATTATAAAAGCCTATTGTTTCCTATGAATTGGTGACAATGGTTTTTGATTATTTAGAACAAGAAAAAGTGTAAAACGTGGTATTGTTTTCCAGAATAATAACTAGTCAAGTGCGTACGTAACGTACTCAGTATTAGTTTGATGATAATGAAGGAAAATAATTGGAAACTCTTCAACTAAAAACTACAAAGCCTTTAAACAAATATATATGTATCATACAAACATTTTGTCTTTGTGAGGGTCGAGGGAATCGTATCCGCGGCCTATGGTTTCACAGTCGGCTAAATAAATGTTAAGTTTAAAAACTTAACGCACCGACTTCAAATCCAATTGTGGCCAAAATTACATGGAACCATTCTAAAAATAAATGATTGAACACAAAAATAATTTTTAAAATCGGTCCAAATTTGGCATACATAAAAAACACTCAGACGAAATTAGGACCTTCTCCGTTTTTGAAGTCGGTCGAAAATAAAGAATTATTCATAAGCCTATATCACCACACACATAATTATAAAACTACAGAACTTCAATTAGATGCAAAGCCCTTAGTGCTATAATATTCTTATTCAGTGTATGCTAGATTCAAACATAAACTGCTGCGCTCTATATACTGCCAGACGCTTGGTTGCCCTTACTACCTCGAAGGCGGTATCTTAAATCAACTTACCACAGCTAGTTAGTAGCTCCTCGTTTATTATTAACCAAGTTTATTATACCCATCGTATCATCACTACATAGTATAAAACAAAGTTCCCACTGTCTGTCTGTCCCTATGTCCCTATGTATTCTTAAATCTTTAAAACTACGCCACCGATTTTGATGCTGTTTTTTTAATAGAAAGAGTGATTCAAGAGGAAGGTTTATATGTAAAATACATGCCTAAATTCATCCCCTAAAGGGATGAAGGTTTGCCAAGACTATCACGCGGGCGTAACCTCATATGAAATAGAAATAATTTCATTTTAAAAATCTTGTTTGTGGTAGTCGTTGAACATTTACTCAGTAATTTACGCACGAAAGGACTCCTAATTGAGATTTAAGAGGAATTAGAATAACTTAAGCTAATTTTAATTTTTAAATGTATTTGTCACGTGGTGTGAATATTATAATGTAATTTAAACCCGATCATCTTTCAAAACTTAAACCTATTACACGTCACACATGGCTTAATTCTGCTGAATTAGCGAGTCAAATGCTTGAATTACGATCTCGGGGGATTTTAAAAGGGATCAAGACTGTTACTTCGGAACAATTTGGACTGATTGGGGATTTAATATTTTTTTTAATGATACCACTTTTTAAGTAATAACTTTCACTTTGATTTGTTTTATATTTCTTTGTGGGATTTAATTAAAAAAGATTATGTCACCCTATACTGCTATATATTATAGGTAGGTTAATTGTCAATGTGCCTTCTCAACTTGACCGTTGGAGGCGGCACATATATGTATACCTCTATACATAAGTGTCTCGGCCTCCGAAGGCTGAGCCGCCCGTCACTATTTAAATCGGTATATGCTTTGCCATAGTTTTACAATAATTGGTTATGCTATTCTTACGTAAAATGACACTCAATACGGCAAGACAAACATTGTATATCTCTTGTCACCTGCCCTTATGCCTCTCACAATCCCACTTCAATGTGGGATCGGCGGAACACACTTTCACAAGCATGTTACAGAAAGGATTTGGCTTTTACGATCGGCTGCCTGCCTGAAGTCAACCTACTTCGGGTATCCAATCCCGGGCAAATTATAAAAGAAAAACTATTTTTTATATGTATGATATATTATAAACTATAAATTCTAGTTTACACAATGAATACAACTTCAAATATGATTTTACGTGAAAATAAATTTTCCAAAGCTGCTACAAGGCGAACAACACCGTTACAACGCAATAAATAATTGTAGCAGAGTAATAATTACACAGCAATCAATACAGTAGAGTTATTGTGAGGCACAATGAATCCGTCGGTGAACAGTCGCTGCTAAAGTTTAATTAAAGATTCATGATAAATTGTCGCAGGAAGCTGCATTCTGCGCGAAGTCTCGCACGTGAATAACGCCCGTTCCGCGAGCACTTAAATAACTTAAGCCAGTAACCTAACAATAAATTCATGAGCCTTCAGCTCCTTTTGTTTGGCCCACAGCGTTTTCGCAACACTAATTGGCAGGAAAGCCTCCTAAAATGATCACAAATGGGCCACCTTGCGGCGTAATCGTGCACGTATTAAACCACCTTTATACGCAACTACGAGTATATTACCTGTGCAACATAAAACTCGTCGTAGACCAACACAGGCATGTGAAATCTTTATTGTATTACTTAAAACATGGCCAGTTGTTGACACCATATCAGCATAATTTTTTAAAAATATTTTATCGCTGGACTGATAATAAAATTGTTTACGTGTAACAAGTAGGTACGTTGCCAGTGCTGTCGTGCTGGCAAAACTGGCGCCAGCAAGTGAATAAGTTTAAATCGGGCTTAACTTTCGGAAAACTATGAGGTAAATAGGTGTAAATAAAATTAAAAGTCTACTGACTTATATTTACATTGTTTATATACATTTTTTTATAGCAGAAACTGTCAAACGAGCAGATGGGTCACATGATAGTAAGTGATCTCGAGCGCCCATGGACACCTAAGACACAAAAAAAAACATGGGTGCGCTGCCAACCTAAAAGGACGGAATGAAAGGGGAGGGAAAAGGGATTGGGAGAGGGAAATGGGCTACATACGCGGCATTCGTACAATACTAAATACATACATAATGGTTAAATATATAAAAGGAGAAACTGAATGACTGATGTATCAGCGTACATCTGAGACTATTGTAACTAGGAACGTGAACTTTTACACACGGCTTTCTTTTATGACATAGGCGAGGACTAGAAAGGATTTTTGGAAATTTTCCTCTAAGGGGGTGCAACGGGGGATGAAAGTTTGTATAGAGATAGTCTTTCACGCGGGCCTAGCTGCGGTCAAAAGCCAGTGGTTAATAACAGCAGGTTCTTTATGAATCACAGAGGCATTGTGTTCAATTAAATTAAAAGTTCCGCGTTGTACATCACATTGAATTGCGTACTGAGAAATATTATTAGTTTCACAGTACCATCTACACCTAATTGAATTTCGGAGTCCTTTGTTGTGGCATAGCCGTGCGAGAACTCTTAAAGCCATTTCAAAGACACCTCGTTTCGAGTCCGCATCCATGAGCGAGAGGAAATAAAGTTATGATTTATGTAGTGAAATATGTTTGAGACGGAGGACCAACGCTTAGGCTGCGGACACGAACTCAGCGGGAGCAGAGCTAGACCGGTCGTCGCGCCGCTCTCCGTGCCGCTGCCTTCGAGGCCATTTCCATTTAAATCTATGCATTGAACGCACCGCTCCCCGCGCCGCCGCGGCGCCGCTCCCGCTGAGTTCGTGTCCGCGGCCTTACAGCGTCTCCGAATCTTGCTCCCGCCTCCTAGCGTTGACAATATAAATTCACAACAAACGTGGAAACAATCGTTCAAGAACATACGTAATGTAAATCGCATCGTAGTGGCAATATTTTTGATGTTTTAAGCTATGGCTTTGGAAGTTGAGATGACCAGATGTGCCCTGCGATGTTTTTATAATTAACTTTACCTGTGCGTATAGAGGGATATAAAAATAAAAAGTGTGTGCAAATCTAAATAATGTGAGAACCTCGGTTTTTGCTAAATAACCAGTTAATTGATCGTCTATTGCTATTTCAATATTATTATAATTCGGTAAATTTTAATAAATGTCAACGTACTTGCAATAGAATTTAAATTAACTTTCATTATTTAGGAGAAGTGACTAAAATGTACCTCACTGATAATACATTAAATTATTAATTTAAACAGCTTCATGTGTAAGCAAATTACACCAGTTTTAATTATTTTTAATGTAGCCCAGAATAGCTTAAAACTATAATCGATTTATATTCTAAACAACTTATCTAAAATACTATTTTATCAAACAAAAACACCGAAGTACAGAATCAATGGTTCAAATTGAGTATCGTAGTGTGAAGCTGGACTCGGTTATCTGTTCCGTATGACATTCAGCTCGTGTTCCTTGGCCCGATTTGACGGAGGTCGAGTGTGGTCTGCCTCGATTAGCCAGGCTACTCCCGACTCCCGTACCGATAGGATTTGATTACGACACCCCGATGTGGCAATGGATTAATATACTAAGCTGTCGAGTCGTATCGAGTTTTATGAAATACTATAAAGAAAAATAGACATTCCTAGGCTTTGAATAAATTACACTATAAACGAAAAGATTTCGGAAGGCAATTTTTTGTTGGTATTAAATAGATATTTTGTATTTTAAAATATTTTAATAATCAAAATAAAAAATAACAATAAGAAGTACCGGATTGTTTTCAGATTTTGGTATAACGTACTTTTTCTTATTTTTCTATCTGCCCGTATCCCACTTCAATTCGGTGTTTACCGTAACACTTTTTTTCATGCATGTTGCCGAAAGAATTTGGTTTAACTTTTACGATCGGCTACTTGCCGGACATTACCTCCCCTTTGGGGCTAGGCATTGTGGTAAAAGTACTAATAATTGTAAATAATAAAATGAAATATTGTCATTTAGGGCGACTTGCACCACTATTACTAACCTACGGTTAGTTCTAACCTCAAGTTAAATTGAAATAGAAATATATGAAGGACATGTAATTCGTTACATGTAATTAATTTAATGTCACCATATATTATCTATAATTAGATGTAGTACATTATATGTACTGAATTACATGTCCTTCACATATTTCTATTTCAATTTAACTTGAGGTTAGGACTAACCGTTGGTTAGTAGTAGTGGTGCAAGTCGCCCTTAGTGTGACAGCTGTTTAACAAACCCTTACACACTACTTGATTGATATGTAAACAGAAGTTCACGTGTGCAACAAACATCACGTCTCTCGTATTAGACGGAGTACGTTCTTCGCCATATTAGGTACAATCAATGAAATGGAAGGGCGAGCAGGGGTGCGGGTCACGTGTTTTATGATTCAATTGTCTGCTTCGCCGTGAGGTAGACCGTTTTCAAGCTGACCTGCGTCATGCCACCGCTGTCATCGCGCTAAATGTCTCTTCAATAAAATTAACATATACTTTGTTAACTACATTCGTGCTCCCTTTGTACCTGAATCTTTGTTAATATGACAGTTTATTTACCAAGTTCCTTTCATAATAAAAAAATAAAACTACATTAAAATAAAATTCAGTAGCAATTGTAAATTGCTTGACAGTAAGCCTATATAATTTTCTATCAACTAAGTATATTTCTCTATGAACTTTATTTCAAATCGAAGTATAATACTTGCCGGGTCTAACAATAGGTACATACCTATACATTTTTCTATCATATCGACAATATGTTTACGTAAACTCAAAGGGATTGAAACAAGAGGAATGCGAGCCGTGTTTAATCTAATGTAATGCAACTGATCAGCGGACGCCGGACGGCAGGATAGATTCGGATTCCAAGCAAGCATTTGCGCCCAAACTCTCGGCAGGCCGACAACTACACATCTATCAGTACAACAGATGACTGGATCAACATAGTTGATGCTCGTACATTTTATGTACCAGAAATACCCCGCAAATGCCAATTTATATTCCGAATGCGTACTAATTAATTTACCAATCACTTATAATTACGTGCTAATCTGACGTTTAAAGTCGGTAGAGACTCTCTCGTTTATTTTATTTTATAACGTTAACATACAACTTATTGAATAACGAAACTTATGGAAAAGCTTATTCAAAAAATAATAATGTGCACAACAAATACGTGTACCTACCTATGTAGCAGTTTTAAACATGGTGCATGCAAAAACTAAATGATGTCTATGACGCCGTTACTACTGTTATGTTTGTTGAAATTATGAAAAGTGAGCAAACATACGAGTCCCGATTTGAAAATGCATGTCGGCTGATGCATATTGCATATGCAAGTTTATAAAGCGTTCCGCTAATCCGGCTCGCGCGGGCGATAGTGTTAATGCTTCGCATTAAACTCACGGAGCCGGAGTCTATCGTCTACTCAACGCCGGCTACAATGACACGTTTTATGACACACTTCATTAAAATGGCAACGGCGGTATTAAGTACGTGCCCGCTGAAAAGAATTCATTATTAAAGTGCCCTCGAGTACGACTGTCTTAGTTAATGTAAGCGAAGATTTAAAGCGCAATACGTGCTCACTCGTACAAATGTGAAATTATGATTTTCTCTAGCGTAAGCAACGTTTGCATTGCCTTACGATGGAATTTAATAAATATATTAAACGTTTAGTGAGATTTATATCACGTTTATTCCTTCATTGTTCCGTTTATTTGTGAAATTATTTACTCTTCGCTGCCCACTCCGTATTTCAACAAGCACTTTAGCTTATGAATGTCACATATAAATAAATTAGTTTATTTCCTCTAGGCGCCAATTTAGCTCACGCTCTTGTCACAAATTGTCGGCGAGGGTAAATGCAGACTATTAAGGAAATACAGCAATTCAAACAGCCCTTACCCTACATTACAGCGCAATCTTACACCGACGAAATTATAAGCAACACCTTCTTGTGCCGTGCCTAGTAGCAATAACATCTACCCGTGCATTGAACGGACAAAGTGTTTCGAAAATGTTCCATTGCTGTGTTGACTTGATATTCTAAATGATTCATAACTTTAAAAACACGCAAGTCAGTTTTCCGAACATAGTGAAATCCAGACATTAGAATTGGTTTTATGTACGAACGACGCATAAACAAGATTGAAGATGTACGACGTACAGTGACCCCAGGGTTAAGAAATCTGCGAATAAATTTACGATTCCGTATGTGAGTTCAGCTGCACAGGACAAACACTAAAACTCTTTCCTGTGAGTTTCGTGCTGAATTCAAATGTTGTAAATAAACACCAAACACGGCGTGTATCAATATGTGTAGATGTGTCCGAATATTTGCATTTGTTTGTTTGTTTTACGGTTTTGTCGACCGATGTACAAATAGGAATCTAAATGACCATGAAGTTACTACGTGCCTATATAAAACTATAAATTGAAGAAAACACTTTAAAATAAAAAAATGATTGTTAATTATTTTTGTAAAAAAATTCTTACGATCCCGAAAATCAAACCGAAAGACAGCACTTTAATTTATGGTTAAGATTTTTCAATATGTTTTACATAAATAATTTTGTATTTTCTTTATTACAAATATCGTTTATGACTGGTTTCTCACATCATAACCATTAACAAAACTGAAATTGAGTCGTATTCAGTAAAATTATTCTCAGAGCGGGGTTGGTGTCGGGAAGGCAGCCGATCGTAAAAACTAAGCTGAATTCTTTTTATAACACACTTGAAAATTATGTTATGCTGGCCCTGAACTAACGTAGGATAAGATCAGGTAGAAAGAAAGTAAAAGAATGTCTGTTAAATAAAATAAAATATAAAAATATGTTTTACAACAATAAACCACATACTGTATAGCTGTATAGGTTATTGCAGACGAGTCGCGTTCGGTGCTTCACAAAATTGATTTGTGTGGTGTCAATCTAGCGCGTACTACATGTGACAAGCACAACCTATCAAGCATCAACTACTTCACCACCAACTGTATCCCATTTATCTATTTAAAGGAAGAAATCGAGGCGCATTTTACAATTTTATTATCTACAATGTTCTACATTTCAATTTATACCAACAATATTTCATAAATCCATTATAACGTACCTCTACAGTTATTGTTATATTTGTCCTCGTCACATCACAGTTTTGCACAACTATCTCATTTTATCTTCTAGCAGCACACAATCCCTCTAACTTGTTTTCTGTAAGTATGAAATATTATACTAGATGTCGTCTAGGCGACGGGACGTAATACTGTGCGGTTCAGTTTCTAGTTTCTCTAACCGTTGACCTGTCATATAAAAAAAGGTACAATGTACTATATGCGATAGTTCAAATTGAGAGACGTGAGAGTAACCTCAAATATAACTTATTAATTGCCTACTTCAGCCATAAAAAAATTGCAATCAAATATCGATGAGTCTATATCCTGCATATTTTTTTGTCATTATGCAACCAACTCCTTTCTTTCTTTTCTATCCTATTGTGTCCCACTGCTGGGCAAAGGACTCCCCCATCTTTAAATTAGTTTTAATTAACTCCTAAATTCGTTTTTTTAGTAGAAAGCATTTGAATTTGTTTTTACGACCGCCTGATTGAGATCCAGCTCCAGCTAAATCTTGACAGAAAAACATGCATTGAGTACGCAGCATCGAAAATAAAAAAAATATAACTTTGCATCACCAGTTAACAGTGGTAGAGAGTTCAAATAACATGAATTCTTTGCTAAATTATAGGTCAGTAATGGGTATTAACTTATTAAGTAAAGTGATAGAAGAATTAGTTCGCTTCCATTTTGAAAATGTTCACCCTTCATCATTGCAATATTGCACTAATTGATTTGTGTCGTTCATCTCGTGCATTCATCCGATAATTGAGTAAATAAAAGCGTTCGGAATATGGAAAGCAACGTCCGATATGGAACTATCGGACGAGCTGTCAGTCGCGATCGTCCCGCTGTATCGAGTTGAGGAACTTTCCCTCTTCACACGGAATCGACGCGATGAATTATGCATGAGAATTAACTTTGACGGCAGATAAGCGTCCGAAAGATTTATTTGCCGATATGATGTGTAGAAAACAATCCAACTTGTTTCCACTTTCTGAATTATGGTTGTTGTTTTATTGTGAGCACGTCAAACGATCACTAACTTTTGGATATTTCACCATAAAATCTTGTTTATATTTTATAACAATGTTTTCTAAGCACATGATACCATCAATTACGAAAACTTATTTATCGTTTATTTAATTAATGTTTTCGTGTGAGAAATAAAAAAGCTAATAAAACAATAAGATATCGTATAATTATTTTATAAATATGAAATTCTGTACTATAAACCATCACATAAACACAAAATCGGTATTGTGGCTGTGTAGCCTTTTATCAGAGTTACGCACGCTCTTACAGGACCTTCCCGGAAATTTAACTTCGTTAAGAATGAAATATGTCCCGTCGTTATTCCACGGCTTGTTGCGCGAATACTTACATTTCGAGCTTTCCACCTCTAGTTTTCTCATCAGACCCAACGGAAATAATTTCAACCGAGGCTGAATTATGACAAAACTCCGTCGGACATTGCCGCATCCGTAATGAGAATGAAGTCGAGATATGTCCGTAATTTATTATCACATGCTCCTGTTTGGCGGTATCTGAGGCACTGGATCGAATGTTTTCTGCATGTATTTGGTAGTTGGTAGAGTAGTTTAGTACTAACGCTAACACCACGATCTCAATATTCACGATCAGGCATTTAAAATATTTGCAATGTAGCTAGGGAGCAATAAACAGAGTACGTAAAGTGAAATACTAGGTAGGTGGGCGGTACAAGGAAATATTTAATTAAATCTAGAGGCAGGAGCTTCACGCTGCTTTACATCACCGCCGCTAATCACAGGTAGGCGTCGACACGTTCGCCTATTTGAATACCAAACTGTTATTTTGTAAGTGCCAGAAAACTCATTAACCTTCTGCTTAGTAAACTGTTTTATAGTCCTTCTAACCACCTTTACACTGTGAAATAAATTGTCTTTATCATTTTATTGAGTGTTTATATAGAAATATTACTTTAAGTGGAGCGATTCCAACGTTATTAAGTGTTTACGCCAGACCAACTTATCTAAACCCTACGCTGAAAATCACCAAATAGTATTAAAAACTTTATTACAGGTAAAAATGATAAATATATTTTTAAAATAATCTAAGATTTTAAAGGAAAATCAATATAGTCTCCATAGAGAATGTAATGATTATCTCTGGGCGAGTGACATTGCTTTGACATTTTATATAAGATTTTTCCTGATTTTTCAACGAGCCCTTAGATCACCTTAAATAATAATCTAAGCCTTAGATAAAGACATTAAAATTCTTTGGAGGAGCCATATCCCTAAAAATAATTATAACATTTTAATTAAGGCCTTATCACAATAATAAATATAAAATGGAAAACAGTGTTTCGCGTACAAATAATGATGGTGAACGAGTTTCCAGTACATATGCAGAAATTTATTTCGATGATAGTTATTGTGATGAAGAAATTATAAAAAAAGATGATGATCCAAAGCCAAAATCAGTAGCAAATCTTAAGGAACAGCAAAGTGACACATGGACTTCACCAAGTGATTTACTCATTGGAATAATAGAATTAAAACCACCTTTTACGTCTAAAATTACACGGGGTATAACTCATGAAGGTATATTGGCAGTAGGTAATGATGTTTTAGAAACGGAACAAGCAAAATTCCTACAAGAATTAGATACGTTGGTTCATGAAAATGATGCTGCTTGGAATCATATTATGGAACATGAGAAGGCGCAAATTTCTGCAAAAGTTAAAAAAGTGTATGATACTATTTTTCAAAACAAATGTAAAATAATGTCAAAAGAAATAGCATCCTTTTACGAAAGTTCACTTCAAGAATTAGAGGATCATTTACGGTCCGAGTTGCAAAATTTACTGATAAATGTCCATGCTAGAATAATTAGTAATTTAAACGTTCAGATCACAAAGAAATTGAGGAAAGAAAAAAATGTACTCGAGAAAATGTTAAAAACAAAATACACCGCTGAAGAAAAGAGGGTGAAAAGGTATTATAATCTTTTATTACAAAACGAGTTATACAGAAATAATACACTAGTTCATAGAGCTGTATCAGAGAGAAACGAAGCCTTAAAAGCATTTTTCCGACAACTTGAAATGGAAAATCTCACGAATACCATGTATATTATGTGCACAGAAAGAAAAAAATGTAAAATTAAGAAGTTCATCTTGGAGAATTATCAAGATACGGAAATTGCAGAAAAAGTAAAAAAAGTAAAGGATCGCGAAGAAATTATTGACTCTTACAAAAAAGACGAGGTACGAATTTCAGACATAAATAAAGAATGGGAAGATAAGATCAAAAAAATCCTTCAACTCTTTTTAAAGTTCATCAGCTTTAGTCTCAAATTGTTACCTGAGCAAACAACATTTTTAGTAGACTTTGAGAAAATGGTAGTTTTACAATTAAATGAAATTATTCAAAAGCCGCAAGAAGCATCATTGCTCCTAGTAGAGAAAGAAAATCTTGATAATACATTCAAATTTGAACACTTAGAACCAAAGGAACCTGTTTGTGATACTGAACCTATAGTGATTACTGGTACTCTAGAAGATCCAACCCCACCACGGTACGGGAGTAGAGAAACCTTAGCCTCTGACGTAGATTTACCAACAATTAGACTCCAAAGACAGTTTGTTTATGCAAAATGTCATGAGTTTGAAGAAATTAAGAAACTCCTTGAAAATCTGCGGTGTAAATGTAGAGATGCTCCCGAGAAGCTACCATCTCATATCTCACTTGAAAGCCAACCAACTGAATCAGGTAAACCAAGCACATCCAGCACAAGCGAATCGTCCAATGAGCCATTATTAGTTAATGATATCAACCGGCTCTACGAATGTCCTGTAAGGAAATGTACAGACTGGGGTCAGAGGTACTCATTCCCATATTTAGAATCATACTTGGATTTCACGGAGGATAATTTTGAACGAGTAGAAGCCATACTTGGCAAACCGTCTAGTAAAGTTATAATGCCAGAGCTACTAGATCCAAGAAATGTGATTTTAACCGAATTACCATTTTCTGCTACCAAAGAGCGTTTTCATACGGTCGAGACACAGTACTCAAGTCATGATAACTCGTGTACACCATCTATTGAATGTCCCTGCATTGACAGTACATTAAGAAAACAAAATGAGCCATCTGGTTTAGCGAAAGAATCAGAGAATAAGGATTTGAATAAAATATTAATGCAACGCAGAGAATTTATTAAAAATCTTTTGTATCAAAACACCGAATTGCTAAAAATATTTACAGATGAATCTTTCGATTTTGTGATGTGATTTTTAGACAAAACTGACATTTAGCAGAACAATTTATTTTCGACAAATTTATAATATTTATTGATTAAATAATATGGTTATCAAACAGAAATGGTATAATTTATCTTAACATTATCTTTCTATGGCTAGTACCACTTAAAGGGATCGGCAACGGCCAGTCCGGACATACACGACATCCCCTGGATATTCTGATAAATTCGTGATTTTTGTACCTACCTACTCATTTCTTAAGTTGAACTCATTATTTTATTTAGTTTCGTAGGCCCATACTTACACTATATATCATGAAGTATTAAAAGGTATAAATTTCATATTATATTTTACAAAAACTTACTAATAAAAGTCAATTAGTGCATAGTCAATAAATATACTCAAAAATCACGGGCGGAGTATGCATTAACAAATAAATATATTTTTTTACCATACCTTACTTTGTGCAAAATAATAGTAATGAAAATATTTTCTTTATTTCAAAACTTATGTACTCAATGTACATTCACACAATGTTCAGTATTACAGAACAGACAACAAAGAGAACGATTTTATAATATGAAAAATACCCCACATAAAATAAATATTGCATAAACTATAGGACAATGCATCGAGCAGTAGAAAACAAAACTATAGTGTATAACATTAGATTTCATAAACATGTATGTACGAAGACAGAATCAATTTTGGAGTTCACGCGTACATCACAATAATGTAAATTACTCTGTTAGCTAAGAATAATGTTAGAGATGGTGTGAACTGTGAGCGTGTATATTGGACGTAAAGGTAAATTTACACAAGTCCCGTAACAACTTAACTTATTAAGTCGTCACGGTGTTCGCGTACACAATGCTTTGGCACACACAATATACCTGCTAATAGGACTCACCACATTCATATACTAATAAACTTGACGAATGTTTTACTTGTTATTAAATTTTTATGTCATCGATTCTCCAATATTTTAGTAATATTCGTTGTTAGATTTGATTTAAAAAAAACTGGGACTAAAGTTGCAGAAACAACGTATAGTCACGAAAAATAACTGTTCCTAGTACTTTATTTAAATTATCAAACGATGTAAACGTTTCTTAAAAAAATGCGACGTATTGGCCTTCCCTGAATTTTATTGTTTGATAAAATTGTCCCAGCCAAAATTAGCAACTTAAAATTATAGCAAAATTGAATAAACCTTTATCTTCTCAGTAGAAAATAATGTATGTTGGAAATTAAACAAGGTGTTGCTACAGTATGAACTGTAATTCTTACGTCATTGTTAATTCACTTACAGAATTATACCTAATATTTACAATAAAGCCATTGGTAGACTCAGAAATCTGTGAGAAAGGGAGTAATTATTGCTTGTTTATTAATAGAACAAGACTTACAAATACAAACCCACATATAACGCCACAACAGTCTTGTCTCGAGCATACGAGAAGCACTGTAGCTATATTACTCTAACGAACTTGTTTCTAAATTTCGTAATTTAGAAATTGCAAATGATAATTAGTGAAACAAAAAATTGGTTCAATATTAATTATCAATAAAGGAAAAACCATGAGTATCTATTACATTCACACCTTTTCAATATATTCTAATCATATATAGATACTACACAATTATAGTAAGTAAAAGAGAAACTAGCATCGGCTTCCCTTTAGGAAATTGTCACCCTTCATCACTGCATGTAGTAGGCTTTGATATACTTGTGAGGAAGACTGATCCTTGACAGACCTAAGGGTTGTTTATTCTGACAGAGGCATATATCAATAAACAGAGCAAGTTCTTGTTATATAACATATTGATATTATACATATAATAACCTAAAAATATGTAGCAGTATCTAAATAATGACTGTACAAAATAATTAGTTATCAAACTAATATTACAGAGATGTTTATTTATGTTTATAAATATTAACTTATCAGATCTATATAACAATAAAATGCCATTTAATTTTCAATTCCAATAAAAGTGTTAACAAGAAAAGCACTCAAGCGTTTATTACATAAAGATAAAATTACCTCAGGTATTC
The DNA here is from genome assembly GCA_036417725.1 of Clanis bilineata. Taxonomy (NCBI): domain Eukaryota; kingdom Metazoa; phylum Arthropoda; class Insecta; order Lepidoptera; family Sphingidae; genus Clanis; species Clanis bilineata. Next base: position 7,454,855 of record CM071149.1, on the reverse strand, counting down.
AAATTAATTAAGCGTAAGAAACATACAACCATACCCATTGTTGAACAAGCAGATAAATTAAATTAAAAAGATAATTCTATTTCAATATAACTTTTATTTATTCGTCATAATATTTCAAAACATTGAATTTCACTTAAAAATTACAGATTCGTTACACATTTGCTTGCTTTTATTAATGGTAAAAAGTACAGTACAACTGAATTGTAAAGTTAGAGGAACTCGTGGCAAGTCAAGTTTTATTCCAATTTTACTATCGCAGAGCAAAGTTAAACAGTGTTATGCTAACTTGACGTTTTGCCATTCCATAATATTGTGTTAAGCGCCGGTCCCCGTGAAATCTGACACAACTGTACAGCACTGAATAAACTTGCTCGTTTTAATGTAAAGAGTTCATTCATCTTTGAATTGTTCATACCGTTTAATGTATTTATTTATTTTTATGAAACGTGTTTGTTTAACTTAAACTAATGAATTTCATTATAAAAAACTTTTCCGCTCATCAGTGGTAAAGAGTGCACATAACTATATTCCTTCCGGCTTACGTTTTCCGCATTATCTACTGATAAATATCAAGTAAAGGATAAAATAGTATTGACTTCGTTTTTGAATATTTCAACCCTCGCCACTGTCGTTCGCAGACACGATGCTGTAGATTTCGTAAAGTAGGATCAACAATGGCACGCATTTGTCGACACAGAGTTGCAGTGAGGCTCGGGGAATCTCTTAAATGCAACGTTTTTTATAGCAATGCGTACGAATACATCTGAAATGTCCAGATTTATCTTAACCGCTGTTCCCAGACTGTACATTACAAAACATCTAGCAGTATAATCGACGTTGCTAAGTAACGAAATGTAATCAAAAGTGATAAGGAAAGTGCGGTCTACAACGCTACTAATGTTATTGATCAAACGAAACGAAGTCATTGTTATTCGACAGGAGAGATTTATACCGATTAGTACGGTTTCCTTAAAAGAATTCGTTATTTTCGATAAAGGGCTCATTACATTGTGTTCTTTTTACAAATTATTTACGTGGCTACTCTACGTGGCTTTTTGTCAACGGGCTATTATGGATGAAGTTGAATCTATGTTAAATACAAAAATTAAAAAGCCTAGAAAAATTATTAAAATTAAGCCATCGAGATACGATTTTACTGAAGCTCTTCACGCTAATAAAAAATATTGGAAAAGATTATTTCAGGAAATGGATGCTTCCCGTGAAGCGGCGGTAAGTATTTACTTATTATTTATGCACATGGTAAATCTTATGGACTGCAATAATTAATTATTTTAGAGATAGTTTATAGGTAATATGCATAAATCACCCAAACCCTAGTACTAGTTATTATTATTTTTACCTACATACATAACCTCATGCCTCTTTCCCATAGTGGTCGGCAGAGACAATGGATGTCCACTTGCTACGATCCTTACACACCTCTTTTACCTCATTAATTTTGACAGCCTCCGTGGCGCAGCGGGCGAGTAGCCGGCTGCGAAGCGAGAGGCCGCGGGTTCGATTCCCGCAGTGAAACAAATGTTTGGCCCACAGATATTAGTTTCAAGTCTGGGTGTTGTGTGACCGTCTCTCATAGTCTCTCATAGTCTCTGACACCCACTATACAGGTTATACCTAGTGTGGGGTCAGGACTAGGTGTGTGACTGTTGGGTATATTTATTTATTTATTTATTCAGACTCATTGCACTCTTCATGCGTTTACATCGGTTTAGGGTACTTATAACTTGATATTTCTCAAGTATATATCTGACTTGGTCAAATAATGTTCGATGAGGTCTTCCTCTTCCAACTCTACCATTCACACTTGCTACAACATGCTTGAAAAAGTGTGTTGCACTGACCTCACATTAAGGTGGGATAAGGACAGGCAGAAAGAAAGAATATTTAAAAATGCAAAAATGCCCTTTTTGAATAAAGCGTACCTACTATACATTTCTAGTTATTACTCCATAGTATACATACAGCCTATAATCGCCTCCTTAGTCTAGTGGCAGTATATATATGTAGGCTGTGGACCGGGAGGTCCTGGGTTCGATTCCCAGGCCGGGCAAAGCGATTTTTTAAATTTAATTTGACTGAGACTGGATCAGGCAGGCAAATGGTTGTAGAAGCTGAGCAGAATCCTCTTTGCAGCGTGCTTGAGGGAGTGTGTTGCGCCGACCGCACATTAATATGGGATAAGGGCAGGTAGAAAAAACTCCATAGTGTACTGCCCGAGTAGCCGGCTATGAAACAAAAAACAACATATTCGATCGTAACTCAAGATACCGGGTTCCCTAGTTTAAGAGTCTCTAATGACGTGTTTTGTGTATCATGTGCTTAAATAAATAAATTACACAAAATTGTTGAATGCATTCAGTGCATTTATGTACACACACATTAACTATAAACAGCTGCTCTTCGGAGAAAATCAAATATTCCTAATTAAAATCCTGTTAATAAAATAGCATCACGTACTCGGACGCTGGTCTCAGTAATAAAACCTTGTTTATTTATTCTCGTATGATTCTGTACTCGTCGCTAATGATGCTAATTAACGGTTCTTTAAAATTTCTGTAATTAAAGTGGACTGCACATCTTGTGTCTTTTTCTAGTCAAATGAAAGCGCGCAATTAGCAAATGCACTACCGACGGATATTTATAGAAAAGTGTGCGAGACTTTAGAGATACCGATGACAAGTTCGTTTATAAAACACAAGGAAAGTAAAAAAGGTAAGTTTTAAATAATAAATAACACTCAACATACACCCACTTAGTCCTGGTTTTACAATAATACGAGTCTTAGGTCGCCCACGACCACTATACCTTTCATACCAATATGTAGTCCGCCTGAGACTGTCAGTTATATGCCGATGTACATAATAACTGGTGGGATATCACCAACTGGACAGTGATTTAGATTTATATCATAGAATGCATTAATCGAGATTTAAAAATACTTTTTGCATACAAAATGTTTGTTTCAAATACTGTCTGAGTATTGTTCTGTTATACGGACTTGATGCAAAATCAAATTGGCACGTTGGCATCCAGGGTATACTCAGCATATTCAGACCGGTATCCGGTATGATCATATTTTATCAAAATATAACAAGCGCAGTTCAGTCTGAAATAACCAAAGGAAATAACCTCCTTTTTTGGATTTAAAATTTCGGCAACACCGATAAACTAATTGTTTATCGGTGGTCACCAGAATCATGCCTGCTTGCATAAGTGTTTTTTCTCATTAAGAAGATGGTAAATCTAATCAAGGTTTCTAAATAGATCAGACAGATAACCAACTTCAGATGACCGATATTTTTCAGTGGTAGATTAAGTGGTAGAGCCACGCTGTAGACGGTTATGTACGTCGAATAGGCCGGGTCGACAGGTTTGACACCACTGTCTCACAGAAAACCGACGTAAAGTGGCAGCTCGCTGTCGCGTTTCTTTCAGTAAGGCTCAATTGCACCACTATTATTAACCTAGAGTTAGTCCTAACCGCAAGCTAAATTGACAGAAAATGTATGAATGACATGTAACTTAACTTGCGGTTAGGACTAACTCTAGGTTAATAATAGTGGTGCAATTGAGCCTAAGTGGGATTAACTTACTTAAAAAAATAGTTTAACGGAGCAAATGGTATAGTCTGTCCATTTTATTTTCAAACAATGTGACACTAGGAAAAACGTGACAAAATATTCTTAGCCATTTGCTCAGCTAAACTGTTTTTATAAGTAAAGCCCAATGTGTACGATGTTATCCAAGTGAATCTTAATATCCTACCACTGGCAAAGCAAATATTATTTTACAGATCATAATTTGTTAAATGAAATACTATCGGGGAGGCTCATGTCGAACAGTGGTCAAGTGTAGGCTGATGATGATGATAATTAGTCTCTCTTACAAACTAATCAGAGATTATTTACGATAAATAAGTGTATTTTTAAAATTGCAGTACCACTACTGCGCCGCCTTACCAAAGAACCGATGCTTTCGTACCGTAAGTGTATTTTTATAGACAGAGACATGGATTCCGACACAGATGTTGAAATTTGTTCAAGGTAAATTATTATAAATTTAACTAGCTGACCCGCGCAACTTTGTCTGCGTAGGAGATAGAGGGTTGAAAGAATGAGTTGTAGGCACCTATAATTCTAAAGGAGGTAATGAGATGATCTACTTTGGTCCGTTTTCGTCAGTCACCTCGTCAGTCACCCAGTCAGTACCCTCGTCAGTTACCCCGTCCATCACCCCGTCAGTTACCCCGTCAGTCACCCCGTCCATCACCCCGTCGGTCACCCCGACAGTCACACTGTCGGGCAACCAGTCGGTCACCCCAACTATCTGCTCGATTGTCACCCCGTCTGTCACCCAGTCTGTCACCCCGTCTGTCACCCGTGTGTCACCTATCTGTCACCCAGTCTGTCACCTGTCTGTCACCCGTCTGTCACCCAGTCGGTCACCCCATCTGTCTGCTTGATTGTCACCCCGTCTGTCAAATCTCTAATAACTGGAAAATCTTTTTTCACGCTACATACACATGCTATGTATCAGAGATGGCGCTGTATGTGAAAAAAGATTTTCCCGCTTTTCTGTTCAAATTTTTCCTGAATTTACTTTGCTATAAACCTCACGGAGCCCGAGACCTTTCCAACGAATGCAAAACCGTGGAAATCGGTTCATGCGTTCTGGAGTTTTAGCGTCAGGAAGGAAAACCCGACTTATTTTTATATAGTAGATGAGGGACTCGTTCTTTCGATTTTTATTTATTGCTATCTTTATTATTTTTCTTTGTACCTGCCCTTATCCCACACCAATGTAGAGTCGATACAACACAACTTGTGAAGCATGTAAAAATGTATGAATTATCCGTACACAAATGTGCATAACGAATTATGCACGGACGTGTAAAAAAAGACGGGCACGCACACCAACGCGCCTCGGTGGCGTGGTGGTATTTCGGTACGACTACGGTTCTGAGGTCTCGGGTTCGATCCCCGGGAAGGGCAAAGTGATATTGGATTTTTCCATATCAGGCAGGAGTCTAGAATTTGTGCCCGATGTGGCGATAGGCTCGCCCCCTATCACATCTGGGACGGAACTAAGCTCGGCGAAATGTGGGTGTTCTAGTTCGCTAGTGCGCCTCTGCCTACCCCTTCGGGGATACAGGCGTGAGCTTATATATGTATGTATGTATGTATTTTTATTATAATATAAAGTGGAGGTATTTTAATACACTTTTATGGGATAGTAAGACAGAATGACAAAAATCTTCTGTCAGTCAACTTTATTGTGTTACTAAGAAGATTATTTATATTCTTATTATTATTTTAGTGACGAAGAGGATATCACTTTGAATATCCATCGGGAGTTGCTGAGTAAACCAGAAAGAGAACAAATTACGTGGGCCACACATTATCTGCAGCCTGAACGGGAAGATGAAAAGACACTTGTTAAAAAGGCCGACGATTTAACTGATCGAGTATGACCTTATTAAAGCACCATTTAGTAAACCAGCAAACCTCTTGTATTTATATTTAACAATGACATTATTTAATAAAATTATCTGCGTCTGAAAAGGTTAAAAAGATTGATAAAGATTAAATTAAATACACTTATTTGAAGAGTTCAGACAATCCTACGTTTCTTTTTATTCTGTTTTTAGGTAAGAAGGATCTTGTACATAATATATTGAATACAAATACATCGTATGTTACATTTTTTACAGATAGCAAACAACTTTTGTGAGTATATGAAGCAGTTAGGTGGAGATCAACAATCAAAATTATTTACGCCTGAAGCCGTCAAGGAACTGTTTCGGGTATTATATTTTACTTAATGAATTTAACCTATATTACCCAGGGAATATAAAATTATGTAACTACAAGTTCATATAAATTAAAAGTAGCTAAAAATAAAAACAAATGACTTAACGAAATCCCAGGTCCAAGTTTAATTATTATAATAATAATATTAGTCCTGTAATGTTACTGTCCCACTACTGGACACGGGCCTTCACTACTAATGGCAGGGGTTGGGCCTCAGTTCACTACGCTGATCTAATACGGGTTGGTAGACTTCACATACCTTCAAAATTCTTGCACAGAAATTCTCAGTTATGCAGGTTTCCTCACACAGTAATATTTATATTTCAGATTGAATTTGATACTCACGCAGCCCGTAGCCTCCGGGTAATATCTAAAGAATTGCCCACGGTCCACGAAAAAGTAGCAATCAACACCGGCAATCCAGAGGTAATCGTTTGATTATATTTTTGAATAATGTGGTAATTTGGGTGATAGAATCACGCAAGTTAATGCTGTTTTGCAGAAAATGACGTTAAGTGGCTCACAATTCATCATCATTGCATTTCGTTAGGTGAAATTTCCGATAACCCAAAACCTCCTCTATCTCCAATCCCTATTCCCCTCCTTTAAATTTGTCAACGCAACCATGGAACCATTCTTAGAATGGTGGGTGTTTATGGATGGTGGGATTACTTATATCCAGGTTGTCACCTGCCCGGTTGCTAGTCCTTATCACGAAGAAAATTGTAAGTTTATTTATTTGGTAAAGAAGATAATGCCTGTCTTGTAATGAGATAAAGCCTTCTTCTTTTTGAAGCCGCTTATTTACAGAACCTTGCTTTAGAAATCATGTTACGAAGCACTGGAGCGTGAGATATCTAAAGATATCAAAGCTGAACATCGTTCAAAACGCGTCACAGCATTTGGGCAAAGTCTTCCTTCTAGAGAACAATTCCGGCCACCTCAGAACAACACCAAGAAGATGTGGAGATCAGCTCGGCACGTTCCTAAAGAACTTTTCACTCTCAAAACTGTATGGGAAGGCATTACCAACCTAAGGTAATTTACAAGGTATTTCATAAAATTGGTATCAATAATAACTACACTTAAAGAGAGGATGGCTAGCAAACTGCGATTAAAATTTCGTAAGGCTCAGAGTTTTTGAATAATGGCAACTTGAATATGTGACCAAAAATTTAATTCTGGCTCATCGATTGTTGATCGTTGTCACGACATGTATCCATTACTGCATGCTAGTCTGAACTTAGTGTGTACACTAGTTGACCCTGGACTGCGACTCCCCTGTGCTATCCAGTCGGCTACAAACGATCACGAGGGTATAGCACCAGGGTAATGTAGTGTAGGGAGGTTACCATTAGTTAATGGGTTAACCGCCAATATAAAGTTGCCTTCACAATAACACTTATTCGCAGGAGTGTAAAGGAGTACTGCCGTTGGATGATCGACCACCCCGAGTACAAACGGCCGCCGTACTTGAACAGCCTTGGAATGTTTGACCCTGCAGTTCTGGATGCAAGGATTACGTTAGAGTCCAAATATCACAACTCAACAGCGCCCGTCGAAGCACCAGCGTCGGTGGACCACATTCGAAGGAGATTATCCGAATTGGTTGATTCTTAATAATAACACCAGCCCACTCACTTTCGGCTCCTAACCGCCAGTGGCTTCAGTGCTTAATCTTGCCATCAGAGGAAAATCTATATTATTAAATGTATTTAGAAATGTAAAATCTTTTTAAAATAAAGATTACTGTACACTGCCACTATTCTCGGGCACATGCTAGCATCAATCTTATTACGTAGTTTACAATGTTAATTTTAAACTGAATTGTTATAAGTTTTGTAATAATTAATAAAACAGTAATACGAATGTTGTAAATAAAATAAATAATAACAACCAACAGTCATACACAGTCCTGACTCCACAGTAAGATCGAGTCTTCTGTCATGGGTATCAGGAACTACGAGAGACTTTCAGTCTCACAACACCCAGACCCGAAAACAAATATTTGTGACCCGCTCGCTGTGCCACGGAGGCTGTGTATTATACATTTGTCTGTGTATAATAGAGTAGAATAAAATGAAATGGTGATTCACGATGAATCATAATTTTATCATGAGATGTTGTATTTCGTAAGACTAATAAGACAGGCCTGAAAAAAAAAATCTCCTATCCATTAAACAGTGAACACACGACTTCTCGGCTTTGTATTTTATAGGTGTTCACTGGAGGTGATTATAACTTTGCCTATATAATACATACTTACCTATACATATAACAAAATACCAAAATTATAAAATACTTTCACAGCCAAGGACCGTTGTTTACGAGATGTAACTGTTTATTCAGTCTCAACCGACGAGGTTTTGTGGATAGCCACAAAACCTCGCCGATTGCAAGACAACTTTCGTTTTCTGATCATCAGACGAGGCATATCAGACCAAACATTTTGCACCTGTGTTCTTTAGTCATACCTACATACTTAATGGTATAGGCAGACTGCAAGATAGCTACAACATAAGATTTACGGCAGACATATTGTCACTCACTCAGTGCCAATAGGTACAACATTTGGCGATGACAATGTTTATTATTGATCGTGACCGTGGAGGATGCTCAAGAGCGGGCGAAGTAGAAGAGTTTAAGTAGGATGGTAGATCCTGGCATATAGCCGGGATAACGCCAGGTAGGAAGAAAGAAAGATAAAAACCGTGACTAAAAAGTTATCGCGTAAAGATGAAAGAAGGAGATAGCTGGAATGTATTGGAATGGACTACTCCCTAGTTTACACCAGGATTGTGTGATATTACTACACATCAAGGGATTATGTAGGCAAGGTCTTTTCTGTCAATTGGTATATGTGATCAGAAAATAATGGATGATGATTATGACGATTAAAATATGACGCAAAAGTATTATTTATCATAATGTAATACTGATGCCCAGAAAATATATATTTCACGAAACAAAATTTTATTTTTGCTTCAGAGATTTAGCAGGTACCTACATTTTGTAACAAATGCGATAAACATTTTATCACAAGTTATTTTATTCCATGTTGTAAAACTTTTATTAGTAGCAAGAATACAAAGACTGTCTCGGTGGCGTGGTGGTATTTCGGTACGACTACGGTTCTGAGGTCTCGGGTTCGATCCCCGGGTCGGGCAAAGTGATATTGGATTTTTCGATATCAGCCCGGAGTCTGGAATTTGTGCCCGATATGGCGATAGGCTCGCCCCCTATCACATCTGGGACGGAACTAAGCTCGGCGAAATGTGGGTGTTCTAGTTCGCTAGTGCGCCTCTGCCTACCCCTTCGGGGATACAGGCGTGAGCTTATGTTATGTTATGTTATGTTAAGAATACAAAGTCCACTGTCATAGAAAAACTGTTCTGAAAACACAAAAAAATATATTTTATTGTAACAACTTTTATTTTATTTTAAGTAGTCATTTAAAAACATCATCTTAAAATAATAATCACATTAAATAATCACCCATAAAATAATTGAGAGAAAATGTATATACACGGTTAAGAAATTATTACTTTACATTTTTTGAATTTAACCTAGAGAGATAGCAAGATAAGATTTGCGTCGTTTTATTTGCCTGTACAAATGATAAACTAAGTGCAACGCGTATATAAAACAAGAAAATCTATCTAAACACGTTATTATTGAATAATTCGTTGATTATTTTAAACGAAATCTGTCGATATGGACACAAAACTCAGTGAAAGTGAGCCTGAAATGCAATTTGAAACAGTGTTATACGAAGAGACAGGGCCTTTTGGAAAATATCAGCTCATAAATATATTGCTGCTGAGTCTGCCGGCCATATTCTGCGCTTGCATGGCCGGGGACTACATATTTACGGCAGGTAGCATTCCACATCGATGTACAATCCCACAATGTGACGGGCCTCAACCGGAATTCGCCCCAGAGTGGATTTTAAACGCCATACCCGGAACGACGGCAGGCTTTGATAACTGTTATCGCTATGCTGACACAACTGATAACATTGACGCGATAACGGACGTTCAAGACACATGCCCGGCTGCATTGTTCGACAGAAATACTACTATACCATGCGAATCATTCGTATATGAAAATACTAATACTGTCGTTTATGATTTTAACCTAGAATGCCAAGAATGGTTGAGAACTCTGCCCGGCACTTTAAACAGTCTAGGAGGAATGGTTGCTCTCGCACTGGCAGGTTACACGTCAGATCACTTTGGTAGGCGCATGTCTATAGTAATTTTCTCAATTAATATAGGTTTGGTGGGATTAATTCGTGCGTTTTCAGTGAATTATTCGATGTATGTAGCTTTACAATTTTTACAAACGGCTCTCGGTGGCGGAGCTTTCAGCGCCGCTTACATATTGGCAGCGGAAATAGTTGGCGCTAAATACCGCGTACGCACTAGTGCAACAATGTCCAGCATGTTTGCTTTGGGACAAGTGATATTAGGATTGCTCGCTTGGGCCTTTCCTGATTGGCGTAAACTTACCTTGACAATGTTCACACCTGTATTCGTTATAATTTCTTATTATTGGATACTATCAGAAAGTCACCGATGGTTGCTCAGTAAAAATAAACGAGAGAAAGCCAAAGCAGAGCTTCAACGTGCTGCACGATTGAACGGTAAAGAAATTTCAGAAAGATCCTTAAACTACTTGCTCACAGCAATACCTTCAAAAATTGCAGCGAGTAAAATTGATCAAAGAGTAAATATTTTCTATCGCGTCATCAAGTCACCTGTTATGCTACGTAGGTGTTGCACGACTCCATTCTTGTGGATAACGACTGTCTTCATTTATTATGGATTGTCAATCAATTCGGTTAATTTATCTGGTAATAGATATGTAAATTACATAGCGACTGCAGCTGTGGAAATCCCTGGCTTTTGGACCGCCGTACTTCTACTGGACAGGATAGGTCGAAGAATAACATTGTTTTCTGGTTTCATGGTATGTGCGATTTGTAATTTTGCCTTTGCGTTTACTCCCAGCAATATGAATGTTTTGTCTTTACTATTGTTTTTAATCGGAAAGTACTGTATCGGTCTTGTAATGACATCATTGTATCTTTTTACTGCTGAATTATATCCAACGAGATACCGACATTCTTTTCTAGGGTTTTCATCAATGTTAGGTCGTATAGGATCAGTCGTATCGCCCCTCACTCCTCCTTTAATGGCATATTGGTCAGGGATACCGTCTATGATGTTTGGCGTTTTGGCATTTATAGCTTCTTTCTTAGTAATGACACAGCCAGAAACACGCGGGTTGAAAGTTCCTGATACATTTGAAGATGCGGAACAACTTGGTCGAAAAGATCCTACAATGTCTTAATATTTTTGTTACAATTCCCTCTACTGGTCATATACTAAAACTATTCGAGGAGGTTGTAACGCAAAGGCGAATCAGCGCTATGCGCTCTATTTTTTGCAAAGTACCAAATACATGTCAGAGAGGGCGCTCTTATCAATCTACGATACTAAAGCAAACATTTTCCTCTTATAAAGTAATTGGAAAATTATGTAAAAACGTCTGTAACATTTACAATAAAGTTTGTCAAATAGACCTAGATACGGTAGGTCCCTCGTTAGCGGGTAATTTGGCGATAAAAAAATAACTTTCTGGAGGAAAATATTGGTTACAACATTTATATAGAGCACAGTATTTTTGGGTAAAGTAAACTTAATTATGCGGTATACCAGTGAAGCGACGGGGATAAATATATCTACCTTTAACCTTTCGATATTATATTTTAATATATTATTTTATAAGTTCCTATTAAGTTAAATGTATCTAATGTACTACAATTAAAATAAATAAAATCCTAATATTTTTGGTTTTATTTTTCTTTTTATGGAAAAGCATACAGCTATTATGTTACATTTTGTAATCGCAACAGGCCATAGAGTTAGTTATTATCTAAAATAGAGAAAAATAACGCGTAAATAATGTTTTTTTAAATTATAAGGAATGTTGAGAACATTGAATTTGGTAAAGACGTTAAAATAACGGAACGCCATCTACCGTGACAAGACGAAACTTATCTGTTTACTATTAGGACAAATGGTTACAAAGCATTCCTTATCAAATCTATAGAGGCCGCTCATATACTCTTACTTGAGAATTACAATAAATATTTTATTTGAAATTACAAGTTAGTAAAGAGACACGTCTATTGAATTACCTCACGAGTTTTATCTCTTCACCTATTATGATTATAGGCAACCTCATTTAATAGCATACTTTTCACTAGAAAAAAAATTAAAAACAATGTTAACGTCGATCAAATAACGTTTTGATCTTAATTTTGATATTGATTTCTTCATATTCATTTACTATCAAACACACACAAACAGCAAGAAGATTAAAATTATAAATATTGTTTTTGTAATATCTAATACACGACGTATAATTTTTAACATGCCCTGCGGAAAAAGGCCTCTCATTAAAACTTGGGACAAGCCAAGGAACATAAGGGTTATTACACCATCACGCTATGAACAAGACGAACCATCGGTTAAACAACATTGGAAGAATGTATTAAAATCATTGGAATTAACCTACAAAGATGATAAGGTGTGTTTTACATGATTAACTTCTATAAAATGTTTTAGATTAACGAATGAGACCTACGGTCAAGGAATAGGTAAGAGTGGTAGATTGTAATAAAAATACAGAAAGCAATAACTATTTGTTGTATTTGTTACATTTCATTAAACATTTTAGTTCTGGGAGTCACAATCTGGAGAAGTGAAGCAGTTGGTGGGCCCTGTAATTTTTCATCGGCTTAGCAAGATATTTGATTTACCGCCAGAGGCTACGCATTATGAGCCCAAAGCTGACATTACCTCACTGGACCCCTCGGAACGTTTCTACACAGTGCGATCTACCGCAGAGGTGATTATTAGCTTTATTTGTAATTTAAACCGAAAATCAAGTTTGATTCGTAATTTCAACTTAAATAAGTAATGCAATTGAATTCAATTTAATATAATTGACATCAGGAAAATACGTAACCTACTGATTTCTTAAGTTTACGCGAATGATATACATTGAAATAAAACTATTTTTACGGATTCTATCACGATTAGGTTTTAATTTTTATTCCCGACGTTTCGAAGGCTTTGCAGTCTTTATCTGTCTTTATCTTCGTTGTCACGGGTCAGGTTAAAACCTAATCGTGATAGAATCCGTAAAAATAGTTTTATTTCAAAAACATAACCTGTTCACTGTTTCAATTATCAAAGTTAATTCTTACAACCTACCCTTATGTGAGGTCGGCGCAATATACATTTTCAACCATGTTGCAGAAAGGGTTTGATTTTACAATCGGCAACCAGCCTCAACCCTCCCCAGAAGATCCAGTCCCGGGTAAATTGTGTTAGACAAACACCCGCCCGATCTAGAAATCAAACCCAAGACCTCCCGGTTCACAGCTCATAAACACTGATACTATACCACAGAGGCGAGCAACTAACCATAATTGTAATACCTTTACTACCCACTCATGTCTGTTTGTAATTTTAGACACGTTCGCGTCCAGCATTCTCGATAAGTGATTTCGAGCCTTCATTTTATGAGAAAGATGAAGAAGAAGTACAGGAAGAGCAATCAGAACAATGGAGTGTATCATCCGTGGTTCAAAGCGACGATATAAAAAGACCTTCCCAAATCAAATCACTTGCAATGATCAGATCAAAATCTGTATTGATGTCAAAACTTTTCTCCAAGTCGAGATCATTTTCAAAATTTTTATCCTCAACTATAATGAAGTCTTATTCAAGTAGACTGAAAAGCATTCGATCGGAACATACTTCTACCGACGAGTCAACAAACACCGGAGATGACTTAGAAGTACATCTCAGCAGTAGATTCAAGTAAACAAGTCATTTGTTAATAGAATATTTTTTTAAATAATTGGTAATGAAAGTGGCCGTCATCATTATATTTTTTATATTCGCAGAGCGCCCCCATATCAAAAGAGAGCAAAGAATCCTCATTACGAAATGCTGTATTGCAATGCATCTGAGAGTGATATGATTATGTGGAATTCTAATTACAAACAAAAGACTTTTGATGTTTCCGCTTTTGATGAATTTAGTAAGAAAGCTGAGATTACAACGAAAAAGGCAAGAAATTTATTTATGTCGTGATATTATACCGGTTTCTTCGAAAGATTAGCAATTAGCGCAGTCACGTATCGAGACAGTTTCCGTTCCAAAATATGATCGTTAACCAGTGATACAAATCGAATCTCACTCGAGTCATGTATGTCACGTGAATTTCCAATAACTGATATTTCTTCAAAGGTTACCGACATTCGCAAATACCATGTCGGTTACATAAACTTATATCACTTAAATATTTATTTTGATAACAGATTGCTAAAGATTTCTTCGATTGGTGGGTGGGACTAGGTAATGTGGAGTTCAAGAGTGAAATTAGACAACCCGAAGATATTGAAGAGCTTTTCCAAGTAACTTGACATTTTAATAATATTGTGCTCTTAAATTGTGTTAAGCAGTGATAGCTCAATATGTACAGTTTTGTTTGGTACGGACAGCTGAGGCGAGTGTCAGAGATTCGCAACGGATTTTTCTATATCACGTCTTTTTGTCTCCCTGCCCTTATCCCACCTTAATGTGGGGTGGGCGCAACACACTTTTTTAAGTACATATGTTGCAGAAAATATTTGGCTTAGTTTTTATAACCGGCCGCCTGCCTGACGTCAACCCCCTCTGAGGAATCCAATCCAGGGCAAATTAAATGAGAAAATTTGCTTTGCCCGACCTGGGAATCGAACCCAGGACCTCCCAGTCCACAGCCCATACATGCTGCCGCTAGACCAAAGAGGCGACTTATCTATATTACGTATGTATTCATTATGAATGATATCTCGCTATAAATGTGAAGGAGAACATGTAAGAAAACCTGCGGGCTTAGCCAAGAGCACAAGCCACTTGGCGAAACCCGCTGACTTAAATAATTTCTCCACAAAAATTTCAAAGGTATGTAATTTGTGAAAACCTCATTAGGCCAATGTAAGACTAATACTAAACCACTTATTAGTACCAGAGCCCCATACCAATCAGAGGGACAGTAAAATGCCAAAACACCTATTTAATTTATATTTTGCGTTACAGGTTTGGTTCGACGAACATGCGTCCCGTGGCTTGGTATTACATCCAAAGATACTCCCTTGTGTGCTCCAAACAATTGCAGATTACGTGGGTAAACCAGAGGTAAGAGGACAAATATTGTACTCAACTAGTTCTAAGAATCTTGTAGGATCTGTTATTCATTTATAGGACATTTTGTTTTTTGTCCGACTTCCAAAAAGGAGAAGGTCCTCAATTCGTCTGCATTTTTTTATGTATGTCACGCGATATCTCCGCCAAATGTGGACCGATTTTCAAAATTATTTTTGTATTCGATAGAGCTTATTTCAAGGGTGTCCCATATTAATTTGGTCACGATCGGAATTGAAGTCAGTCTGTTAAGTTTTTAAATTTGTGATTATATTATACTAATGTCTCGTAAGTGCCATTTAGTGATAAATAAATTAATGTTTTCATATTTTTTTCTTAGATATATTTTTACGCTAATCATCTTAGAACTTTCATTTACCTAGAAATATACAATCAGACACTACTTTCCAAACAGAATAGTTACTTAAATTAGCCATTATAATAATTAATCGAATTGGTATCTATGACATTTCCAGTGCATAAAAAACGGTTATCCCCATCATATAAAAGTCAGATCCACGTTGCTGGAATCAAGCATCACCGTGTAACCTCTTTTCTTGAATTCCTTTACAGTTGTCGTGTCCTAAGGTGTTGAAGAGACAGATCGCGTATGACATCCACGCGGAGACAAGCCCACAACACGTGATGGCGT
The DNA here is from genome assembly GCA_036417725.1 of Clanis bilineata. Taxonomy (NCBI): domain Eukaryota; kingdom Metazoa; phylum Arthropoda; class Insecta; order Lepidoptera; family Sphingidae; genus Clanis; species Clanis bilineata. Next base: position 7,439,103 of record CM071149.1, on the reverse strand, counting down.
TCAACTCATGCCTCCCTCAGAAGATGAAGCATATACCGCCAAGGAATAATACCGCTGATATGTGGCGAGGAGTCCAAATTCCTGAAGACTTACGCTCTATGGCGTGTGTGTGGGAGGATATACAACACCTAACGTACGAGACGCTTTATACAACAGCCTCCCTGCTGCCTCTCCTTCTCCAACTGCAATGTGGGGTCATATTTTAGGCTTGTTGCAGATAAATTCGTGTTACATTTTACATCCATCTGCCTATGTAACGTCAATTTTCTCTAGAGATCCACATATATATGTTAACATAACATAAACTCACGCCTGTATCCCCGAAGGGGTAGGCAGAGGCGCACTAGCGAACTAGAACACCCACATTTCGCCGAGCTTAGTTCAGTCCCAGCGAGTTTAGACAAGTGACTTATGTGCTAGTCGAATAGAATAGTTGAATCTTAGTTGAATATAATAAATGCATGGTAATGATTTAAGACATGACATAAGGCGGCGTACCCTTATGTCATTCTCATACATTTATTCTATTCGTCATTTTTTTTCGACTAGCGCATAAGCCACTTGTCTAAACCCCCAGATGTGATAGGGGGCGAGCCTATCGCCATATCGGGCACAAATTCCAGACTCTGGGCTAATATGGGAAAATCCAATATTACTTTGCCCGCCCCGGGGATCGAACCCGAGACCTCAGAACCGTAATCGTACCGAAATACAACTACGCCACTGAGGCAGTCTAGAGATCCAGTCCCGGATAAATCGTGCTAGAAAAACCGCTTTGCCCGATCCAAGATTCAGCCCATACACGCCGTAACTAGACGATGGCGGCGACAATTTGTACTAAAGTCTCTGACTTACTAAGTTACTAGTACTGATTCACGTGTTATTTATATCAAAGTGAGCACAGTAGAATATGATTATGTATTATTTCCTTCTACTTTACCTTATCCCAATCAAATCAAATCGAATCAAATCATTTATTCTGCAAATAGGATATTTTATATCACTTTTACATGTGAATTACGAGTATAAATATTGAAATAATTGTAATAATGGCGTGGCCATTTCGTGGCTATCCCTGAGAAGAAATGCCGAAACAAAGTCAAGGGTTCACCTCTACGTATAAGTGGGGTCGGTGCAACACAACTTTTTCAAGCAGTTGCAGAAAGGATTCGTTTTAGTTTTGTGTCTAATATACAGTAATACTGTCTATTACAGTTCAACGAAGGCGTTCCACAAATGGTTGCAACAACGGCCTCATTTGCCCATGCCTCCGTGCTTGAAGAAACTTGGCGCACCTGGAGACAAGAAGCAGCTGTTCGTCGTACCTTCCGATTACGTGGGCAGAGACAAGAGTGGCACACCGTCCGCTCAGGAACTGGCCTTACCCGTATCGCAATTCTCGATAGAACTAAAGGAAGTGCTTAGTAAGATTATGAATCAATAGAACCGCCAATAAACTGTTTTAAGTACAGTCATCACTTAGTATAGGTAGTTCTAATATTTTTTTTATCACCACAATGAGTGTTTTAATAGGGGGTATAAGGCGATAGATATCGCGACGTTGTCACAGGAATCTGAGCTGAAGGTATCTTATATACAAGATGAATCTTAGTATATCCGAAAACTGAAAAAATTGTATTGTTCAAAAACAGTAACATAATCCAGTATTATAGAACATAACATAACATAAGGTCACACCTGTATCTCCGAAAGGGTAGACAGAGGTGCACTAGCGAACTAGAACACTCACATTTCGCCGAGCTTAGTTCCGTCCCTGATGTGATAGGGGGCGAGCCTATCGCCATATTGGGCACAAATTCCAGACTCCGGGCTGGTATGGAAAAATTCAATATCACTTTGTCCTCGCGGGGATCGGACCCGAGACATCAGGACGGTAGTCGTACCGAAATACAATCATACCATCGAGCCAGTCCAGTATTATAGTTTTTAACATTATTTGGTATTTTTTGTTCTAAAACCAGAGTCAAATTCTTACATGTTGGATACCCCATTATTCATCAGCATCATCATCATCAGCCATAGGACGTCCACTGCTGAACATAGGCCTCCCCCAAAGATTTCGAGATCGAATTACAGATTCAGATTTCGATTACCCCATTATTACTATTCTAAAATCAGCTAAACTTAAGCGCGCGAGTCGCTAGCTTACTGATATGATACAGTTGATACTAAATAACGAGCGCACAGAAAAATGCTCATGGTTTTTTGGGAGAGATAGGACAATAGTCATAGGCAATATTGTATTTTTTTTTACTTTTAATTAAAAATTTAATAGGGTTTTGAGTTTTAGGGTAAACAAAAAGTCATATTGTATAATCTCAAGTACGTAGCAAGTTGTACACCTATGAGCTATCTATACTAATACTTGATACACGTTTGTAATAAAAATAGATTTTTGTAGTTTTATTGTTCAAATTCTTTTTGAAAACGCTTGATATCCAAATATTTCAACACTAAAATATATTTTTCTAATTAATAAATATGATTTTTGTAAAAATAGTAATTTTATTGCAGGTAAAGCCTATGTCATAGTATCATAATAGGTAAATAATAGTCGCATCTAATCATACAAACTCATGACCCCATAAAGATACCGAGTCTTGTGGATATCGGGAACTACGAGATTTTCGTTCTTACAATATTCAGTCTTTCTTTCTACCTGCCCCCATCCCACCCCAATGTGGGGTCGGTACATTATTTTTCTTAGGCATGTTGCAAAAAGGATTTTTCCTATTTTTTTTACGACCAGCTGGCTACCTCCATGGGGGATCCAGTCCCAGGTAAATCAAATTGGAAAAATAGATTTTCGCGAGCTGGAAATCGAAGCCAGCACGTCTCGGTCCACATCCTATATATCCTGCCACTAGACCAAGGAGCCTACACTCACAATATACCTCTACAGTCCTGACTCTTATTTTACAGTAGGCTGCTGTCTATTGCACCACGAATGCTGTTAAAAACAGCTTTTGCAATGCCATGAAAACTTTGTCCTAGCAATTATTAATTCGATATTAATCTAAAGGCTACACAGTGCACAGCCTACATTAAAATATATCAGGGGATTAACGTCTTTATCTACTTTTTTACTGCGGTGATTGGCAAACTAACAGATGGGGCACCTGAAGGTAAATGATCCTCACCGCCTATAGGCACCCAAGACACCATAATGGGTGCGTTGCCAACCGAAAAGGAGAAGAATAGGGATTGGGAAAGGGAGGTTGCAATTGGACCACTGGAAATCTCACTCACTGAACGCAACACAACAGCGGGTTGCCACATTACGTCAATTTTTTTGGGAGACAAGGGTATCACACCGATTGAGCCCGCCCAGTCGTGCTGTAGATGTTACTGTCTACATCGTGGCCTACACATACTGAAATATCTTTATATAAACCCCTGCAACAACAGGTATACTCACATATTATGTATGTAACATACTGCTCTGGGCGGAAGAACTAATCAATTACGATTTACGAAACATATTGATTAGAAATTTGCTCCATTCAATGTCATTCTACCTAATATATACATAATAAATTGTGCATGTTGGTTTGTAAATATTTCCCAAATAGATAGCTATATCGATGGCTTGACTATAGCTAGCCTAATACTTACTGAAATGTCATAAAATGGAGAAAAATTATTTCCTGCCGTGGGCGTAAAACCTGATAATGTTGTATTAATTAATGAATAAATTAAAGCACATCTATCTTATAAATTAAAACAAAGAGGAAACTCTTGGCGGTCATAAACCGATCACGATAATTACACCTATATTATAGATATGTTTGACGATACCGATAAAGATAACTTTATTTATTAGGTATATTTTTTATAATTCATTCGCAATCGAAATCGCACAACCCGAGAGTACGAGCAACGCATGCTGTGTAGTGAGTCGGAAATATGTATTAAATCATAAATTGTTACGTTTGGGCTGAAGTGATTTAAATAAATTACAATGACGGACACCAATACGAAACCCGCGAGTAAAAAAGAACTCATGGACGAAATAGTGAACAGAAAAAAAATGGGTGACAAAAAGTTTCACTCGGAGTCCTCGCTCCAGCAATTCGGTGAAGATGAAGAAATTAACAATTCAGATACAAATCAAGATCCCGGGGTGAGTATTTTGTATATAATTCATTCTCAACACACTTTCTGAAGCATGTTGCAGAAAGAATTTGGCTTAGATTTTACAACCAACTGCCTGCCTGACGTCAACCCACTCTGTAAGTTCCATTATTATTTCATATATTTTTTATATAATTAAGTATATTTACCAGCTTAATATTAAAAAACACACCGCTATCGATACCAGTCTACGTAATGTTGATAAAAACAAACAAGCGCATCAAAATATTATCCAATAAAAATCCAATGTTTATTTCTTGATTCTTGATACATAATTTAAGATAATATTTTTTATAAATTATAATCATTTAAGACATTAATGAATCTTATAAGTAAGTATGATGTCGGCTTAGATTGCGAGCTGCGGTCACGGGTTTTGATTTAGTCGAGGCGTTAGTTGAATCATGCATCTATCTGTGGGTTTAGTAAAAAAAAAAGTAAAAAAAATCATTAAAAATAAAATTATTATTTTATTTCCATTTAGCATCCTATACAACATCTGTTACTACGGAAATATATTATGGAACATGTTAGAGCTGTACAGAGTGTACACTTTATTTATACCCATACAAGCTCACGGCTGTTTCCTCGAAGGTTTGGGCGGTGGAGAACAACAAAATGCACACATCTTACCGAGCTTATTTCTATCCCACATATGATAGAGTAAGAGTCTATCGTTATTTATTTTGTTATATTGTTAGTTGTATTTTGTCCATCGACACAGCACGGATCCCCCATTGAAAATCAGCACTGCAGCACGGTTTATATAAACACATTTCTTTTCTTTCTTTCTTTCTATATCGGACTATAAATCCCAGACTTTGGAAGTTCGGACTGATACCGAACATAAAAACCCAATATCCCTTTAACCGACCCGAGACCTCAGAACTGCTAACCATCGAGGCATATAGATATATCATCATCTTCAGCCGTAGGACGTCCACTGCTGAACATAGGCCTCCGCCAAAGATTTCCAGATCGACCTGTTAGAAGTGGCTATTGATATTGATATTAAGATATGTAAATGATATTTATTATAAATGCTTTATTATTAAGGAATTACCAACAAATTACAAATGTCAGTTTTGAGATCACCAGATGTTTTATGCACAAAGCCACAGACAAGTATGGTGTCTTATGATATTTTCATGGAGATATCGGAAAATGAATAACAATTACCCACGTTATAAGTAAATGTAAATGTATTTACATGGATCAACCATCTACTGCAGTAGTTACTGTTTCCGAATTAGCCTTATATTTTGGGGTAGTGTTATGTCTAACAATAGTAGCCTCCTTGGTCTAGTGGCAGCATATATGGGCTATAAAGCGAATTTACTAATTTAATTTGTCAGGGACTGGATCCCTCAGAGGGGGTTGACGTAAGGCCGGTAGCCAGTCGTAAAAACTAAGCCAAATCCTTTCTGCAACATGCTTGAAAAAATGCAGCCTGTGGCTGGGTCTGGTGAAAACATATATATCGTAGAAGCAGGATTACTTAACTGAAGAAGACTAATAAAATGTGATTATTTGATGGTGAAAAAGATAATAAATTCAAAACAGATCAAACCATGACTCAAAGGGTTACAATAACTGACATTGGTCAGTTAAGGCAAAAGCTTTCGATAAAGCTAAGCCCGATATGTCTAGGCCTAAAGCCTAATGCATATTAAGACCTAAATTGAGTAGGTAGCTTAACGCATATTCTGCTAATCATACAAACTAAATATTTACAATCACTTAATCCTATTAAAGCTACAAGGCGCCAATAGTAGATTATATTACTAAAAAACTTTTATCCAATTACCGACCGGTGCAGCCGTGTTTACAGATTTCTTTGACAAATAGGCGGTTTTACATTTAATTATAAGTAAAAAAGCTACCATTGCTTTGTGAAATAGGCATATTTAATGTGTAAATCAGTGATTTTTAATGAGGCCAAATAGTATTGAAGATTCATCTTAGCTACCTAATGCCAGAATCCGTCTTCCTACTTAAACACTCCTTTCACTCGGTCTTAGTATCCACCAAAATGAGACATTTCTTTCTCTGTGTGTCTCTCTCTCCATCTCTCTGAACTCATATTTTTCTGCAAAATGTATAGCCAGCGTATTTTGGGCTGTACACGGGGACGTGCCCCTGGTACATTCTGGTTCAGACATTTGTGTTTGACGTACTTCTATGTCAATACACAGAAGTACGTCTACCACAACTGTCTAAACGAGAATGTACTACATATTGGTGTAGAATAATAAAAATCTTACTTTGTGTGCTTTTTGAAAATTTATTACATACATACATACATAAGCTCATGCCTGTATCCCCGAAGGGGTAGGCAGAGGCGCACTAGCGAACTTGTACACCCACGTATCGCCGAGCTTAGTTCCGTCCCAGATGTGATAGGGGGCGAGCCTATCGCCATATCGGGCACAAATTCCAGACTCCGGGCTGATATGGAAAAATTCAATATCACTTTGCCCGACCCGGGGATCGAACCTGAGACCTCAGAACCGTAGTCGTACCGAAATACCACTACGCCACCGAGGCAGCAGTTTGAAAATTTATTAAATACAATAATTGTATATCGATTTAAAAAAACGCCCCCTTGGTCTAGTGGCAGCATGTATAGGCTGTGGACCGGGAGGTCCTGGGTTTGATTCCCAAGTCGGGCAAAGCAAATTTTCTAATTTAATTTTTCCGGGACTGGATCCCTCATAGGGGGTTGGCGTCATGCAGGCAGCCGGTCGTAAAATCTAAGCCAAATCCTCTCTGTAACATGCTTGATAAAGTGTGTTGCGCCGACCCTACATTAAGGTGGGATAAGGGCAGATAGAAAGAAAGATCTATTTAAAAAGATGGGGTACAATATATTTGGAGTTTTGTACATTTTGCATTTTGTACATTATGCGTTTTGCATATTCTGCGTATTGTCATTTTGCGTATTGTACATTTTGCGCTGAAGGGGTGTTCAGATACCTGAAAACCTAAATATCTAATAATGCTGATCCCTATAGTGAAGACTCAACATTTGTTTTATATTATCAGGTATTAAATACTTCGGTTACAAGTCTACCAAATGCAGAAGAGGAGTTGGGGCGAAAGCGGACGATGTCGACGCCGGGTCCTGTGTCTGGAAGTCTACTAACCGCGTCGGCAGCGAGGGCAGCGCGCCGACGCCCACCTAAAAATGTTATGTATGCGCCTGAACTAGAGAGAAGTGTGAGTTGCTGCATAATATTTTTAACCGACTTTAAAAAAGGAGGTTAACAATTCGTCGGAATCTTTTTTATGTATGTTTCCCGATTACTCGGAGACCCCTGGGACTGATTCGAAAAATATTTTTTTTGTCTAAAAGAGGTGTCTTCTCTGGTGGTCCCATTAGCACCATTGTTTTTGTTAAACTTTTTTATTACTGGTGCTTGGTATTCTTTTTGGTCGTCAGCACTTTGTTTACTATCAACTATTATAATAAAAAACTCAGGGAACGATCAGCATTAGGCACAACCAAGTTCAAATATTTATGGAGATTACTGCGTTACTTAGTGTGCTCCATCGTGCTGTTTTAGTTTCAACTGAACTGAATAACATTGTAATATTATTTAGATAAAATGAATTACAGGTGTGTCTTAAAGGCAAAGAATTTTTAATAACTTATCATGGTTTACTGATGTACCTAATGAAAGATTACAAATAATATAATAAATAGCATTTAAAAGTGACGTCGCCTTTCAAGTTATTCTGATAATGTATCTTCATAATTTACTTATCGGCGCTAATGGCTGACCATTTCTTCTAATCCAAGTGCCAGTGTACCAAATGATGCATAGATAATATGATTAATTTATTAACTTTGTTGATTTCTCCATTACTGAGCATTATGATACTTAACATATTATACAATGTGGTGACTATCGAGATTATTCCACTTTATTCACCTGAGTGAACAAAATGAACTTAATGAGTGAAATTTGTTTACCTAGGAATTAAATCACTCCGACTACTTTCAAGTTTCATATTACTTTATCCTTCTGGGCAAGATATACGTGAAAATTAACTGATTGGTCTAGTTTTCATTATTTTATCCGATCTTGAAATAGAAGTTTGGCACCCGATTATTTTTCCAATTTTTTTACCCACCGGCCCGTTTGTCAATCTCTACTATAAAAACTATACTACCTATATAAATTCCCATCAAGATTTCAAAAAAATATTTTTATCTTATATCTTTGGAGGAGCCTTGTCCAGCGAGTTATTTAAATCTGTTTTTTCGGTTATATATGTATTATTATTTTTAATTTAAATTTTTGTAACTTATAATACGATAATGTCATAATATGGACTCAATTTTGTCTGAATTAAAAGATTTTTATTTTTATTTTTATCAAGACTGAATATTTTAATAAAGTCTACTATATGAATCTAGTATGCTAAAAACTTTAGATAGAGTCGGTGCATATAAGCAAATTAATAAATTTACAGTTATAACTTCTTCTCAATAACAATAGTACGAGATTTTAATTAAAACCAAAGAAAAGTAAAACTTTTTTATTAAATTCTAACATTACCTACTTAGGATCACATAAGATATTAGTTTTGGAAACATATCCTTTCTTTAATCTAGTGGCAGGGTATATTATCTGTAAACTTGGAGCCCCTGGAAGTCCTAAGTCGATTCCCAGGTCGGGAAAAACCTTTCAGAACCATGCTTGTATGAAAGTGTGTTGCGCCGACACCATTTTGAAGTGAGATAAGGGCAGATTTTAAAAAAATATAATTTTTAAATTGAGAAGAAATCAGCTTTAATGACACAATAAATGTCAAATTTAAATAAAGAATCCTCAGAGGTGATTTAATTCCACCGTGAACCAATTACATTCATTAATTCGACCATCCAAGTGAAACTATTCCGAAGTGAACAAAGTACCCTGACCTGGGGGGTTACCACCACCTCTTATAGTAATATTATTACAATCTTGCTTGTTCCGATTCCAGTACAAAAAAAACGTAGTAAGATCATAATAATACTGCTATAAGAGGTGGTGGTAACCCCCCCCCGTTCAGTGTTATTCACCCAGGTGCAGAGTTACATAATTTGACGAGAACAGTGCAGTGCCATGAATAAGTATATATTTTCATTCAATGTTTGGTGCTCGTTTTTATTTATATCAGAGACTGACAAATGAGCAGACGGGTCATCACCGCCCATAGACATCCAAGACACAAAAATAATCATGGGTACGTTGCCAACCTAAAAAGAGGAAATGGAAGGGGAAGAAAATAGGGATTGGGAAAGGAAGGGGGGAAATGGGCAACCGGAAATCTCACTCACCGAACGAAATGCAACTGCAAGCTGCCACTTTATGTCGGTTTTCTGTGAGACAGTGGTATCAAACCGGTCGAGCCGGCGCAGTCGTGCTATAGACGTTACTGTCTACAAAGTAGCTCTACCACTCAAACCGCCGCTCATTTCGTTATTTGGGAACAAATTGACTACTATCCTGAAAACTTAGGTTCGATTACCGGTCGAGCAAAAAGATATTGTGTTTTTCCCCAGCATCAGAAATGCATTCGAAATAGCGGTAGACTCTCTCTCTCACACTCTGTCATATAGGAAGGAACTGAGGTTGATGAAAAGTAAATGCATTAGTACTAGTCACTCCTCTGCCTGCCCCATCGATAATAAAAGGCGTGAATGTGTATTTTATAATATGTACCATAGTCCATAGTACAAATGAATATGTAAAGATTTCGGCGCGATTATAATGTTTACAGAATATACTTCCCCATATTTGATACAGGCGCCTATTGTTATTGTTTTTATACGATGCTATCAGGTTTATATGGAATAGGTTGCATGTAATCTTTGATCATCCTCAAGACTGTCTTTTAATCAACAACCGTATAACTTATTTTTATATATCCTACTAGCTTTTGGTCGCGACTGCGTTCGCGTGGAAATTTATTTTTCTTGATAAAATTTATTTTCCGACGTACAAAGTAGCCTATTTCAGTCCGATTTTAAATCCGATTATGACCAAATTTATATGGGACCACCCTTGAAACAAGCTCTATCGAACACAAAAATAATTTTGAAGGTCGGTCCACATTTGGTGGAGATATCGTGTAACATATGTACATAAAAAATACAGACGAATTGAGGACCTTTATGGAAGTCGGTCGAAAACTTGGTCCAGCCTTTGAGCGTGAAATGGTAACAAACATACACATTCACAAACTTTCGCCTTTATAATATAAGTGTGATTTTGAACCTTAATTGTAGTAAAAATTGCTAGTCTTATAATTACTAGTATCTATTAATTTCGATCGTATTGATTTTGCGTCTTACTTTATGGCGACTGCCTCGATGGCGTGGTGGTATTTCAGTACGACTACGGTTCTGAGGTCTCGGGTTCGATCCCCGGGTCGGGCAAAGTGATATTGGATTTTTCCATATCAGCCCGGAGTCTGGAATTTGTGCCCGATATGGTGATAGGCTCGCCCCCTATCACATCTGGGACGGAACTAAGCTCGGCGAAATGTGGGTGTTTTAGTTCGCTAGTGCGCCTCTGCCTACCCCTTTGGGGATACTGGCGTGAGCTTATGTTATGTTTATGGTGAAGACTCCAGTGAAGACTGCAAAAAAACACATTATTTTATGATTACTCAAATATTTGGGTCGTGTTATACGCCTTAGAAGTAGTTCAAGAAAATCAATTTATTTTATTCACATTCAGCATATAAAATGTTTTAATAAAATATTAACTAAACAATCTTATGAGGAAATAGAGTGCATTCACTCCATATTAGCATTGAAAATTAAATCACGTATCACAACATTCCATTATTGACGTACGGGATTATTTAATTAATACCTAACCAATTAATCAAATCATATCGATCACATGATTTTTTATTTCTAAATCCGATATCACAACCAAAAAGAGAACGCATGCAATAACATTGATTAAAAATGAAACACTTCCTTTTCGTGTCTAATTACAAAGGTTACGCTTTCATAGATTGCGACCTAGGTCTCTTCATACAAGCCTTGGTAGTTTGCAGAAATTACTACTATTCATAGTTTTCTTATTATGCTCTACTACTGCGTCTCTTGCGGAAACGACAATTTTGATAATTTAGACAATAATATTTTAGAACTAACCGTTTGTTTTTTTCTTGGTGATTAATAATGGTGGTCTACTTTTTTATTCCATCATCTTCCTCTTCCGCTTAATACTCATGAAAAAAAAGGGTCGGCGCAATATATTTCCAATGTATTTAATGTATTCTTTGATTTATGTTGACTGGAAAAAACAGCAATAAAATTATATTTCATGAACTGATCAATCTGTACAATAAAACTTGCAATTTATCGAAGCTTACAATGGAATGGCCAATGTTAATTGTGCGTATGTCCATGAAGTATGCCAAAAGCGAAAATGTGTTTTTGCTTGATTTCGTCGGCTTCGTTTATTGCCGATAAACTTTATTGGTTCAAATTGCTCTAAACCTAAATGTAATTTGATAATACACTGATAGAGTGATAATTTTGTTGTAGTTTGCTCATTTTGTGGGTTTTTTATAACCTATCCACTATCAACGCGACAAAAATAGTAATGCATTCATCCAATATAATATCTCAAAGTATCGGTCGCGCACCAAATAAATTAATAAAGATATCGATATACATGCGCTACTATTTCCAAATAAATTGTCATTTTAAATCACATTCGTAATAAAATATATATTATAGGTACGTATTTGTATTCAAATCAAAAGCTACTTTTAAAACCCAGAATAATTCTTCGTGTGTTCCTTAAGAAATGAAATAAGTTTTTGAATTGACTTCAAAGAAGTAGGTAATTTTAGCTATTCCTTTCATTTTTTAAGATGAAACTCATAGTATAGAACATTTATGTTTCACTTTAATAAGGAAATCAAACGTACTCATGAATGAAAAATCAAGCGGAAAATTGGATAAAGATAATTTACACTTTGTAAAAATTTTAGTCAAGATACCTTTTAACAATGTTTATGTTATTCAGCAAGATTCTCACGCGTTATAATAAGGATTTCGCTTATCAAATCAAAATGAAAATATAGCACTTCAGTGAGTTAACAGAATCGTCAGTTAATCACTTGCTACGTCAAAGTCGATAATTAATTATGATTACGTATCGTTAATATCCGATAATTCGACCACAGACATTTGTGACACCATGCGTTGGGGGATAATATCGGAGCATATTTTTAAACAAATGCCAATGTTTGTAACGAGCTGTTTTGCTCTGTTTTCAAAGTAAATTTATTTTAAGCTTGGTCCATAGTTTAAATAACGAATTCATATACATGGGCGCAATGGGTTGAAATGATTTTTACATGAGAACAATGTGGATATGCCTAAAGATACATTTTCATTAAAATATAGTTTATAAATACTAACTCAGTACAATTCATGTTTCAATATAACACAACTTAAACATAATTATTTATAACTTTGTAGAGTTATGACTTAGATAACCTTTGTATAATCAGGATAAGATGAACGAGAGGATATTATGTAAGCCTATTTAGGCTTCGAAGAATTATTGTTAACAGTCGATTTATAATAACATAATTAGGGGAAAATCTGTACAATAACATTGTTTTCGATAAGGTTACATAGATTAACATGTCTATAAAACCGATGATTCAACGCATGCGTTAACATGTTCATGGGGAAATACGTATTGTTCAAGACTCAACAATATTTTTATTGATGCTTAAGTGTATCAAGGTTTGTGATAATTTGGGTCATGTTATAAAAAAATACTATTTAGGTACGTAAACATAATATGATGAGAATCCAATTTTGTTCTCAAAAAATACCGTCTTATCAATACACAACTACATCTATAATATTACCTCTATATGAATGACTGTACACTCCACATAGATACTATCTTTTACTTTATAGATTATATACTATGTTCAACCACTAGTGTGGTTGAATTAATTGACTAGTAAGTCAATCCTAGAGACTACATTATTTATAAATACATTCGTTTTAATGGAATGATGTAGCCTGCTTCTTAGCCTAAGGTTATAACAATAAGTATATGGCCTGTCCTGTTGTTCGGCTAAATGAGAAAATACACATAGAAATCTACATTATCATGATACATTTTATAAAAATAACATGATAAAAGGGCCGTTGTAAAGGGCGACCGGTGAGTACAGTTCCATATCGTCGAGCGATGTAGAGCGACGAGCGCGGGCCGTGTTTGTGAGGCGGGTTACTCTCGCGCAGCCAACTGTAAACCTTTTGAGTCCAGCCGGCCGCGAGCCACCCTCGACCCCGCGCCGCGCCATACCGCGCCACCCCCTGCGCCTCCCGCGCCACTCCGCGCCATCCCGCGTCCAACGTCCGACCTGTAAATACCAACTGCGGACACATCGTGCCGCCCCAACGCCTCGCCTAATGAAAATTCGATCTCTTTATTTTTTATATTGCTCCATCGACTGTTAACGTCATAAATGCTCAATCTAAATGTTCATTAACGGCTCGATTACCTTTATCTTTCTGCTGAATATGATATTGACCGGTAATCGTATGTTGATAGTTTATTATTTATAAGATTGTACACACGATAACTTTACGCAGACATGGATTTTACGCTTTTTTGCGAAATTAATTAAATCCCGCAATTTATTACACAAATATATCAATTATAATAATTTATTATTTAGATTATTCGTAATATATGCTACTGTCATTGTATTAGAGTTTTGCTTAAAACCGAAAAATATAGAAAAGTAGCAATGGCACTGTTAATATTATGGATGTAAATTGCCGGCCGGTAGAGCGTTCTCGATCACAGCTTGTAGTGTTATTGTCTTTAAACAATACATTGCATACACATATCACAATACGCACACTTCGCACACATAGCCGTAGTGGATATCGGCCTCCGCTTAAAGCGTTTTTTCGAGAGCAGCAGCGCGGCGCGGGCCGAAATTCGTTGCAGAGGCACGTGAAACACCGTAATGGGATTATAGTGAAATACAGGGTGGTGTCGATCGAGAGAAACAAGCGACTAATGAAGTTATTAATCCGATTTTATACGGCTTTCGATGTTCATATTCATCGCTTTTTTTAGTTTGTTCCCTGCAGAAAGTAATATGAATATGCTGCATTGAGATTGCCGGGTTAAAATTTGGCATGCTTTTTTCAGGATTCGGCGAATGACAAATCTTTAAAACTCACTATGTCCAATGGAGGTGACTCAGGAACTACAACACCAGTTGGTAAGTGATAGTCGACATAATGGGCCTTACTTATAAAAACAGTTTAGCTGAGCAAATGGCTAAGAATAGCCTGTCCCTATTATTTTCAAACAATGTGACAAGGAAACAAGTGACAGGCTATTCTTAGCCATTTGTTCAGCTAAACTATTTTTATAAGGCCCAATAAGTCAGAAATTCTCTACAAAACGTATTTTATGGCTATTATTTATAACAAATTACTTAATAAAACCAAGTTATGGATTCATTATGAATGCAAATGAATCTTTAACACATAGGTATATAATGAAAAAAAATATCAAACTTTGTTCTCACGATTTTACAAAATTAAAATATTTTACACTGTTTTCTCTTTATTTTGATGCTTTAGGTGACAGAAACAGTCCGCTATCTTACGTTGGCATGAATAACTTTCGAAATGGAGACGTGAAATCTTTGAGTAAGTTATGCTTGTACATATTTAGTTTTAGTGAACTACGTTTAAGAACTATAAAAACCTACCCCATAATTAGGTACTTTGGTCATAATTTAGAAATCAGAAATCGATTACTTTTTGGATTTTACCTTTTTTATGAAGCCTATCGTAACAATGCTGAGTAAATCTTCATCTTCAATATCAAAACTGTCAATTTATTTTATTGTTGATGAAAAGCACCCAAATTGTTTGTAATATTGGCCACCTACGAGACAGGCACAGCCTAGTGTAGGGGCCAAGAATAACATTATATTTTTTGTAACTAATTAAGGAAATAAGTATTTTAGTTATAATAATGTGTTTTTGTGATTTTGTGAAACAAATAAATGATTATTATTACTGTTATTACTGTTATAATAATACAGGCAATGCTATGAACACGCAAACATTTTATTTGTTGTTCTAATCATCCGAAGTCTGGACAAATGATAATTTTACAAGGAAAAGAAATATTTTTATTTTATAATGATTCTTTTTATTTTGTTACTATAGGTAATTATCGTTTATACGCAACCACTAATGACATGAAGGGAAACGGAACGCCACGCAAAAGGTCTGTGGCAACGATGGACGCGCAATCTATCCGATCGGTAGAGACGCAAGCTCCGCCACCTACAAGCCCCGAAGACAATGAGAGACTTACCAAGTAAGAACATCATAATTCTCTTCTTATACCCTCATAAGATTGGTACATAACGCTTTTCTCTAGAAAAAGAAAAGATTTGTAATGAATAGACTAAAAAATATTCTTTCACTTATGGAAAATTAATTGTAGTTTTCCAGGTAAAAAGTAGCATACGTATTGACAGTAGAATTTTAAGTCACTAAATGAAGTCGAATCGAAGTCAAATTCGAATCGAGTGTCAAGAGTCAGCCCCCTGGTTTAGATAATATACAATAAGAGTCATACTCAACTCATACTGTCGCAGTGTCGAAGCGTCACGACGCGTCATTTTTCTCAACTACAACGTATGGCGACGCGCGATGATGCTCGAACCAGCTCGACTCGTTGTGGCGTGTCGGCCCGCGATTCCATATTTGCATAACATAGTACCTTAATGATGGGAAAATAGAGATTAATATACTATAAACATAACGCGTCGCGTCCCTGTTATCGTTCGCGTCGAATTTATCATCTTTTTTTCTTTCAGGAAATATTTATCACTCATAAGCAGTTGTATGTACGCAATACTGTTAGTTACTTTTGGTTTAATAATATACCTGGCTGATTCCTTCTTCACCCCTCCTATTTCTGTGGTAAGTTAACTTTGCTAAATCTCGCTAATTAAAGTCTTCTAATAAAATATCATGTGACTTTGAGTTAATTAATTTACGGTACAGTTGTTTTTTATTACATTAGTGCATTTTATGTAACTCTTCTAAGAAAATATACAGCTTAGTCCACATTAAATTCTCAATTTTTATCAGACTGCCTCGGTGGCGCAGTGGATTTACTAACGACTACGGTTTCGAGGTCTCTGGTTCGATCCCCGGGTCAGACAAAGTGGTATTGGGTTTTTCTATAGAGTATCAGCCCGGAGTCTGAAATTTGTCCCACCCCCAATCACATCTGGGACGGAAATAAGCTAATAGAAATAAAAGGTGTTATAATTCTCTATTTCACCTCTGACTACCCCTTCGGAGATACAGGCGTGATGCGTATTTGATTTCATTACGCACTATCTCTAGAGTCCTGTGTTGATAACTTATGAAGGTTAAATATTAAAAAACAAAATATGAGAAACTCAAAGGATAAAAGCATAATGAATCGCGATTCGGAATTCACGACTAGTTTTATTTTTACTTACATGTGTTAAGAATCAATCATTTAGATTATAGCCATGTGAAAAATTATAATTTCATAACATAACACATAACATAACATAAGCTCACGCCTGTATCCCCGAAGGGGTAGGCAGAGGCGTACTAGCGAACTAGAACACCCACATTTCGCCGAGCTTAGTTCCGTCCCAGATGTGATAGGGGGCGAGCCTATCGCCATATCGGGCACAAATTCCAGACTCCGGGCTGATATGGAAAAATCCAATATCACCTTGCCCAACCCGGGGATCGAACCCGAGACCTCAGAACCGTAGTCGTACCGAAATACCACCATGCCACGGAGGCAGTAATTTCATAAACGAGTGTAATAATAATATCGCCTTTTCTAGATCTACTCTATAATACTGTGCGGCATTGGATTTTTATATCTTGCGTTTTTAATCGCCGACATCACCCGGTACAAGACTGTCGCATTAAAAAATCTTAAAATTAAAGGCAGGCATGAGGAGCAAATTGCTGAATATTTTAGGAAACAAGAGGTGAGTTTTGGTTTATCTACTAATATTAAGCTCCACTTATGTAGAGTTTTTCGCATAACATTAGCGAACATTTAGCACTAAAAATATAATTACCTGCCTGACTGCCTCGATGGCGTGGTTGTATTTCGGTACGACTACCGTCCTGAGGTCTCGGGTTCGATCCCCGGGTCGGGCAAAGTGATATTGGATTTTTCCATATCAGCCCGGAGTCTGGAAATTGTGCCCGATATGGCGATAGGCTCGCCCCCCTATCACATCTGGGACGGAACTAAGCTCGGCGAAATGTGGGTGTACTAGTTCGCTAGTGCGCCTCCGCCTACCCCTTCGGGGATACAGGCGTGAGCTTATGTTATGTTAATATAATTACCGTGACATCGACACCACTAACGCCCGGTTCCAATAAACAATCTCAGTTCGAATGTGCAGACAGATTACGAAAATTAGCCAATAACAACACAGTTTGAACATGACTATGTCAAATGATTTGATTTGATTGGTTCATAATGGCAATCTATCTGCGCTCTAAACTGAGATTGTTTATTGAAATCGGCCGTAAAAGCAGAGCCAAGCCGCACTTGATTACAGCGGAAACAAAGAGATGTAAGCATCGTGAAAGAGTAATTAGGTCTCCGGAAATATTGCCGTACGCAACACAACATCAAACTATCGAAGGCTACTTTACATTCATATTGTACAAAAAAATACCTACAATGCGGCCTGGCTCTACCACATAACAATAGATTAACACCACTGATGTATATTACTTTACATTTATAATTAGTTGGAGCTTGATCGGATGACAACAAAATAACCGATATCTACCTACTACTTAGTCATCGTCTAACATTGCCGTGACGTATCGAAATGATTGCTTCAAGAGCTATTAATAGAATATTTTAGTTTTAGATTATAATCTTATCTCCCTTATAGGTAACAGACTATACGTATACTTTATGAATCGCCGATAGACCCACATTGTTATATATTTTCAAGTTCAATTAGAAATCTAGGAAATTGTAAACAAGTAAGAAGTACACATATTTTTATCATCATCATCAGCCATAGGACGTCCACTGCTGAACATTCATTCATTCATTCCCCCAAAGATTTCCAAAACACATATTTACGTATCCATAATTAATACAAAGCATACCTTCTTATAATTTTAAATGAAAATACAAAAATTTATGCTTTTACATCTTGGAAATGAATGTTGGTGAATTCAGTATCACCTTTTTTAATATAATATTTGCAATTATTTATATTGTACTGATGTTGTGGTATTTTCTGGTCTTTATTCTGCATACCAAGATTACATCGATATATAATCTTGTTGTTGACCACACCTTTTACTTTGTTCTGCAATCGACTGCATTATTAGATTGTCTGATGGAGATTGCTATTAGCGATAAGTCCGCCGTTGTGAGTTATTGTTTCTCTGAATAATGTATAATCGTTTTCTGCGGAATATACCTCTATATTCATCCTCTTTCTAAACGAAGTGGTTCTCATTCGTCGATATTTTTTGTGAATCAGTTTCGAAAATTATTTTTGTGGCCTATAGTAGGTCTCCGGTCTCAATTAAAATTAGTCAAGCTCAGCTGATACGATAATATTGAAGTCGTTTTTTTTGTAAACTTGTATTTAAATTTGAAAAGTTATTGTAATTTGTAATTTTTTAGGAAGAATTTGGGACTCCAAGTACACCTGGAGATCGCACTCCTGAAGTGTTCAGGCCGCCAGGCGTACCACCACCTGTTCTCATTCCTCTCAAACATCAGTATTGCTTCAGCCATGGAAGACATTCTGGTAGCTTCTACCTCAAGTTAGGAGCGGCTGGTAAGAACATCACTTTTAATATACACAAGGGTCTCATGTCAAATGTAACAAAAATATAACCATCAACCAGATTTTCCCTTTAGGAAAAGTTACTAAAATATTTTTTCTTAATATTAAAATTTCATGATTTTCAATAGACAACTTTCAACACATTAGACACAAGTTCTTCCATTGGGATCACAAAGTAAACATTTTAATATAAAATATTTTTAGCGAAGGTGTTCCTATTTTTCTTTGTTCTATATATATTTTGAGTAAATTTTCTTTATTCTTTCTAGGTTTCGCTTTGGGTCACTTGATTCATTCCGTCCTTCTGCTCTCTGTACAAATTGGCCTCTTATTCGATGAAGATATAGACAATGATGAATGTGTTAATATTCTGCAAGTAGTACTAGATGTGATGTTTCCTTGCTACTGCTTCCTACAATTATTCTTCATATTTAAATATTCAAACGTCATTATATTAAGAGCTCAGGTAATTGTTTCATATGAATCACCATCTTTGTAAAGTTAATATCTATTAACTATTGTTTTATTTATCAATTTATTAATGAATTTAGGAATTTTCAATTAATTTTGTGGCGATATCATAGTAATTATAAATGTTTTTCCTATTCTTATAAGATTATATATCATAAAACATCGTAAAATTAGGGACATTTGATTGATTACCTTTTTACTTTTGAGATAAGTTATTATACTGCAGTTGTGTCTTGTTATTTACTAATAATGTTTTATTCGAGTACTTTCCGTTAAGTACTTTGTTCTTTTCTTTTGTCATATTTTCTATGACAACTCATGCTTTTCTAAAATACCTATGGTACAATGTTTATTTCCACTTTACTCAACGGCAAGTATATTAAACAATTGATATATTTTATTGTAGGTGTTTACATTATTTCATTTCAGGGTTTGGCTCGATTTGCTTTCATGCACATGATTGGCAGTAGTTTGTGTTTCTGGATATCAGCTATAGTCCGTGAGACTATTTTGGCGTTAACACTTTATGCTAATTCTATTTACGGAAAAGGAAACGAAACTGTCGAAACCAGTGATATAAAATTGAGTAAGTTAACAATCATTTTATTTACCTCTATATGACAATATCCTCCTGTGGCTGATGATGATGATACCCTCTAGTGATATAAAAAAATATGTCACTATAGGAATTTTAACACCAAATTTTTTAATAGTATTATGTAGTAGATGTATTTTTGTGTACAATTCTGATGAACAATTGTTCGTGTACCCATTAAAATAAATAAATAACATTGCCTCAAAACCGGAATACTATGAGAAGCGCCAAGATCAGCCATACCCTTTTTGTACTTTCTTGAAATACGGAGGATTCTCACATATAAAACTTCTGACCTTCACCGTGTAATCGTTGTAGTCTTGAATTCTCTTAGAGTTTGTTTGGGCTCGAACATCTCGGCCGGTACTATCGCTGCTTATACTGTGTTACATGTTTACTACGTAATGTTATATCAATGGATTCTAGAAAATAAGTATTCCTTGCTTTAGTTTGATAAGTTTTTTTGTTGCAGCGGTACACGATTATGGCAACCGTATTATAGACATCAGCAACCTTCACAACGAAAATTGCATCGGATCGCAAGCTATTTATTCCATCTTAGAAAACTTTTCGCCTTATCTATATCCTTTTAGTGTCGAGTTTAATATCTTAATAGGTATGTGTGCCATCTAATATCAGATTGTAATCAGATTTTCTTGGATTGTCTATAAGGTTTTTTTTTCAGTTGCCGTTTATTATATTATTTGGAGCAATATTGGCCATTGCGATAACGAGGACTCAAATTCAGAATTGAACTCAACTCTCGATGATAATACGACCATTTGCAGGTAAATCCATATACTAGATATATGTATAAGCTCAGGCGTAAAGCTTCTGTGCAAGGGTTACTTCTTTAACCCTGACTTTATTGTCACTCATATCCGGCCTAGGAAAATCTTAAATCATTTAATATCAGTAGTAGTATTTATAGCTCTGCAATTTTTAATAAAATCTCAAAAGTTATGCGAGAAGTAAAATAATATTCTTACAGTAAGTTTAAAATAAGTCAGTAAGTGGGCTCTATGAACACTTTTTAATATTAAAAGCAGATAAATGTATAATAGCTTTTCTCTCTATCTGCTTTTATCCCACATTAATCACATTTTTTCAAGCATGTTGTAGAAAGGATTTGGCTCAGTTTTTTCAACCGGTTGTCTGCCTGACTTCAACCCCCCTCTGAGGGATCTAAATCCCGGTAAAATAGTGTAAGAATTGAACCCATGTTCACATGCCATTGACGCTGCCATTAAACTAATTAGGCGAAATTGTTAATGGCTATTATTTATTAATAACAGAATACCTACGGCCAACGAAGATAACGACTACACTAGCAATATAGTGATCCACGCTGATTGCCACGCTTCGAACAAAGGACTGTTCCTCGGCTTGGTGCTGATGGTCATAATCGCGGGTATGCTCATCCTTGGGTTTGTCTTCAGCAGCGTTGGAGGGTAAGATAATACATTTTTAGTGTGCATTCAAGTTGTTTTAGTATTAGTTCCACTTCATATACTTGTATTAGTTATAATACTTGACTAGTAATTTAAATTTTTTGACAGCCTCCGTAGCGCAGCGGGCGACTAGCCGGCTGTGAAGCGAGAGGACGTGGGATCGACTCGAAATGTTTGTGTGACCCACAGATATTTTATTTCGGGTCTAGGTGTTGTGAGACCGAAAGTCTGTCGTAGTTCCTGATACCCACGACACAAGAGTCGATCTTAGTTTAGAGTCAGGACTATGTATTTGACTGTAGGGTATTCTTAATTTAAAAAATAGTAACAGATAAGTTAGAAATTGCTAAATTTTGCCTGTATCAATCAATATTGGAATTCGCTAGTCGCTACTGTTATACGCGAACCGAGAAAAAAATCAACATACAAATCCTCTCTCTGTAATTCTCAGTATATTATATTCCTTTTCGAATTCCTTTCCTCATAAATATGTTATTCACTTTCAGTGAATTCCTCGAGATCGGATCTCTACTCAATGACTGTATGAAACTTGCGTTACACTCGATCATGCTGTTTGCCGTCGTGGTTGCTTTCAACCAATTAACGAAGTTAGATATCAACGAGCACCCAATATCTCTTCTTGATGATGTGTTGCTCTTCATTTGTTTACCGGCGTTCTTCATGGAAACTGTGTTCTCGATGGTAGCAACGATAAGCATACTTAACATCGTCAGAACTGTTGACTTCGTTGTTATGGTAAGTTACAATATAGTCATAACCTCTAAAAATGAATCACACTAATATTAATAAACACTTGAGTGGTAGAGCCACGCTGTAGACAGTAACGTCTATGGCAAAAATGGGCCGGCTTGACCGGTTAGATACCACTGTCTCACAGAAAACCGCCGTAAAGTGGCAACTTGCTGTCGCGTTTCCTTCGGTGAGTGAGATTTCCGGTGGCCCATTTCCCCACTCCCTTTCCCAATCCCTTTTCCCTCCCCTTCCATTCCCTCCTTTTAGGATGGCAAGGCACCCATGATTATTTTTGTGTCTTGGATGTCTATGGAAAGTGGAGATCACTTACCATCAGGTGACCCGTCAGCTCGTTTTCCAATCTCTGCTATAAAAAAGGCGAAAGTTTGTGTGTGTGTGTATGTTTAATACTTCTTCACTCTCAAATGGCTGGCTCAAATTTTGATGTAATTTGGTATGCAGGTAGCCGACATCTTGGTTTGACACATACCATTTATACTGGAAAATAAATTTCCACGCGAACGAAGCAACAGCTAGTAGGTTATCATTTTGAAAGGAAATACTTAAAAATAAATGATAAATTATTTTTATTAAAAGTAAGGAAAGTAGTTCATAAATTGTCATTGATTATCAGACTCTCACGTCTGAGAGCCCGTCAGGGTGGGAACTACCGCAATATCTATTTCAATCGTCAAACAACATTGTGTAAACAACGCTGCGTACCGGTTTGAAAGACTTTGTATGTAGTTAATGTAATTTGTCTGCGCATTATGAAACTTAACATCTAATGTCTGAGAGTGATGAACTCTATGCATTGCCACTAAGTGCTTTGTTATTGCTATTACACATAAGTAGTCGTTTCACTTACCATCAGGCGAGGGACTAGCTCTCACTCTCACATAAGACTTATACTTCATCAATTGATAAGTATATAATTTAAAACCATTAACGTTACAGATGATACAAGTGCTGATTCAAACACCGCTGATCATGGACGCGCTTCGTCGTTGCTCCAACAAGAAGAAGCTGCGTCGTGCGAAGCCTGGCCGAGAGTTACTCATGTTCTTACTCATCGCTAACGTCGGCATGTGGGTGTTCTACACCTTCTCCTACAAGTCTCCGGAAAGCCTTGATGAGAGATATACTTTCTACGGCAAGGTGTTGTGGTCGATTCTTGGCCACGTCAGTCTTCCTCTGATCATGTTCTATAGGTTTCATTCGAGCGTGTGTTTCGCTGATATATGGGACTCTGCTTATAAGCCTGGCTCTGAACATTAATATACGTACGGTATTACATAACACATAACATAAGCTCACGTATATATCCCCGAAGGGGTAGCCAGAGGCGCACTAGCGAACTAGAACACCCAAATTTCGCCGAGCTTAGTTCCGTTCCAGATGTGATGGAGGCGAGCCTAGCGCCATATAGGGCACAAATTCCAGACTCCGGGCTGATATGAAAAAATCCAATATGACTTTGCCCGACCCGGGGATCGAACCCGAGACCTCAGGACGGTAGTCGTACCGTAATACCACCACGCCACTGAGGCACGTACGGTATTGTTTGCATTAAGTTCGACTTAATATTAAAATTTGCACTATAATAGTGTACATTGTGAAGTGTATATATTTTACTTTATTATAACTAAGTTTTACTATTTGTGTTTATTGTGATAAAGGTAGTTTAGTTTAGTAACTATTTCATATATAATGACATTTGTAAATATAATTATAAATAAATATTTAACTAAATCTTCCAGTATTTTTATTTTAATTAGCAATCATTGTTATAATTCAAACTTCAAACAAGGGAAATTCTAGTGATTTTAGTCCAAATATTTACAAAGGTTTTCATTCAGTAATGTAATCTTAACCCGTTGGAGGCGACACATATATGAGTACATCCACATATGTATTTTGTCTCCGAAAAACATTGTTTTTTTTTAAATTATTTATTTATATTTGTTATTTCGCCTGAGGTATCAGGAGACCTTATTCTTTAGCATTTTAAATCATTACTTTAGTAACTACTACTTTAATTATATATGTATATACACACTCACATACACACCCACACACACACACACATACACATACACACACATATATGTCGGAGTGATGATAATATCATAAAATTGAATGTCAAATTGACTACCTGTACTCAACAATCTATGCTGATAATCTTAAATAAGTTGCTGATTTGTCTAATATGCCTTTAGACAAAAGTTATTCAAATATTGTATAATAAGTTAGTGATTTGACAACCGGCACTTTTATTTGTTGTTGCTAATGTTTTATACTAAGTTGCTGGTTGGACCTATGTACTACATACTTTATAATATCACTGACTTGATTACTGGTGCTTTTATCTTGTCGAAACGTTTTGAGATCCATGATTGGGGACGTTTCGACATGTTATTACGTTGCTGCTTTGACTAAAGCAATTTAAAATAAGTCACTGATTTGACTGGAAGTTGTTAAAATAGAATTGCTGTTTTGATCTCGATTTAATGGATATGGATTTTCTGTTGACTTGTGGTGGTGCGCAGGAGGGAGTGGAGTGACCGAATCTTAATATAAGGAACAAACGGGCACGCCTTCGGCGCACTTTATTGTAGTAAAATCCATTATTACATTTGATTGATTGTTGTAAGTTTAGTAGTGATGAAGTGATAATTGTATTCATCGTTATTATCTTCCTAACTACACTTTGTGTTGCTGAGGGAGTTTCTTTCGCAGTTTCTTCTTCACAGCTATAACACGTTGCGAAACGGTAGTAGAGATTAAAATATACAGATTTGGACAGAAAAAGCAAATCTATTATTAAAGACTCCTACCTCACTCCGAAATCAGAATTGGGATCTGAAGCCATAATATCATCGATATAAGTTATGTGGAGTGATATATAATCGATAACTATGACATGCAAAAGGATTTTTCGGACGGAATAAGAAAATGAATCCTACCTACCTGTTGTCGCACAAATTTTTATATTCACGTCGTTGGTGTGCTGCGTAAACTCATAATGCCCTAGCCCTCTCATTGTGGTGAAACTGCAAGAAACTACGACTATGGGATAGTTGAATACCTGCAGGCACAGGTTTTGTTTAGAGATCTGCAGATTTTGGTGAGTCGCTTCTGGTTTATTATGATGTACAGATTAATTCTCACTTAGAATTATTGATAAAGGTTAAAACTAGTGGTTGGTTTGAGATATTTAGATTTGTGTCACTACGTTAAAAAAAAAATCTACCTGCACGTTGATATATCCATATAAATTAAATTGAATGTTTTCTGGATACAAAATGTTGCGACCAATAACAATTATAAAAATCGTAACCAAGTATCATGGAATAAAATCAATGAGGTGTATTTAGATTTACACTAGACTGTACAGAGTTGGTAATAATACAACTTAGTAGTTTTATATGATCGATTCGTTTTCAAGATTTATTATTGCAATCACGTGTAATAGAATGCGTTGTGTATCTTTTAATATTACTGATTTTTATAAAATGTTTTTGCAAACCTATTTCAAATATATCAAAAGTTTTTATGCAAGCCTACATTTCGGTTATTCTGAAATATTTTGTTTGTTTCTGACGATAATTGGACTCGAACGTCGGTAGCGACGTCTGCCACTTATTACAATGCTGAGACGCTTACTACAGTTTATACCCTAGAATGTTCTGTGGATATGCAGGAGTCCCGTAGGATGATTTTGTTTCCTAAACATTGTTTCTAAACATTGCGCTGACGCAACCTTGCGCGCGTGTGACTCAGGTGCGACTGAATGATTTATGACCATGAGGTCGCGGCTTTTGGGTCACAAGTTTCACGTTGTTGTCCCGTCTATGTACTGTTGAATGTCTTTGCTTATAGTCAAAGCCATAATCATTGTAACTACCTGCATCTAAAAAGAATAATAATTTTATTCATTCGTTTATCACCAATTGTCGTAAACAAGCGCGAGAGCAGCGCGCAACCGAGGTTCATGATATGAATGATGTGTTCCTAAGATTATTAGGGCGGGGGTTGCGTGACATTTCTCGTTTTCAGTATATATAAAGGACCTTTTGGTTCTCGTGCCATTGATCAATGGACTGCGCGTAAAAATGCGCAGTATTTGTAATTACGTTTATCCTTTAGTTATTTATACCCACTTTCACTATAGTCTATTCACGAGCAACTTAAATAGTTAACACCTGATATCGCATAATTGTTGACATTGGGTGTGTGGGGCTCTTTGGAAAAGTGTGTATTAGAATACACACACAATTTCGAGAACGTGATCATGAAATATGGGTTAAATACTAAATTTCCCTTCTGAAATTGATAAAGTAATTTGAAAATATCCGTGTAGTAGTAGTAGTAGAAATCACGGTGATTTTGTCTCAAATCTGACTCAGACTAGTCTCAACAAAAAATTGGTATTGAAAAATTTGAATGTTACGTGTTTACGATTCTAGAGCAATACAATTTTTGTGTGGGCTAGTGTTGGGGTGTCTGTGGAGAGATCAATTGCCATAAAATTACCCACCTGATTCACTGCAAATAATAAAAAAAAAGTAGTCGCGATTATTATCTTTTGCTATAATTGTGGTGTATTTTATAAAAATAAAAATACATAGTAAAGAAACTATGAACTTGTGAATTGAAATATTTGTATATTTTTCTACTACAGATATACAGTTTGGCATTTGGTATTGCAATGGAATATTTACTATTGTATCAACCCGGTCCAACATTTTTAGTTTTTCTACATAAATGGAACTACATTCGCTGGACATCGAAAATTCGAGATAAATTTGAATGAGACAAACCAGATAATGTCAAAGCTATTGTCAGAATTGACCGAGGAATTTTAAATTCATGATACTTTTGAAATATTTTTCTCGATTACAGGTGATGCACATAAATACATCGGATAAGCAGTATGTATATCTACGAAACTGATGGAAAGGATACTGTCTACTCATGGATCAATGATGTTTATACACTCCAGCAGCAAACCTGCTATAGCGTCGAGTATTACACCAGAATATGATGTGATCTGACCAACGAGCACTGTATACTTGTCAAGCATACCTGCCTACTATCTATCTGGGATATGGCGAGATGTTGGTGTTCTAATCTTATTTTGTTACTTTTATTTAACGTAAGCAATTAATGTAAAGGTAACCACTTCAGGATGCCACAGCTCTTTATTTGTGGTGAAAAGTTTGATTGGTAATTAACAAATTATTGAAGTGAATTTTGTACGGCAGTCGGTTTGTTACTATCCAAGAAAGGTCAGTAGCTGAGCATTATGTTTATTAATGGCATAACACATCTAAGTATAATAAAGTGGTCCATTATTTAAATATGGAAGTTAAATAATCCGATGATAGCTTCAAACTCGACATATGTTCATTGCATTTTCATTGGAGTAATGATGTAACCTTTGTAATTGTCGTGATGCATTGGAAGTAGATGTATCTACACGGAATCATTGTTGATTCACAAACTGTTGAAGTTTAGTGATGTGTAATGTTAGTGCGAATCATGTAGTCGATTCGATGTTTAGTGTTCTTTATTTATAGGAAAATTTGATAAAAGTAGATTCAGAAGTTTTCTGAAACTAAAAAATATCTGGTCAATGCAAGATATTACTCATAAATGTTTTCATTGTCTATTAAAATATTGGTCCCACATAAACGCAAACTGTATAAATATAGAGTACGAAGTCGTACAGTTCAAGTTCTTGAATGGTTGATATTATGATATTAATTTGCAAGTATCATCTTATGTAACAATATGAAAGTCTCGTATATAAATAGTTGACATTTGTATTTTATACGCAATGCATTTTGTTTGTATTATGCTTGGTTAGCAAAAATTGAGGGACGCGACGTCGAATGTTTCGTTTACCTCAATTAGTTAAATGCTTCACGTATTATACAGTGTGTGAGCTACGAACGAGCAAAACTTTCCACGAGTTGCAACTTGTGGGTCGCGAGGCGACGCAAGCTTATGAAATGTGAGTGGCTACTGGTTCGATTCCTCACGAGTCATGATTCGAAAGTGAGTTCAGCGTTACCTTCAGGTGTATCCATGCATAGAATTGCAATGTAAATTTTTAGATATCGTATTCGATTTTTATTCACAATCTTATTATTATTTGAGAATTTGAAAGATGAGTTGTTGAGGCACGTCATTATTGAATTCGAGTGAGTCCACTATATTGCCGTGATGAGGAACTTAGAGTTTACTCACGAGTGAGGGATTCGAGTCTGTGATTTGCGAGTTAACGATTGATTTCGTTAGATGCAGCTATTGTAGAGAGTTGGAAAGCACGGAAATTATTCTTGGTTGCTTCCACAAACAATACTTCTGTTCTTGTATCAAGATCTCTGATTTGGATAGTTGCCTATATTTGATCTTTTTTTAAAAAGCGTATTGACAGCAATTCATATTGTAATGAGCAAGAGTGTGCCCATAATGGGCATATCATGTTATCCCTTTCCAATGCTCGCACCATTATGGCCCTTGAGTCAGTATACGGAGTATCTCTTTTTGTTGTTTTGTAATGTAGGAGAGTTTGAGTAGACGTGTACTTCGTTTAATACTTATAGATTGTGCTAATTATGTTACACTTCAACTTATATACTATGGCTTACACACTACAGTTTGATAAGTTACTATCACTTCCGCTAGATTTCAAAGGTTTATAACTCCTATTTGAAAGAAATTTTGATTATTTTTCGCTGCGAGATTTTAGAATACGTAAGTCTTAGATAAATTTATTAAACATAAATAAGTCCACTACCCAATTGTGTCGCGAATTAGTCGAGGTTGGCATCTTCGGAATTGTGTTTTGTGAATTTGTCAAGGATAGGAACCTCTGAATTGTCGTGATGTTGTCGAGGACAGGGGCCTCCTAATTGTGTTATGAATTTGTCGAGGACAGGGGCCTCCTTATTGTTGTGACTTTGTCGAGGACAGGGGCCTCCTTATTGTGTTGTGACTTTGTCGAGGACAGATTTTCAGGTGGTAGAGCCACGCTGTAGACAGTAACGTCTATAGCACGAATGGGCCGGCTCGACCGGTTAGATACCACTGTCTCACAGAAAACCGACGTAAAGTGGCAGGTTGCTGTCGCGTTTCGTTCGGTGAGTGAGATTTCCGGTGGCCCATTTCCCCACTCCCTTTCCCAATCCCCTTCCCTTCCCTTCCATTCCCTCCTTTTAGGTTGGCAACGCACCCATGATTTTTTTTGTCTTGGGTGTCTATGGGCGGTGGAGATCACTTACCATCAGGTGACCCATCTGCTCGTTTGCCAATCTCTGCTATAAAAAAAAAAAAAAAAAAAAAGAGGCCTCCTAATTATGTTGTGAATTTTTCGAGGATAGGGTCCTCCTAATTGTGTTGTGAATTTGTTGAGGACAGGGGGCCTCCCAATTGTGTTGTGAATTTGTCGAGGACAGGGGCCTCCTTATTATGTTGTGAATTTGTCGAGGACAAAAGACGCAGAATTGTATTGTGAATTTGTTGAGGACAGAAGCCTCCAAATTGTCGTGAATTCGTTGAGAACAGGGGTCTCCGAATTAAGTGTATTAATGTTGCAAAATTGTTGAATACACGTATCTTGGATTTGTATCCTTCATTCATCGAGGACTGAGGCCTCTGAATTAACAATTTGTTAGTGGATTGTCGGCAAATAACTGCAGACAGTAATAGATTTCTATGTACTTTATGCAAAGTACCTTGTGGTTAAATGCAAACCTTTCGGCTGTGTCGGAGGGTTGATAGTAAATTTCTTTAAAGGTCAGAGGCGACCTTTTTGCAGAATGGCCGTGTCGGAGTGATGATAATATCATAAAATTGAATGTCAAATTGACTACCTGTACTCAACAATCTATGCTGATAATCTTAAATAAGTTGCTGATTTGTCTAATATGCCTTTAGACAAAAGTTATTCAAATATTGTAAAATAAATTAGTGATTTGACAACCGGCACTTTTATTTGTTGTTGCTAATGTTTTATACTAAGTTGCTGGTTGGACCTATGTACTACATACTTTATAATATCACTGACTTGATTACTGGTGCTTTTATCTTGTCGAAACGTTTTGAGATCCATGATTGGGGACGTTTCGACATGTTATTACGTTGCTGCTTTGACTAAAGCAATTTAAAATAAGTCACTGATTTGACTGGAAGTTGTTAAAATAGAATTGCTGTTTTGATCTCGATTTAATGGATATGGATTTTCTGTTGACTTGTGGTGGTGCGCCGGAGGGAGTGGAGTGACCGAATCTTAATATAAGGAACAAACGGGCACGCCTTCGGCGCACTTTATTGTAGTAAAATCCATTATTACATTTGATTGATTGTTGTAAGTTTAGTAGTGATGAAGTGATAATTGTATTCATCGTTATTATCTTCCTAACTACACTTTGTGTTGCTGAGGGAGTTTCTTTCGCAGTTTCTTCTTCACAGCTATAACACGTTGCGAAACGGTAGTAGAGATTAAAATATACAGATTTGGACAGAAAAAGCAAATCTATTATTAAAGACTCCTACCTCACTCCGAAATATACATATATTATAATATAATATAACATGCACAATTATCATTAATTGTATAATAAATTTAACTAAATAGTCGTTTCACTAAATTTGCTCTAGTCAAAATTAGTGTTGCCATTTCCAAATTAAATTTCACAATTATACATAACTGTAATAGTTTTATATAAATATTATACAAACAATAAATAAACATTGTTTAATGATTATTGCAAATGAGCATCGATATAATAATATACCTAGATGCACAGTTCCATACAAATATCATTGTAAACAGTGTCCTCGACAGACAAAACAAATAAACATCACAAATTTAATTAAATTAACACAAATATGACCTTATAGACGCGGCATAAAGTAGCTTTTTAAATTGAATGTTCAAACGTTCCTATATTCGAAATTTTTGAATTTCTAATCGTTTTTGAATTTGACAATAATTTGACATTATTAAAAGAAACATTCTAGTCACTTGGACAAAGATTGAATGGAGTCGAATAGTTCTTGTATTTATCTGTGAGAAATTTTGACCACGTGGCGTACAATGTAGATGAGAATGGCGATATCTGTATAATAATTTTACTTACATTAAGAGATAGATAGAGTATAAATGTTTAGAAGATAACAAAGCTTATGAGTTATGAATATGAAATAAGCACTGTTTTGCCTTACGGTGATTCATAAATAAATAAATAACACCCAACAGTCACATACACAGTCCTGGCCCCACACTAAGATCGTCCTTTGCTCTTTAGATTCTTAATAATTTATTTTAGACTATCATTTCGTTTTCTTAATCTTTTGTTCTGCCTTTTTAAGTTTCGCACTAAATTAGATTTAAGTTTAAATTTTTGGTTGCGTTCTTTCAAATTATCTTTCAAAAATAACGTCTTAGGTGTGTTAAAGATTGATGAAAATTCTGATGGTATTGGTGATCCTTCATTATTTATTGGTTCAATTGCTGGTTCCTGGAAATGAACATGTTTCCAATAAATGATGACGCCACAATTACTGTTGTAGTAATTATGCCTAACGACCGGTTCCAATAAATGATCTCAATCCGAGAATCCAAGATAAAAATGAAAAATTAAAAAATGAAAAATCGCGAGAATGAACCATTAAAATTATTATTTGACAGCGGAATGTTCAACTTTGTTTATGTTGGCAATTTTTTATGATCTGCACACTTTGATTGAAAACATTTATTAGAATTAGCCGCAAATTATTAAATAGTCATTTTACATGGCAGTATGTACCTAGTATATGCTTGCTATTGATGAATTCTGTATCAAATATTTTTCAACTATTACGCTTGTACTGCACCCTGCCTCATTTAAACTTGTAGTTACGACAATCTAAAATAAAGTCAATAAATGTGGCAATATTTATTTATTTATTTATTTATAGGTACACCAACAGAATACATATTGTTAAATTAAATAGTAAACATTAGTTAAGGACAATGTAGCTGATGACAATTTATCACCTTTATTTTTGGTACAGCATTCTTTTTAATTTTCCTAATCCCTTTTTCTGTATAATATCCATCGGAATCGGCAAAATGGTCTGAACAAACCACACTTGAGTAATTGGGTTTAAAATTTTCTTCTCTCCTTTCTTCGGAAATAATTTTACGCCATTTATCACTTACTATTTCATTTCATGGAAATCTGTATTAACAAATAAAATTAATAAAAAATCATAAATTTAAAATAAATATAATATATTTACAAAAAAAAACGACTCCATATATTTCATTGTTCCAAATAATGATTTCAAAAGGGACAAAATATTTTATTAACTGAATTCGTTAAATTAATTATTTATACACGTTTAATACTTAATTTAACATGATTAAGGTTTTAAGAATCAAGTAAGGGAATTATACTTACTTAAAATATGAAATCCCATGTGTTTTGCGCTTTGTAAGAGTGTTATTTTTGCACTCTTTCACAGAGCATTTAGGCATCTTCACAGGCGAACGGTCGGCGCCCGACTGACAGCCAACAAGTGCTTACTTACATTTTAAGCACTCGTTGGCTGTCCCACTTTCTGAGCGTCAACTGTGCATCTAGGTATATTATTATATCGATGCAAATGAGACAATCAATTTGACATATTCATGCAATTTCCATATAATTTCCGGATACGTGCCGTTAACCACACACGTGTCTACACTCTACACTACACGTATCGATAGGGCGTCTTAGCTGACCAACTCAGAGAGCCCGTTAATTAATGTTGCGGCCCCACAATGCAATTACCGAATATTAGGTTAAGTACTCGGACGGTCCGGGAGCCACGACGCGACGCACTTAGCTTGCGCGTCGCTCAGGCCTCACAGATACAAACTAGTTACCTAATGCTAAGGGCATGTTACACCAGCCGATAGTATGCCTTTGCCTGTAGCGCTTCAATTATGAATGTACTATGCAGTTGCTTCAAAGTTAATAACAAAATTTTGCAGTAAAATGGTTCCATAAAATTCATAGTTCTTCATGTATTTTAGGATAGCAACAACTCTTTTTCTATATAGTGCTCCCCAGACCACTCTCAAGCAGCACTAGATAGACTAGAAATTTTAACCGACCTTGACACCACTATCAATTTGTTTGTTTCAATTTCGTTTTGCCTTGTGCAACTCTACATTTCATAGTCTCAAAAATTAAAAAAACATCAACGATTTATTCATAAAATATTATCTGCCTTTTTATTTAGAACCATAACAACCTTCTCATACTTTATTGTTAAATCTCAGTATTTCAACATGCAAAATAGAATAAACTATTTGCAATCAAACAATCCAAAGCTAGTTGCTGAGTGAAAACTTTTCTATATCCTACATTACAGATTATTTGACTGAGCCTAACAGACCATATTGCTATTTAACTCCAACTAATACGGTTCAAACTAACACATTTTTGAGTTATGACGTTTTGCTTTTGATTCTGTTGGAAAATATAATCCGCGAGTAGGGCACCGAGGTACGCACGGATATGCGCTCGGCTGACCAATGCCACTGTTGTCTAATTGTTTCCGATCTCCTCTGAATAACCACTGCGTTGTATTGACAAAATTTGAACACGTGAATGACGACTGATAAAGGCATTCAATGCTTCAGTGACCTTTCGCGCTCTACAGGAATACCATTTTGTCCCGCACCAGTTTGTTTGCTCCTTTATATTGGCTGCATGTTTCAACGATGTGAACTCACTTTTGACAATGCATATGATATTAAAAGGTAGCTCAGGTTGCCGAGCTCCATTAGCATGTCAGTATAAAATTAATACCCCGTTGTTTATCACGACACTTTAACTGTATTCATTAATTACATCGTGAAAGCCTTTTCCGCATGTGCTAATTGGATACTCTGAGGACCTTACAATAAACAGTAATAATTACAACTTTAATTAAAAATAACAAATTGAATTGTCGTCTTCCTGGCCTAGTAGCAGCTGATTTTTGAGTGGTAGGGCCCCGCTGCAGAGTATAACGTCTACAGCACGAATGGACCGGTTTGATACCACTGTCTCACTGAAAACTGACGTAAAGTGGCAGCTTGCTGTCGCGTTTCGTTCGGTGAGTGAGATTTCCGGTGGCCCCTTTTCCCCTTCCCATTCCCATTTCCCTCTCCATCCATTACCTCCTTTTAGGTTGGCAACGCACCCATGTTTCTTTTTGTGTCTTGTGTGTCTATGGGCGGTGGAGATCACTTACCATTAGGTGACGCATCTGTTCGTTTGCCAGTCTCTGCTATATCAAAAAAATATATAGGCTGTGAACCGGGAGGTCGTGAGCTCGAGTCGGGCTGGTGTTTTTCTGACATGATTTGCCCGGGACTAGGGCGCCTAAGAGGGGATTGATGTCAATCAGGCCGATCGTACAAGTTATGGCGAATCCCTCAAGAATTTTATTAGCCATCACAGTGTGGTAACCTTCTTCATTGTGTTCGTGATGACTGATGGTGTCTTCTAGGATTTGACTGAATAATATAGAATAATTGGTTCTAAGTGGCATCAAAAGATTTTTTTGTAGGTTAAATGAGTGTAGTAGAGTGATTTTATATGTGCATAAAACTTGATGGTTTTAGCCGCATAAATAACAATAAAGCATTGTGGGGCATGGCAGACGGTCACGCTCAATGTAGCTCAGTGCGGCCGGCGCCCGCGCACACCGGAAGGGCGCGACACAGCGCGACATCACTCCGGAAACGTCCCCACGACCCGTGACCTGCGCGCGCACCATACATATTTCATTTCAATAAGTGATACAGTTAGCAGTGGTCCTAGATTACACGTAGTGATTGAAAAAAGTTGTGATAAATTTTAAATGTTCTGTAAATTACAGAGATAAATTCAACGAGAAATTATGTGAGCAAATGTTTTATAACATTCCAAACACAAATACAATAAGTTAAATAAAATCAACTATTTGAACCCAATAAAGGTAGTCAAGTGAGCGTATTCGTGTAGGAGTACTACATCAATAGTATTAGAAGTGTAACAACAGTGTGAGGGCCCTCATTCCGACACATTCGCCAGGTTCAGCGCCGCCGGCCGACATCAAGAGGCAATCGCAATCCGCATTCCGTTTGAATTGTGAGTGATTTAGTTAACTTCGAAGCATCTATTAACATCACTATAGGTGTTAAGGTTTGTTGTATCAATTTTATTTTATACAATTACATCAGGGTTAATCGATCACAACAGTTTTTTTTTTATAGCAGAGACTGGAAAACGAGCGGATGGGTCACCTGATGGTAAGTGATCTCCACTGCCCATAGACACCCAAGACAAAAAGAATCATAGGTGCGTTGCTAACCTAAATGGAGGGAATGGAAGGGGAGGGAAAAGGGATTGGGTAAGGGAGGGGGGGAAATGGACCACTCAATAATTAAAAAAATATCCCAATAAAATGTTCTAGTATTGAAATCTGTTATTAGACAAATTAAATAAAAATATACCTATTACTTATTGTTAAAAAATCATTATTATATTACTGTAATATTTTACACAGGAACCTACAAGTACCTACTATATATAATATAGGTAACTGTTCTCAAAAACTTCGAAATATTTCAGACATATTTCGAAAAAAACGATACAAAATACAATGTTGGTATTGTTTGTTGATAAATTCAATACATCACGGCAATGTCTCTTTAAAAGCAGGTTAGTGACCGAGAAAAATCAAAGGAGTCCTTCACATGGTGTTTTCTTTCGGTAATAGAATTTCTGGCGACACACTTAAGAGTAAACGCCTACATAGTGTATATTATTAGTACTAAAGTAATATCATATTTACCACACTTATTATTTAGTTTTAAGGTTCCCTACACTATAAAATATTATTGTTTTTATTTTATTCGCATTTCACATTTGATTAACAGATTCCAACAGGTCAATCTGGAAATCTTTGGGGGAGGCCTATGTCCAGCAGTAGAGGTCTTGATGCTGATGATGATGATGATGATTTGATTAAACTTAAATGGTTGCAAATAAAGACGGATTTAATGATAAACTTAATCTACAAAATAATTTATACGCAATAGATTCTTTTCATCGTATCTAACAGGGATTAAAGCAACAAGTCTATATAAAATGGATGGGTGGGCAGAGGCGAACTAAAGAACTAGAACACCCATATTTCGCCGAACTAATTTCCGTCCCAGATGTGATAGAGGGTGCCGTATCGCCATATCGGGCACAAATTCCAGACTCCGGGCTGCTGCTGAATAAAATATCATTTTGCCCGACCCGGACATCCAACTCGAGTCCTTAGGTCGGTAGTCGTACCGCGCACGCAATACAACCACGCCACCGACGCAGTCATACAAAATGTATCCACACATAACATAAGCTCACACCTGTATCCTCGAAGGGGTAGGCAGAGGCGCACTAGCGAACTAGAACACCCACATTTCGCCGAGCTTAGTTCCGTCCCAGATGTGATAGAGGGCGAGCCTATCGCCATATTGGGCACAAATTTCAGACACCGGGCTGATATGGAAAAATCCAATATCACTTTGCCCGACCCGGGGATCGAACCCGAGACCTCAGAGCCGTAGTCGTACCGAAATACCACCACGCCACCGAGGCAGTCATAAATAGGTGTATAATAAATGTATCCATTATATTAGAATAATACATAAAACAACAGATCTCCGCTTCAATAGAGTTAAGCTCATAATTATTGTGATCACCGTGCTATGCATAATTACCTGTACACACGCTGGAAATAATGTTTAAAAGATAGGCTTCCAAGACGCGGTTCACCCCTTGCCCTTTATCTGAAGGGAGCTGTTGTCCCTTCGGTAACACACGAACAACAAACACGTGTCGCCACCAACTTATTTAGGGTGTAAAATCGAATTACTTGGCTGCAAATACGCTTGAAAATGCTTTTGTAACTTTGAACGTAGGTACTTTGTATGGTTATGTGAGTGAATCACAGCGAGTATGAAGAACTCAAATTAATTTTATTAGTACTATTAGTATATTTTTGATTAATGGATAATATTTATAAACTTATTATTTAACAGCACCCGGTTTCCGAAAAGTAGTCAAATGAATATTATATTGACAATGCCTTAATACATAATAATAAATAATAATAAAATGGTTATTTATGCACATAATACACTATTTTGTTACACAATAAGAATACGGGTATGTAATACAATAATTAGTGCTAACAAAATTAAAAGATTGCAAAACTTTTCACAGGGCGCCCCAAACTAGGCATGGCCTGTATCTTGGGGACCAGAGTAGATTTAGCTTATCGTAATGTTAATGATAAGAATAATTAAGTTGACTAGAGATACTTTGTATCTATCACATAGGAATAAAATTGACATTGCTACATTGTTAGCTTATAATATTAAGTCAGTCATAAGTAGTATGACGAAGTTCCCGACCACTACAGGTTTTAGTAGTAATACTAATATTACTGTAGTAAATACAAATAATAATTTAAACTTTTAAATACGACAACAGAGAATGAGTCTAGTTTCTTGATCTTAACTCACCAAAATATAAACCGTTTCTCTGGCAAAATTTTAGACATAGATTTATTTATAGAAAAATATCATGTAGATATTTTGTGTTTCACTGAGACATGGCTAAAGCCAAGTAGGATGGCGTTCAGTGTCGGTGGTTACAAGGTCGCCAGCTCATTCAATAGAATTTCAGCAAAAGGTGGGGGCACTTTGATCCTCATCAATGATGGTATCTCATTTAAAGAGAGACAAGACCTATCTAAATTGTCTGTTGAACGAGTCTGTGAAGTTGCATGTGCAGAAACAAATGTATGTTATTTTATGTGTATATAGGCCTCCATCAGCAAACATTTTATTATTTCTATCAAAGTTGGAGGATATTCTTAAGAAAATTAAAATGAATAAAAATGTTTTAGTTTGTGGTGATTTTAACATTGATGTCTTAATAAACTCAACTGATAAATGTAATTTTTTGTCACTCCTAAAGTCCTTTCATCTTAAATGTCAATTTTACGAGCCTACTAGAGTGACTAATAATTCAGCTACATGTATCGATAATGTCATAAGTAACTTTGATATAACACACAAAGAGCTAGTTTCAGGTGTCCGTTCAGATCATAAATGTCAGTTAGTCAAACTAAGGTGTAACAAAATTATGAATACTAAAACCACAATTCAAATAAGGCCACTGTCAAAGCGTAATTTGGAGAGGTTTAGTAGTGCAGTAAATTCACTTTTATCTTCTTTATCACCAACATCGGACCACCCAAATGATATGTTTACAATTTTATTCGATAGTATCTCAAGTGAATTTAATAAAATATGTAAGTCTAAGACCACTACGTGTAAAAATAAGCTATTATTCAGCGCCTGGGCAACAAAAGGTATTAAGCGTAGTAGAGATGTTCTTTATGAACTATATGACAAAAGGTCCTATACACCTGATGTTAAGTTCAATAATTACTTAAGAACATATTCAAAAATATTTAAAAGAGTGTGTAAACAAGCAAAAGCAGCTTATGTAAGCAATAATATAAAAAAATCGGATGATAAGATTAAGAGTGCATGGAAAATAATAAATACTGAAACTGGTAAAAATAGGGTTAAAGACGGACAAATAGTTTTAAATATTGATGACGAACTGGTTTCAGACAAATGTACTGTTGCAAATTTTCTGGATATGTATTTTACTAACATTCCTTTCGAGACCACGAAATGTCTTTTATCATCACCAGTAGTAGCTGAATCATTCCTAAAAAAGAATGTAAATAGAACATTGCCTAGTTTTGATTTTGCCCCAGTCACACATTATGATATTACAAAAGTATTCAAGAGCCTAAAAATGAAAAGCACTGAAGACATTTGGGGACTCTCTGTTAAAGCCTTAGATTCCATCATTGTTAACATTGCGCCAATGTTAGCTGACATATTTAATAGTTGTATTAGATACGGCATATTTCCTGATCTTATGAAAATAAGTAAAGTAATACCAATTTATAAATCAGGATGTTCAAATACTGCTTCAAACTATAGACCGATATCTATACTACCAGCATTTAGTAAAATTTTTGAAAAACTTATATTAAATCAAATGCTGGTTCACTTTAATTTAAATAACATTCTCCATAATAGGCAGTTCGGTTTCACAAAAGGCCGATCTACTCAAGATGCTGGTCAAGCCTTAATAAAGTCTGTGCTAGAAGCTTTGCTTTTGGAGTATTTTGCGATCTCTCTAAGGCATTTGATTGCGTCAATCATAGAATTCTTATTTCAAAACTTAATTTCTATGGAATTCGTGGCACAGCTCTTAAATTATTAACATCGTATTTGACTGATCGGACACAAAAAGTTTTCATCAATAATATCTCTTCGAAGGGTTCCCCTGTTAGAATAGGTGTACCACAAGGATCTATCTTAGGCCCTTTCTTATTCTTAGTATATATAAATGACTTCCCATGTATGATTAATAATATGGCAGAAGTAGTCTTATTTGCTGACGATACGTCGCTTATATTTAAGGTAGACAGGAAGGATAGGAATCTTGTAGAGTCAAATAAAGTTCTTCGTTTAACATCAGATTGGTTTTCTGCAAATAATTTACTTCTAAATGCTTCAAAAACAAAATGTATATAATTTTCATTGCGAAATATGAATCATGAAAAATCAAATATCACATTAGACAATAAAACATTAGATTTAGTCTCGTCTACTGTCTTCCTTGGAGTAACAGTAGATGTCAAATTGCAATGGGGCCCTCACATACAAAAAATTTCTGGAAAACTGAGCTCAGCCATATTTGCAATTAGGAAAATAAGACAATTGACTGATGTGGCTACGGCTAGGTTGGTATATTTTGCATACTTTCACAGCATTATGTCTTATTGCATTTTGTTGTGGGGTTCTGCCGCAGATCTGCAGACTGTCTTTGTACTACAGAAGAGAGCGGTTCGCGCTATATACAACCTCCGATCCCGTGACTCTCTTCGAGAACTG
Source organism: Clanis bilineata (assembly GCA_036417725.1). Taxonomy (NCBI): domain Eukaryota; kingdom Metazoa; phylum Arthropoda; class Insecta; order Lepidoptera; family Sphingidae; genus Clanis; species Clanis bilineata. The sequence goes on along the minus strand of CM071149.1, from coordinate 7,398,695 downwards.
TTCAAAGATATTAATATACTTACTCTGCCGGCCGAATACATCTTTCAAAACATAATGTATGTTCGCAAAAATTTAATTAGTTTTTCTAAAAACAGTGAAATACATAGCATAAATACGAGGAATAAAGAAAAACTTGCAATTCCTAAATTAAGACTCTGCAAATCAAATAAATCATTTATAGGAAATAGTGTTAGATTTTATAATAAACTTCCTTCCGAAGTAACTAACTTACCAGGTGATAAATTTAAATCCTATGTTAAACGTGCCTTAATGGCTAGGGCTTATTATAGCGTTGCAGACTACTTAGCTGATAGGGAAGTCTGGCGTTAGTTCTGCACACTGCACCAAGATGGTGACCTTAACTGAACCGAGTCGCCTTCTTCTTTTTTCTTTACTTTAATAGTAACTTTTTTAACTTTACTACAATAGTAATTATTTTAATTATAATGACATTTTTGATTAAAGTACATTGACAGGCTTGACATTAACATTAATATAGTTATCTGATAATAATATAGGACATTAGGTATATTTATTATATTTTTATTGTAAACAGACCGACCGATCGACCAATTTGGAAAGTGTATGCCATAAATTGTATAAAAATAATCATATAATGACTAAGCTTATTGTTTGTGATATACATAGATATAAGGATTTTTGTTAGTATGGGTTTTTGCATCCTACAATGCCATTTCACCTTTTAATCATTCTTTTGGTAATTACACCTCCAGTGGTATTGAGGATGCGTGAATCCATATAAATATGATTATCAATTGTATTGACAATTTGTAAATCAAATTTTTTAAAAAAGGAAAATAGACAAAAGAAAATAAAAAAGAAATGGTGACAATTGATGATGAAAAAAATAAGCCCGGAGTTTCTTTCTGCCTTTCTTCTTCGGGTCGTCATCCGTAGGTAGCTAGAGAAAGGCTGGTAGGTTAGCTAGGATAGGGCCTCACGCACCAATCCCAACTGCTTCCAGTATTTCCAGTCAATCCCCTGCCACCATTCCTGCCATATGCCATTCCCATACAATCCATTCCCTTACACTCTATTCCTATTTCCCCTTATCACCCTATCTCAGCCATCCCATCGTTATTATGTCCATACTTGCCTGCCTGTTGTCTAATACAAATATATAATGTAAATTATATTAATCCTAATTTAAAAATTTACTTGTGTTGACTTGTCATAAGTGCTTTTTTACATGCCTACGTGATCAATAAAGATTTTTATTTTTTTTTATTTTTATTTATTTTATTTTTAATGTTATTCTTATATTATATAAACAATCTAGTACGTTTTGAATTAAATTCTTTTCTTACTAAACAAAGTGTAAAGAATAAAATATCAAAACATATATGTATATACTTTATAAAACAGTATGTGAGATCTCAATAAATTACGTTTATTAATTTAAAATATTTTCAGTCTCATCATAATCCAGTGTCTGAAGCCATCTAGTCAACATCACTGACATCGAAACAGTTTCTGAAATCAACTAGCATTTCAATTTTATCGTATGAGAATTTTTGCCGTCTACAATAAGAGATAATTAAAGTGCAATTAAACAGGAAATGTCATAAAATACATAATTCAGGCACGATTTTTCAATAGTTATATAATTTTATTTGATAATTAATGTTGACAAAATCACAATTCACACAGTGAGTTTTTTTCTTGAATGAATAAAATTTACTTTAATAAAATCTAACTCATTAAATGTATCGCGACGAAGTTGTTAATCCATAGTTCTCAATTTGACTATTCTTGGGACAGTCTGAGCTGATCAAAGACGCGTCGCCGCTCGCCCGGAAAATTGCCCGAGCCCAATGAATATTATTAAACTCTTCAATAGTTCCATGTACTTTGTATTAGCTAAGTAAATGTTAAGTAAACGCCTTTAACCCTCAAATTATATCAGTTGATTATTAGTGTTTGATAACTTTTTTGTAAAAAGAAAGAAAAGAGAAATGAAGAATGCACTCTGTAAATAATTATAAAAGCATAAGGTGAAATAGGGCCGTTGGATTAGCTGTCTGTATTTTAAAATACATAAATAACGAAATATACATGTGCCTTGTTGTTGTATCATTGTTATATCGCTTCTCCACAATTATTAATTGCCGTTTTACTACAAAGGGGTATTAATAGCAAAAGATAAAAGCAAACTGCGGTAATGTCCCTTTTAATCTCGTAAAAGTAGAAGCGAGCATGTGTTACAGTGGTAGAAGCTTAATCCCACGGCCGTGAGCCAGTGTAGCGCATGTCACGCTCCGACGACCATATTTAGAGATATGTGACGATCCAGCGGATGCCCACTGAACCGGCAGAGGATGTGAGTTATTAAGTGGTACACTTTCAGGTGATCTGTCGAGTGAGAGAATCGTGTCCGCCCCGCCGCCGTCGCGCCACCGCCCCGCAGCCGGCCCGCACTCGCCCCGCACCGCGCTCTGGTCGGTCTTGTCCAGCGCTAGACGTGAATTTATAAAATGTTTAATAGGTTTATGGACGCTAAATGTAAAATTGGTCCATTACTTGAGTCACGTCCATAGTAAATTCAAACGTAATCTCAGCCTATACATGTTATATTCAGTGCCGTTTACAATGTACTGCATATTTTTGTATATCGCTGTAGATCGTACAAAACTTTACTTTCAAACATTCAATGCAAAAAAACACCGTGAATATTATTATATATTATATGATAATTCCTACAGTTAGGTAGTTTTCTCAGTGTGTCGCAAAGGTGTCGTAATCAAGTTTAAAATCTTTGATAAAATATTTTATCCAAGTTTATTCGTGTCGAAAAAATATGCCAATAAAAAGAATTTTGGTTTTAAATATCTTTTTCAGAAAAACAATTTACTTAGTAGCGTCAAGCATATTTCAGAAAGGATTTCGCTTGGTTTTTAGGACCGGCTGACGTCAACCAACCTCTGGGGGATCCAGCCCTGGACAAAAAGTGTTAGAAAAACACCCCGCCCGACCTGGAAATCGACCTGGGAATGTTATTTTCCTAATAATAGCATTAAAGATTAAATCAATACCGACTTTCGACTGCAAAAACGTTATGTTGGTAAAGAAACTGCGTGGTGCGTTAAAATAAAGTAAAAAAAACATACAGAAAGAAATGAAAAAAAACTTAATCATACATTAAAACGAAAACAAATGAATATACCATGTCCATAATCACGTAATACCAATAATGAAGTGTATTCGAGTTGTGTGCCCGCGCGCGGTTCATCCATTTGTAACGCGCCTCTGATGTTATTCATACCATATCAAACGTTTAGAGAGCATTACTCTGATTCCCACTGTTTGGATTTGTGTATGAAATCGGACAAATGCGGCACACGTATCTGCTACCAATTAGGGATTATTGCAATAAGTAATTTGTCAACATTGCATTATGTGTATGCATAGGTACTAAAACAGATATCAGTATAGCAGATTTGTGATAGATATGTTTTCCACCTGCCCTTACTCCACTGCGATGGGGTTCGGCGTAACACACCTTTTCAAGCATATTTTTGAGTGGTAGAGCCACGCCGTAGACAAAAAGTCCCTTATAAAAAAAATATTTAAGCGTTGCTTATCTTTAACCATAGGTTGTCCCTTTCATTTTTTAACAACGTAACGCAAGGAAAAAAGTGACAGGCTTTTCTTAGCGAAAAGATAAGCGAAAATGTTTTTATAAGTAAGGCCCTTAATCCACAGCACGAATGGGCCGGCTCAACCGGTTGCCGACCACTGTCTTACAGAAAACCGATGTAAAGTGGAAGTTCGCTGTAGCGTTTCATTTGGTGAGTGAGATTTCCGGTGGCGCAATTCCTCCCCTCCCTTGACCAATCCCTGTTTCCTTATTTTTAGGTTAGCAACGCACCTATGAATCTTTTTGTGTCTTGAGTGTCTATGGGCGGTGATGATCACTTACCATCAGTAGCCCGAGCACGAAAAACTAATGTAAATGTAACTGTATTCGAGTTCGCTGCGCACTGATGATGTTTGGTTAATATTTCATACAAATTGAAGCCTTCGTGGTCACGGGTCAGGCTGCAAAGCTTTCGAAACGTCGGGCATAAAAATTAAAACCAAATCGTGATATAATCCGTAAAAATAGTTTAATTTCAATGAATAACATTCACGTAAACCTAAGAAATCATTATTTCATACAAATTTCATAGACGCGCATCGAGTTCGAATACATTTACGGTTGTCAGAAATTTTCCTGCTCAGGCCACTGGTCTCTGCAATAAAAAATGATTGCAAATTAACAGTCTGAATTCAATATTTATCCGATCGTGACCAAATATATGCGGGGCCACTCTCGGAATAACCTTTATCGAACACAAAAAGAATCTTGAAAATCGGTCCACATTTGGAGGAAATATCAGGTAACATACGAATTTTTTGAAGTGGGCCGAAATGATTCAGGCTTCAGCTTTTATTTTTATGACGTCTACCTGAGACGTCAATCCTCTTTGTGGGTTTGTGTTGTTACGGAAAAAAATGTGTTCGAAAAACCTCTTTCCCCGACCTGGAATACCTCCCGGTTCACATCTCATATAAACTGCCTTTAGACCAACGAGGAGACAATAGATTACTATCATACATAAGCTCATACATAAACATAAGCTCACGCCTGTATCCCCGAAGGGGTAGGCAGAGGCGTACTAGCGAACTAGAACATCCACATTTCGCCGAGCTTAGTTCCGTCCCAGATGTGATAGGGGGCGAGCCTATCGCCATATCGGGCACAAATTCCAGACTCCGGGCTGATATGGAAAAATCCGATATCACTTTGCCCGACCCGGGGATCGAACCCGAGACCTCAGAACCGTAGTCGTATCGAAATACCACCACACCACGGAGGCAGTCTGTTTCTATCATAAACCATTAATAATATTGTTAGTAGCACTCAAAAGTTGTTCCAACTTTCTAACATTCACAATTTGTCCTAAAATGTCCCGGACGATGCACGTTGCGCTCAATTTAATGCTGTTATCGGTAGGAAACTGTAAATTATGCACGGTAACATCGTTTATGATGTTGCAGTTTCCGCGACCCTGTTATAAAATTGGCCTCTTGAAAATTAATTAGCCACGACTGGCGCACAAGCTTATATGCCGGTGTATCGCAGGCAGCAACCGGAACCGAGCTCTATTGGCCTCTGTAAATCAATATCCGGTGGCCGCGCGTGTCACTCGCTTTTACCTCCATTTAAATAAAACTTCACTAACTACTTTCCTAACTTAGACACGGCGTGCAAAATACGCACAGGACCAACTTTAAAGCGCTTGTAAAAATGCATAACTTAGTCTTTTATCTGGCCAATAATTTTATAACCTCTCGGAAACTAATCCTTTGTCTGGAAGTCTGATTTCATAAAGTTCTTTGCGATATTAGTACATACAGCAGCAACATTTAAACTATTTGCATTTCGCTATATATGGTTTAAACTTTAAATGAATTAGTGGTCTTTTTTCCAATCCCCAAAATGGAATAATGCTAAACAAGCTGTTGGTCTTAAAATTAAAGCCAAATCCTTTCTGCAGCATATAAAAAAATATGTGTGTTGCGTCGAGTCCACATTCAAGTCCCAAAACTGCTACGGTTCCACCATAATACACAGAAATTACACAATCCAATATTGTAACAAACCTGTTTCAAATAGTTGACGATTGTCCAGGTACATAATTTATACCCTATGTGTAAATAAAGTTGAATGTAAATGCGAGATACTCAGAACTTAAAGAAATGAGTTTTATATACAACCTTATTACCTGCAAATCCAATAACTTTATTTCCAATATTATACATTCCGTAGACAGATGAACTGTGTTTCATTAAAAGTTTGTTACTGAACATAAGTTTCATTGCTCATAGAGTTTGAAACATGTCGGTTGAAAATTTCCTGCAATGTTCAATCGTACTACCAATAAGTAGCTTGTATTAATGTAAGATTTTAATATGTTATTCCTTTTTACTGTTAAAAAGGAATGTTGGTGGTTTGCGAGTGCAATCAGCATTAATTTTTATTTCAATGAATAACATTCGTGTAAACCTAAGAATCATTATAGAAAACCCATTTCCCCGAATTTCGAATCGAACTCGAGACTTCGCGGTAGTGCGAGCGCGCGAGCGGTACCTTTGTGATACAACCTCGCCAAACAGGTCGTCAGTCAGCAATTTGTTTACTCGTTAGAACATGAATGTTATTATACTAATTATATATAGTTTATCACCTTTCACTTGATCTCATTTTTGCTAATTATTTTAAGATTTTTGTTTTACGTATATATTTTGTCTTGTATAACTAAATAACGCTAAATTTTAAACCAAATCGTGATAGATTCCGTAAAAATAGTTTTATTTCAATGGGTTTTCTACTCAATATCAGCTCGGAGTCTGACATTTATGGCCGATATGGCGCAAGGCTCGCCCTTATCACAACATGGAAATAATTGGCTTATTGAGTGTATTCAAAAGAGTTAGCTAATCACTGATTAAAATATCTATGTCAGCATAACGTGTTTAATTTTTGTATTAAATTTAGGCCGGATAAGCAGGTATTCTAAGAGTCCGGATAAATAATCTAAATTAGAATAAGAACATACGTAATTAACCGTTTACATGCTCCTATTAATAGCCGTTTAATATTTCCCTTAACCGTAATAAAAGCTATGTGTAAGAGGCGTAAGAGCATACGTCGGTGTAATGAAGATTTGAAGATAATCGAAAGAGCGGCCGCTCCCGCTCGGCAGACGATTTATTTGCAGCGCGACCGTCCGGATAATAATGCCTTTAACAACGCTTCCGGGCGCATTCAGCCGCGCTCTAACCGCCCACTCAACTCGCTTGACATTATTTTTGTTGATACTCGTTTATTATAATTCTATTCCACAGGTTATTTTTGCATATAAGTTCACGCTTCTTTAGTCTAGTGGCTGGGTATGCTGTGCGCGCATTCGATTCCCAGCTCGGGCAAAGTGGTATTTCTAACACGTTTGACCGGGACCGGATCCTACAGACGGGGTTGACGTCACACTGATAGCCTGTGGTAAGGACGAAGCAGAATCGATTTTGCAACTACATCGTTTTACATCGTTGTCTATCTATAGATTGGTGCTCTTTTTGATGCCCCAGTACAGTTAAATTATCTGCTACATTTGTGTGACCGTTTTTAAAATAAACCATCCATCTGTAGCCCGAGCACGAAAAACTGAAGTAAATGTAAATGTATTCGAGTTCGCTGCGCACTGATGACGTTTGGTTAATATTTCATACAAATTTCATAGACGCGCATCGAGTTCGAATACATTTACGGTTGTCAGAAATTTTCCTGCTCAGGCCGCTGTACATTTAGTAGAGCATAGTTATTCAACCTGCAGTACAAAAAGTTTTTTTAGGAAGATTCGCTTTCATTACAAATCATATTTTAAACATCGTTATATCAACTAACCGTTGAGGATTACGAAATAAAGAAACTAACTACTTACTTCATCTTAAAAATGTTTTTTAGATGTTCCATCGCCTCCTTAGTCTAGTTGCAGCATGTATGGGCTGTAAACTGGGAGGTCCTGGGTTCGATTCCCAGGCCGGGCGGAGCGAATTTTCCGATGTGATTTGCCCGGGACTGGATCCTTTAGAGGGGTTGACGTCGGGCAGGCGGCCGGTCGTAAAAACTGAGCCAAATCTTTTCTGCAATATGCTTGAAAAAGTGTGTTGCGCCGACTCCACATTAAATTGGGATAAGGGCAGGTAGAAAGAAAATATGTTCCATCTTACAAATACAGAGAAAACAATAAGATGAACATAATACGATTATACGAAAAATTTTCACATTTACATTGATATTTTCATCATATTCGAGTGTTTGATTGGCCACTTGAAAATAAACACCACTTGTGTCAGTTGGAACGAGGCACCGGTATCGCACCGTCTTCAAGTCATGCTGTTCGCTTGTTGATAGACTTTCGACCCCACATTAAGTGTTTTCTCTATAAACTTCGTATTTTCGCTAAATATTACCTATAACTATGAAGTACCCTTTATTAAATTAATAAATGTTTGCTCATTTATTGTGTTTCTTTCGTTTTATAAAATATATAATATTTTTTACACTGATTGCCTCGGTGGCGTAGTGGTATTGTGTGCGCGGTACGACTATCGTCCTGAGGTCTCAGATTCGATCCCCGGGTCGGACAAAGCGATATTCGATTTTTCAGTATCAGCCCAGAGTCTGGAATTTGCGTCTGTCATGGCAATAGACTCGACATCTATCACATCTGGGACGGAACTAAGGCTGCGGACACGAACTCAACGGATGTGGAGCGGTGGTTGTGGCGCCGCTCCCTGCGCTGCCGCCGCCGCCGCTGAGTTCGTGTCCACAGCCTAAGGTCGGCGAAATGTGGGTGTTCTAATTCTCTAGTGCGCCTCTGCTTATCCCTTCGGGAATACCGGCAGCTTATGTTATGTTTTTAGACATTCTAATTTTATGACTAATTTTATCAATGTAAACAACCGTTACTACTCGTAATACAAAATGAGATTAACGGCCGGTTTCAATAAACGATCTCAGTTTAGAGTGCTGATAGATCGCGATTATAAACCAATCAAACCAAGTCATTTGACGGAGTCATGTTCAAACTGTGTTCTTTGGCATTTCTTTGGCAATTGGCAAATTTTTGTAATCTATCTGCACATTCGAACTGAGATTGCTTATTGGAACCGGCCGTTAATCTACTATACTACTGTTTAATGTCTCTGCTGTGAAGTCATTACTAGGGATATATATGTTTTTCGATAATTCTATACAACATAGCCTGTAGAGAGTTAGATTCATAGTCAAAAGTAATTTTTGTAACGACCAGAACGCGAAATATAAGGAAAATTCGCTGCAAATATATACATTTCGTTTCCAAAAATTTAAAAATAAATTAATTTAGTAAAATAATTTTACGCTTCCAGAGCTAACGTAACGTGTTTAACATAAACGCAGGTTATTCAATAATGTAAGTTTGTAAGTAGACTAATAACGCGAAGTTATCCTAGCAGGTGCGTCAATAAACATCACAAAATGGGCCCATAATAAATATGGAATAGGGTTTCCAATCAAGTCAACTTCGCGCCCGCCGCCCGCGTCCGCCGCAGGAAGCTTTACAGACAACGTAATTTTTAGACATGGAAATAAATTTATCGTATTTTGGTGCCTGGAAACAAATAAAAAATAACCTTATTTATATTTTTCATATTTGTATGTTCGTTATACATTGCCAGGAAAACAATGTATACATTTCCAAGAACATATTTTTGTTATTCTATGTTTTTTTTATTAAAGAAACTTCATACTTATTAATGTTAAGTTATAGGGCCTATGTCTCCCCTAAGATTTCCCGATCGACCTGTTGGACGCGACCTGCACCCAGCGGCTTTCTGTGACCTTTCCTGTGGCTAATGATGATGAATACTGCTTTAATTTGACACACACACACACAATATTATTATTAGAGTATTTTAAAGTAGAAATTATTCAACGATGTAATTTTTGCCTCCAGACTAATCTATACGCTTTAAATCAGATTTTATGGTCAGTCATTATCCATATTATTTATCTAAAGAAGGGTTTCATTTTGATCATTTAAATGTAGTTTGTGGCTTTTTAATAAAAAAAAATTTAATAACAGATACGATCAAAGTGCTACACAAAGTTCCATTGTGGAATGCTCGCGCAACGCCATCAATCGAAGTCGGTGGAGACGCATCGCGAAGACTTCTGTTTCGAAGGACTTAAAATAATAATAATAATCATCGACAACCCAATACCGCTTATCATTATAAAAAATACCGCAAACCACGACCACTCTGTCAAGAGTGTACGACTGAGGAGTGAGAATAACAAATTCGTATTTAACATCCATATTTGCGGCTTTTGGTAAATTAAACAGGTCGATCTGGAAATCTTTGGGGGAGGCCTATGTTTAGCAGTGGACGTCCTATGGCTGATGACGATGATGATGATGATGATGTAAATACATATTACAATTCTATATCTAATACATATTGGAAATACTCAGAAAATTAAATGTAGCAAAGTATTAGCGTAGCATTTGTTCGTAGCACGTATCGTAGCATTTGTAGCCCGTAGCGCGTGGATGGAGAAGGCGCAAGGCTCGGCCCCTGCATATCTCTCCTACATAATATAGATAACTGGGCGACGCGACGCCTTCGGGACAAATTTTTAAATTACCTTCTAGCCGAGCAAACTGGCGTTAGACCTGCCTTCATTACTGAGTTCATGTAATAAACTATTTTATTTCACATTTAAGTTACATTTTATTACAGTGACCGAGTTTTTCAATTTACTTAAAAATGTAATTCCTAAGTTAAAAAAAGAATTTCATTTATGGTTCTGTAAATATTACTAGCCATTGCTATTTTTTTAATTTGTTATGATGCAGTTATGATAAATAAAATGAATATAGTTTTTGAATAAATGTTTTCTTATTAATTTAATTAAAAACTATTACGTTCCCTTCTTCTATAGGAGGCAAGTATAATAATATCTAGGACTTTTCTTTCTCCCTAGCGTAATCTACACTTAGCCCCTGAGTCTGACTTCCTATAATTTAGATGCTTCTAATTCGACCAAACATGATCATCAATGTATATAATCGTTTGTACTAGGACTATTGAACGTTACTACAGCCTCTTTTACGTTACTTTTCGACCGACTTCCAAAAAGGAGAAGGTCCTCAATTTGTCTGTATTTTTTTATGTATGTTACGCGATATCTCCGCCGAATATGGACCGATCTTCAAAATTCTGTGTTCGATAGAGCTTCTTTCAAAGGTGGTCCCATATAAATTTGGTCATGATCGGATTTGATATCGGTCCGTTAAGTTTTTAAACTTGTGATTATGTATTTTACGATTTTGCAATATCCCGGCCTTACGCCAAAATTCGCAATCCTAAATAAAACAAACATAATACCTCCAACATAAGAACATAATCCTTACATAGTGTCCGAAATATGCATACATTAACCGTGTATCAATTGCACAACAATATTCCAAACTACATGTCTGCTAAGTCTAAATATTTGCAGCAGCGGTCGAGTCGAGTTTTAGTTTTAATGGAAACAATGCCTGAGATAAGAGAAACTACATCAAGATACGTAAGAGCCCACTACAGAAGTTTATGCAAGTTACACCGCCGCGCCACGTCGCGCCGTACAAACGACGTAGGTGCTTCGAGGTTCTGTGGACAAGTACCCCAGGAATAGAAGACATGAGTTGTGTTGAAATGAGTTCTATTCCGACAAGAATTTTCAGGTTTTATTTACCCTTATATAATAGTGTGTTTTTCTGTCTTTCCAGTCTTTGTATAATGATCTGGTTGTCATTAATTACATTATTATTGTAAACCACTAGGTAATCATCTGAATTACCAACACTGTTCATATGGGACATAGCACATAGCTGAGCTGGAGCTTGATTGTGGATACAATGTATTTATATGTATGTATATATCAACATATATATATAATTTCTGCGTATATTATTATATAACGTACTGTGTTCTGAATTTATTGGATTATAGAAAACGTATTTTCACATTATTTATCCCACCCTAATGTGGGGTCGGCGCAACACACTTTTTCAAGTATGTTACAGAAAGGATTTGGCTAAGTTTTTACGACCGGCTGCCAGCCTGACGTCAACCCCTCTGAGGGAAATTTTATAAGGTCATAACAAACTAAAAACAGAAAGAAAACGAATTCCAATTCTATAGAAATGTTAAGAAACGATTATTCTTGAGCAACACGAAACGTGACACATCCTACCGATGGCTAATAATACCCATTAAGTTGCTTGCTTACAGGAGGTAACGTTTTTAAGCGATTTATATTTTAAGTTACTGACTAACTAGTCAGTAATTTAAAGGAATAGTTAGTCAGTAACTTCAAAAGGTAGGTAATTTTATTGTGATGTTTTGACAGAACGGCAACTGATTAAACGGATCATAGTAAATGTTTATCACCGCTTATGTACAATGTCATCGAAATTATATAATAGGAATAATTACAATGATTTTAAAAGTAAAATAACTTACTAAAACAATGATTGTAAATTGGTTTGAAAGCAAAACGCCTCAATACCTTATCTGCAAAGTTGAGACCAAATTTATTTGTACGAATATGTATTTGAATCCGTATTTACATAATTCAGGCAGGTCCGGTATGATTTTGTGCTAGTTCTGTAATACACAAAATGTACGTATCCCAAGATCCCACTTACAAATTGAACCCGCCAGAGGTCTATTCTGTAAACAAGCAATTATTTAGTAATTAAATATTTAAACAATCATTCATAGATTAGATAACATTTCCACTAGATGAAAATGTCTTTCTTGATTATACTTAGTAATACATTATTTTTTATTCGATAATTTACTATATATTCCTGTTTTATTAATCAAAAATACATAAACCATAGAATATAAATTAACACGCCTATGAACTGGTACAATTTTAATTTTAGACACTATATCTAAAATCTTACCAAAATCATAAATGGAAAACTGCGTGCGTTTCACAGAATAGGTGCTTGGGGCCCATTGGGGCTGGTAGTTCGAATGGAGCGCGCATACTAATTCGTGGTCGTTCGAGGAGCATTCAAATAGCAACCAAGCCGGGATTACTGGGGATATGTGAGACGGAGCCCAAGATTTAGTTTACAACTTAGATTACGAACGGCTCCACCCGTGGTCAAGAATTAACCAAGTAATCTAATGGGCCACTCTTTACGTGCCATGCCTTCAAACCATGTCACTCAAAGGATTATAATTTTAATTTGATACTCCTATTTAATTACCATTTTATGCCTCGATGGTCTAAGGCGACGTATATGGAACATGGACCGGGAAGTACTGTGTTTGAATTCCAGATTGAGCAAACTGGGTGTTTTAACAGAGGAGTTTGTTGTCAAGCAGGCAGCTGGTCATAAAAACTAAGACTGCTAAGTGTATTGCACCGACCCCACAGTGTAGTGGGATAAGGCCAGGTGTAAAAAACTCACTTACTACCACCAGAGCGCTTGCTTATTATGATTATTCTAATTTATTTTAAATTTATCTATTTTTTACGTTTTTAAATATAATTAATACAAAAAAATACATTTAATTTTTTTTTAAATAAAATCACCCTTCCGATGACGAGACTTGAGCCCCAACTCACCGGTGGTTAGGGGCTCAGAGTGTGGAACCGCCTCACTATTATTATTTTTATTATTACCAGTACCTACAAACATACATGATATATCTAAAACTAGTTCATAAGGCAATAAAGAGGGTTACCATCAATGTACCATCAACTAAGCTGACTCTTGTATCTCGAGATAGATTATAATTTAACTATTTTAGATCAGAGCCCGTATACAACAAATTATTCCACGTTTATAAAAAATTCAAAAGCACTAAAGTTAATTCTGCATAGATTTTTATCAGAAGTTCAAGAGATTGGAGATAATTCTTCAATCGGTAGATCACCACTCGTATGCTCACTTCTGTTAATTTTTCTCAAGATTTAAATTTAAAGCCGACTTTAAAATTCATGAGACCTTTATCAAAGTTATATGGGTAATAGGACCCTTAAAATAACATCTATCAAACTCAAATATATCTCAAATCCTGAAAATTTGTCCACATCTGCCAAAGATATAGGTAACATACGTAAAAAAATAGTGACGAATTGAGAGCCTCCTCATTTTGAAGTCGGTGATAAATACGCTATATTACGTTCAAATACAAAATAAGTATCTAATTAAATGAGAAAACTTTATGTGGAATTTTAGTGAGTAAACAAAATAAAAAAGCTCACCTCCGTATATCAAACCAATTAATAAAAATCTGGTTCTCGAATAAATTACAATTTAATTTAGTCCCGCTCCCGGCCGCAAACAAATAATTAGAATTGTAAATTGGATAATTCATAATTTGACAAATTCACCGAGTTGCGCTTTTTTCATTTATTTTTTCATTTTAACCTAAATTATTGTAGTAGTACGTATATGTCTTTATCATTTCAAGGCACATTGGTTTAATTGTTAATTCAACAATTTACAAAGGTATTTATTTATATCTTTCAACGTTGACGACATACGTATAATGCAAAGAGACATATCCCAAAAAAACTAACTGGTTTTCTTAATAAAATTTAAACCTGTTGCACAGCGCTTTCCCATGTTCATACGTAGCACGGCTCGGTAGCTTACAGCTCACTCGTTTTCTTTTTATATGCATTTACGTTTCAGATTAAAAGATCCAATCGCCACCCCTAGAACTCGGAGGCTGTCGGATGGAACCGGCTGGGTTCGCCTGTATTGCCTCCAAATGATTGGCTGGCGAGGGAATGGGGTGAGTGATGACGCGTTCGAGGGAAGTTTTCGCGCTGGAAAATCAGTTGTGGTGTCGGGGTTGTGCAGCGAAGCCGTTTGCTGCGACCGGTCGCCCGCGGCACTGCTCTCCGCTCGCCTCGCCTCGCAGGTAAGTGAACATTCTCATTCGATTAAAAAGCAATTTCTACGGAGAACTCTTACTCTACTTCAATGTTAACGGAGGAATAAAAGTAAATTTAATAAGCATTATTGTAAATACGTCTTTGCATAAATCAAATCCACGTAAATCAGCACGAGCGCTCAAATGTTACTTTTATAGATATTACTTGAATATTGGATTTATATGCGCGAGTTTAGTAAAAAAGAAAGATTCTTCAAAATAAAATAAATACGATTAAATCTATGTACTCACGCTAATATAAAATATAAAATTTTAAAATCATGCGACATCGACTCAATATATAATATAATAATAATATTTTAATACACAAACAAAATTTAAATGCCCTAAATTTTTCTCACCGCTATTATCATTTAGTTACGGGACAAGTCCATTCTTAATGATTTCTTAGGTTTACACGTATGTTATTCATTCAATGGCTTTACAGCCTTCAAAACGTCGGGACTAAAAATCAAATAAATACTAAACAAATCGCGATAAAATCCGTAAAAACTATTTTTATTTCAAGTCCATTTTTATACATAATACTAAGTACTTGAGCATTTAACAGTTATTAATTATTATTACTATATCGGAAGTATAATCGGCTTAATAATTAAGAGGATATGTTATTTTCAATAGTGAAGACGCGACATTTAAATCTGAACGTACAAACCGGTTACACTTCGCAACAAATTCCGTTAATTATGTTTGCTCCGCGGTTCGATTCATCGTAACGAATCCTCAGATTTGCGGTTATTTATCTTCCATCATATTATGTAGGTAACAAAGTTCATAATTTTTATAATATTTATGGAATTTTTAGTGGAAATAATTTATGCCACTATTGCCTAAATTATCATCAATAAAACATAGTTTGTAGGTAATTATATATCCGAATATTGCTTAAAACACAAGCGGCCGTAAACATATAAAGAATAAAAGAGAATTCAAAGCGCCATATATGAAGATTTTCTTTCACATAAAAAATCTTACGCTACTTTCGAAGCATGTCTTTTGATACTGTAAGGAAAATACACTTTTAATCGAAAACAAACGTAATATGAGAGCCTGAAATTAATTTAGACTAAAAAGTCCCAAAGCAAACTATCTAGCGGCAGAAGTTAGTATGTGATGCGGTATATGTTTACTTAAAAAGTCTTATTCAAGCAGTATTCGAGAGTCAGGAAAGCTCATTCGCTATGTCTGGATATTAAATTCGTATATTATATTAACTTGTGTGCCGTAGTCAAATATGTGTTTATTTGCAGTTTAGTTATGAAAGTAAGAGAAGTCATTTTGTGTCTTAATTATTTTTAAACTCTTTTTGCCTAGCGTTATGTCGGCAAAATCACAGTGTTCTTACATACTGTTCATAACGTATAGGTACGGAATAAATTAATTTGGTATTATTGATTCTATGGCAAATCAATTTTATTATAATTTGCCATTTGAAGAGGGAACATTATTTAAAGCCAATAAAACAAAGTAAACTTTGTGATGTGTGAAATCCGATTTCCTATATTAAATCAAGATCATAACGTGAACATTGAACATATTATGAGGTTAAACAATAATCCCTTTAAATCTGTGTCGGTGGTATGGGACATGCTCTGCGTAGAAACAATTGATTTCACAGCTGTTGAAACCCTGTGATCCGTTAATTCTCTACGTGGAGGCTCAATCTCTCAATATTGATACATGAAATAGGACACATAGCCGCCATGATGCAATAAGCGGGTAATCGACTATGAAACGAGAGGGCGTGGTTTCAATTCTCATACCTAGACAAATAATAAATAAATACATTGCCTTGGTGGCGTGGTTATACTTTGGTACAAATACCGTCCTGAGGTCTCGCGTTTGATCCCCGGGTCGGGCAAAGTGATATTGGATTTTTCCATATCAGCCCGGAGTCTCGAATTTGTGCCCGATACGGTGATAGGCTCGCCCCCTATCACATCTGGGACGGATCTAAGCTCGGCGAAATGTGGGTGTTCTAGTACGCTAGTACGCCTATGTCTACCCCTTCGGGGATACAGGCCTGAGCTTATGTTATGTTAAATAATACGCCCAACAGTTACACACATAGTTCTGACACCACACTTGGTATAACCTCTATCATGGGTATCAAATCATCATGTGTGTGTGTGTGTGTGTTTTTGAGTGGTAGAGCCACGCTGTAGAAGTTACGTCAACAGCACGAATGGGCTGGCTCGACCGGTTTGATACCACTGTCTCACAGAAAACCGACGTAAAGTGGCAGATCGCTGTCACGTTTCGTTTGGAAAGTATGATTTCCGGTAGCCTAATTCCCCCCTTCCCTTTTCCAATCCTTATGTCCCTCCTTTTAGGTTGGCAACACACCCATGATACTTTTTGTATCTTGAGTGTCTTTGGGCGGTGGCGGTGACCTATGTATTTGCTCGTTTGCAGGCTCTTCTATAAAAAATGTCGGTCACACAAACATTTGTCTCGGGACTCAAACCCGCGGCCACTCACTTCATAGTCGGCTATGCGCCAGCTGCGCAAATTATACATGTATATTTATATTATCGGGACTGGCTTGACCGTCAGTACCTCGTAGTTGCTGATACCTACAATAAAACAGTTTTAAACCTAGTATGGGGTCAGGATTATATTATATTTTATTACTATTGAATTTTTATATACCAACGAGTGAAGATGAAGATGCTTATTTCATTTTTCTAATAATAGCGTACTTAGATGTTGTCGATCTCCCATTTCTGATAATATACTCGTAAAAATTAACGATTTATTCATCTGAGGCCCACCAGCGATCAGATTCTTATATTATTACCAAAAAATCATTGACCGGCGAAACCTTTTCAAATTATTTTATTCGGACTTCATTGTGTTCAAACAATAGCCGTGGAACTGGAACTTTACTTCTGTATAAATGACAAATTGATTTTATTGTTATGAGAATAAAAATCGATGCGTACTTTTAATATGGATATTTTCATATATACTACAAAAATGAATCCTCTAGAGTGAGGTAGACGTTAGGCAGACAGCCGGCCGTAAGAAATAAGCCAAATCCTTCCTACAACATGCTTGACAAAGTGTGTCGCATCGACCATACATTAAGGTGGGATATGAAAGGGCAGGTGGAAAGAAAGAAAGATTAGGAGAAAGAATAGCAGCAAATTGCAACACTCATAAATAGTACAGCAACACGGTATAGCAACGTTATAAGTAATTCTATGATAGATCTGCCCGATCCATCAACGACGAGCCTCCGACGGGATTTTTCCATCTGTCTTTCTCCCACTCTAGTGTGCACATACTTTTTAAAAACATGTTGCAGGAAGGATTCAGCTTAGTTTTTACTACCGGCTGCGTAACAACAATCCCGTTGGGAAGATACTTGCAATACCGTCTAAATATAAAGTCGACCGTCGAGAGATGCCATATCACTGTTGGCACCTGGAGTTACTAGATAGATTTACACTAACTAGCACTACCAACTATTTTTCACCATCTATGCGGGTCGCTATACTATACAATTATATGGAATATAGCAGATACTTAACATAAGCTCACGCCTGTGATATGTATGGTAGCCCCGAAGGGGTAGGCAGAGGCGCACTAACGAACTAGAATAACCACATTTCGCCGAGCTTAGTTCCGTCCCAAATGTCCTAGCGAGCGAGCCTATCGCCATATCGGGCACAAATTCCAGACTCCAGGTTGATACTGAAAAATATCCATAATCACTTTGCCCGATCCGGAGATCGAACCCGGGACCTCAAGACGATAGTTATACCGCGCATCCAATACCACTACGTCACCGAGGCAGTCCCACCCCACCCTTTACCCACACAAAAATATAAACGGATGAGATATATTAAAATTATCCACATAGCCAGAATAGGTATGCCGATCAGACTTTACAAAACTAGTTATATACTCCATTATTGAGAAGGTTATTAAAAATAACCATTGATAACGAAAAATAGACTTAGTTCTCGTTACAATGAGATACATTTTCAAACAATAAAGATGGAGAGTAGCAAATGCTTTATAACAAAGGGATATTCCAGCTTTTCACCCATCGGTCCAGTCATCTAGTAATGAAACAGTAGGCCATAACACAAGCACTCGCAGACTGTGTACGCAAAGCCGTCATCATTTTTATTTTCACTCGCTGAACACTTAGATTGTGCTTTATTATGTACATTTTTACTGTTGTCGTAAAACGCGTTGAAAACTACCTCGTAATAATATATATTCATAACATAAACATATGAAATGTCTATTGTGGTTTCTCCATACCTAAAATCGTCTGAAAACTTATTGTATCAATCGAAGAACCACATTTATCTTTAATATTTGTTGTAAATACACGAATGATGAAGTGTGTAAAGCTATCAATCTCAACAAATAAACATTGCCAAATATAAAATTTAAGCGATCGCGTTGGTATTTGATTGGTTTTGCGACATTTTCTGTTTACTTTTAAACGAGTTTTGACGATTTCGCAACTTAGTACGATGTAAAGCCAATCAAACTTTTTACGTAATCCAGCGGATTAATATTTTTATTTTTTTATTTTTTTGCCAAGTTACATAACTGTAATACCTAATAAAATAAATAATAAAGGTTATGTTACCTTTCTCTATGAAGATGGAGAAAATTCTTTGTGGTCGTCAACTTTCTCTGAAACTCCGTACTAGGCTTTTAAAGTGCTACATTTGGCCAGTAGTTTTGTATGGTTGTGAGGCATGGACTTTAGTGGAAGACCTGCGTAAAAGACTTGAAGGCTTTGAAATGTGGACGTACCGAAAAATGCTTCGGATAAGATGGACAGACAAAGTGTCTAACGCTGAAGTCCTAGATAAAGAATTAGTCAAGACCATCAAGCAGATGAAAGTTTCGTACCTAGGTAATATTTTATGACATGATAGGTACCATCTGTTGAACAACATTATGATGGGTAAAATAGCAGGAAAAAGAGGTGTTGGAAGGAGAAGGAAGTCATGGCTACGCAACATAAGGGAGTGGACCGGAATAAAAACGGTTGAAGAGCTGTTCCGTCTAGCCATGGACAAGGAAAGGTTCAAGGAACTGACTGCCAACCTTCAGTGATGGAGAGGCACTTGAAGAGGATTACCTTTCTTTCCACATACCCTTATGTGCGATCATGCAGTGTTGCAGAAAAGAATCGGCTTATTTTTTACGCTGGTTGGTGATAAAAATCTTTTCCGGTACAAATACCGTCGTCGCCTATGCTACTCATAGATAGTGTAGTTTTCTAACAGAGAAATTATTTTTAAATCAGTTCAAAGAGACTAGCGTATTCAAACTTCAAACATATCTCTCTTGGTTTCTACCTGCCCTCATCCTAACTATCCTACCTTAATGTGGGGTCGGCGCAACACATTTTTTTCTAGCATGTTGCAAAGAGAATTTGGCTTAGTTTTTATGACCGGCCGCCTGCCTGACGTCAACCCCCTTTGAGGGATCCAAAGATAAAGAAATTAAATTTTGAGCTAAAGGTACAATATAAGTAGATTGTACACCAGTGTACTTCATTATACAATAATATTACAATATCACAACATCAGATATATTTCCACTAACCTTCTCTTAATTAAAATTATTTTTTTAAAATGCAGTTCATTCACAACATGAATATAAAAAGACCTTACAAGAAATTTCAACAATTTTTACACAATGTTACTACACTGAGCCTGAAACGAATTCAAAACTATACGGATGATTTGTTTCAGAGTTCCGTAGTTTGTTATGCAATTTTAGTACCTTACAGAGTATCGGTATCGAATCCTAACTATTACACAGTAATACTAACTGTATAGTTGTTTATTTGTTTGAGCATCATGCAAACACTAGTACACCGGTTACTTTTTGTCCAATTAAATGAATACGCTTATAGTTAGACTCAATAAAAATAATTATAAGTTGAAAATAAAGATTTCTTAAGTTTACGTGAATATTATACATTGAAATAAAACTATTCTTACGGATTCTATCACGATTAGGTTTTAATTATTATTCCCGACGTTTCGAAGGCTTTGCAGTCTTGAAAGAAAGTCAGTCTTCTTTGCCAAATGTTCTCACAGTCTGACCCGTGACAACGAAGACTGCAAAGCCTTCGAAACGTCGGGAATAATAATTAAAACCTAATCGTGATAGAATCCGTAAGAATAGTTTTATTTCAATTGAAAATAAAGGATATAATAATATCCGCCTTATTATATTACTGTCTCACTGCTGGGCACGGGTCTTTTCTACTAATGAAGGGGTGAGTCTACTACGCTGGCCTAATGCGGGTAAGTAGACTTCACATACCTTCGAAATTCTTGTGAAAAAAATCTAGGGTATGCTGGTTTCCTCAAAATTTTACTTTAAAAGTCAAAACTTTAAACCCGACTTCTAAAAATAGCCAAATGTTCTCACCATTTAAATTATCATGTTTTATTTTCTTGCCTTACAAATGCAGAAAATTAGATGGGCCACCTGACAAATTAACTGTAAAAAACTTCTACTATGGATCATATAAGAAATTAGTTAATTTTAACTTTGTCAAGGCTTCTTTTTCAACGTTACTTTCCAGTGTATGAAACCCCTGATAATAATAATTATTCAATATTACCTATGACAAACGTGATAGAATAAGTCCTAAAACCTCTCATTGTGATTGTAATATTATTAGGCTATAGACCGATTGATAATTAAACGGCGTAAACTGACAGATCTAAATAACACTTTGCAAAATAATTTTGCCCAATTCCAAAACATAGGGATTGCTCCAGTTCATTTTTTATCATTCAAAGAAACAATAACTCAGCACTAGTTTGTGAAATTAGAATTTTATTTACGTATTTTAGATATTTCAACTCAAACCTTCGACAAAGACATTTAGTATTGGTAAATGATTTTGCATAAATAATCACAACAGATACGCGAAATAATAACACTGAAAATTACAAATATTAATTTTATTATTTGAGAAAAATTACGTTCCGCACATTCATAGCTACTGATAGTTTTATTTATAATGTACCATGACTATAATTCAGTAGACATGCAGTACTAATCACACATTAGGCAGGAATTACAACGTTGAGTTGGACTTTAGAAAATGAAAGAAATAAATGCTTCACTGAATTGAAATGTTTAAATAATCTTGATCTTTTTACCGCAGCACTATTTAAATTTCATGAAAAAGTGGCAACATTCGAAATGTCAATTGACTCCGTTTAATTAGCAATCCCACTATAATATGATTTACTCTGTCTATTGTATATAGTAATAAAATTATAGAAGCAGGTAATTTATAATATTTCTGTAGTTCTTGGAACACATCAAATTATACGGCATTGGCATCGGTGCAGCAAAACGTAACAATAGTCCATGCCGCGATGATTACATAACTGTACGGTGCGACATAATACGAACTAGATTGATCGAATTTCCCTATCTCTTCTGTGAAACTGCTATTGTGGACACGTAGCGCGAGTGTGGAGTGGCTGGGCTGTAACGTAGAGCACAGAGCACTGCGTCGGGACATGTTGGCGTGAATAGGCCGACGTCGCCTCCACGTCACTTCTGTCGACTGGTCTCTATGAATCTAAACTCAAATGTAGTCTGGTTTGAACTTCGCCATTTCATCGAATCATTCATTGTTACGTCAATGCATTTCATATCACTATCGAAATGGGACATGCATCAATCTATCTTCATGTATCGTAAATATGTATATATTTTGTCAAAAAAAGCATTGGAACATCTAAACTACTAGAATTCTGACAACATTAGGCTCATAATGATCTTACGCCCCCAACTGCGAAAATAATGAGTTTTTCATTATGAAGTTATTTGACTCGTATGGGAAAACTCCTACGCGGAACTTTCATAAGGCCTAATCATTGTGTAGTAGGAAACGTTGGTCGGCCTCGGTAACATTCTGTAAAGTCCGCAGACGAAATAACGGTTATGAGCGTTCAGACGAGCGAGCGGCTTACCTCCGACCACTTAACTTTGTAAGTCTGCCACAATTACTTCTACGGTAGATACATTCAGAGGATTTTTAAGATTTCCCGTCGCAATTGGCCAACTCGTCCATAAATGAACTTCGTTTCGCACACACAGGCTGTTTAATCCCCTCAATAAACCTAATTGCGCGCACAATTGGAATTCCTTTGTCGATCGTAGTGTTATTGTTTTATTTTTAACCTTTTACTTTTATTCATCGCAATTTTAAGCTTGAAATGAGTCCATCGTATGCAGATGTGTTAGTCGTACACAAGTAATAGTAGCTCTTTTACATTTTCCGCCGACTTCAAAAGAGGTAATCAATTCGTCTGTCTTTTTCTTATTCCAAGGGTATAATTGAGTGTAGATAGTTACGCGTCAGCACGAATAGGCAGGTTCGACCGGTTTGATACCACTGTCTCACAGAAAACCGACGTAAAGTGGCAGCATGCTGTCGCGTTTCGTTCGGCGACTGAGGTTTCCGGTAGCCCGATCCCCCCTCATTTTCCCAATCTTTTTCTCCCTCCTTTTAGGTTGGCAATGCACGTATGATTCTTTTTGCGTCTTGGGTATCAATGGGCGGTAGAGATCACTTACCATCAGGTGACCGATCTGCTCGTTTGCAGTCTCTGCTATTACAAAAAAAAATTAAATCGGATGATTAAATTTTTAAATTTGTGATTATAAAATAGTAAACATTTCTTGAAAAACAAATCAATGGAATTAATAATTTTGAATATCATATTAATATTACACTTTCCTTTTATTTGTTGTGACGATCGAATTCGCCCAGAGCCGGTAGTTTACCTTTGAATTCGACAGTAAATTTAACCGCTGTTTGTTAAATTCCTAGTTGATCGCCGCTCTGAGGGCACACCTCTGATTGTCTAGAGACCGGCTCCCGTCTTAACGAGCTGGTCGTAGCCATCCCTTTGTATTGTTTGTCACTGTAACACTGCTTCCAATCTTGCATTTTACTTCGAATAATCAAGATGTCTTACCTAAATTAAATTTTGTTATATTTCGTTTCTTAATGCGAAGAGTTTCTTAATGCGAAGAGTTTCTTAATGCGAAGAGTTTCTTAATGCTTCCTGATTGGTAGAGCCACGCTGTAGGCAGTTACACCTACAGCACGAATGGGCCGGGTCGACCGGTTTGATACCACTGTCTCCCAGAAAACTGACGTAAAGTGGCAGCTCGCTGTCGCGTTTCGTTCGGTTAGTGAGATTTCCGGTGGCCCAATTCCCCCTTCTTCTTTCCCAATCCCTTTCAAGGAGTTCAGTTCTTTTTCTATTTCATGACAAGTTTAATTTCATATAAAATGCCTATACCACTGGATAATGCCATATACTCCGGTAGGGAATTGTCATAGACTTATTAGGTACAATGGCCCGAGCAGGCATGTTTTTGACAATCGAAATCATATCGAGCTCGCTGCGCACTAATGACGTGTGGTTAAAATTTCATACAAATTTCAGAAACGTGCATCGAGTTCCGATTCGAATTCGATTCGATTGTCAAAAATATTTATACTCGAGCCACAGTTTATATTTTATGTTAATCAATGACAGAGCTCATTAATGATTTCTTGTTCTGTTGAGGTTATACTTCATTAATAGATGTCGCTCAGATTTTGTTCATGAATGATCAAATTACTGTCTTCACATCCATCCAAACACCCAGGTAAGCTGTTGGTCGTTGAAAATCTCTGAGTCGCATCTTATAACCTCCTTACAATACATGTAAGAGGACGAATAGTATTCCCAGGACCGCTCCCTTTAACTCGGTTTTACGACCACTGCGGGAAAATCTTGGAGAGAATTTCTATTCTTAAACCGAGTACATGCATGGCCTATAAAATATCATTGACACCATTATATAGTTTATATTTATAATGGTTTATGTTCATAAACAGCAGTATTAAAGGAAAATAGATATTGAAATAAAAGATAACAAATGAAACATGTTTATTAGAGACATTTGTTTTAAGAATACGAGTTTCACCGGTAGCTGTTATCGTTATTAAGATTACTATTGTATTTCCTTTCGATCTTAAAGATATCTGCCAAATGCCGACAAGTACTTTGTTGGATTAGTTATCAGCCTGACAAAAAAATGTATTAGGTGTATACGTTAGATTGAAGAATATCTTGCAATTTGTACCCCATAATGTTCATATAACATCATTTGATTGAAACAAGATCGTCGAGTATTTATGTAGCATGTATGTATTTATCTCTTGGAACAAAAAAGAAATATTAAGTTATTTTCTATTCGCGTTATTAAATCTATTACGTCATTGTGTCTAATAATTGTCAAATAAAATCTTCGTTCGTATTAGATTGATATCACAATACCCAGATAACTTTTATTTGGAGAATAATTTTGACATCTGACAGTTATTAAATGGAACATCTGTCAAAATAACAAAATTATCCAAAATTATCTAACCATCGAAAAATAGGCACTTAATAATTTTAATAAGGCATGTTATGTTTGAGTTTTTAACTTTCCGCGGGCTATCGACATATCTTTCAAAAGTTGGTGCTATCATATAATCCTCATTGAAACGAGTTATCATGATGCCTGCCAATTATCTGACCGACAACTGTAACATAAAACCACATCTTATCTCATGAGTCGCGTGGAGCCGTGGATCGAGCAGCTTCAAAATTGAAATAAAATCGTAGCGCGTAAGACGGCGAGTGCAGTTTTCATTGTCCTCTAAGAATACGGCTTTATTGGCTGCGAAACCAAATAACCTCCCTTATATATCTCAGTTATATTGGCAAGCTTATTGGACCTGTTCAGTACACCACACTCGATAAGCGAAATTGATACTGACATAATAAAGTAACGCCGCGACCACAAATTGCACCCTCAAAAATGCTAACTTCATTTTTATTTTCTCGAACAATTTATTTCATGAAACCGAAACGAGCGGGTTTACAGTGCTTACTTCACAACCCCTTATCTTGGAAAGACTTAAAGAACCCCACTAAATGTTATTTCAAGTTGCGTTTGATGTCGTCACGATTCTAAAATCAATATAGAATATAATATTTAGTATGAAAAAAATATAACCTTTAATTTTCTTTGTATTTGTTGTATAATTTCTGCCTTATATTCTTATAGTCTTAAATGACTAATCTATTAATGAGAAAAATAAATTGAATATAATTTTTTGAGTTATGTGTTTATTAAAAAACACTGTTGTTGGCAAAATCTTCAATGTCCAATGGAGGTCATATTTTTTCAAATAAAGAAAAAAAATGCACAGATGTAGCGCGACGATAATAATTAACTAAAGATATATTCTTTTTTCTGCTGTTTATATCAAAGACGCGTCTACATGACCTGTGAGCAACAAGCGAAGAACTTTGTAGACAAGTATCGTATATATTTGAAGAGAGATGAAATGAGGCGTAATGAGACGGGCACGACCCAACTACCGGAACTAATGTCAAAGCTTTCATTGTCTTCACCGAACAACCGGCGCGCGCGCCGCTGCTCTTGCTACATCTAACGAAATGGACATTCCTTCTGTGCATTGTACGTTGATTTTAATTGAATCGAACTAATTTACCGTGAACGATGTATTCGTCTTTTTCTATCACAAGTATTTCTTTGCAAGTTTGTTGTTATAAGGGCATAATTTCATATATTTATCTACCAAAAGTATTTCTTAAGAAATATGCACAACAAAGGATTCTTTTTGATACTGGCATGTTTAAAAGAATACCGTTTAAGAATATTGGTTTACTTTACGTTTTAGCAATTCATTATTATGTAAATTATTATGTAATGATTTTTTAGGTTTACAGGAATGTTATAGAAGTATATTGAAATAAAACTAGTAAATACTTTTATTCGCGATAAAACAAATCGCGATAGAATCCGTAAAAACTACTTTTATGTCATTATTACACGATCTAACAGCTGTAAGAGAAGCAAATAAATAAATCTCAGTTACTTCAGCAAACTTCAAACTTTTTCGAAAATTTAGGGAGGTATAATTAGTCCGTTATTGTATCCATTCAAACTGAGGCCTGTTGTAGTGTAAAGCATTATCTATTTATTGTAAGATTCGACCCAATTTACCCTCGAACTCCGCTATTACCCAAGACCCTTCGACAGCACAATAAAAATGATTTATATAGCAGCGAGATCGCCTGCTCAAGAATATAATACGACTTTATTTATTGCCAGCGCAACTGATAATAAACATCTGGATGACACCTTTTTATTTTCATAAAACAGATCATAATAAATATGGATATGGATTGTGAAGGATTTACTGAATCACTGTATATTATACTAGCTGTTGGTTGCGACTTCGTTCGCGTGAATATCCCACAAAAACCGTACATTTTCCGGGATAAAAAGTAGCCTGTACTACTCTCTGATAACGTAGCTTTGCCTAGGTTAAAGAATGATTAAAATCGGTTCCAGTAGTTTTTGAGACTTTTTATGATAAACAAAATAAATAATTAAATCTTTATAATATTAGCATAGATATGTACCACAGTCTAAACATAACCATACTGTTTGTAAACAAAGATATTTAGATCAGACAAATGCTTTGCAGTAAAAATGTAACACTATATTGTGGAATCAGGAAGAGAAGTACTATACATAATACACGAGTAATAAAGAAGTGTGAAGAGTCCCTAAACACATGCCTTTACTTATTAAGACTGGGGGGATTTTTTCACCAAAATCGAATATAATTCTTTTACGTCGAAGGAACTTAAAAAGTATAAAAAATAAAACGATAATAAAAACTCTATCATAATAATTCGTGACGAATCTCAACGGGCGGCATTATACTGTAGATAGCACTATATCACAATACATATATGTATATGTGTATATTAATTTTGATGTTAGTTTAAAAAACACACAACACACTTCATATGTGGAAATGCAACATATAATACAATTTTATAAAAGAATTCAGTGTGTGTAAAGCATCGTCCGTGTAGTATGGAACGGCATTATTATTGGCTGCATATTTGCGGCGCGCCGGCTACACGGTTGCGGATCGCTTACTGAACAAACTAATCTGAAAATTACACACGCCCCGCCTACTCGCCCTATGTCCTCACACTACGACCCTCGTTAAGGTGACGTTAGTATATTCAGTAATAACTAAATTTCTTAATGGCAATATAATAATTAAAAACATTACCTTCTTCCCGAGGCAGTCGAAAAAAACAAAGTACTCGGTTAGGGACATATTCCTCTTTTTTTGCGATTGTTAATAAAGTATATTGTATAGAGGCTAGGATTTACTAAAACAACAATAGTTTTGACATTTAACTACAACGACTTAGGATAGAAAAGTTTTTTGAATCGCATAAGATAATATGCTGGAACAATTAGCATACATAGCAGTCCAAAATAATTATAATCAGCATGAGATATGAATCTAAAACACCTTGTGTCTAAGAGTACCCATAATTTTGGCAATAAAATTAGACCACTCATTTATTACAAACTTTAACTAAACAGGAATACAAACAAGAAACATATTTTAAATCATAGGTCTTCAAGTGAGTCATTTAATACGAGTTCTTGAGTTTAGGTATTTCTAGAATTATAACCAAATATTCATTTTGTATTTAATTTTGTCCGCGGAACTTCGTCAAACTAGACATCTATTATCTTATCGCATAAAATATTTACATAATAAAATCCGTTAAATGGTTCCACAAAGTAGAAAATCCAACGCTGTTAGGTCGCGACATTAATTTGAAGCAAGCAATAAAGGGGCAGCGAGATGTCTTCACCACGCCACGATACAGCGTAGCGCGGCGCGACATCGGCGAGCCAGGCCGCGGCGATGAACGTAGCGGCGGCGTTCCGCTCTGCTACAGTCTTAAACGCTGCTCTATAAATTTCTCAATAAAAGCCACGGAAATATAAACCTTCCAGGAACTACCTAGAACTCATTACCGGTTTAAAATTACACAAGAGACATGTGCACTTTTGAAAATAACGGTAAACGAGGAAATAATTTACTTTGATATGATTCTCCTTCCGCTCGCGAAGGTGAACGAAAAGATAACTTAACAACCATCCTCAAGGTCCCGACTGGAACGTCTAGAGGCTTCGCAAATACAATTTTTGGCAATTGATTTTACTCGGGAGATTAACGCCGTGGCTTTAGGCCGCCGCCTCGCCGTGTCGTAAAATGTAAGCGAACCTTATTCAATTAAATTTGGCGACATTATAACAATCTCAATCTCAACATTTACAACAGTTTATCTCCTCCTTACTCGATGACAGTGTTGACATTCTTCATTGTGTTGTTGGCTTGCCTCGTTTCGGAATATTGCAAAGACAAACTAAAATATATTAATATTGAGTTTTAATTGTAACTATTCTGAACTGTTAAAGCTAAGCAAGGAAAATAATACAAGATTAGTCGACACATTAAAATAACAGTACCCCATTAGACGAGCTGTATTTATCCTGACGAAGAAAAAGGTACTGTTAGTTTAGATCGCTTCAAGGGTACATGGGCTGGAAACAAATCGAACGAGAAAACACTTAGCTAGTTACAAAAACGAGGCAATAAATTCCGTAAAGTCCGAAAGCGTTTTTTGCAAAACAGAATTCATTTAAACCAACCTTTATATGGAAAACGACTAGTGTGCCGCACAAAATACGGATATTATTGAAAATTGTAGTAGAGTGCAACGTACACGGCGAACAATTGTTGTAATTTGCGGACAGACGAGGCAGGGCTATTTCTAATCGATTGCGATTGTGTCCACATCGCACGGACCAATTTGCTGGTTGTTCCATAAAAGTAGCACGCTACTGATACTCTTTAGGCTCCTCTATGATACGAATTTTCTCCCGTAACACCGTAATAGCCCATCGCTGAGCTTATTACCCGACGCCATCTATTGAGATCGGCTTTGCAAGGAAATCTCGAATAGGTTGTAGTCGGCGTTAAAGTTAATAATATCTACTCGCAGCATGTATTCTAACACTGCTTCTAATAATATTAGAGGAGGGTTTAAGTAGAAATATGCGTCCATGGTTTATCAAAAACAAATATGGTTTTGAAAAGTTGATGTGTATTTTTATTAAGATAAATGGTGCTAAAACAATATTAACTACAAAGGTCATTTATTTAAAAAAAGTCATTTGTTTATACATACACCTCAATAAAAATTTGTTTATTGAGTAAATTGCACTAGAAAATGTATTTAATATAAAAATATTTTAACATAATTGAAATACAAATTCGTTGCATGGTTTCATAAAACAAAATCAAGATAAAATGCCGTATTATAATTTCACAATATTACGAGTAATGAGCATTATAAAAAAAGTAAACACTAATTAAATTGTTTCGAAGTTTGGCAGCTGTGGCGGCAGTCGCAGGCAGACCGACACGCCGTGCCAGCTTGGTACAAACTTTTATCCCTGATGGGACATGAACTAAGTTCCAAGCTAAGGAAATAGCCTGCAGTCGGCCACTTTACTTGACATATTCCTTGATAGATTACATCTATGTAATAATATAAATAATAATATTAGCCCTAAGTAATATTACTGTCCCACTGTGGGCACGGACCTCCTCTACTAATGAAAGGGGTTAGGCCTTCGCCTAACACTCTGGTCTAATGCGGGTTGATAGACTTCATATACCTTCGAAATTCCTGTGAAAAAATTCTCGGGTATACAGGTTCCCTCACGATGTTTTCCTTCACCATTATAGCAAACGATATGTCACAATGAAAATACACTTAACATAGAAAAGTCAGAGGTGTATGCTCCATTTTAGGGTTAGTCTCAAACCTCCGATAGTTGTCTCGGCAATCCGTACCATTCCCAACTGAGCTATCGCTGCTACTGCTACATCCATGTAATGAAGAATTAAAGTTTGCCTCGAGCACTAAAGTATATAGTGAGATCCACAACAAACGCGGAATTTGCATATCCGTAAGTGCAGAGGCAGACGAACCGGATACAATTACAGGCAGCAATCCTCGCCACTGACCATCCGACGCATAGAAATATACGCTCTCATCCCTTACGGTGAGCTCTCTCATTATTGTGGGCAGTGGACAACAATGCGCCTTTAATGCTCTCTGATGCTGCGATTCTATCTGCCAACTAAGAACTTACATTTCAAAATTAAATGCATCTACTTTGATCAAAGAGAGTTATTTTGAAATAAAAAAATAATCACTCAGCTTCATGACGGAAATAGATTTGGTCATAAGAACGTTTGATTCATTTTACCACGCTCACCACATAGCTAGATACAGATTAAATTAATTTCCGGTAGCCCAATTCCCCCTTCCTTTCCCAATCCCTTTTCCCTCCCCTTCCATTCCGTCTTTTTAGATTGGCAACGCACCCATAATTCTTTTTATGTCTTGTGTGTCTATGGGCGGTGGAGATCACTTACCATCAGGTGACCCATCTGTTAGTGTGATAGTCTCTGCTATAATAAAAATTTCAACATTCAGTACCTAATATTATTAAGTTATCTATAATTAAACACATAAACCTGCACAAGGCTTGTGCTTACATTTTGCTTTCATATACCTTTTTCTCATTCAGTACCAAGTAGTCTATTAAAATTATAGGAACTTACTGTGTCAAATAAATGTTTTAAATTAGAATTGATTTTTTTACCATTGGACTACATGTCTCGCTATCCTATTTTTATAGAAGCGATCCTCATGTGAAAACCAATACACAACGCGTGGAGTGGTTAATGCGCCGACCGTAATATCAATAAAGAGGGGCGAGGAAAGGTAGCAGGGTGGAGGACACCTGTTCTCCTCCTCCAAGTGTCTCCTTCGTGTCGACTTTCCTTCGATACTTAAAGTATGGCGTGTCATCTTCTTAGCTCCGGTTACCCGTTTGTACAACGGGATTTGTATCAAAAGCTGCTTTGTAAAAATCATTTTTGTAACGCGATGCCGTAACAATAAACCTTGTAAATCTATTATTAATGTTCCGAAATAGGTTAAATATTTTTGATTATATCTAAGATATTGGTGCGATAGCGTTTTCTGAAACGCCTAAAGGTGAGCCGTATTATTAACATAACTTTTTATACGTTGAAATAAAACTATTTTATACGTATTCTATCACGATTTGTTTTTATTTTTATGCCCGGCGTTGCGAAGGCTTTGCAGACTTCGTGGTCACTGGTTGGACTGACCACGAAGGCTGCAAAGCTTTCGAAACGTTTTATTTCAATGTATAACATTCGCGCAAACTTAAGAAATCAGTATTACTTTTTATAATAGTTTATGAACGCACACGAGCAAACGGGTCACCCGATGATAAGTGGTTACCGTCGCCCATAATTATCAGCAATATGGAGAGATGAGGAATGGAGATAATTTTCTTTTGTTGTTATATGTACGTTTAACCCATCGGAGGCGGCACATATATATGTTAGATAAGCGTACCGGAGGCCGAGCCGCCCGTGACTATTTAAAAATATCTAATGTTACTTATATTAAATTTCTTAGATCCGCCAACAACAAAAAAATTAGTAAATATCAGTTTTTATACATCTTAGCTTTATTATTGTAATATAAAAATATGAAAAACTATTTTCGTTTTGAGAATCAAAAGTTTTCTCCACAATCTATTTCTGTTTGTTCTCACTTGTTTGCCTGTTTAAATATGTGTCAGAGATTTCTCCCTCTACAAAAGGGGTGATAAAAGCCTTCAATGTCAACACAATGTGGAAAAGTGGTCTTAAAATCTTTTTTCTTTCTCATGCTCTTGGAAAGGCGGCAAAATTTTCGAATGTTAATCTAAATTCAAATTCTTTCTGTGCCGAATTTCACAATTGGGTAATTCACATTCGTAAATCTAGAAGAATTTTGGGGTTGATATCTGAATATCGTTTTATATCATGGTTGTATTTTCTCCAATTAGACATTCACCCCTAAGGGTAAGCAAAGGCGCTACTGTACGTTTGTCCCTAGGTGGAGTTGCCATCAGGTAGGCAACTGGTCGTAAAAAAGAAGCCGAATCCTTTCTGCAACATTCTTGAAAGTACGTTTCGCCGATCTCACAGTGGTGTAATCTCAAAGTGTGGGACAAGCAGGAAGAAGAAAATGCAATACAAGTACGCCACTGAGGCAGTCATGTTAGAAAAAAATATTACAAACAAAACATGAATAATTTCCATTATATGTATCAAGTGTGTATTCCAGCAGCGTTGATATGTCCCACATAGTGACAGCAACACATGCGTCAGTGGCGGGCGGCGACAACGAGCCACCACAAGTCACAACGCCACGTCGCGCCGCCTGTGCAGAGTTGTGCCGGGCTTCTGTGTTCTATTTACCTCATTCACACACGACGGTTCATCAGCCATTCAGACCAGGAACACAAACACAAGGGCGATTGGCACCACTATCACTAATCTACAATTACCCTTAATTATTAACTTACATGTCATTCGTATACATTTCAATCGAGTAAGGACTAACTCTAGATTAATAATAGTGGTGGAGCCTAAGGCATTACCAATGGTGTAAACCATAAAGTGAACACAAAAAATCAAAGACTAAATCGAAACTTGATGAATTTATTAACTTAATGCAAATGTTTAAAAATATCTTGAAGATATCCAATTTAAGTTTAATTTTCAAACCATAAATTTGGTTTAGATCCCCGGAGCGGTACGGGATTGAGGCGCCGACTCGCCGCAAAATTGCACCCAACATTTTTATCCCTTTGTTTTGTAGTTGGAAATTTAAGAGAGTATCTCTCTAGTCTTTGTAATTTTGTAACTGGTTTTGATTCGTAAAGTGTTCGATGTTATTGTGGTTGCCAGGCTCTACTATCTATTATAAAAGTCCCAACATTTTCCCATTTGTTATTCACCTGTATCCACTTTAATGAATGAATAAAATTACTTTATATGGAATGAATTTAGATATACGACATACCAATTATCATCATCATCGTCATTATGAGCCACAGGACGTCCACTAAGAATTAATAATCTTTTTTGGCAGTTATTTATAAGTTCATTTTTCATGTATATTTGTTTAGTCAGTATATAAACTGACTGGGCTGTGGATAGGTTCCCGGTTCAAATCCCTGGTCAAGTAACTTGGTTTTTATTTTACCTAACATAGGCAGTCGGTCGCAAAAAAACTAGGCTGAATTATTCGATCGTTGCTTATCTTAAAAGAAAGGAATAGATCCTACCCATGTAGGATGATTTTCTTTGGTTTTACTTCCTTATTGAAAAGGCAATATTTTTTTTTTCTTACATTTATTATTTGTCCTCTCATATTATATCAATTTTTGTCTAACTTATTTAATACTTTCGCATGTTTCTTTACCAATTTATATTGTTCAACTTTAATATTTTTCACAGAAAGTTAAATCAAATTCGAAAAAGCTGATGAAAAATTTAATCCCATCTTCAAAAAGGTTTCCCGCGTCATACCTTTTGCAATCTAATGCCTTTCTGAAATACGTAATATCTTCATGGCTTCCAAAATATTTCTTTTCAATCGCTACCTAGGTAATTCTTAAAGTTTAAAGACCTCGCTTAATACCCGCTTTGATTATAAATCTCTTTATAAATATTTTCAGTATACACATAAGTTTACGCCTGTATCCCCGCATAAGTAGGCAAAGGCGCACTAATAAATTACACTGACATTTCGTCAAGCTTAGTTCCGTCCCAGATGTGATAGGGGACGATTCTATCATCATTTCGGGCCCAAATTCCAGACTCCGGGCTGATACATAAAAGTCCAATATCACTTCACCCGACCCGGAGATCTAACCTGAGACCTCAGGACGATAGTCGTACCGCGCACGCAATACCACCACGCCAACGAGGCAATCAGAAAAAAACGATATACTTCTTTCTTACTTTCTTTCTACTGCCCTTTTCCCACCTTAATATGCGGTCGGCGCAAACACACTTTTTCAAGCATGTTGCAAAGAAGATTTGGCTTAGTTTTTACGACCGGCCGTCTGCCTGACCTCAACCCCCTATGAGGGATCCAGTCCCGGGTAAATCAAATTGGAAAATTGGCTTTGCCAGACCTGGAAATCGAACCCAGGACTGTCCGGTCCACGGCCCATATCATATCATACATGCTGCCACTAGACCATAGAGGCGACAAGCAAGCTACTATATTAATATACATATACTATATAACAATACTACTATATTAAAAATATATACAATTTATATTATTTCTATAGATTTTCATAATAATAAGTCTTTACACAATGGTTGTGACTAGTTAATACTGCATGGTAAAATCACACATGAGCGAGCAGTCGCAACGAGACATTTAAATATGAATATGTCGCCGTTACTCCTCACACGAGTCAGCTAATAATCTGTGATTTTTCCGCGCATCTGCTCCCGGGCTCTGGGCGCGCCGTAGCGCTGCTACGGCTACAACTGCTACGAGAAGCGCACCGTAGCAAGCGAATTTTACCTTCGACGCGTCGCAATTAAGGAACATCGGTACAAAGAAAATCCCGTCGCATATTCATGCTTCGACAAATATTATCAGATAACTAATGAAAATATC
Organism: Clanis bilineata; assembly: GCA_036417725.1. Lineage (NCBI taxonomy): Eukaryota > Metazoa > Arthropoda > Insecta > Lepidoptera > Sphingidae > Clanis > Clanis bilineata. The sequence continues at coordinate 7,363,539 of CM071149.1, read as the reverse complement.
ATTGCATACAGCTAATTATTACCAATCTTCAATAGACGCGCTATATTAAATGTTACTGTAATTTAGAAAGCTTAACTTTTTCGTCTAGGTAGACAATTTTCTTGTAAAGTTGGAAGATAACCGAGTGACAAGTATTTGTTTGGGAGTAATTCGATTCACCGTCGACGGTAAAGCGTTTTCTCGCAAATTGACGTCACCCTCGAACAATAAAAAACTTATTTCATATTTTCTTAGAAAAATGTTAGATACCTGTGCGTATTAAAACTTAGGTACCTGCCTTTTGTTATATAGAGGTAATAAAATAATAATGTTTCTCAATTTAATAAAATATAACTTTGATATTGTTACTAATTACAATTTGTCGTTTTATAATAAAACTAATGAAATATGTAGATATTTCATTTAATGTTTTAGTTTAAAAGTCAATCCAATAATTCAATTTATTTGTAAAATAAATTTATTATGGATGTTTCATAATTGTTACAAACGTTATCAGCATCAACCGTCTATATTAATGTCTCCACTTCATTATAAAAATTAAATTACGCATATTCCAAACACAGATTCTAAAAGTTGCCAATTCGTAAATAAAATAAAAAGCCGACATCAATAAACTGGTTCCAGCCAAGGGAAGCAAGAACATAACCCACTTACTGATCCGGCGTATTCTATTTGCCTGTAATAATCGCGATGACAATCTCATATTACATAAAAGATTTCCCTCTTTTCGATCGAAATGCGATTTTCTCCCTTCAGAGTTATTGCCGGGTCGTCTCGAATTTTTTGCTATTGAAAATGGAGAGCTTCTATGGGAAAATTTTGAATGTATGCGAATCAATTCAAGCGCCACAGAAGATGCATTATGTGTAAGCAATAGGTAGGAATAGGGGAAGCGGTATCTCTATTATTCAATTTTGTAGTTCGGACAAAGATACATGCAAAACCATTTAGCTACAAACGAACACTAACAAAACTAATGACTCGTTGTTTTAATCACATATAAATGAGTTACATCATTTATAAATAAAATACAATTGCTTACGAAATCTATTATTTCGATGTGTCGTTTTTAACACAAACGAAACAATATTTAATATAATGCGATTATTTACTAATTATTACAGGTAATCTAAGCAACTCGTATCATTAGCATGATTTAGTGTTAAATTTCATTGTGCATTGAAGAATATCGAAGATTAATCGAACAATAAATGTATCTCGATGTCAAATAGCGAAGATTACAATTACCAATTGGATTGTTTAAAGAAATATAACACGATCAATTAACTTTTACCAATAGTCGCTAATTAAAGCTTTGCGTCTTACTTGTAACTCCATCTATTGACTCACAAATAGCCAATTAGTTAAAAAATAAACAAATAACTTAAATGAAAATTTAAGTTTCAAGTGTATGTAGATAAACTCATTCTAGTTTATCTACATACATCATCGATTTGCACCATGCCTATGTGTATTATAACATCGCATGTCTATTTGAACAGCATGTTGGCCTTTCGCTAAACAACCCTCTTACCAAATTGTGCTAATGTGCGTACACGTTCAATATGTACTCTCTAACACTATTCAAACAAAACTGGGCCGATGGGTTCGGTCTATTATGGAAGCATTGTTGTGCGAGTATGTATGTAATGTACAAGGAGACAATTCAACAAGATAACGTTAAAGTGAGCGAATTCGGCAGTCAACGCTTTTGCAGCATTAGCCTCGGGAATAAGTTTGTTCATTACGAGAGGGAACAATGCTATAGGCTCGGCGACAACGAGGAAACGTGCGCCGACGCCGTGACAATAGGCCTACCCGCCTTATCACGCCGGAACGCGTCGGGACTCGGCCGCGCTGCGTCTCTCCCGCCGCCGCACCACCGCGCCACGCCGCGCCACACCGCCTACTTGACGTATGAGCACTGAATAAATGGGAAAACTTTTAGCTACCGTTATGGGAGAACGAACAATTGGTCATCTGTTGCGCGAGGGAATGCTTAAATGTGCGTTAATCTTGTACGACTTGAGACGATGAATACTATTGTAATTATTAAACGTATTATGTTATGTTTTGTTCATGTGTGATAGTGTAAAGGCGTTTACATATTATTATACTTATTCCTCGTACTGTACAATTGATATAGACAACTAAACAAAGACTGTGTAGAACTGTGTTACGGTCTGAACACACTGTTTTGCTTCTTCCATTGTCATCAATGTTCTTATAATCAATAAAGCTTTAGGATAATAGGATAATAATATCTTAATTAGCATTTTTTTTAATTCGCCGAATTTTTTCATGTAAATTATATGACGTTGTATGATTATATACGTTATAAATGTATTTTATGATACATATATGTCAAATCTTGGTAAATATTTAGTTTTTCTGTATAGCCAAATTTAATAGTATGTTTTATAATGGTTGTGACAATATTTTCGGTTTTACTTTGTGGAACAACGAAAGCACGCCATTGTTGTAGGTAGAGGAGAGGAGGCAATCATCAAGTTGTTTGTTTACTAAGCGAGGACACCGCCTAATTAATTAATTGCCCATCCATTTCTTAATTAAAATTGAGTGTACAAAAGGTATTTTCTTGCTCCTTAAATTATTTTTTCACCTATCGGCTAAAGTGCATAATTATAAAATGAATTTCATTACAACTAATGACCAAGTAATATGTCAAACCTAATCATCATCCAAGATCAAACGTCGAACGTAAAGTAACTACATTATAAGTACATACCTACTCTTATCAATATTTACTGAGACACAAATAAAAATATGAGTCACAAATATACGTTATCGTAGTATTATTTATTGTAAGAAGAATTAATTTAAAAGATTCGAAGAAAGAAGATAAAGAGGAAGACTGAAGAATCCGCACATGATTCGGGTTTCGAGACGATGAAACCGTGATTAAATGGTTCGTTGTCGACGAAACCTGCAAAATGTGCGGTGAACTACAGCATCGCATCGGAACTACTCGACAACTTCTATTTTAGTCCGCAAGAACTGTTTACATTATTTCAGTTTAATCGAATAACATTTTAGTTATATGACCGATGACAATTATTGTAAATTGTAAAACATTTGTAAAAAGAATCGATACTTGTAAATCGTGTATATTATTACCTAAATATTATTATTATTATAATAATAATCTTATAACTAGGAATTTATTTCATATTAATAATTATATTATGATGATTATAATACTGTTATATATCATTATTATGTAACTGTTGGGTGTTTATTTACATAATATGAAACAACAAAATTATATAATTAAACTTTATAGTAGAAAATGTAAAATAATTGACTTTTTGTTTTACGCCGAATCTACGTCACAGAATCCACAGAAGTTAACAAAATAACTACAGTACCACCATTTTACTGAACTTATTTCCATTCATTCCTATTATAAACAGTGTGAGATCGATTTTAGGTCAGCGCAACCCCAATTTTATTTTTCACAGATATTGCAGAAAAGATTTAGCCTTACACCCACCTGGCGTCAACCCACTCTCGTGGATCCCGATCAAATCGTGTCTGAAAAACAGATTCGAACCAAATTCTTCTGGTCCATAACCAACACAAGTTGTCACTAAACCAAGAAGGTAATCTAGCACACATTGCAAACCCAGGAAACTCAAGTGTTACGTGTCAACTTTTCGTGATATATTTTTACTTTATAAAACATGTTTATAAAAAAAAGAAAGTGATTTAATGTATTTTAACACCTAGTTTTCTATACACTCCTACACTCCAGAATCTAGAATTGTTAACATTAAATGACACCAAAATTATAGTAGGATTGCCAATTAAACGGAGTAAACTGACATTTCGAATTTGCCACTTTTTTATGGAATTTAAATAGTGCTGCGGTAAAAAGATCAAAATTATATAAACATTTCAATTCGGTGAAGTATTTCTTCCTTTCATTTTCTTAAGTCCGACTCAAAGTCGTGATTAAATAATAAATAACACCCAACAGTCCCATATACATATAGTCCCTGACCCCACACTAAGATCGAGTCTTGTGTCGTGGGTATCAGGAACTACGAGAGACTTTCGGTCTCACAACACCCAGACCCGAAACAAATATCTGTAGGCCATAAAAACATTTGTCTCGGTGCGGGAATCGAACCCGCGGCCTCTCGCTTCACAGCTGGCTACTCGCCCGCTGCGCCACGGAGGCTGTCCTTCCTTCCTAATGTGTGATTAGTACTGCATGTCTATTGAATTATAGTTATAGTAAATTATGTATGTTATGTTATGTTAATTCTGTATGCTAAATTATGGCATGTCTACCGGAATTATAGTCATGGTTCATTATAAACAAAACTTACAAAAGCTATGAATGTGCGGAACGTAATTTTTCTCAAATAATAAAAGTAATATTTATAATTTTCATAATTATCATTTCGCGTATCTGTTGTGATTATTTACGCAAAATTATTTACACCGACATTTAGTCGACGGGTTAAGCTGAAATTTCTAAAAATACGCAATAAAATTCTAATTTTCCAAGGTAGTGCTGAGTTATTGTTTCTTTGAATGGTAAAAATTGAACTAGATCAACCACTATGTTTTGAAAGTAAGCAACATTATTTTGGAAAGTGGCATTTCGATCTGTCAGTTTACTCCGTTTAATTAGCAATCGTACTATAGGCACTTTTCTAATTTTGGTGTCATTTGGTGTTAACAATTAACGATTTCGCAATACTCGCAAACTTTGAGCGGTAGAGCAAACGTGGCTCAGTGGTAGACAACAGTCTACAGCACGCATGGGCCGGCTCGACCGCTTTGACTGCTCGCTGTCTCACAGAAAACCGGCGTAAAAAACAGCTCACTGTCGCGTTTCGTTCGGTGAGTGACCTCCGGGGGCGCAATTCCCCCCTCATTTTCCCAGTCATTTTTCCCCTCCTTTTAGGTTGGCAGCGGATCCATGATTATTTTTGTGTCTTGGGTATCTATGGACACTGGAGATCACTTATCATCAAATGATCTACCAACTCGTTGGCCAGTCTCTGCTATAAAAAACAACATTGTGTATGTAAATTAATTATAACCCACAGAAGGATATTTTCGATTCCCTAAAACTCAGTTATGGACATGATTACCAAAAAGTCAATGCTGATAATCTTGATAGACACAACCAAGTCGACTGTCTGTTGACTTTAAGCCCGTGGATACGAACTCAGCGGCGCGGCGGCGGCGCGGGGAGCGGCGCGGGGAGCGGCGCGGGGAGCGGCGCGGGGAGCGGCGCGGCAACGTGTTGTTAAACCGGTCGGCACGCCGCTGACTTGGAGGCTAGTTCCATTTACTATACATTCGAACGCGCCTTTCGCTGCCGCCGCCGCTTCCAGCCCGCTGAGTTCGAGACCGCGGCCTAAGAATTTGCTTCTACTCTTGGTAATTGGCCATATTCATAAAAGTATAAAACACAGGCTCAGCAATGACTGCCTCAGTGGCGTAGTTGTATTGCGTGCCGATACGACTATTATCCTGAGGTCTCGGGTTTGATCCCCGGGTCGGGTAAAGTGATATTGGGTTTTTCTATTAAGTAATAAATAATAAATAAATAACACCCAACAGTCACAGACATAGTCCTGACCACACAAGTGTCTGACCGAAAGTACGAAAGAACCGAAAGACCGAAAGTCTCTCGTAGTTCCTAGTGGAACTACGAGAGACTTTCTGTCTCACAACATCCAGACCCGAAAAAAATATCTGTAGGTCATAAAAACATTTGTCTCGGTGCGGGGATCGAACCCGCGACCTCTCGCTTCACTGCCGGCTACTCGCCCGCTACACCACGGAGGCTGTCGAAAGTATCAGTACGGACTATGGAATTTGTAGTAGATAGCTATAGGCTCAGCGTCCCCAACAGGAATATTTTTGACAATCGAATTCGTATCGAGCTCGCTGCTCACTGTTGACAATTGGCTAATATTTCATAGAAATGTCATAGATTCGTATCCAGCTGTATGTATGTATGTTAGTGGCGAAGGGCGAAAAATGTTACAAGGGAATCCTTCGGACATACTTGTTAATGCTAGTTTATCTTTGAAATAATGCCTTTTTTGATTAGACAATTTAAAGGTAAGCCGAAAGGCGTCGTGTTAAATAGATCTTTCGCCACTGATATGTGTAATGTAATGAAGTATAAAACAAAATTATTATTCACATGGTGTATTATAAGTATTCAATAGTCAATATCTACCGATTAAATCACCATGTAGAAAATTACATATAATACAAAATTTATTTGGAAGTTTTTTTTTAAATCTCCATCACAACACAACTGCAGCTTAAGAATAAAGGCTACAGTTGTGATTTTTTTCTTAAATAAAGGCGAAATGGTGATGGAGTTTCGATCCATAAAACTTGTATCGTTGGGACTAAATATGATGTAGGATTGGAACTAATAAAAAATATTAACACATAATTTTGAACATTCATCCTTCTCCTGAAAGACTTACGAATATTATTTTTACTAGTTTAAATAAATAAATATACCCCTCACTCAACACACAATTGGTTTAACCCGTCGCACATATATATGTTATATAAGCGTATGGGCCACCGGAGGCCGAGCCGCCCGTGACTATTTAACCAGCACCGTAGGTATCAGAAACTACGCCCTTGTAGTCCAACAACACCTACACCCGAAACAAATGTCTCTGGATCACACAACCTTTATTTCATTTCGGGAATCGAACCCACGGGCTACTCGCTCATTGTATCTCTCGATCTTAAAAACTTAACGCATATTTTATTGGAAATTGTCGTTCTGAAATTATATGATATGGCGTCATGTCGTAAAAAAAAATATTTATCGCCGGATTAAGATTTACTTTCCCAGGATAGGAAAAAAAAACAGACGGATAAGCCCACGCTCAGTACTTTTAGTCTTTCTTGGTACCTAGCGTATCTAGGTTCAGAAATGCAACTTTTATAGGAAATAACCCACTCCTGTCCTGTCGCGCACACTGTATCATATTTCGCAATTCTTTAGCGTTCGAAGGCCAAATAGCAAAGATGGAACCCTTATATATAGTTTCGCAATGTCCGTCTGTCTGTCCGTCCGCGGATTACCTCAGAGACTATTAGTACTAGAAAGTTGTCATTTGGCATGGGTATACATATCAATCACACCGACAAAATAGTAAAATAAAATCTAGAAACAAATAATTTAGGGTACCTCCCCTACACGTAAAATGGGGGATGATTTTTTTTCTCGAATATCCCATGGTACGAAGTATCGTTGGATAGGTAGTGCAAAAACATTGAGGATTTGCTAAAACCATTTTTCGACCCAAAAAATCCTTCGCGAAATATTAGAAATATTAATGGCTTTATTAATTTTTACTACAACTACGACCAGCTAAATGGCTAATTCTACAAATGAGAAAAAGTCATGGCAGTCAAATAAAATATATAATTTAAAAGGAAAACTATCACTGCTAAGCGGGCTTTACAAGTTTACGAGTAAAAGTCGACCACCAAAGTATAAAGCAAAATTTTGTACAAATTCTATTGAATACGACACAAATTAAGTTCATTGAAATTAAACTATTTTTACGGATTATATCACGATTTGGTTTTAATTTTTATGCCCGACGTTTCGAAAGCTTTGCAGCCTTCGTGGTCACGGGTCAGACTCAGAATAGTTTAATTTCAATGAATAACATTCACGTAAACCTAAGAAATCATTACAGATTAAGTTGTTACTTACCTCTACATAAAATAAGTAGTTACGATATGTTTATGAACGATGTGCTTAACATTGGACCGTATTGTGCAGGAAATAACCAGCCTACACAAAAAATATGATGCCAACATGTTCTAAGCCATTAATATATCATATTGGTGTCAACAATTACTTTTTTTGTATTTTTGTGGGTTGGATAATTTCTGCACAACACTGTCTACTTATGTCTAACAAAATTATATTTCAGTACCATTTAAACGTCCTTCGGAACTCTGTCCTGTCATCAGATATGCAACATGCACTTGGCCGATTTTTATTAAAGTCAGCGTTGTGTAAAATAACTAAAATAAATAACAGGCAGTTGAAAACGTCATTGTCCACATGTGTTAATTATGACCACGTATTCATTTTTTTAGTTTGTTTTGAACGTGCAAGTGCTTTTTAATTTAACAGGTGAATGAACACGCCTTACTAGCGACCTATTGTGTTGTAAAAGTATCGAAATTGAACGAGTGCTGTCCATTTAGAGTCTATATGAGAACTGACAATAAAAGGCTGCCCATTCGTGTCTCGCCCTATGAATATCCAAATGATTTTTTCGCAGTTTCATTGCATTTCGATCGGTGGCATATGCAGGCTATGATTATCGAACGCGCCATTGTAAATCGTCGATGTGAAGCCGGCAACACCGATAAGTTAATTACACGAGTTATCTGACATTTTGTTACAGCTGTTCGTTTATATCGGAATGTTAAGTTATAAGTTATGAATAATTTATATTAACGGTTAAGGTATTTGAATAACCACAATATTAACTTTTCGTTATGATACTATAATATTACTGATTAATTATAGCGGTCATCTTTCATTAATTATAATAATCATTACAGATTGTGGAGCTTATTGGCCGTAATTCACAAAATAATAAAAGCTTGTCCTGAAGCATCAATTATTATTATTATCATAGTCCGTTTATTAACCGACTTAAAAAGGTGAATAATTACACATAACCATAGAAATAAGACGTCAAACCAACTCAAGCAAATATGGCTTACGATGCAACATCATTTTTTAATATAACAATAATTTTATGCAGTCCAAAAAAACAGCGATCGGTTCCGAAGCCAAATGGCAAAAAAGGAACCTTTATACATAGTTTCGCCATGTCCGTCTTTCTGTCTGTCTGAGCACTGTTTATCTCAGAGACCATAAGTACTGGAGTGCCGTAATTTGGCACGAGTATACATATCTATCAAACTCAGAAAAGCGTGAAATAAAATCGTGAAAAAAAAAATTTTAGGGTACCTTCACTACATGTAAAGTAGGGGTGATTTTTTTTTCTCGACTATCCTATGGTGTGGGGTATCGTTGAATAGGTCTTTCAAAAACAATGAGGGTTTCGTAAAACTATGTTTCGATTGGAGGCTCTGTTTTCGAAATATTAAGCTTTAAAGTGAACATTTTTGGTAGAGTAGGGCGTCCTCCCCCCTCTATTTCCGAAACGGTTTGGATACGTGAAAAATTTCACAGTAGTAGCATATATCATGAATTTCAAAGGTAAACTATAGCGGCTAAGCAGGCTTTACAAGTTAATGAGTAATAGACGACCAAAGTAAAACGAAAAAAATCGTACAAGTTATTTTCAATATCACTTATATGAAGTTATTAGTTATGTAAAACAGGTAGTAAATATGAGTTTATGGACTATACACTTAAAATGATGTCTAATAAAAATATATTTAATAACCAGTTAGTAACGGTCGCCTCCTTGGTCTAGTGGCAGCATGTATGGGCTATGGATCGGTAGGTCATGGGTTCGATTCCCAGGTCGGGTAAATCAAATTATCTATTTTAATTTGCCCGGGACTGGATTCCTCATAGGTTGACATCGGGCAGGCGGCTGGTCGTAAAAAGGAAGCTAAATCCCCTCTGCAACATGCTTGAAAAAGTGTGTTGCGCCGACCCTACTTTAAGAATGGATAAGGGCAGCTAGAAAAAAAACAGTTACCCTTACTTCGGAACCCTCTATTATGCGTGAACAGATATGTAGCATGCACTTCCCGGTTTTTTAAATTAATGTGGCAACAGAAAATACCAGTCACTTATTATTATTTATATATACACTGAAACTCACCTACATGCACCTACATTAGTGACCACTGATCATCAAGATGACACGAGCAGTATTACCAAATCAATTGAGAGCTATCAACAGTCCATGAATCAATTATGCAAACTTGATCGGCGTATGATCAGATGATAAGTCTGTCCAATAGCTAACCATCCATCCTCAGAATGACAAATGAGAGATGGCCGAGGCTTGTAGTTGCTAGTAATAATAGCTCCATATCAATGCAGATCACTATAAATGGCGATTATTAGGCGTCGTCCAATGGGATCATCAATCGTATTCACTGGAACGCATTGTATCATGATGGGTATTACGTCCGGGTACGTTGTGGGATTTACCAAAAGCGGTATCGTATAGTCGTCATGATAACGAGCTGTCGTTGTTTGCGACTTAAATAAACCTTATATGTAGAGGTATATTATGTTTTTTCTGCTTGCCGTTATCTTAGAATTTGGCTAAGGTTTCGATTGGCTGCCTGTCTGACGTCAACCCCCTCTATAGCCTAATAATTATAACACTAGTTTACAAAAAAATATTTTTTATCTGTTGCCGCGAACTCTATGGTTGATATCGTTAGTATAGGGCATAACATTTGCAAAATTACTGCCAACATTTTTTGCGTAGCTCTAATTACTTTTTTTACTAGCTTTTAAACATAGAATTTAAGCGTAATTGTCAGTAAAAAAAAGTTTTTTTTTTTTTCTTTGCGAAGATTAATGTTTGAAAGTTTTGTGATATGACTACATCAAGGAGAACCTGTTTAAAAAATACGAATTATTTTTGTTATATATGTGGACAATATGTGTTTCAAAATTACAGAAAAACGATATCAGAGTTCGTCAAAAATACCTATTTGCTCTATTTTGGAGTGCTCTTAGATAAAAATGAGAAGTCTTGGGCACCGAATTGTGTTTGTAAGTCATGTGTTGAATATTTAAGATTGTGGAAAGGTGGTAAAAGAGATGCGTTTAAATTTGTAACACCAACCGTTTGGCGAGAACCACAAAGTCATCTCGATGATTGCTATTTTTGTAGTGCAAACATAAAAGACATGAACTCTAAAAATCGAATTAAATGGCAGAATCCAAATACCACTTGAGTTCAGCGTCCAGTGCAATTTTCAGTGCGTAAAAAAATATCTATACCATCAGTACAAACCGAAAATAAAACAAACTCATCAGAAAATGATACTGATTTTGAAGATGCATCGGAAATAGAAAAGCTGAAAATTATATTGAGCTTGTAGAAGATCTCCTTCTACAATTAAAAAGTTTAGGGTGCAATATGAGTATAAAACTCCACTTTCTCTATAGTGACCTGGACAGATTTCCTGAAAATTGAGGAGATTTAATCGAAGAGCAGGGTGAGCGTATGCATCAAGATTTACGCGTCATGGAAGAACGCTATCAGGATTTTTGTCATATTAATATGATGCTCTGATACGCCATTTTCCAAAGTCTACACATAAGAGGAGAGCTTTAAAACGAAGTTTTTTAGAACAAAATGTTTAATTGAATTCTAAATTTAAAGAAATCGTAGTATATATAACTGTTTTTCCGTTTCAAACGCAGATATCTGAAAGTCAAGAACTAGACCTGATCGAAAAATTCTGATTATATATCTGAACTTAGTATACCATATGTAGTCAGCAACAGCAAAAAATTTCCCGGCAACAGAGGCACTGTAAACTAGTGTAATATATATAATAGGCTATAGGGCCTTACTTACAAAAACATTTTCGCTTATCTTATCTTTAAGAATAGTTTGTCACTTTTTTCTTTGAGTTACATTGTTTGAAAATGAAAGAGACAAGCTATTCTTAAAAATAAGAAGCTGGTAAATATTTTTATGAGTAAGGGACATACTCGGCATCGCTCGGCGTCACAAAATCGCATCAAATGTGTTTAACTACAAGATAACGGTTTCACCAGCGAATAAAAGGAATCAAGCTAATCGTAAAATAGGAAAGCAAACATAAATTACAGATAAAATAAAAAACCGCTCTAAAATTAACTAGTTAGTAGATAGAAAAGTAGATAATAACTAGTTCTTCCTGTTATTGACCTTCTTACTGCTTCCATATGGTTGATTCATTTGTCAGTTGGTGTTAAATTAATACCGTTTATAAAATGAAACAAAATATAAAAGAGTGTTAAACGCTCCAATTGATGTGAATAATATTTTTTGGCTAGATAATAATTATGCATCAGAAACTATTTTCGAAATAGCACTTTTCGAAAATAGTTTCTGATGCATAATAATTATTTTTTGTGTAAATCAATTCAAACTCTCAATTTCTGCTCTTAATAGAAATTCCCGTTCAACGGAGTCTGTTGAACACACGGGAAGCGATTTTCATCACTTAACATTTCGAAATAGTAAAAAAAATATAATTGTACATCTTGTAATGGCACTAGTATTCATATTCAACAGGGTGGCCATAAGTTATTCCGTGAATAGGATGCAATGACTGCGAGTCGAGCGGCAGCGCACGTGTGTACTACATCATGATTTACCAGCGATAGGCTGAATACGGAGCATGCCGTCGTCCAATTTCGCGCGCTAAATTGTTCATAACGGAAGTTCATATCCGGACGTCGGGCCGCCCTGCGCTTCAGGCGAGATTAGGCGGTAATTACCATTTCCTATGACACAGGACGCAGACAGCGTTCGCGAAGAAGTGGTTCCTCCTTAGAATCGTTCCGCATTCGACGCCGCCGCAGGAAGGAAAAATTGCCACAATAAATGATGTCACTTTCAACGTTATTGGATTCTTAATTACTTGTTGTTTCCCTTTATTCAAGTTCTATGTAAAGTCTGAATGGCATCGTGACTGTGGAGTCGAAGAAGATACGGTGGGCGGTATTGGAAAGCAAATACTGTTATAAATTGAGTGTATACCATCACTGTGTGGGAAAAACTGATTAGGCAGGAATCGAGTAAAAGCCTGTAAAGTGTACGGCGCGGCTGAGAGGAGAAGCGTTGCTGTGCGTCGCGAGCGCTTTCTTTGCCGCTGTGTCGCTCTACCGCGCCACTGTCGATATGATTGAATAAGCGAGCACGGCGCTCCCTAATGAAACATATTGAACGTGTATCGAATCACTTAGGCGCGCCGGTGCCGGTGCGCTCCTGCACTCGCTTTTGAAGCATGTCAACAAGCTGTAGGTGAACCTTACAAATAACATTACGGTGGAGTCCCGTTTTAAGAGAGACAATAAATTGAATTAACTCCACCAACATTGAACGTCAAAGGAAAGTGAATTTTTTCATCTTTATTTTACGAAACATAATTTCATGCAGCATCAGCGACTTTCTTTGTCTCGGTTAGGAAATATTTACACAAAGCTGTGCCATTAATGACTGCGGCTAGGGAGAATCCTAATTAATTCATTAATGTCATTATAATTAAGACATTTCTGGCATTTAAGGCATATTATATACTTTATTAAGGTTCACCTCTTTTTCATGATATTGTTGAGGACACGCTAGATACTTTTTTATTCGAATTAAGGGTGGTTATTGTTATGGATTTGTTTGACAAGACAAATCAGTCCTATGTGCTACCCATTTCAACATCCAGAGCAAATCGGAACTCATATCCAATTTAACCACAAAGCATTATAGAACGAATATAATTATGGATAGTTATCAAAGTGAATTATAGTATATTAAGTCAATTTATACATGAAGGTAGGTTTTTAGGAATATTTTATATGAGAGACCATTCGCCGTCGCTTGGCTTTAATGAAACAACAGACTGAACCTATTTTTCGTTATTTTAATTCATTGACTTTTAAGAAGCTTCTTAAACAAACAAATTAATGAAATATAATTTTATTGTTGGAGTTGGTTGCTTATGAGTTTTGACAGCCGGAACTTTTCAACAATTTTTTTCATATGATTCCAAAAACCTCAGTTAAGGGTACCGGCAAACAGGTATGCTACAACTAGCAACTTGTAAGGTCGTACCGGTTGTCTCAATATGCTAATTTCATCAACCGACTACCGGCACACACTATTCATACCCTCCTTGTCCCCCGCAATTATATCAATAATTAATAATAATATAATAATAATAACCATTGGATGCAGGCAGGAAATCAATCTGGTCGGGTCTGGACAATCTGGAAATCATTGGGCCAATCATTGGCCTATGTTCAGCAGTGGACGTCTTGTGGCTGATGATTATGATGAATAATATTAACTCTTTAATATTACTGTCCCACTGCTGAGTACGGTCCTCCTCTACTAATAACAATGATTGATTCGAAAAGCTATTTATAATTGTGGCAACCGTATACTGAGACTATTTTTTGCTGCCACTGTCGAATGACAACTAAAACATAATATTGTCGGTTACGGCCACGGATTGCGGCAACTAAAGTTGTTCGTCTACAAAACAAAATACAAAAAACACTACACAAAACAAAGTTTTTCATTGTCTCCTGATCATATAACAATGGACCATAGACAATTTTTTTTAAACCGAAACTAAATTAAACAAAAATAGCTGGGTTTAATATTAGTAGATAATAAGTGTGTATAGCACGGCACAGTCACGATTATGTCTCTTTTGTGCAGAAATAATTTTCTCTCCGTTTGTTGTATTTTCAAACTAGTTTTCAATCACGTTTTAGTATAGGAGGCGAGTTGTCGAGCACTGCGCCTGTGACATGTCCTCAGTCCGCGCGACGCAAACACTGCGCCCGACACCAAAGCTCTTTGACTACACCACTAACCTTAAATGGTAGCTGGAAAAACCTGCACCTTTGTAAGGCTTCGTCCGACTACTTAGACACGTGTCAATTTCAAACGCAATCTGAAAATATTGAAAAATAACTGAAATCAACGTGAAAACTGAAAAATAATAATCTAATGAAATAAATATATAAGTATGGCAAAAAATTACCAAAGCTATAATACTTACAACCAGTATGCATACATAATAATGTTTATTAACACTTTATGGATAATGAATGGTGCAGGTGGTAATTCATTATAATAAGAATCTAATAAGTTCGATTAACACCTATCCTACCCTATATTACCTACAAAAGGAAAATTTGGTGTAAGGTGTGCACAAACGTTATGCTGCTTACTAGATAGTTTTCCTCCGATTTTCTATCGAAATACTACCAAATAAATATCGGTCAAATGAATACTGCATATCATCACGCACAGTATAGGGTTAAATGTTACTGATATATCATTTTAAGCACATCGTCCATAAACATATCGCTCATTTGCGTCGTCAGTGTTGACGATAACGACGACGGATGTTTTCACATTTCAGAAGCAATCGTCTAGCTGGTAGGGGGTGTGGACACTTGACTCTAAAAAAAATTTGTACTTTATAGCTTAATATTTCGGAAAAGAATTCTTGGATAAAAAGTGGTTCGACAAAACTCTCAATGTTTTTAAAAAACCTATCCAACGATACCCCACACATAGAATACTTGATAAAAAAAATCATTACCCACTTTACTTGTAGGGGAGGTACCCTAAAATTATTTTTACGCATTAAGTCTTTGGCGAATGTTTAAGTTATTCACTAAGGGCCACTTACTGTTTCGCGATAAATATCTACTCGTATTTATCCCAAATCTTGATTTAAAGATAGGAGTAACCTGTAGGATAAATCAAGATAAGTTGTAACTCTACATTAGTCATAGCGCTGAAAATCGCCCTTAAGCTATTAAATAATAACGTAAGTGAATAGCTTAAACCTTTGTCGAATATTTAATAAAATATCAGCGGCCCGAGGAGGAATATTTTTGACAATCGAATTCTTATCGAGCTCGCTGCGCACTGATGACGTTTAGTTAATATATCATGCAAATGTCATATACACGCATCGAGCTCAACAGGAATTCGATTATAAAAAAATCTGCTGGGACCACAGCTCTACCTAGAGCAAGTTAAAAAGAATCCTAGATTTCTTAAATTTCTTAAATCGTTCGTTTCGTTAATTCGCGTCATTTTAAACATTAAAATAAAAGATAGTAATTACTTCAAAACTTGAAAATAATTATTCACTTTTGTACATAAATGTGCGTTTAAATCTTTAATTGCGCATCATTACTTAAAATACGTTTCATGGAGAATTTACTATGTTTTTTTCACACGC
Organism: Clanis bilineata; assembly: GCA_036417725.1. Taxonomy (NCBI): domain Eukaryota; kingdom Metazoa; phylum Arthropoda; class Insecta; order Lepidoptera; family Sphingidae; genus Clanis; species Clanis bilineata. The sequence continues at coordinate 7,347,558 of CM071149.1, read as the reverse complement.
AAAATATATATTGTTACGTATATGATCGTGCTTTAAAAATTGTTCGTGCAATTAGCGTGTGAGTGACAGGTGTGATTACGGCTCACCGAAATTCAGTAACCGGACCGAAGTGGTTAGTGGTTATCCACAAATTCACAATGAAAGAATAGTTTCAAAAGTTCGCATCATAACTTCATAACTGGTAGAAGTTTACACACAAGACCTACTTGGGGACATTAAAGTGAGTTTTCTGTCATGTGAATAAATGCTTATTTAAAAAATATAATTATGTGATTGTAAACAAGAGTGGATTCATATCGTATGTATATATTTACGCTTGGCATATTACAAATATAATATTTAATTTTTAGAAAATTATTTTCTTGACCACCGACTTCCAAAAAGGGGAGAAGGTGTTTTTTTCGTCTGTATTTTTAGGTAGTTACGTGATATTTCCGACAAATGTGGACCGATTTTCATAACTATTTTTGTGTCCGATAGAGCAAGGGTGGTCTTATATAAAGGTCACGATTGGATCAAGTTTTAAGTCCGTCATTTTAGTTTGTAATTAATCATATTAAAGCATTATAGTCCAGTAAAATATATATTAAACGACTACGACGACTCGACTCTATTAGGTTGAATTATTTAAAATATTATATTGTGTAAGTCGCCTCCTTGTGGAGCATATATGGGCTGTGGACCGGGAGGTCGTGGGTTCGATTCCATAAGCAAAGCGAATTTTCTAATTTAATTTGCCCGGGACTGGAGCCCTCAAAGGAGGTTGACGTCAGACAGGCAGCCGGTGGTAAAAACTTAGCCAATACCTTTCTGCAACATGATTGAAAAAGTGTGTTGCGCCGACCCCGTATAAGGTGGGATAAGGGCAGATAGAAAGAAAGATTATATTGCGTATGTATGAAGAAGGTTAAAAATGCAGACTATTCAAAACAGAATTATTTTTATGTCGAAATCATATTAATGATGTGTACTTTGTCCAAATATTATATTACTCAATATTTATTGTTTAGTCATTTAGAGTTCATTTATATTAGCAACGTTCATAATTTTAATTGTTGATTTTATACATTTTCCTCTAACTTTTTAACTTCTGTACTACTAACGTATCCGTAATGTAAATTGCTTTTACTTTAGTTTAGTTATATCTGAAGAAACCAAGCTACCTAAACTAACCAATCAACCAAGCTAAACTACGGGTTGTGGGCTGTGTTATAAGCTACTCCAAAGTAATTGGTTCTTTGTCAATTTGCGAATCCCATATTAAGAATGTAAAATTTATAGACATTTCTGGAGTGGTTACATAAAAAAGTTTGATTCTGAAAGTGCGTATATACAAGTAAATACGAAACAAATTGACCAATTATACGTTTTAGGTTACCCATCCCTTTTTATACCCGGTTCTACGATGATTTATTTCAACTAATGAACTAAAACATCGTAGAACCGTACTTCGTACACTGTACATATTGGGCCTTACTTATAATTTTCGCTTATTTTTTCGCTAAATAGCCTGTCATTTTTTTCCTTACGTCACATTGTTTTAAAATGTAAGGGACCTATGGTTAAAGAAAAGCAGCGCTTAAATATTTTTATAAGTAAGGGCAATATGTTTATGTAACAAAATTAAGTTACTGACTGTATACATGACGTCGATATCACGACAGTAATGTCCACAACAAATTAATCACGCAGTATATACGTGCATGATATTGTATATAAGTAAACATAACAATATAAAAGATGCAAATGAAAAGTGATCACGACGTGAGGCGTTAACAAGACAGTTTAATGCGATATATCTGCGCATCTATTTGTATATGTCATAAACATCGGTCTAGCGGCAGGTAATTTAAATTTAGGTCAAGAACCGTGAGGTCTTTGGGTTCAAATTCCAGTTCTTTATAAAAATAGCATAGTCGGTGAGATTAGGGTCCGTAGCAGATTTTTTAGTTACAAGATTCTATATTGTTTATTCCAAAGGTGGTCTCGTATAAGGTCAAGATCAGATAGATGAGTTTCGAAGACAATTTTTAACTCTTTAACATATTCCCTTTGTAATATGATAGGAACCGAGGTTATTTCATATCTAATCTATGTGATTTTTTAGACTTGAAAAATTTAAACAATTTCTGATGTGTTTACTGGTTTTCAACCTAAATTTAGGTTGTTAGTGAAATTGTCACTAACAAGTAACAACCTAAATTTTTTCACTGCGGTCAATTTAAATAATTTAACATGTTAAATATACATCCGATACATTGCTTGAAGCAATCGTCGATAACATCGTGTCGGCTTAGATTACATTCTTGTGATTTTAAAGCTCCTAATTCAATACTGATAAAGTAGTCAAATACACGACGCTGAGGGTCATCATCGGATTGCTTTGTCTGTATCTGCCAGCCGCCAAAGATAAGACTCGTCTGTAAATCAAATTGTCTTTAGTACTACGATTAAAGTTATGCGCAATCGTGTTGTGCTAATAATTATAAAAATGCAATGTTTGGCAATACAGTTTCTCTCTCTTCTTCGTTCCGTTCTGCCCTTATCCCAGATAAGTAGCAACGATGCAAGATAATTGTAAATCCGCTTACTGAAAGAAAAATCCTACTGAAATTTAAAATGTGTTAAAAAAACTTTAAAACCTTAATAACCTTACTAACTGTTAAAATATAAATTCAATTATTTGAATTATAATTGAAACAAATATAATATGTTTGAATGTTTAGTGCTGGAATTTTTATGCTGCATAGCTAAAGAAAACAAATTATTTTAGTCGGTTTTATCATATAAAAACATCGAACAACACGTCGGTCGTAAAAATTAAGTTAAAATATTTATCCTTTTTGTGACATCTTTGTTTTACAAAAATTATCTTGCGTCGACCCCACATGGAGGTGGGATAAGGGCAGGTAGAAAGAAAAATAACATCGGACAAACACCTATAGTTCGATAAAACTAAAGAAAATCTATTATAAATAATTTCCAGCTACTACCTATACCTATAATGAACAGAGGAATAAACAGAGGCACTAGTTCGATAAAACTAAAGAAAATCTATTATAAATAATTTCCAGCTACTACCTATACCTATAATGAACAGAGGAATAAACAGAGGCACTAGTTCGATAAAACTAAAGAAAATCTATTATAAATAATTTCCAGCTACTACCTATACCTATAATGAACAGAGGAATAAACAGAGGCACTAGTTCGATAAAACTAAAGAAAATCTATTATAAATAATTTCCAGCTACTACCTATACCTATAATGAACAGAGGAATAAACAGAGGCACTGAGCCGAGAGTTGCGGACTGCGGTCATCCATGTGGGATGCAAAACCATGCATAAATGTTGTGTGCACAATGTAGGCCACTTTCAATTAAAATTGTGTAATTGTCAATAATAAATACTGACATTTACAACATTTTAAAGCAAAACGATTGCGTAAATAAAAATATTTTTGGACGGCCGTTGTTATATTTTTATGCAAATCATTTCGCTTACTTAAAAATCTTCTTGTCTTCTTACACCACAATCGATGTAACATATATTTCAAGCATGTAGCAGAAAAAAGTGACAGGCTATTCTGAACGAAAAGATAAGCGAAAATGTTTTTATAAGTAAGGTCCTCAAATTGTCTCAAACCTAACTCCAAAAATATAATAGATACTAATTATTTATTGGCCGATTGTTTGTTACGTTGAATGCTCGAAAATCAATAAAATCTGGCAACCGCCAGTTATCGTTTACTTTCATATTTGTCTGTGGCTTTTTGTTTACGTAAATCACGGTGTGTTTAAAGTGCACCGACATCGCAAAGCATCAGGTGCGATACACTCACGCAAATATTTTATGAAAGTACCTTGAACGGTGGCGCTAGTGTAGTCACTACAGTGTATCGATACTTTAACTGATTTTTAGTATATTTTATGTGATATATTAATAGGTAATGAATAATATATATCGGCGCAAAATCGCAAGCTTATTTAAAAAGCCGTTGTTATTTCACGTTATTAATTCATTTTACAATTGTTAAACTGCTGAATCGTTAAAAGATTCTAAAAAGTTAAAATAATCGTTATAATTATTTCTTTGACATTCGATATTCGGTATCGAGTAGGTAGTTGCAAATATTGCACCCTATAAAAGGAGTGTTCAGAGCAAATTCGACACAGTCGTGCTCCGGCACTCGGACTGTCCACATCCCTGACTAGACGGTGCTGCTAAGCACCGTTAATAAAGGGAGTTAGTGAATTTCAGTGTTCACAGTTGATAAATAAGATGAGTAATCATCTTATTGTCAAAAGTGACGTCAGCCATGCTGACGTCACCGTTTTAAAAAAAACAACGTTAGCGTTGGCCCTCCGACATCAGAAGTGGGATCACTATCCCACTCATTTAACTTGAACCTTTCTGCCCTGATCATCGATACTTTCAATCCGATGGATACTTTCAATCCAACGGATACTTTCAGTCCGACTGATATTTCGGTCCGACTGATGTTTCAATCCGATAGATATTTCAATTTTCAGTCTGACTGATATTTCAATTTTCAATCCGACTGATATTTCGGTCCGACTGATGTTTCAATCCGACTGATATTTCAGTCTGACTGATGTTTCAATCCGACTGATACTTTCAATCCGAGATACTTTCAGTTCGATCGATACTTTCGAACTAGTTTTTCAGAGCCTCTGTGGACCACGGTCAATAATAAAGGCCCAGGCCACAGCATCGTCCTTCCCAGTTCCTTTAGAGCCCCTGTGGACCACGGCGTAAAGGACCGCTCAGAACCACAGCATCATCCTTAACAACAATAAAAAAAAAAAAAAACTGCATAAATGCGTGGAGCATTTGCAAAAAAAAAAAACAAAAAAAAAACTGTGGACCACGGCGTACAGGACCGCTCAGAACCACAGCTAAAATAAAAAAAAAAAATGCATAAATGCGTGGAGCATTTGCAAAAAGAAAAAACATAAAAAACTGTGGACCACGGCGTACAGGACCGCTCAGAACCACAGCTAAAATAAAAAAAAACTGTGGACCACGGCGTACAGGACCGCTCAGAACCACAGCATTATCCTTAACAATAAAAAAAAAAGTGCATAAATGCGTGGAGCATTTGCACTAGTGCATTAATGTGTGGAACATTTGCACAAAATGAAAAACAAAAAAAAAAAAAAACTTTTCAGAGCCTCTGTGGACCACGGCGTACAGGACCGCTCAGCGCCACAGCATCGACCCTTCCCGTTCCTTTAGAACCCCTGTGGACCACGGCATCGTCCCCGTAAGAAAAGTGCATAGATGCGTGGAGCATTCGCACTCTGACTACTGATTCATAAAAAGTGCATTGTGTGGAACATTTGTACAAATGTTTATAATATGGTCTAGCAAGGCTGGTCGGATACCTCCTCTAAAAACCATATAAACCAGGGCACGTGGTGCACCTAAATATCCGTATTTTGATTTGTTCTCGGAATTCAATGCAAAAACAAAAACTACCTGATTTATGGTCAGGATTGATCGAGACGGTCTATATGACACTGTTGCACTCATTTTTTAAGTCTAAATGTCAACGTCAGTGATCAACTTTAAAAACCATAAGTGGTCAATTTGAAAAATCCTGAGTGGTCAATTCGGGAAATTGTTTTGTGAGCTAGGTAATTTTGCCCGCTGAGTTTGTTTCGCCGGGTCTTCTCAGGCAGGGCCGCGTTTGGATCCGGTGGTAGTTTAAAAAAAATCGGAATCTTAAATTCGCAATAATAAACGAGGCCTTTCAAAATGACCGTATCGGCGTACAACCATGAGCTTTCAATAGGAGCACGTGCTATTTCAAATGAAAAGAAAGAAAGAAAGAAAAGAAAAGAAAAAGAGAAAAAAAATTTTGGTTCTATGAGTAATCACAACAAATTACAAGGCTGGTGCAGAGCACGCACCGCCTATCAGAATGGCCGTATCGGCGCAAAATCGCAAGCTTATTTAAAAAGCCGTTGTTATTTCACGTTATTAATTCATTTTACAATTGTTAAACTGCTGAATCGTTAAAAGATTCTAAAAAGTTAAAATAATCGTTATAATTATTTCTTTGACATTCGATATTCGGTATCGAGTAGGTAGTTGCAAATATTGCACCCTATAAAAGGAGTGTTCAGAGCAAATTCGACACAGTCGTGCTCCGGCACTCGGACTGTCCACATCCCTGACTAGACGGTGCTGCTAAGCACCGTTAATAAAGGGAGTTAGTGAATTTCAGTGTTCACAGTTGATAAATAAGATGAGTAATCATCTTATTGTCAAAATTGACGTCAGCCATGCTGACGTCACCGTTTTTAAAAACAACGTTAGCGTTGGCCCTCCGACATATACCATATTATTAATAATCTCGTTTATGCAAGTTGGAGATGTTTTGTGGAACCAAAATAAAAGAGGACTACCGATGACAGACACTTGCGGAAGACGGTAAAAAAAATTTAAGTTGGTATAAATAAATGACAAGTGAATAAAAAAATAATAAATAGCATTTACAAAACACTTACAAATCACAGAAGAAGTTGTTCGCAATTAATGCAAGAAAAATTGAATTATTTTACCTAAAACCGAAGGAAATTGGCTTTGCGCTGTAATAAAAAAGCTTTACATGTTTCTTTTCAACAGACGTCATAAACAAACTAATTTCGTGAAGAAGTGAAATTGCATTGACATGACTATTAAAAAAAATCTTATTACAGTCCGCCGCGCCGTGAAAAGGCAATTAAAAAGTAAATTAGCCGATATCGAGCAGCAACAGTGTCGCGAGATCTAGCCGTGACTAGTGAATAGAGAGGGGTGTCGGCGTCGCGGCCGCATCCTACAGCCAAACGGTAAACACTTTGCTGTAATCTCGAGATGAGAAAACTTTCAGTTCTCTTAATTCAGAAACTTATTCAACAACCTAACAACCTTACAGCGGACCGCCCGGCGGACACAAGACAAACAAACTTACCATTTAATCTTACACTTTGTGTACATTAAAATAAAATTCACTTTCTGGACATTCTTCGAGCAAGCGCTACTTGTAAACACGATTCATGTGCGTATTTACCTATTTGTTTAAATCAATGTATAATAAATATTTCAATTTGCTTGTACTCTATTCTACGCCGCGCCGTGATGAAATGACCTACATATCTTCATGATTCATTTTGATTCCACATGCATCTGGCATGAGGGATGTGCCTTTGCGTTGGACATAGTGATCATATATGCTTATATTTATAGAATGTAGGTTTAATTTACTATTTTAATCAAAATCCTGTGAAATTGGTTGACGCTCTTTGAAATATATTTAAAAAAATATTTAATGGACGAAATACAAAAATAGTCGTGCCTTATACATACATATATGCGAAAATATTTTGTATGCTATTATAATTAAGCAAATACATTTATATTTTGGATGTCAATAATTAAAAATCAAAGTAGGAACTTAATAAAAACTTTTTATACTTAGTGCGTTACCAATTTTTTTCTTCAATGTTGTTTTATATAAGATACTCTTCTTCAAGTAATAAATAATCTTTCCTTTCAACTTGCCTGACATCAATCCCCTCTGAGCGATCCTGTCTCGGATAAATTAAATTAGAAATTCACTTTGCCCGACCTGGGAATCGAACCCAGGACCTCCAAGTTCATAGCCCATATATGCTGCCACTAGACCAAAAAGGTGACTTAACTCAAGGCGTCAAGAAACTTAACGGACCGACTTAAAATTGTATGTGATCGTGGCCAAATTTATAAGGGATCACCCTTGTAATAAGCTCTATCGAACACAAAAAGAATCTTGAAAATCGGTCTAAATTTTCCGGAGATATCGGGTAAAATATGTACATAAAAAATACAGACGATTTGAGGACCTACTTTTTTGAAGTCGGTCGAAAAATAGGAATAAATTACTTTTTTATGCAGCATGGAGTTCTACCGCCAGGTTTTTAGTCTGTATTGATGGTAAATACAACCAAATATGACATATGCAGCCGTTGCCATTTAATCAGCATACATATTGACATTATGAAGTGTTGTTCTCAAGTGGAGTAAACTCACTGACATAGACAAACAGACATTATAGGATTATCCGATATATACGTAACGCGGCTATCGCGGCCACTCGTTCTAAGTACTCAAACATTCGTTTAGTTTTTCTTTAACTCCTCCGCGAAGAAGGTTGTGCGTACACTAAATTAAGTCCCAGTTCTTATTTTTTTATATAAAGTTTAAATGAAATTCCTTAAAATATAGTGTTACAAATCCATCGCCCGCTGTAGAGCTTATAGTGTGAAATATAAAGGCAATGAAAAAATATTCTAGAAAAATTCATCGCACACATTTAGAAATAGACAGGTGTGTGAATATTTTTAACAAAGCAAATTACTTTGGAAATATTATTTGGAAGACACGAAGTCAACGTCCCAAACAATCTAGTCATTAGTTTGTACTTGGTGTGATTCATGTTAATTTTATGATCTCGAAAAAAACTTCCACTTATTTCGCACTATGAATAATAACAATCTTGGCCGTTATTGTTTCCTTTTGTACAGTATCATTAATGTATTCTATAAGGACATCATCATCATCATCATCATCAGCCATAGGACGTCCACTGCTGAACATAGGCCATATTATTACACATTTATTACTTCCTCAGTTATAGATGTTATGTAATCGCAAGTGTGTGTCAATTTAACGTGATGAGAAAATATTTTTATTGATAAAAATTTCATAAAAGGGCTCATCAATAAAATTCTCTCTGACGTCATACTAACTACAAAACTGCGGCGTCTATTTACTCCTACACCTTAGAATTGCAACCAATAAAATAATATTAAAGGAATTGATTTCGACACATATGACTACGATGTGATCCAACCAATCATATTGTGTGGTAAAGATGAGACCATGAAAATATACCTAGTTGTATGTGTACTTGTGTTCGTACAGATGAATTCGACAAACAGAAGCCCACTCTGTGAGGCGAACGAATCGCATCCGGGCGTCACCGTGACAGATATGGACACCGTTCATGAAGAAAACGACAACGACAGGTTATTTACATTCAATTCTACTTAACCTACTACTAACAAACTAACTACTCAAAGAGATTCTATCACCATTTGGTATTAATTTTATGCCCAACGTTTCGAAAGCTTTGTAGCCTTCGTTGTGAAATTGTGATAGAATCCTTAATAGTTTTATTTCAATGAATAATATTCGCGTAAACCTAAGAAGTCATTACTCAAAGAGATTTAATATTACTAACTACAGAGTACCTTGCACGCTTTAAATATGACTGCGTGACTTATGACCACGAGGTCACAATTTTTGGATCACAAGTTTCGTGCTGATGTCCCGACTATGTACTGTGGAATGTTTTTGTAACTTCTGCATTAAAAACCCATCCACAACATTATGTCACTGTTATTAATCATTTAAGTTTAATTTAAAAATATATAAACTGTTTTATAAAACGTAACCATTATTGTGGTGCGAAATAAAGCCGGCGCAGCGAAACATAACTATTCTTTTTAAAAACACGGGAAATGAACGCATCCGTAGACCAGACAGTCGACAGTCATCATAAACAAAGGTACAAGTACATTCTAACAATTTAATTAAAGTTTCTTTTTAAACTGCATTCTCTTTTATCTCGTGGTTTAGTTTTATCTCTTATCTTAATACAGGATTTATAGCGCTTGTTTTTTATTTATGAATGTCCCATTTAAGATACATCAATGACACGTGCGGCAGAACGAAAATTGTGACTAGGTAATTTTCAGAAGACTAGATAACATGGCACATGCATCCATGTGATACATAAGTAGTTCTAAAGTCAAAATAGTAACAGTAGTGATGCATTCTTTCACGTCCCGTCCTTGTTCTTGTATGGGCAACATGTATGGGCTGTGAACCGGGAGATCCTAGGTTCGATTCCCAGTGATTTTTCTGGCGCCGATGTCAGGCAATATTGGTAAAAACTAAGCCAAATCACATCTTGTAAATGCTTGAATAAGTGCGTTGCGGCGACCCCACCATTAGGTAGGATAAGGGCAGGTAAAAAGAAAATGATGCATTCTTTCGTGATGCTAGTCTGAAGCATTACAGATACATAAAAATGTTTATACAGACAACAAACAATTCGTTATTTATGTTACAATATTTATTCTCTTTTTGAATGTCAATATTTTCTGTTCCGCCGATATTCAAAATAGGTTCAGAGGAGATACAACGAAGCTCAGGAAGACATTTCCGGCGAGCGGATGCACATTTTGGAGATTTTGAGCTCAGAGCTTCACACTAGTAATAGTTCAATACAACTGCATATCAGACGCTTCTTTAAATATTGATATTACAGTATGATTGTACTCGTGTGAAATAACTAGATATACGTATGAAATAAAATTGTATTCAATATATTATGTCATATAAAACACGTCTAACCTTCATCGATAAAGTGTTCATCAAATCTTAAAGAAGCAGGTCAGTCTCGTCTTTCTTCCACCTGCATTCATCCCACACCAATGTGGGATTGGTGTAACACATTTTTATGAATGTTCCAGAAAAGATTTAGCTTAATTTTTACAACCCGCTGCATGTCTGATGTCTGGGGAATAAACTAGCATATTAGCTATTATGTCCAATTTCATTAATATATCTTAACTCAAAAATATTATCATTCCAAATCAACTTTAATAAAATGATGTGAATCAAATAGTATATGACTGCCTCGGTGGCGTGGTGGTATTTCGGTACGATTACGTTTCTGAGGTCTCGGGTTCGATCCCCGGGTCGGGCAAAGTGATATTGGATTTTTCCATATCAGCCCGGAGTCTGGAATTTGTGCCCGATATGGCGATAGGCTCGCCCCCTATCACATCTGGGACGGAACTAAGCTCGGCGAAATGTGGGTGTTCTAGTTCACTAGTGCGCCTCTGCCTACCCCTTCGGGGATACAGGCGTGAGCTTATGTTATGTTATGTTAGATAGTATAAATAGGCGGCATATTTTTCGACCGCCCTGTAGATTGTACAAAGAGATCGACGCAAACACAAAGGGATTTGACTATAAAGATATCCAAAAATATTTATGATGTTTGATATAGCTTTGTGTCGTATTCCACGCTACACCGTCTACTTTTGTCCACCACAACACAGCATGACAGACGACAGCAATTGCTATATAACTACATACAAAGAAGTATCAATAATGATTATTCATCATTATCATCAGCCATAGGTCGCCCACTGCTAAACATAGGCCTCTCTCAAAGATTTCCAGTCGACAAAGAAGTTTAAGGCTTTTAAATAAATTGTTATTTTATTACTATTATTTTAAATTATTCATTGAACAGCGATGACTCGTCGTATTCTGATCTGGGCCGGTTGAGAGAGAGGACCCGTGCCATGCTGGGCACGCCGGCCGAGCCGCTCGTACAACACTCACATTCACAGCCCAACAGCCGTCGAATGTCAAGCGACATTGATACCAAACTCGCCACCAACTTAAATACTAGGTAAAGGAATATTTTTTGCTGCTCTTCTTATTCAATTCCCTAGGGATATAAATTGCGAAAATAAAAGATAGTTCCCAAAAAATAATGAATAATAATTACTGTTGTCTGCTATAAAACTGACTGCACTATACTCACCATCAGGTTGAGTGTAAGGCCTCATTCGCACGAGATCTTTCTCAACGCTCGTGAAAAACGCGTTGAAATGGAACATATGACTTCTATTTTAGTTATTCAAACGCCGACAATTTAAAGCGGCTCTGCATTGGGCGCTATGTAGAATATACCATATTAGAAACAGGAGAAGAAAGATTTTCAAGCACTTATATATGTACATACTCGTTGAAACGAGCATTGAAAAAGCTATCGTGCGAATGAGGCCTAAAAAGATAAGAGAAGAAGAATCTGACAGCGTCCGTACTGTAATTGTTAGAAAATTATCTATAAATCGTCAAAGTTATGTACAATTTTGCAGACGGCCCTCGGCGATAATCGCAGCCTTTCGTCGGCCGTCGCAGGCGCTAGCTCTCTGTGCAGCAACACAACGTAGGTTCCTGTCGGAGTGGGCGCCACATTCACGCACGTCCATTGCTTCCACTACCCACGACAACCCACCTTCAGCTGCAGAAATACTGGGACAGTAAGCAAAGGTTTATTTATAACACCTTTAAATGAAGATCTACTAAATCTAACCGTTAAACAGGATACATGTAATAGGCGAAAATAGGCTTAATTTATTGTACTAACTGGGTTACTTACAAACCTTAATACGAGTATTATTATTTAAATTCTGAGTAAAGTAATTATCTATTTGAATATTTAGATAAAGTGGCAATGTAATAAATTTATAGGTATCGAAGACTTAAATACGCCACATTACTTTATCTACATTATTATAACGAAAATTTAATGAATTATGACGCTGACGAAATAAAAAACACTCCTGAATAACTATAAATTAGTGTAGACTTTATCAACACATGTAGTAGACACTTCACATCTTCATTCTTAATTCACTATGTGAGTTGACGGGGGTTTTACCACGGCTCTACGATCTTTTAGACGTCATATCTCTTACTATACATGCCAACATATTAAGAATCACCAATGTATGATCCATCATCTAAATTAAACTAAAGCGACCGATGTCAGAAAAAATTACACGCCTAGCTTTCATACAAATTGAAATATTTACGTATGTTTAGATACTTGGTCTTTGGTTATACGGCCTGAATATTTAATTCCGAATAAGAATCTGTTTAATGATTCTATCATCTTGCCACTTTCGACTTCATTCAATCAATTAACCATTATCCTTCAGACAACTTGTCTTTGTGCCATTCAATAAATACGCCTAATATTTATTATATAGTAGCGATAGCTCAGTTGGGAGTAGTACAGACTGCTGAGACAAGTGTCGAATGTTCGAGACCAACTTCACAACTCTTGGTTTTTTCTGCTATGTGTGTTTTCATTGTGAATTATCGCTTGTTATAACGGTGAAGGAAAACATCGTGAGCAAACCTGCATACCAGAGAATTTCTTCACAAGAATTTTGAAGGTATGAAGTCAACCAAACCACATTAGACCAGCCACCCCTCTCATTAGTGGAGGAGACCCGTGCCCAGCAGTGGGGTAGTACTATTAGAGGGCTAATATTATCTATGTATTTCTCTACTGACAACATAGGGCCTTACTTATTAAAACAGTTTAGCTGAGCAAATTGCTAAGAATAGCCTGTCACTTTTTTTCTTGTGTCACATTGTTTGAAAATAAAAAGGACAGGCTATATATTTACCATTTGCTCAGTTAAACTATTTTTATAAGTAAGGCCAATAATATGAATAGAACTTACACAGGTAGGTATTCTATTGGGAGAGACGAAATGGTCTTGGTATTTAATTTAAAACTTTTTATAGTGAAGCCTTAAGCAAGGCCCTCTCGGCGCTCTACGCAAAATTATTAGTGGTGCTAGGACTGGCATTTCCCGTTACTGAAGTTATCGCAAATGGAGTTCCCGATGGATATTACCAGGTATTTGTATAATTAATATCGCAAAATGTTTACCGCTGTTTATTAATTAGTTCAGGCTACAAACTAATTTATTATGTATTTCAGGGGTTTTACCTATATTTATATTTGGTATCGGTATTATTCGTAGTATTCCAATACGCAAGTATAATGCGTCAGAAGGCAGTCAGTTCGATTATCCACAACTATGGTAAGACTTATTCTTATTTGGGCAAAAATTAAGCTAGCCGGCAAGGACTGCGGACATTTTTAGTAATTAACCACATTTGCTTAACAAAATTAGACATTAAAATCACATCTTATTTGCATAATTACAAGTGCAATGAATACAACCTCCTTCAGTTTGCATTCCACTAACGTTTAAAGCCATTTGTACAAATGTAGCGTAAAAATTTACTCAGCACGTGTATTTTCATGACCAATAACGAGTATCCAATTAAAAAGGAGCCATTCCACAGAAGGGGCCGAAAATGACGATAAAAACGGAAAAATGACTCTGAGAGTTAAATCGAAATTGAAAGAGAGCATATCTCGATACGGAAGCTTTTATCTGAGACTCGGTGCAATTGGTAAATATATTATAGTAGTTAAATGTTTTATTTTTCCGAAGTAAAAATAATTTATTATATAACTGCCTCGGTGGCGTAGTTCTATTTCGGTACGACTACCGTCCTGTCTCGGGTTCGATCCCCGGATCGAGCAAAGTGGTATTCGATTTTTTCAATATCAGCCTGGAGTCTGGAATTTTTACTCGATATGGCGAAAGGCTCGCCCCCTATCACATATGGGACGGAACTAAGCTCGGCGAAATATGAGTGTTCTAATTCGCTACTGCTTCCTCTGCCTAACCCTCCAGGGATACAGGCGTGAGCTTAATATGTATTATTTAAATTTTACAGCGTTCGGTATCGGCTCTATGGTGTACAGTGGCTTGGAATTAGGAGAATATTTTGAAATGACAGATAAATGCCGCTCAGTTATGATGGTTCTCTCTCCTGCTTTACGAATGGCCCTCACATTAGCGCAGATGCAATTCATATTCCTGACTAACAAGGACATCAAGTTAGGAAATTATAAAATGATCCAAAGATTCGGGTTCATGCACATGATAGCGACAAACTTGTGCGAGTGGTTGTACGTGTTAGTGGAGGAAACAAAACACGAAATTCATCATCTAGAACACACAATACAATCGACAACAAATGGTAGTCACAATGCGAGCGAGGAGATTGCATGTCGCAGAGCAAATATTATGGGAGCTTTGCTACAGAATGCTTCACCTTTCCTATTTCCATGCACTATTGAATATTCTCTAATCTGTGCTGTAATTTTTTATGAAATGTGGAAAGAGGTACCGTATATTTCATAAAATTTTAAAATCAATCAACACTTCACTTTAATATAGGCCACATTAATATGTCACAGGTTAAATGCACTCCAGAGGACTTTGAAAAGAAATATCCCGCGCCTAAGAACAAATCACGGAACAACTCCATGACACCAGAAAAAATATTGCAACAGTTTGGTAATTATAGTATTTATATACGAACATGAGTTATTTTTAAAGTCTTACGGGATGGATCTCTAAGTAAATTATACAGTTGATTTCACGATATAAATTACCAACAATTTAAGTTAGGTTGCGAAGGTTTTTTATTTAATT
The DNA here is from genome assembly GCA_036417725.1 of Clanis bilineata. Lineage (NCBI taxonomy): Eukaryota > Metazoa > Arthropoda > Insecta > Lepidoptera > Sphingidae > Clanis > Clanis bilineata. The sequence continues at coordinate 7,332,324 of CM071149.1, read as the reverse complement.
TAAGATTACAAAAATACTTCACGAGATTTTGTTTTCTTTGTGAAATATCGCTTGCTATAACGGTGAAGGAAAACATCGTGAGGAAACCTGCATACCCGAGAATTTCTCCACAAGAATTTCGAAGGTATGCGAAGCTACCAACCCGCATTAGGTCAGCGTGGCAGACTGAGGCCTAACCCTTCTCATTGGTAAAGGAGGCCCGTGCTCAGCAGTGGAACAGTAATATTACAGAGCCAATAATATAAAAAATAATTTCACTAAATTAAGACATGTTTGCGTACCCATCCCTTAGAATCCTTCTTAAATATAAATACGATCTTCAATAATAGATAGAATGTTTAACTTTCAGCTGGAATGCTCGGTGTCAGTTCTCCACACGGCAGCAAAACAGCGTTGCACCATTTTTCTGTGGACTGTTCTCACGCACATCGCGGCCTTTTTGCAGGGATACTTGTTATAGTATTCACCATTATATCCCTCATAATGTTCTTTGTCCTTGCCAATAATCCAGCTACAGTTATAGTAAGTAATATTTGTTTTGAAACGTAATTTAGAATAGTAGAGCCACGCAGTAATTAGTGAACCTAGTAGCTACTACACCAATGGGTCTGTTCAACCGGTCCGATACCACTGCCATAGATAAAACCAATGTAAAGTGACAACTAGTTAATACGTTTGTTCGGTGAGTCAGATTACTGGAGCCATAAATCCCGATCCTTGGAAGAAGAAGAAGGTTTGTTTTTCAAGCTATCTGACTAGCATTTTTTTGGGTAATGGATTTATTAAACATAGTCGTTGGCAAAATCATCAACCTTTGATGGAGGCCATAGTTTTAAATAAAGAAGAAATTTCGATCCTTATTCTTATTAGTAAATTGAAACGATGATAGGATCTTTTTATTCCTATTAGAATTGTGGCTGTCTATCGTAGACCAAGCGATTGTTGCATAATTGCCAGCCTCCACTAAAACTAATAGTTTATGATGTCGCTTCTTTATTTCTGCTTGCCCTTAACCCACCTAAATGTGGTCTCGGTGCAACACATCTTTTCAAGCGTGTTGTAGTATTTGACGTTGTTTTTACGATCGGCTACCTGCCTGACATCAACTCCCATCTGGGGGATCTAGTCCCCGGCAAACGGTGTTAAAAAAACACCACGCCCGAGGTGGGAATCGAATGCAGGACCGCCGGATTCACAACCCACATATACTGCCACTAGACTAAGGAGATGATTAATATACGTTTTTATTTCAGGATGCTATATTTGAAGTGAATATTTGCGAACTAGTCTTATATACATTGACTATACTGGCCACAGGGTTTGCTTTATTACAAATGCGAGTACTACCGTATAAAAGAAAATCTCAAGGTGCGTTTATTTAAATAAATATCCAGAATTTGCTAAAATAAAATCATATTATTGATTTATACACTTATTGTTATAATTATGTTTATAATAATAGTTAAATATTTTTAGTGCGACTTGCAGCTCTTAGATAAATCTCGACTTAAATATACGAATGACACGTACGTCAAATCGACTTTAGGACTAACTCTAGATTCGTAAAGTTCTGCAAGTCGTCCTTAATGATTCCATTTTATATTAACACAACATAACATAAGCTCACGCCTGTATCCCCAAATGGGTAGGCAGAGACACACTAGCGAACTAAAACACCCACATTTCACCGAGCTTAGTTCCGTCCCAGATTTGATAGGGGCGAGCCTATCGCCATATCGGGCACAAATTCCAGACTCCGGGCTGGTATAGAAAAATTCAATATCACTTTGCCCGACCCGGGGATCGAACCCGAGACTGCAGGAGTCAAGACGATAGCCGTACCGCGCACGCAATACCATTATGCCACCGAGGCATTTTATATCATATGTTATCTATTAAAAAGCTTTTAATAGATAACATATGATATAAAATGCCTCGTTGGCGTGGTGATATTTCGGTACGACTACGGTTCTGAGGTCTCGGGTTCGATCCCCGGGTCGGGCAAAGTGATATTGGATTTTTCCATATCAGCCCGGAGTCTGGAATTTGTGCCCGATATGGCGATAGGCTCGCCCCCTATCACATCTGGGACGGAACTAAGCTCGGCGAAATGTGGGTGTTCTAGTTCGCTAGTGCGCCTCTGCCTACCCCTTCGGGGATACAGGCGTGAGCTTATGTGTAAAAAGCTTTTATAATGACTAACACCTCCAATTTAAATTACAGCTGTTTTGGGACTAGACACGTCTCTGTTAATTCTGGCTCAAACTGGAATGTTTGTATACTGCATGTTTAGTTTGATAGGATGCCACCACACGATGCATAGCAACGAAAGTTCAGGATTCACTGGATTCTTCTCAGAATTCCTATCTCTAAACCAGGTAATTAGTTACAGATTAGCTAAATAGTTATTTGTTATAGGTAAATTCAACTTTCAAATAGTAAAGAATTATTTTTATTAAAATTCAATTTTTTATGCTTACATTTTTAATGTCTTTCTTCTTTCTTTCTACCTGCCCTTATCCCACCTTAAGGTGGGATCGGCGCAACATACTTTTTCAAGCATGTTGCAGATAGGATTTGGCTTAGTTTTTACCGCCTGCCTGACCTGGAAATCGAACCCAGCACCTCTCGGTCCACAGCCCATGCATGCTGCCAGTAGACCAAGGAGGCGACATTTAAACAAGAAATATCTTTCTTGTTTAAATAAAAACCAAAAATTAATAACTTAGAGTTTTTAGAAGTAATATTTGCTGATGACAAATGTGCGTTTTTCAGACGATACTACAATCATTGTTTATAATTGATGCGTGGTGGCGTCGCTGCGGAACATCAGAACAAAGAAGAGACAAGCCTGGGAGACAACTGGTGACCTTCCTCCTTGTAGCTAACATGGCTATGTGGACAATAAACACACTTGAAAAGGTATTTACACTTTTGCGAGGCAACACGGAAAATATTATATTTCTTTGATAACCCCCATACCAAATTTCATCAAAATTGGTGCAGTCGTTTGAGCGTGAAGAGGTAACAAACATATAAACTCACTCACAAACTTTCGCCTTTATAATATTTATTTCTAAGAAATAAGAATTTCATCTATATTTGTAATCAAAATTATACATCTAATTAATTTGTTGTAACGCAAGAACCACGTACCACGGAGAAAGGACTAGGGGGTTACCATCACCTCTTATAGCAGTATTATTATAATTTTACTTGTCAATATTCCCATACAAAACAAACGAAGAACGATTATAATAATACTGCTAGAAGAGGTCGTGGTAACCCTGCTAAAAGTCAATATATATTTATACTTACTTGAAACTTGACTAAGATAGTGAAGAAAACGGAAACGTAAAGAAAAATAATAGGACTTAGAAAGGGGAAATATATTTATTTGGATAGAAATATAAGTTTCTATCCTAACCTAACGCGTTAGAATATCAAATTATACGCATTATATTGGTAATTGAGAACTCTAACTATGAATTATAATTTTATCAAAAGCTCGGCGTTCTACTGACAACACAGATCGAAGCAAATTAACTAGATTTTTAAACGATTCAAAACCAATTATTCCTTTTGTTTTAGAATCGCGCGGAGTTCAGACCAGCACACTTGGCGTTCTACGGCCCTTGGGCGTGGACAATCATCACACATGTCTCTATGCCGCTCGCCATTTTTTACAGATTTCACTCGACTATCTGCCTCTTCGAGATATGGAAGAACAGCTTTAAAAATAAACCGATTTACTTGAATGTATAATTGGTCGTTGAAACCAATATAATTGTTTTTGGAAGTAAAAAATGGATACGTTTGAAAATTGTCTTTTAATACACATCGTAATAAAATTGCCATCGAATAACATAAGCTCACGCCTGTATCCCAGAAAGGGAAGGCAGAAGTGCACTAGCGAACTAGAACACCCACATTTCACCGAGCTTAGTTCCGTCCCAGATGTGATACGGGGCGAGCCTATTGCCATATCGGGCACAAATTCCAGACTCCGGGTGGATATGGAATAATCCAATATCACTTTGCCCGACATCTGCCATCGAATATTATAAATATATTGTATTTTTTTTTGCCAAATTTGTCAAGGAATAAGATCCCTCAATATCTAGCAGAATTTCACCGGCCAGAAGTTATTGGATCTACATTAGCTACCCCAAGGTGCAACTCGCCTTGAGGAACCACTATGTGTTATGTAGCATTTATATAGGGTGCTTTACCATAAGTGCTTAAAATTAAATAAATAAAGATTAATATAAAGAGTGAAAGCCTCTATAACAATACATCCATATTTTTAATAAAATTGCTCATAGTGGAGGGAAACCGTCCAGCTCTACGCATAACCGGACAAACGATACACATGAATACTCTTGCATTGAACATAGCTTCAAAACTTGTATAATTGGTAGCGCTCAATCATAAAATTATTAGCCAATTAATTTCAATAAATGCAGTTATTTAGAACATAGCAACATGAATACAATATATTTACCAATTATTTACAACCACGAGGCGTGATGGAACAATTAGCATGTAAAATAACGCCCTTTGTCGCCGACCGGCATCTAGTAATAATGACCGCTAATTGTTCGACTAACTCGGTCCATCAGCTGTATTTTACTTTAAATACGGGATGAGTTTCAAATCACCTACTTCTTTGGAATCATTACTCACTTAAACACATCCCAAGAAAACAACTTCAACACACATTATCTCATACATTTATGATGAATTATTTTAAAGACGTTATTTTAAATATAATTTAGAGGAGTGTATATTGCATAGCCTCATTGCAGACACATGTTTACAGCACGATTGTCCTGGCTCGACCGGTTTAATACCGCTGTCTCACAGAAAACCTATGTAATAAGATTGATGCGTTTCCTTCGGTGAGTGACATTTCCGATGGCGCAAATCCCGCTCGTTCGAATCCCTATTCCCAATCCCTTCCTTAAAGTTTGGAAACGCACCCATGATTATATTGATACCATGAATGTCTATGGACAAGGAGACCAATTACTATCAGGTGACCCATCTGCTCGTTGCCAGTCTGTGCTATTAAAGTATTAAATTATAATATATGGCTGCCTCGGTGGCGTGGTGGTATTTCGGTACGACTACAGCTCTGAGGTCTCGGGTTCGATCCCCGGATCGGGCAAGGTGATATTGGATTTTTCCATATTGATCACAATTGCCGTTGATCACAATGAATCACACCTTTATTTTATGACGTCACGAGGTTACAAGCCGTATATCCGTACGATATTAGTAACGTCAAGATAAAGTTAAAATGATAACAGTAAGACGCCAAGTTTATCATATGTCTCAAATAATAATGAGTTGTGGGCTAAATATGACGCAGTGTTTTTCATCGGTTTAAAATTTGACGCCATTAAAATGGAAGATGTGATACAAGAGGACGTTGTATGGTATGCAAAATTTAATTATGTGTGAAAAACGGTATATGCCATTGTTTTGTATTAAAGAACAATAAGAACAAAATATTATAAAATTACTTTGTTGCAATTCTTACATGGACATTATGACATAAAATTATGTACTTTGTTACGATTTCTCCATTTTGTTAAATTACATTTATTAGAATTGAATTTCAACTCATTTCGTTACTGTAAACTTCAAATAAATTGTTATTGTAAGTTTGGACAATTATCTTTTCTTATAAACATTTATTTAATATATAAAACAATTTTTATTATCATATTATTTCTATGGCAATCTTAAAGTAATTAGATCTTTATAATATGCACTAAAGTTTTTTCCATGGCAATGGGTGTAAAGGTCATTACATGGACCCTATGAGCATGGACATCACCATTATCATCCCATGAGACAAACAAGTACCGCACTAGAACGGAAGATACGACACAGCCGGTTAGTATATTATACATAAGATCACGCCTGTATCCTCGAAGGGGTAGGCAGAGGCGCACTAGCGAACTGGAACACCCACATTTCGCCGAGCATAGTTTCATTCCAGATGTGATAGGGAGCGAGCCTATCGCCATATCGGCAAATTCCAGACTCCGGGTTGATTCTGACAATTCCAATATCACTGTGCCCGACCTGGGGATCGAACCCGAAACCTCAGGACTATAGTCGTACCGCACATGCAATACCACTACGCTACAAGGCAGTCACAGTACGTAGTACTATATCATACTCATATACTCTCAGCAAGACAAAATATAATCAAAATCTGAAACTAGGATGAAGATATAACGAGATACATATTCATTTTAGATTGATTACTTGTAGAAAATACCTACATTTAAAATATTAAAATCTAGAAATAATTAGAGGTACATACAACGTTGTAAACCGATAAATATAAACTAATGAACTTTTAAAATTACTTTCAAAGTAACTCGACATTTTTTTTATATGTTAACTAGTTGAAGTTCGTTAATGGCATATGCCTATTTTATATATTGAAATATTTTAATGTTGAATAAAAGTCTTTAACGTAATAAAAGCGAAGAAATCAAAGCTACATTCATCACAGAACCACGGGTACTTTAGGTATCTCGGTACTCACGGGTACTCTCGGCGTTTTTTCAACACTTCGTTCAAAGAAACACTTCAAAACAATTCAAATAATACATAAATTATATATTATAGATATATAATTTATGTATTATTTGAAAATAATGACATTGTACAAAAAATGCACTTAAGTCTAAGGCAATTTCTACCATATATGTATATTAGACAGAAACGAAACTGTTTATAGGTACATAGAGGTAGAGATAAAAATTAATAATACATAATATTGTACTTAGTACATTTTACTCTTCAGTTGTAATATTCTTTTTCTCCTAACAATGTCCTAAGTCTAGCATTGGACGTCCTATGACTGACGACGCCGATGATAATTATCGCGAATGGTCCATAACATGGTCTCAAGTCTAGATTCTGTAGAATCTGATAATACAATAATATAGCTGTGTCCTAAAAACCGCATCAGATATAAATAAACAAAAGCGAGGTCACTAACTCACAGTTATCTAGAGTTTGGTTCAAGAGAATTCAAACCCAATACCGAGCCTCTTAGTTCGAATTTACTTTCTTACTTCTTCTTTCTCAATACTTTATTGTTTAAACTATACCTTGTACTCAATGTAAAATAGTTAATGTTTTATGTACAACTGCCTCGGTGGCATGGTTGTATTTCGGTACGACTACCTCCTGAGGTCTCGGGTTCGATCCCTGGGTCGGGCAAAGTGGTATTGGATTTTTCCATATCAGCCCGGAGTCTGGAATTTGTGCCCGATATGGCGATAGGCTGGCCCCCTATCACATCTGGGACGGAACTAAGCTCGGCGTAATATGGGTGTACTAGTTGGCTAGTGCACCTCTGCCTACCTCTTCGGGGATACAGGGGTGAGCGTATGTTATGCTATATTTTATGTACAATCATAACGTTTCTTTAGGAATAATTGTAGGATTTGTACGTTACTAAACAATATTTTCTAAGATGACATAAAAAATTCTGAATAATACTTCAGATTATAAATATAGGTACTAAATAAGTGGTGTAATGTCGTCCCACTGATGGGCATGGTCCCTATTAATAATGTTTCTAATGATTTAAATGAAAAATAAAGAATAATGTAAATTTTCTGTACCTTCACCAAATTACGAAGATGTTGTTTATAATGGTAAACGTAAACCTATTTCTAAGTAGTATAAACAACTGCAAAACAACAAAAAAAATTAAATACCTAATATTCCAAATTATTTCCAAATATGCTTCAAAATGTTCGTCGTAATCATTAGCTACAAAGTCCACCGTTGGACATAAGCCTACCTCAAAGATTTCCAGTATGAGCGCATCCAGGAACTTCTTGCGAACTTTACCAAAATATTCACTTTAATTTATTATAACAGATACAAATAATTGAACTATAATCAATTTTTATTTAAATAATTTTACAAATTATAAGAAGCTGATTCAATCGTTTCTTGGAAAAAAATATGTTCGAAGTATCGCAGCTTCGCAGTTGATCTAATCCACGATTCTAATTAACCGAGCCATACTTCGTGCAAGCGAATAAGAAGAGAGTTTAAGATAGAAGTGAAGGGGCCGCAAAACGTGTGGCTCGTTAGGACGAGCGTCTGAATGTGACACCGCCGCCGCTAATTACCCAGGAGGACAGCTCACCTCTCGGCTGATGCATATAAACTGCACAAATAAATATTTGCTTTTAATGAAGTTTACAAAACCTTTGATCATGAATCATGATTAGTATGAGCAGACTAACAGTTTTGTAATCTATAGTATACTATAATTATATGTATTAATGACTAACGTAAATACATTAATAGTCTAATTACGAAAAATACACGAAATTGATTATGGTTATTGTTTAAAAACTGAGCAGGTACACATATTTTGTCCATGGATTTTTTTTTATGGGGCTCGGAAGGCAGACGATCTAACCAAACCCAAATGTAAAAGGCATTCCCAAATTATTTCTTCCTAAATCTCACTCTTTGCAGGAAACACTCATTAAACTCCCATTTCACGTCAATTTTTCTATGAGGTAATAACTCAGACGAAAAGGTCCAATAAATAAAATATCAACACCGCTACAGGCTCTACTAATTAGTAAAATATAATTAGTGGCTAAACGATTTCCTATTCGTCATAACTAAAATGTGCATAAGATTGATAATAGTGGGCAGTATTTTAGTACCGTTAAATGGTAGTCTATTACAGAAATTCTTTGTCTGTCCACCCTACCTTTAAAACACATACCTAGGTTGTTGTAATGAATGTATTTTTTGCAATAATAATTTCATATAACACATTCATGACATCAGAAAGGAGTACACAATGAATATAGGTTCGTCATATACTTGCGTCATAAGGAATTAATAGTCTACTCACGACAAAATCGAGTGTAACGGAAACTTTTGTCTTCACAGTTCAATATAGATAAGCTACTTTTAACATTTATAATAAAATTCGGTTTTAAATACATATAATACAATTTAAAATGTGTTAATAAAATTTTTACTTCGTAGTAATTACTTATAGTCGCGTATAAATAATTTTATGAAAAACGAAATAAAGTATAATTTACTGGTTACTTCTTTGAAAGAGATTACTTATTTTTCACCCCATGAAACGGGTAACATACATACATTAGTAGCTAATTACTTGCGCACACATGTGCATGACATTTCAGCATAAACAGCCTCCGCAGGCAGTCCGATATTCGCGTTACAACTATCAACAGCTGAAACGTTTGCTTTGTTGTGCACATGTGAAATTAACGCTCCTCGTATTTCATATTAAAAACTGCATTAACGTGATCCGATAATGAAAAATAAAGAAAATTTAAATTTAAGTAAAGATTGGCGTGAGAGGTCTGAACCGCTGCTCGTCGTGCCTGAAGATGAAAGGTGAGTCGATCGACGGCCGATGGCGGTTCATTAAAACACACTATTAGTCGATAAGCGCTCGCTTAAACAAAGAACCAGTCTGTAACATTATATCGACACCTATTTCAGTTTAAATAATAATCGTTCCTTTCGCTTGTTTCCTATTTGTTTAAATAAGTGTATGAATTTTAAAATAAACCTGTATTGAAATGAAAGGCATACATTGAGAACGGAAGGAGGTATTCGGCCTACGGAAATCATTCACTGCGGCCTGAGCAGGAAAATTTCTGACAACCGTAAATGTATTTCAGCTCGATGCGCGTCTATGTAATTTGTATGAAATATTAACCAAACGTCATCAGTGCGCAGCGAACTCGAATACATTTACATTAGTTTTTCGTGCTCGGGCTACTGTTGGAAAAACTGTTATGCCCAACAAGCTGCCACTTCCTAGCGGTTTTTGTGGCCCAGTCGAGTAGCCGATCCCATTTACAAATTAGGCATGATGACTCGATATTTTTTTAAACCGCTAAGATTTTATAACGTGGCTCTACCACTTACAAATATTTGTTCAATAATAAACTAAACATAATACACGATGACAAGTAAAATAACAAAATATGGGTGTTCTGGTTCACTAGTTCACCTCTGCCCATTCATGTGGAGGTACAAGCGTGAACCTATGTATGTATGAAATTAAAATAAAATTGTACTTTTAAATACCACATTTTTTTTCATTTAAATATCGAAAATTGAAGAAAACACTTTATTCCAGAGAGCATCCTCCTCACTCGCTTCCCCGTCTTAGCTTGGTACCTCCAATCAGCAGTGGTTCCAGCACAGAACACATTCCTCCACCATCATCCACCAGGAAACCACTATCACATGGCGAGTAAGTTCATATAAATTAGTGCCTAAAAATTAGATTCCATTTAAAAGGCGAAGATTTAACAGTTTAGGCCCGATTGCTTGTATTTATGCTCATTACTCTTCATGTTATTATAATAAAGTACTAGCATTCCCTCGCGGTAAAAGTATGTATATACATAGGTACTCGCGTAATATCGGTGCAATCATTTGAAAACGTTGGTTGGCGAAGCTAAATCCTTGCATAGCGACAACGTAAGCAGGCAATTATCATTAGCATTACTATGATGAATGACTGTTGAGAGTGTTCCAATTTTCTGTCTTTTTTATTCCCATTTTTAGATTTTTTTAATATAACACGAACTCAGTGGCCCGTGCAGGAAAATTTCTAACTATCGTAAATATATTCGAGCTCGTTGCGCATGCATGAAATATTAAGGAAATGATATCAGTGCACAGCCAGCTCGAACACATTTACGATTGTCAGAAATTTTCCTGCTCGGGCCGCTGAATATACTACTTATATCCAAAAGCTATTAACTCACAATAATTATAGAGATCAACTATTTAATGTTTAGCTTACAATGTATTTTAGGTATATGGAATAACTATTCCATCTGGGGAAAATGCTAATCTACATACTGATATAAATTTAAATCCTGCAAACATTTCAAAACAAGTTAATTAAATAATTTTACACAGACTCACTATTACTATGAACTATTATTGTCATAACATTTCAAATTATTAAGTTAATTAATTCAATGTATTATGTTGTTTCAGTGAATCAATGACGGTGGTTTTGTCAGCGTTTTATGCAAAGTTATTAATCGTTTTAGGAATAGCATTGCCAGTGACAAGCACCATACAAAATGAGTTATATACTAACATTACCTCTGATGTAAGTACATCCTATTTTTTATTACAAGGATTATAGATATACAAACAAGGAGATTTCCAGTATTCATGAACACCCACGATACCATAACGCTTATTTTTAAAAAAAGAAACACCTTGATCTATGCCATCGTATTGAAGCTTTCTGTTTGTGCCTCTTAAAATCTCATTCTCTTTAATATAGAGTATTTTATATAATGTATACATAAACCATTAACACGCATAATTCTAGAGACCGAGACGAAATTTCCCTTAAGAAGTTTCTATATTTATTTTTCTGAAAATCTGTAGGTACTGTTCGTCGTCGGCATCGTGATTCGCGATCATACATAAGCTCACGCCTGTATCCCCGAAGGGGTAGGCAGAGGCGCACTAGCGAACTAGAACACCCACATTTCGCCGAGCTTAGTTCCGTCCCAGATGTGATAGGGGGCGAGCCTATCGCCATATCGGGCACAAATTCCAGACTCCGGGCTGATATGGAAAAATCCAATATCACTTTGCACGACCCGGGGATCGAACCCGAGACCTCAGAACCGTAGTCGTACCGAAATACCACCACGCCACCGAGGCAGTGATTCGCGATCATTTTGCCATAATATACGAATTAAAAAAATATTGTAGAGTGGCTCTACTTTCTAGGTACCTACGTACTGTCAAGAAGTAATGTTATATAATATCCAATTTAATTTAATTTATATTGTTACAGGTATTTACCATGTATTTATATATCGTTAGTATGGCATTTTTGGCATACACGTTTTATCACCTTCGGATGGCTAAGAGACATAAAGACGGTGAGGATGAATTACGCAATTTATAGAATCTGCAGTTTCATATCCGAAAGATATTCGACTTGAAAATCTTATAAAATATCTTTGTAATAAACGAAATAAAATCAAAACTCTTTAGGGCTTCTTTTTCATGGCGACATCCATATTTACTGTATCCTGTTTATTGGTGTGCTTGTCTCGTTCTTAGACCATTATAGTCTGAGGCCTCAATACTAGCATATCGTTCACACAAACAATTTTGACGGACCCTAATAGATACACGTCTAAAAACTAGTAGGTAAGTGTCGAGACATATACTCTACTAAACGAGATCTCGTAAGAAAATAAAGTGTGGACACGGGACCTTAATAACATGCTCCGTTATGTCAAAGTCATTGATTAAATATCAAGAGTTATATAATATGTCTTCTCTTACACAGATAACTTTAAACGCACGCGATACGGAAGTTTCTACCTGCACATGGGTGTGGCTGGATTCGGCGTTGGCTCCATCATCTACTCCTGCCTTCAATTTGGGGGATACTTCGACCTCTCTGGCGATTGCCAACTAAGCATAGTTGCCATCAAGCCTGCACTTCGTATTTTATATTTAGTGGCGCAAACAGTTTTTATATTTTCATACACTGACGTAAGTTGTTTTTATTTGTGAGTATATGTGACATACATTCTTCAACTGTAGTCTGTAATCAATACATCACGTTCTTACTTCGGATTTTTTCGTATACAAATATAATGTTTAATTTTCTCATAAACTGTAGACATCGTCATATCCTGGCCTTTAGTTTGTTTTATATTTTTCTAAATAAACCTACTCAGTACATACAGTTCTCCTGAGTAGCTTGCGACATGGCTTGATGGTTAGTTGCGGCGGGTAAGGAAGTCCTTTTGTCCCTGTGCGTGCATCGATCATCCGCCTCTATCCCAGATTCCTCAGATCGCCTTGATTGATGATTTGCCCCTTCCATCTTCGGAATGTGAAGAATACTAGTTGTTTATCGGTGATTACTGGTTTCGTAGACCACTGTGCTTACCATCAGGTGTAGTGTAGTCACTTTGCCGTGCTCGGATATAAAAAGCACATAGATACAATGCGCATATATTATAAAGTAATCTACGTTTAACACATCTTTAACATTAACATTAATCACTATATGATTAATGCAACTGCAACATTTTCAATTTACAGGTACTAGATCCAATGCGAGGCGTAGTGCTCGACAGATTTGGTTTGATGCATTTAATAGCCACTAACGTGTGTGAATGGCTGAACGTGGTAGTTCAGGAGACAAGAGACGACATTATAGTAGTAGCGTACGATAAACCAGCACTGTTACGTTATGCCAATATCAGTGGACGTTCCAAGATCGACATAAACGATCAGATAGATAACATAACTATTGAAGAAGTGCAAACTGTTCCCGGGCAAAATATCATTGCCAAAATCGGAACGAACATGACATTAAATTACTTAAATACAACGACAGATAATGATATTTGGATTTGCAACGTGTCAGATATGATAACGCCTCTGATTAGGAGCGTCAACCCTTATCTAAGGCCCTGTGGAGTGGAATACAGCCTCCTGTGTTCTGTCATCATTGCCGTCATATGGAATGATCTGTGCACGGTACCCGGATCGGTAAGATCATTTAATCACTGGTACTGATTTCTAATGTTTTTATCAAAACGGTAAACAACAAAAAATCTAATCAGAACACTGACATATAACGAGTTAGTTTTGCACGCTTTTATTTTTTTCTTCCATTTACCCTTATTGTTACACTACACACTTTTATATTATGCATTTTGCAGAAAATATTAAGAAGGTTTTTACGGCCGGTTATCTGTCTGAAATCAATCCCCTTCAGGGGATTCAGTTGCACGGATACGTCATGATAGATATAAGTTAGTCAAAAATAATAAAAAATTCCAGGTAATAAAAAACATTAAGTACCATACATAGTTAATAAGATATCTACAGCATACCCCACTCCAATATTTAAAATATGAATAACTGCCTCATTTTTCAACCAATTTCGATGCAGTTTTTACAGAAGGATTTCTTTTTGTTTTATTTGCTATTACATATAAATATGTGTATCAAATCAAACATAGTCAAGTACCCAATTATAGAAAAAAATATGGCAGCCTCCGTGGCGCAGCGGGCGAATAGCCGGCTGTGAAACGCGAGGTCGCGGGTTCGATTCCCGCACCGAGACAAATGTCTGTGAGGCCGACATATATTTGTTTCGGGTCTGGGTATTGTAAGACCGAAAGTCTCTCGTAGTTTCTGACACCCACGATACAGGTTACACCTAGTGTGGGGTCAGGACTATGTGTGTGACTGTTGGGTGTATTTATTTATTTATTATTAATTACACCATCCGTCAGTCATTGTCACAACTAATGAATCACGAATTAATGAATTTAACATTTTGGTAGATCTGGAAACAGACGAAACGATCTTAAACGATTGCTTCTTACAATAATTTTACCGCCGGATGGTGCGATTGCGCATTAAAATATCATACCAAAATTCGTACCGTATGATAAATACGATAACAAATATTCACGTACAAGTAAATGACTCGTATAATATTTGCATATTGTTAGTGTGTGTTATTTTTAAGTAATTTTAAGAGATGCAACATGAAACAATAGTTCTGACATTTCAACAGAAACCATTAAAACAAACATCACCTGTAAAGGAACAGAGGCAATGCTGTGCCCGTGTTAAGGGCAACAATCACTTCTCTGTAGACTGTGGGAGCGCACATAAGGGCTTATTCATGGGCATCGCAGTACTGGCAGGCACAATAGTCAGTCTCATGCTCTTTAATGGGCTTTTTCAAAAAGAAAAACATGTAGAGCTGGCTCTCTTGCAGGTAATTTTATAAACACGACATTGTGGTAAACTTACTATTTTCAGTCTAAAAAAGATGTATGTACATTTTTAACGACTAATTGCCTAGGTGGCGTAATTGATTTGCGTGCGCGGTAAGGCTACCGCTATGAAGTCTCGGTTTTGATTCCCGGATCGGGAAACGTGATATTGTGTTTTTCTACTCAGTATCAGACGGAGTCTGAAAATACTCGTTATGGCGATCGGATAGCCCCCTATCATATCTGGGACGGAAATTAGCTCGGCGCAATGTGGGTGTTCTAATTCCAGTTCGCCTTTGGGGTAGGCCCTTCGGGAATACAGGCACGTATGTATATACGGGTATGTATGTAACAACTAATTCACAACTATTTCAAAGAAATTGTGTATTCTTTTCAGATAAACATATGGGAAACTATTTTGTTCATATTAATGACAATAGGTTCAGCGGCGTGTATTCAAAGAATGAGAACGTTGCCATTAAGAAGGGCCGTTTCAACTCTACAATTGGAACATGCATTGCTCTTGGTGACACAGTGTGGAGTTTATTTATACTATTTGTTTCAAATTATCGGCACAGGATTCCTTATACAACGATATCCTGAAGGAACTAGAGCAACCAGGTATTAAGTTTTAGTTATTATAACACCATTGATTAATTTGCTACCATCAATTTTAACACAAAATCATGAAACAGTGATTATAATGCGTTGGTGACATTAATTATTGGATTATCAGTATAGTAATTTACCAACATAACACAAATAAGCTGATGTAGTCATCAGATTGTGTTCCACATTTATTTTAAAAAACCTTTGTTGTAATTGATATCTTGGCCATACATTTGATACCATTTGACATTATTGTAATTCATATCTATTGGAGCCCTACATAATGCTATTGTAAAGGCTATTTTAAAACTGACTGCAACAAAATATCATTTTAAAAGTTTTATTTTAGGATAATATCGCCTTTATGCGCGGTAATACAAAGTTCTTGCCAAACACTATTGGTACTAGATGCTTGGACACGGAGATGTACGGGCAGTGGCCGCCAGCGTCCCGGACGACAATTAATCACATTTCTGCTCGTTGGAAATTTTGCTTTATGGCTTCTTAATCGAGTCAAAAACGCAAGAGCGGAGTTTCATCCACTACAGGTACAGTTTCCATAACAACATATAACTTATACACCCACTGTGCCTCGTCTATGTATTACTCGTAGGTAAAATTATGGCAGAGCAAAGACATTCAACAGTAATACAGAATGCCTCAGCTATTGATATTACTCTAGGTAACGGCACAAAACAACATTTTAAATGAGTATGAAATTACCATTTTCTAATAATATGAAAGTTGGTGTATTATAGTAGTGAAGTCGAAAGTACTTATTAATTTTGACCCGACTGTCTCGGAAGGAGAGTAATGAATGCCCGTCGAAATCAATAAAATTACTTAATGGGCATTGCCCATTGTCATTTTATGGAATTTAACTATAACTATTGAATTTAATATGAAACGTCTGAATCACGAGCCTAAAAACTAATTTAACTATATTAATAATAACATTACATTAGTTAGCTTTACTTTATAATCTATAAGTTTTTCTCAAATCACATTTTCAGATGGAGTTCTACGGAGTTTGGGCTTGGACTCTTATAACCCATGTTTCGGCGCCACTACTAGTATGTTATAGATTTCAAGCTACCGTTTGTCTTTACGAAATTTGGAAGAATTCATATAAAAGAAGAAAGGACGCCAATGACAGTTCTGACCAAAATGATATTGAATTAAAAAACCACGTCGCGTAATTATTACCAGCTTTGTGTTTCCACAGTTCCTCACTCATAATTATAATACTTATAATACCTCCTCTATTTTCCTTTACACATTCTTTTTACAACAAGTTGAGAATACTTGCGAAACGACTTGATTAAATTGAAAATGGTATCTTTGCCCTCCTATTTACATCTCACTTGAAAACAATACGACACCTCTCGGGAGTCGAGACTAATTTCAATCTGGCCAAATTATTTCTCGCGTAGGTATTTAAAAAACGTATTTAAATTTTAGAAAATTGTGATCTTCACATGGATATTAATGTAATTCTGTCGTCTGAGTATGTGCAATATATTATTATTATGTTCCTAAGTACCTACTGAAAAGGAAGAAATAAAGTACAGAGAAATTTGTCAGTAGGCACCGTTTAAATTCTTTGGTAGGCACTATGAAAAGTGTTATGTATCTACATGTTCTTACTGAAGCAGTTAAAAGTGGGGGTACAGGTAACGAACGATTCTATAAGATCGATCCACTATCGCTACTATTAGTATATCATCTACCTATTCCTGACGCCTCGTCTTCACTGCACATTGCCTAATTCCATTTATTTTGCATTATAACGCAATCTATTCAAATCTAAAGATTCATTTTCCGCTCTGGGTGTTAATTTTATGAAACCTAGCAAAGTGAAATAAATAATTCAAAATGTTTGATCTATTGATGCCAACGACGACACACCCTAATGGACGCCGCATTAAAGCTGATCAACTCTGACAACACATCTGGCTATAAGAGCTGATATAGCGGACCGCTCAATCAGATAACTAGGCGTGGCGGTAGCGATATACCATAAAACGCTGTTCCCTGCGAAAATAAAAAATGAATTGGCAGCATGGTCTAAAACCCTAGGCGGTTCCCTATCACCAAAAAGTAACAAGTATGTTTGTTAACTTTGTTTTCCCATTTTAGGGAAAAGAATCTTGGAAAACTTTAGGGGAAGCAATAAACATGGGGAAATTGCTGAAGAAAACAGTACCTACTGTAAGAATATATAATGGATTTTTAGCATAGCCATAACTTATGGCATGATGATCTTATGGCCCATAAGATCATCAATTTATTTACGATATTTTCGTCAAAACAATAAGTACTTAGGCTGAAATGTATAGAGCAAAGGTTCACTAAATTAACTCAATATACTGGCGGATACACACCGACCGAACTAAGGCGAAAGAATCTATGCCTGTTTCATTCACACAACAGCGAAAGTTTGTTTGTGTGAACATAACAGATATAGATTCTTTGGCCTTCGTTCGGCCGGTGTGTACGCGCCGTAAGATAGAAATCTATATTTTATAAATGAGCCGTGTTTCGATAAACACCTAATCAGGACGTACCTTATACCGCATACACACCAACCGAACGAACGATCGCGAACCTACGCCCGTTGCGGTCATACAAACAAACTTTTGTGTTTCGCAAACGGTCGTTCGATTGGTGTGTACACGCCATTACTCTATTTAAAAAAATATAGCAGAAATGGGTAAAGTTGCCGGAATAGTAGGTATCATTTTATTGTTTTTTCTGATGTGGGGAAATTCCGAACTCAACCTGAACACCCTAAAATAACCTCAATCGTTTTGTCAAATAAAATTGTATAAACAACCCCGTTTCCTCTTTTTGTAATTAAAAAATAAGGTATTTTGATAAAAATGGCTTCTGTAATGGATGTTGATGAAGAGGAAGTTGAAATGGCCTCGTCTAGTAGTGGCAAGGGTGACAAAAAGAGATTTGAAGTGAAAAAGGTAAGGAGACATGATTGTGCCTATTCATCGCGTCAATTAATAAGATGTCTTTGTTCTCAGAACTTCACTATTTAATAACAAAATTGAATTTCAGTGGAATGCTGTTGCGTTATGGGCTTGGGGTACGTTTTACCATATATAAGACAAGAATTTAATGCTACTATGTGAGCTATATTGTAAAGTGCGTCTTCTATTGATATTGCAGACATAGTCGTCGACAACTGTGCTATCTGTCGTAACCATATCATGGATCTATGCATAGAATGTCAGGCCAATCAGGCATCAGCTACAAGTGAGGAGTGCACTGTGGCCTGGGGTGTTTGTAATGTGAGTGCCCAGAATTTCTTTTGTTAAATTAATAATGTTATAGTGTGTATCCAACCAT
This sequence comes from Clanis bilineata, assembly GCA_036417725.1. Taxonomy (NCBI): domain Eukaryota; kingdom Metazoa; phylum Arthropoda; class Insecta; order Lepidoptera; family Sphingidae; genus Clanis; species Clanis bilineata. The sequence continues at coordinate 7,313,494 of CM071149.1, read as the reverse complement.
TAATTACTTCAAATCAATTGTTACGGTCTTCTTCTTCTCTACTACCGTTTCATGGGAATCAGAAATGATTTGGGCTTGTTTACTAGTGATCACTACCAACCGTAGATACCCCAATAATCACAAGTTTAAAACTTAACTGACCGACTTCCAATTTACCAATAGTGATCAAATTTTTATGGGACCACCCTTGAAATAAGCTGTATTGAACACAAAAATAATTTTGAAAATCAGTCCACATTTGGCGGAGATATTGAGTAACATACCTACATAAAAAAAATAGACTAATTGAGGACCTCCTCCCTTTGTGGAAGTCGGTTGATAACAGAATCATGGGTATATCGCCAACCTTAAACAAAGGGAATAGGGTTTTAGTTATGAATAGGATGAAAGTGATTTGCCAGAAATTGTCATTTGAAATAATATTCATTATTTTCAGCATGCATTCCATTTCCACTGTATATCACGCTGGCTCAAAACTCGACAAGTTTGTCCCTTGGACAATAGAGAGTGGGAATTCCAAAAGTAAGTAGTTCAATAGTGAAATATACACTTTTATGAATACATCCGTCTAAGTGATAGCTTTATCAAGTAGGAGGCAGACCTTAGTATTAAGCCGGGATAATGACAAGCATAATGAAATAATAAATACACCCAACTAACACATGCATAGTTCTGACCACACACTAAAAACCCATATCATGTGTGTCAAAAACTGCAAGAGCTATACAATCCCCCAACACCCAAACCTAAAAATGTTGTCTCAGTGTGGGAATTAAACCTGCAACCTTTCATTCCACAGTTCTAATGCAACATGTAGTCTGTCAAAATCACAGATTGTACATTCTTTCTACCTACCTACCTTTATCCCACCTTAATGTAGGGGCACAACACACTTTCAAGCATGTTGCAGAAAGGATTTGACCAGAGGCGACCATGTAATTTTAAATAGATAACAATATTTTTTTAAGAGTTTTTAGTTCAACTTTCAAACAAAGGAATGAACCAAATAATGATGTCATTAATTTAGTCTTCATTTTGTTAAAATATAATTGATTTTATTCAAAAACGAAACATAATTATCTCATGTGTAAATATTTTTTGCATTTTCAGGTATGGACATTAGATGAAACAAGCTGTATTGAAGATTTGTTTTACTTCAAAAATAACAGTTATAATATTATTGTCATTGTCTTTCATCCTTAATAATAAAAAATACTTATAAAACTTTTTTTAACACTATTCATTTTTTATAACGTAATGTAAAAGATACAGTATGTCGCTAGTTTATATTAGAAAGTCTTAATCCATTGGAGGATATTAATTTTTAAATAAATTGTATCTATGGAATTGAAACCTACTAACTTAGTCAAGTCAAAAACGTTCAGAATATTATTTGAACCAAAAATAAGATTGATTAATTTCAAAGACTTCTATGTATTACTTAATTTATTTAATTGCGAAACTGCTTGTGAGAATTATATTATACAACAATATTTGTTATGTAAATTTTTCTCAAATAAATTATTTATGATTAGGCTAGTGATGCTTTATTTTTATTGGCTTACGACGGCAAACGAGTAAATGGTTGCCCATGAACATCGACAATATCGGAAGCACAGCCAAGCTACAGCCTGCAAAGGAAAAAGGACGAAGTGTGAAATCTTAGATTCATACCTACTGAATATACGATACAAACTCGCTTCACGTTGGTTTTCTGTGGAATAGTAATAATAATCAAGCCACGTCTTAGCCGCAATCACCTAAAGGATGACTTGATGCATATAACTCATTGATTTTTTAATTTACCGATGTAATAGTGTAATAAGCAGTACAAATAAAGAAATAAGTGAAAACTACCTCGACAAAACATATGAAAGACATACTGTACTGGGACTATAATAGATTCTATAATACTTTAAAAATACATATTATATCTACTTCCACCAGCCCTTTCCACTTGGGGGTGTTAATTTTGTGTGCGTAAATGTAATTTATAATCAAGAATATTTGTATTGTCAGCGTAACACACTTTTTCAAGCATGCTGAATAAAGGAGTCTACTTGGGATCGAACCCAGGAAGGCAGGACCCCTCGGGTCCACAACCCGTATGCTCTGCCCACTAAGCCAAAAGAGCGACAAATACATAATTATATAATTTAGAAAAAGCAAATATGTAATCGCTGCCCTTTTTATTACACGCTTTATCCTAGCTTCATCTACGAGTACGAGCTGTATGTATCTACGAGTAGTAGTAATGGAATCCTAAAATATGATTTTCACCATGTTCCAGACGTCGGATGAATTTGAAAACGACGTCCTTGATACCCATGACAATACAATAATTTTATCCTAGCAGGAGATCAAATCTGATCAGGGATCACGAATTCACATTCATCAGGATAACAAAAAAATGAAATACGATTCACTGAAAATTATGTCTGGTAAGACTATGTACTGAGTATTAGGTACCTACGAATAACGCTTTTGCAGACAAAAAATTTAAAAACAAATAATAGTTTTGGAAAAACATGTTTTTAAAACACACCGAACGAAAAAAATTAAAATAACATAAACATAACATAAGCTCACGCCTGTATCCCCGAAGGGGTAGGCAGAGGCGCACTAGCGAACTAGTACACCCACGTTTCGCCGAGCTTAGTTCCGTCCCAGATCTGACAGGGGGCGGGCTTATCGCCATATCGGGCACAAATTCCAGACTCCGGGCTGATATGGAAAAATCCAATACTACTTTGCCCAACCCGGGGATCGAACCCGAGACCTCAGGATGGTAGTCGTACCGAAATACAACTACGCTACCGAGGCAGTCTAAAAATTAAAATACTTTTCAGAATAAGAGTTTGGTGGTAAACGTGAGGTCCTTTAACAACATTATTAAAATTATGTAGGTACTTTTATGAATAGGCAGCTATTTGACACCCCAGTCCCCACGCTTTTACAATTATTTATACATTGAAAAAAAAACTATTTTTACGGATTCTATCACGATTAGGTGAAATAATATTAATTAAAACCTAATCGTGATAGAATCCGTAAAAATAGTTTTATTTCAATGTATAATATTCGCGTAAACTTAAGAAATCAGTAGTTAAGAAATCAATTATTTACATCTTTCTAGAACAAACTATAATGAAAAGTTATTTAGTTTTTTTCGTTCGGTGTGTTAAAAGTTACCATATCGCCTACGAGAAGGTAGGCAAAATTATAGGTAATAGATAAGTACCTACGTAAAAGTAAATCGACGAAATAAAATAAACGCATCACGGGAGTGTTTTAGGACTTTATTGCGAAAGTGCAAAAGCGTCTGCATCGGTGGCGTAGTTGTATTTCGGTATGACTACCGTCCTGAGGTCTCGGTTCGATCCCGGGTCGGGCAAAGTGATATTGGATTTTTCCATATCAGCCCAGAGTCTGGAATTTGTGCCCGATATGGCGATAGGCTCGCCCCCTATCACATCTGGGACGGAACTAAGCTCGGCGAAATGTGGGTGTTCTAGTTCGCTAGTGCACCTCTGAGCTTATGTCTATGCCAAAAGCGTCTTGGTAAGGTACCTTTTAGCAAGGCTCTACCTCACCGCGTAACCAGCCACATAAGTACCCAAAAGCCCTATGCCTCGGAGAGACTGAAGTCACCGACTGTTATGTCGGTTTATAGTGTAAACTACCTACGACCCAGCGAATCGCCGGGAGAAAGGGAAAATATCTAAGCGACCGCTAGGCCGGGTCCTTAAACACAAATATCTACATAATTATATAATATTTAATATACACCCCACACCAACAATACCTACAAACAACTGCAACAAAAAACTGCGGTGGACCTCTTCGGCGCATTAGGGGAGGCAGCTCCGGATTTCTCTAGGGGAGAAGCACCCAGGCTTCTGACGGTATCGCCTCTGTGCGGTGCCGCCTTGCGACCGGTCGAAGTTCGTATGGAAGCTCATAAGCCACCGTCACTAAAGGACGTTCTCGGTGTCACCGATAGCACGAGCCCGACCACACGTGCTGTCATCCATCCCGAGATCACACGCAGGTACATATATTTAGCCTCTACGACAACCCCTCGTGATGGCCAGTGACGTGCATCCTATATTGATAAAAAGACATTTTCTACTCCCTAACAATAATGAACTTGCTAATGTAATAAAGGATAAAAATACAAACAAAAACAAATTTTAAATTGTCACATTCGGTTTATATAGTAAATCGATGTTATTATAGTGACTATGGTGGTTATGGCGATGTAAGAACCGAATAAAAAACAATATTTTTAACTATTTTTGCGATAAGCACCTCGCAAAAATGGGGGACTGTACTCCAAGCCATCCGATCATGGCCGAAACCACGGCCAGCAGCGAGAAATCTCCTGCGACGACTGCGCTCTTTATCCCAGTGGCCCAACCCTTACTAGAACACAGGATGCACTGCAGACGGCAATCTATCGCTATTTTGGATCAACGTCATATTACAATCCGAGCTCCAGTTGTAAGTCTCGGGAAATGTCGAGGCTTTTTATAGGGACTGGTACGGTGGCCTCTTAGTTTCGGACAGTCACCCCAACTTTTTGCGAACGTTAAATTCTGGCTTTTTATATAGCCGCAGAATTATTGTTGAAGAACAGCCCATGTCAATTGACGCCGAGGTTCCATAAGGCTGTATGCTTCCGATGACCTTATTAAAAACCTCGGTCTCCAATTTTCGTGTTTTCTCTCACAAATCGGGATATATGGATATAAGATATATGGATATAAGCGACATATAGCTGCGATCTGAACCCGAAGAACCACTTCGAGGGCGTTATAACGGCTACATCATGGACAAAATCTTGATTAAGTTTTATTCGCAATAAAACTTCGTATGATTCATGAGGCAATTTATTGTGGTAATTATTCAATTAGAATAATATTTAATAATGGCTTACTGGTCAACAATATGCAACATTGTTTTGTCTATGTTACAGCTTATTATTTTACATTATAATTCCCAATATAAATATCACAAAAGCTAGTAATTTTACTAGCATAATAATTTACAGTTTTATAATCAATGCAGCCACAGCATTGTGATAAATGTATTTTCGTAACTTTAAAATAAATATAACAAATGACCAATACAGTAAATTAAGTATGTACAAGGTAAAATTTTGTAAAAAAAAATTCACCAGTCCGGAAATATTCCTGATACATCATTATAATCTTAAACATAATTATATGGAGAACTAAATCCATAAAAACTACAATTTTAACTAGCTGAAGGTGTTAATCTACACCCAGCAAAAATATGTTAATTTGCCCCTCCTCTAGCGTATCAAATAATGTTCGCGTAGCCACAATGTAAGAGATCATACATAAGTTCATCAGTGTGAGCATAATAATTATACTCATTATCGTAATTATTATAAGAAATGGTGCCATACTCAAGATACATGTTTACTTCATTCCATAGATTCTCCTATTTTTAAGTTTGAGTTCTTAGAGTTGGAATTAAAAGTGTGTGACATGAATCATACGTTTTTAAATACTATCGCAGTATGTAGCTTCAGTAACTTTCTCCAGTGGGCTAATATAATATACGCCTTAATATCCAACTTCATAATTCACGCGGCAGTGTGATTTGACGAGGTTCTCCTGCCTCTTAAAATTCAAAACTACTTATATATGAGCTTGTCTATATTATCCCTAACAATTACGAATATTTTAGAGTGATAATAGATGGCAGCGCACGGTAAGTCCGATAAATTCTGCTTGGCTCTATTAACTATATCGGCCGCCTCAGACCAATCGATCAAGTGTTACTAAGTACATACATTTCGTTAGGTGCGACACTTATTATGTAAAACGCCACGCCGTCTGTTGTCACTCTTAACCTAAGTTAGGGAAATCCCTTTTCTCTACAATCCACATTCCATACGTAACATAGATCATGATTACAATAGGACAGTCATGGTCAAATTATACAAACAATAAAATTATAGGCATCTACAAAAAATAAATTAAAACACTTCCATCAGCGGCCCAAGCAGGAATATTTTTGACAATCGAATTTGTATTAAACTCACACGCACTGATGACGTTTGGATAAAATTTCATACAAAATGTCATAGACGCGCATGGAGCACGATACGAATTCCATTGTCAAAAATATTCCTACTCGTCTACAGGTTGGACTGATGTAAACACGTTAGTCTGTGATGACGTTAATTTAAAAAAATCATATTAGCTCCTGTCAAATATGTTATTCAGGTAAATAAACAATGAAATCGAACACAATACTTTTGTACATACATTATCCTAATTCTACGCATATTGATACAATGTGATTTTTTTTTACAATAACAGCATTTTATAGCCAAATTCTTCTAAAACGGAGGAAAAATAGGACATAAAACTTGTGCTAATAAAATAATAAGTAACAAATGGTTCGACATTTCATTTTAATAAATATTGGAATCATCAAATAAAATCTGATGCCTATCACACAATACTCAAAATTCAGAACTTCACATCACAAAATAAATACTAGATAGATTAATTCTAGTCAGTGTCAATTTAACTAATAATTGGATAATAACGGTGGAAATATAACCATAAGGTAGTTGCGGCTGTCAGTCTGCTGAAATAGCTGTGGGTAAATCTATAGTACGACTCTCATTGCCAAATATTAATCTTAAGCGTTTCATTGGAGGCAGGGGATGGACGGTGTTATGTTTGCGATGACGTTCTTTAGACCGACGCCGTTTCTTTAGTCGCCGAGCTGTTTCTGGGTCAACACCCTCTAATCGTAATACTTCATATTCAGGTGCTTCGGCAGTACCTCCACAATCCATTACCTCTTCTACAACTGGGCTTCTCTTAACACGTAAAGTCAGTTTTAAACCTCTGCGTGGAGGAGTACAAGGACACTCACTTTTGTTTGAGTTGTCTATCAACCAAGGTGGTCCAGAATCAGATTCTTTTTTAGACTCCTCAGTCTTATTTGTCGTGTCTACCTTTTGTATCTTACTCATCTTACTATCTTTATGCTCACTTGGGTTAACATTTTCTCTAAAGTCAATCTCACTTTTCATACATACATTATCACTCACACTATTATTAACATCTTCTATTACTTGTTCTTGAACATTAGCAACTGTTTCTAATGTTTCTGTCTCTTCTTGTACATTTGGAATTAAATCTGTTCTTTGTTGTGGAGATTCCTCTGTATCACAAATATTACCTTTAGTGTCTAAATCTGGGTCCATAGTAATAAGATTTGAATCTGACTCCAACTTTACTTCTTTCTTGTTATCATGTGGGGATTCAGATTTTATATCTATTTTATTCATGTCTAACATATTAGGTAAATCAGCTTCCTCTTTAGGTGTATTTACATTCTTCTCTAATTTTGTTTCCGAACCTACTTTAGGACCAGTTCCTGTTTTAGGACAACTGGGTTGTGCACATGAGTCCAAAAGACGTTTGTGACTTCTCAAAACTATACCTGAATGAGAATCTCGACTGCTACGTGAACTGGTTGTGCTACAGCATCTTGAAGGTGGTGCTCGTCTTTTTACATTGCCAGTTCGAACCTCTCCATTTGCTGCACGAATACTGTCTGTACGCCGCCTTAAACGGTCACCTCTGCTAGAAGTAGAAGACTCTCTGCTTCCCTGTGCTTCTTTCTCACCATGTCCATCCATAACATCAGCTATACAACCTTGGGCTATTAATAGTTCAGCATCATATTTAGTTAAGCCCTTTTCTTTCATTTCCTTCATACTAAGTGGAGATACTATATTACTTGAATTTTGCCTACTGTTTATTCGAGGTTTTTCTGGATTTTTACCATTTGTTGTTTTTTGACTTTGTTTTGCTTTAGTCCTATTAATTCTATTATCTGTTTCTCTAAAACGGTATCTAGTGGCTTGTTCATCATTATGTGCACTATCCACTGAAAATGCTCCTTTGGCTCGTCTCTCACAAGTTTCACATTCACAATAACAATTTCCATTTCCAAAAAAATCCTCTCCATAATAACATGTAATTTCTTCACCAATTTCTATGTCTCTAAGCACCCGAACAAAAGCTTTTCCACGATCAGTAGCTTCAAAAGTGCATGTAGGTCTACAGTCATGATTTATGTATGCTGCAGGACCAAGCCATAACTGGGCACAATTTTTCCTACAGCTGTACATTACAGAAAAATCATTTTTTCCTGGATGTAATAATTGTTTTTCCTCATCCTCTGTCATTTCAGCAATACAGCCAACCAAGAAGTCAATTCTCTCATGTTTGTAAAATTTTTTAGTTGTTGAAATCTTAGCTCCGACTCTACCTTCTAATGAATATCTGTAACATGGCTCTATAACAAATCCAGCCTTCTTATCAAAAATTCGCAAATAACGGTATATCTGAAAATTAAAACAAATGTGAGTAAAAAATTATTGCATGTTTTTGAAAAAGTAATAATATTATACACAAGTTTAATCTACTAACATGTTCGCGTAACTTAGTCTGTTGGTGTTTGTTTTTACTAAAATGCCGTGGTATCCATTCTCCACTGGCTAGTTTGGAATATGCCTTGTTATAATCTTGTGTTTGAATGAACTCCTTTATGATGTTTTTGAGTTCTTCTTTGTTTGTTTTCAAGGGTCTATAACGGATGTTCATTTTGTGAGTCGTGATTCCAAGGTAAGGGTCCACAATAAGTGCAGTCGCCAGGTCGTCATATTCTGACAGCTCGCGAGGAGTCATGCCCATCGGTTGCATTTTATGGAGCACTTGCCTCCCTGGGTAAGACGCTGATCCAACAACCATCCTGGAGACCTGCATAACAAAAGACGCGACATTTGCATCGATATACTAATAACTTTTAAATTGAATTTGCAGACTCAATATTTGGTTTTCGATATCAAACAATGTCGTACTTAAAAGCAGGCACTATAAACGTGAGTGTTTTACATAAATAATTACTTTATTTTCTAAAATAAAAGGACAAACATGGCGGCCGAACACGAAAGCCAAAAACGACACGTCAAAATTTCAACACTATTTTTCGTGTATAATCACAACATAAAATATTTAATAAATCACTCAGGAGTTCAGAAAATCTATTCTACTATCCAGGACACTTACTTATGTCATTGAATATACGTATATTTCATGATTATTTTTAATAACAACTTCACTACCTAAATACACCTTCAGACGCTAACTGCTAGGTTATTTACATATAACTAAATAACAATTTTACAATTCCAAATTGTAACTATTTAATTCATTTTCATCGACAGGAATTAAAAGAGAAGCAAACTAATTCATCTCAAATTAAACTCCAAGGAAAGCTGAAAAACAACCATGTTTTCGAATGCAATCCATTCATTTACCACAATAAGTGCATTTACAAAGTCTGGTAACGACCACAGTTCCAGCATAATTTATTAAAATCTAATTTATACACTAGCATTAAATAATCATGGAACAAAACACTTTTATATTAAATAATAATAATATTCAAGCAGTTGTCAAGCAAAATATCCCTAAGTACATTTTTTTTTTTATTCTTAGTTATTTTATCATAGCAGCCTTTATAAAAATCATTATTGTAGTAGTGCTAAAGCCGGGTCTCCTGCACTAAAATATTACACAAAACATGCTTTTTTTATCTATGGTCCTTTATTCTACGAGCAGGTGACAGCTAAAAAGTGTTTTATTTCGAAAAAGCTAGTGCAGGAGATATGGCTTTATGTGAGCAGGAGACAATGAAAATCCGTGTTTTTTCGAAACAAAACACTAAAAACACCTACTCTACCTAGGTGGTAGAGTAACTAGTTTTGTTTAGTTTAGTTGTTTAGTAGTTACTCTCCTGCTCATATAACAATGGACAGTAGATAAAATGTGTAGTGAAACCATGTTTTGTGTAGGTGTTTTGTGTAATGTTTTAGTTCAGGAGACGGGGCTTAATTCCAGTTTGAAACCAAGTATATTCCGGATTTGTAACGAAGTATTTATTGAAGAAATAAAGAAGGATTTATTGAATTCAAACTTGACATTGTGCATTTTGGGAAAACCGGGGGGGGGATCTGACGCACATTTTTGGGAATATTTATCAGTTATCACACAAAGTACTTTATATATACGGTATATATAAAGCATAGACGTTCTAAGATATAAAAGTATATAATATACTGAGATCGTAACAATGGGAACACTACAAGTACTGCAACCTTATGCGGAGTTTTAGCGGGAATTATGACGGTGCGAGTGGTCGCTTGTTTTATGGCGGATACACACCGGCCGAACGAAGGTGAACGAATCTATACCTGTTGCGTTCTCACAAACTAACTTTCGCTGTTGTGGGAATTAAACAGGCATGATTCGTTCGCCTTCGTTCGACCCAGTTTTGCGATTTCGCGAAGATTCGCGAATGATCGGTAACGTTCAGTCCACATCGCCTTCATTCGGTGGGTGTGCACGCGCCATTAGACTGCAGCTGATAAAAATGATAATTGATAACAGATGTCAATTGTCAAGTATTACGCGCAGAGCTCAAATGTTGCATGAGGCTGAAGTAGTTACTTGTATTTTTATTAATTTAGTGTTAATTATCAACTAGCAAATATTAACTAGTAATAGGTGAACAAAGACGGTAAGTCTTCTTAGTTATTTAATTCAATTTAAATTGAAATAGTAGTTATTTTATTGTCAGTTGGTTCTTCACTAGTTAGTGCACACATATCACTTAATTACACAGACTCTTATCTACATTTTGTACTAACGCCTAATAACACAAAATAAAATTCGACCTTTTGTTTTTGTTATCTCACTTTGCAGTTTTATTAAATAATTTAGACTGTTTCATTCACATTTTGATTTCTCAGGTTACAGTAAAAGAATTGTAAAATATTTATTTTTAAATTGGGTACTTGACTAGTTTTTTTAATTAATTTTATACGAAATTTACGTCATCTAAAAAATAAAACAGAAAGAAATATTAAAATATTCTCAAAAATAAAAAAGTTATATGCCTTTGAAATTTGGTGTAACCATCAAACTGCGGGAACGAGAAGTATCAGTATAATCACGTCACGCCATAACATTACGTTCATTGGAAAGGGATCCCAATATGCCCCCACTCCAGAATTTAAAATATGAATTACTGCCTCACTTTTATCCTCAACACACCGAGGTCGCTCCGAGAAGCCTGTGGAGACACTAAGAGGATCCTGCGCTTCTGGTTGGAGCTAGGCTGCCTAGATCTCTAGCTGGCATTAAAGACACGCACAATGGTTTGATTCTTTTAACAACCTAAGTGAGGAAAAAGGAGCCCACAACCAATACCAATACCAAATATTGCCTAATTTTTCAACCAATTTTGATACAGTTTTTACAGAAGGGTGTCTTTTTGTTTTATTTGCCATACATTTTTTTTTTTTTTTTTATAGAAGAGGGGCAAACGAGCATGTGTATTAAATCAAACATAGTCAAGTACCCAATTGTTGTGGTGCTATTATTCGTTATTTGTATTTATTCGAAATCTATACTAATATTATAAAATTGAAGAGTTTGTTTGTTTGTTTGACTGAACGCGCTAATCTTAGGAACTACTGCTTTGATTTGAAAAATTCTTTTTGTGTTGGATAGCCTAATTATCGAGGGTGGCTATAGACTATAACATCAACTAACATCACGCTATGACCAATAGGAGCGGAGCATGAATGAAATATTTTCAGCTGAGACATTTATATCTCAGAAACGACTGGTTCGAATAGAAAAAATCTTTGTGTTGAATAGCCCATTTATCGAAAATGGCTATAGGCTATATAACATCACACTATGACCTATAGGAGCGGAGCAGAAATGAAAAATGTTGCAAAAGTGGGGAAATTTATATCTCAGAAACTACTGGTTCGAATTGAAAAATTCTTTTAATATTGACCGACGGGGTGAATGAAGGGGTGACCGTCGGGGTGATCGACGGGGTGACCGACGGGGTGATCGACGGGGTGACCGACGGGGTGACTGACGGGGTGACCGATGGGGTGACTGACGGGATAACCAAAAGGTGACCGACAGAATGATCCACGGAGTGCCCAGCAAGGTGACCAACGGGGTGACCAGCGGGGTGACCGACGGCCTGATGGACGAGATAACTGATAGGGTGATCGTCGGGATGACCGATGGGGTGACCGACGGCCTGATGGACGAGATAACTGATAGGGTGATCGTCGGGGTGACCGACGGGGTGATCGATGGGGTGACCAACGGGGTGACCAGTGTGATGACCGACGGCGTGACAGCCGAGGTGACTGACGGGGTCACCGTCTGGGTGACCGATGGGGTGACTGACGGGATAACCAACGGGGTTACCAACGGGGTGACTAACGGGGTGACTGATGGTGTGACCGAAGGGGTGACCAACGGGGTGACCGTCAGGGTGACCGATGGGGTGACTGACGGGGTAACCAGAAGGTGACCGACAGAATGATCCACGGGGTGACCAGCAGGGTGACCAACGGGGTGACCAGCGGGGTGACCGACGGCGTGACGGACGAGATAACTGATAGGGTGACCGACGGTGTGACGGAAGAGGTGACTGACGGGGTAACCGAAAGGTGACTAATGGGGTGACCGACGGGGTGATCGATGGGGTAACCAAAAGGTGACCAACGGGGTGACCGACGGGGTGATCGACAGGGTGACCATCAGGTTGACAGTCAAGGTGACCGATAGGGTGACTAACGGGGTGACCAACGGGGTGACTGTTGGAACCGCACCGAAGTCACGTACTATATCTCGAAGTTTAGTAGATCTTATCATTACCTCCTTTAGAATTATTATGCTATAGGCCTACGACTCACTCTTTCAACCCTGTCTCTCATACGCAGACGAAGTACCGCGGGTCAGCTAGTGGACAATAATTGTGTCGCACTTTTTGTTTAGTTATATTTAAATTATCTTAAATATGTGTAATCTAGGTAGATAACAGTCATAGTATTGGATATAACGCATAAAAATAAGTATCATAAAACTATCCAGCTTAAATATGTTGACAAGTTGACATCCAGAAAATTAGTGTTATATTAGTGGACACAGATATATTAGTGGACTAATTTGTAAGATAGATCATTTTTAATATACTATTAACCAAACTGTGAGAAACACAGCATAAACATACAGGGGTTGACTTTTTGAAATTATGCTGAATGTTTTAATAAACCTATGCAGGAATTTGGTATTGATGATGGGCTCAATTCCTCAGCCTGTTCATCCATGTTATTGTGTGTGGACATATTATAATGGTATAAATAGTGATGGGCGGCTCTGCCACCGGTGGCCAGGTTAATTATATTCTTATATGAACTTCTGTTCATATTTGCCATTTGGGTCTGGGATCCTAATAAATATTTTTTTACTTTATCCATCAACCATACACATATTTGACCTCCATCAAACAGTATTTATTGCCACACATTAAGTTAGCTAGTATTTTTCTTTTTATTACAGATTCTTTGGCAACATGACACATTCCTCAGGATCATCAGGTAGTTTGAGAAGCGGTATGATTGACTTCACTGCTGGCTCACTAGGTAACAATTTAATTGTGTTTAAAAATGTTATTATGTTTTATCAATTATATACAAACACTCTTATTTTTACTATCACTAACATTTGTGACCACTCAGTACTGATCAACAATGGTAGGTATACATACGATAAAATTATCTGAAAGTAAGGTCCTAGCTTATTAATCTAAGGTCCTAGCTATAATTCCACCCAGTGGCGGCGCTAAACAAAAATTTAATGTCAGCAACATCAACTTTGTGAGGCCCCTTGACATTTGCTGCGAAATATATTGACATTTTTATCCAATGGTCCTGCTCCAATCGAGGGCAGGTGTGAGGCTCCCTTAGGCGCGAGGCCGTTGCCGGTCCCGGATACCTAACGCCGCGCCGCTGCATCACTGCCTGGCAAAGTAGTTTTTCTAACATGATTTGCCAAGACTCCAGGATGGATGCCCCTCAGTGGAGTAGACGATAGCCACTCGTAAAAAGTAAGCCGAATCCTTTCTGAAACATACTTGAAAATTGTGTTCCTCCAACCTCACATCAGAGTGGGATAAGTGCAGGTGAAAAGTTTCATTCCCTAATATATTTTCTATTGACAGGTGGTGTGGCTGTAGTTTATGTAGGCCAGCCTTTGGACACAGTGAAAGTGAAAATGCAAACATTCCCTCAACTATACAAAGGAATGTATGATTGTTTGAAAACAACATTAAGAAATGATGGCGTCATACGTGGTTTATATGCCGGCACTACACCCGCAATTATGGCTAATGTAGCAGAAAACTCAGTGCTTTTTGCAGCTTATGGTTACTGTCAAAAATTCGTATGCAGAGTCAGTGGAGTAGAGGTAATAAAAATGTAATTTTATGAACTTAATTTGTGTTATGGATAATAGTCTCAAGTCTTTATGTATTAAATAGCATAAAATAAGCTCACGCCTGTATCCCCGAAGGGGTAGGCAGAGGCGCACTAGCGAACTAGAACACCCACATTTCGCCGAGCTTAGTTCCGTCCCTGATGTGATAGGAGGCGAACCTATCGCCATATCGGGCACAAATTCCAGACTCCGGGCTGATATGGAAAAATCCAATATCACTTTGCCCGACCCGGGGATCGAACCCGAGATCTCAGAACCGTAGTCGTACTGAAATACTACCACGCCACCGAGGCAGTCATGTATTAAATAATGTAAATAATTTAATTTAAAATATGATATGAAGCTATATCAGCATTTTATTTGTCATATTTTTTACTCATCTATACGGAAGTAAACAGACAGATTGGCTTAGTGACGTAGTGGTATTGCGTGCGCGGTACCACTACCTCCTGAGATCTAGGGTTCGAAGCCGGGTCGGATAGTGATATTCAGTTTTACTTTTCAGAATCAGCTCGGGTGGAAATATGGCGTTATTAATTACACCATATTATTCCATTTTAAAATTAAAAACTTATACAAATAAAAAATGGCGCTTCTCAATTTTATTACCAAAAACTGGAAATGTGGACTATTAGAATTGTAATTTATAATTACGTATTATAACGATATTAGTTCACAACTATTGAAGATACAAAGTACCTATGATAATAAATACAGCCATGCGGATAGACAAAGGAATCTACATAACGCCCATTGATGTATCATGATTCATGTCATGATACTTTACTGCGATAAAATTATAACGCTCCTTTTCCTCTTAGAGTTTAAAAATAGATTACCATAATCTGTATCTAACTCCATAGGTACTGATAAATTAAGTGTAACTTGTGGTTTATAAAGATAATAGTTCTTTATCATGGCTCACATAAATCTGAAATCTCGTTATTTTCTTATCACAATATTACCTTTTGTTGCTTTTCAGTATAACATTGATGACTTTTTCCTTGTAATGTATTTCAAGATTCATTATTGTGGTATTATTAACATAGATAAAAATATTTCAGTAGGGTCATATGCTATCAGTTATCGTCATTCATAAGTATTCTGTATACACACTATCTAAATATAGATAATTAAACATTGTTTAATCGAGCACGGCAAGGGACTATAATGGACTTGGATCTTGATGGTAAGCGCAGGGCAGTAAAAAAAGGGACCAGCGACAAACAAACAATGCGTTTATCGATGATTACCAGAATCATGCTGCCCTATTTAAGCTGCTTCGCATTCTGAAAAGGGAAGAAGAATGATGAAAAATGTTCTTGATATTCTTTTATTACGAGATTACTCAGAAACGCTTTATTATATCGTGACTATATTTATATAGAGGTAGAACCACACGGCAAATAAGCTCTATTTTTTTTTTCCATCAAAATCGGTCCCCACAAGTCTGAATAAGCCGTGTATGGTTATACAAAAGCAAAAAAGATTTGCATTTATTTGGCTGACTCAATAAATGAGTCGGTTACAAGATGACTTCAATGATAAAATGAAAATTGCAATGCGCATAAAATTTACTTGCGCTGGCATCACACAATGTTATCCACGCTATCTATCGAGAAACTCTTATTTGTATCCGAGGACGGCAAAGTGACTACACTGCATCTGATAGTAAACAGTCAAACTCCGCACAGGGAAGAAGCCAATCTAAGCCAGGGACCTGCAATAGAAAGCAGATCCGATGAATTGACATTGCAAAAGCATGTACCTCCATACCCGCCCCAATCAACCACTAAAGGATATCACAAGCCCCTTGGAAGAACTACGCACAATTAGGCTTACGTGATTACATCAGCAGTATTTTTTGCTTTATTGGATTTTAAGTTTCTAACAAATGTTTACGTAAGCATGGTGGCAAAGCTCTTCAGCTTTGCTTACTTTTGCTGACGAGGGGGAGGGAGGGGTTAATAATTGTAAAAAAATCTGCTTACGTAATTCTTGAACGGCCCCATAGCGCTACAAGTCGCCCTTAGTACCTAAGTTTAGATTATTTAGATACTTAAAATTCTGCTTCATGCAATATGTTCTAGAGAGTAGACCAACTTTCTGCATTGGGTAACGCGTCGGCAGGATTCCTGGCGGCCTTCTTCTCGTCATTCACCTTGTGCCCCACCGAGCTGATCAAGTGCCAACTACAAGCAATGAGGGAAGTCAATGTGCAGGGCTCACAGACAGCTGTATGATGTCTTTTTGGGTATTAAATACGTATCATTACCTTTGTTAAATCCTTTACATTCAATTCAGTATTGTCTTGTATATTTATCTACAACTATATGATATACTTAGAACGCTTGTTGTCATATTTTGATTCGTTCCTTATCTGATGTTTGTACATTTTATCAGCGTCATTGATTCATTATAATTATTATTCCGTTATTATTGCGAACTTAATTACGTATTGGCCTTTTATTATTTTCACAGATTAAAGTGACGCCTCTTCAACTCACTCAACAAATCTTCAAACAATATGGAATTCAAGGCCTTTTTAGAGGTCTTGTGCCGACGATAATGAGAGAGATGCCTGGATATTTCTTCTTTTTTGGAGGATATGAAGGTAGCTAATAAGCAGTTATGTAGGTATTGTCAAGGAGTGGGCCTCTTTAATCAGCGGACTGAATTATTGCCTTTTTGTACCTTTCCTTTATGTTAACAATAATAGGTACTTACGGATAATAAACTTGAAACGAGACCTCTTTCTTTTCGAAATTACGTAATAGTATTATAGTACCGGTGATTCCAACCTATCCTAATGGAAAGATTTTTATCAATATTCATCATCATAGGACATACACCTACAAAGTGGACCGACGACATGATAAAGGTCGCAGGAAGTTGATCAATTTTATCATTACAAAATGGTTTTCACATTTTGACAGCCGCCATGGCGCAGTGGGTGAGTAATCGGCTGTAAAGCGTGAGACTGCGGGTTCAATTCCCACATCGAGACAAATATTTAGGTGCTCCACAGACATTTATTTCGGGTCTGGGTATTGTGGGACCGTAAGTCCCTTATAGTCCCTGATACCCACTACATAGAATCAAACTAACCTTTAGGGTCAGGACTAAGTGCGTAACTGTTGGGTGTATTTATTTGTTGTTTAAAACCTTATTTGTATTTTTGCCTAATGGCGCGTACACACCGAGCCGAACGAAGGCGAACGAATCATGCTTGTTTCATTCACACAAAACCGAAAGTTTGTTTGTGTGAACGCAACAGGTATAGATTCTTTCGCTTTCGTTCAGCCGGTGTATAGCCATAATCGTTAAAAAATAATATTACCTATAATATTTTCACAGGCACAAGAGAATTACTTGCAAAGCCAGGACAATCTAAAGATGACATTGGTTTTGTGAAGACAATGATTGCTGGAGCTGTTGGCGGTATGGTGTTGTGGACTGTTATATTTCCCACTGACGTCATTAAATCACGAGTACAGATATCAAATAAAAGCCAGAAATTTTTAACAGTCGGATATGACATCATTAAAAAAGAAGGTAATTCTTTTTCATTCTGTATATCTTTAGAGCTGTTTCGGGCTATAAAACGTGCAAAACGGCAATGAAAAGAAATGAGTATGAAATACGTGTTGTTTAAAGTTAGTTACGAGTTGAGCAAGATTATAAAGATGATAAAAATGTCTGTCTTTAGCTATTCATCTATACATCTATCCTATACAAATAAATAAAAGTAGTGTGTCTGTTTGTAATTTCAAATTCACAGCTTTTCACTAAATGCATATGAAAGTACATATTCATTTAGTGAAAAGCTGTTAAATTCAAATTTTAAACAGTATACTACTACTTACTACCTAGGTACATATACATATATAATATAAAAAAAAATGTCTGTTCCGGCTAATCTCTGAAACGGCTGGACCGTTTTTGACGGGACTTTCACAGGCAAATACCTCATGCATACAGGGAGTAAATTTTATTAAAAATTTTATAGGAGTAACTTAGGCTAATTTTATTTTAGAAATGTTATCTCTGAAAATAAATTTCCACGCAGACAGACACGTGAACAACAGCTAGTTATAACTGCTTTTGTTTTGCGCGTATTATATCTTAGGTATTATGTTGCTGACAGTTCCTATATATTTTATTTAAACAGATATTGTGTTACAGTTTGCTGTTTTTATTCTTTTATACAGGAGTGTTAGCACTCTACAACGGATTAAAACCAACGTTGGTGCGGACAGTTCCTGCTACAGCGGCGCTTTTTGTCGTGTATGAATATTCTAAGAAGTTTATGCATCAAGCCTTTGGAGACTAAATTTTTTTTTATAAATATATACATTAAATATATCTTGACTATATATTTTTTTTAGTAACTTATAATGATATATGAATCCCGTGCTTGGCGGTAATTTTATTGTAACTTAAATGTATCGCTGAAGATTTCACTTTTTATCAATTTATTTACTTTTAAAAAGTAGGCACCTAGTGAAAATTCTATTTCAGTTCATTTGTTACGATTTTTTTATCTTAGAGATCGTTCAATTAGAGTTACCTACTGCTACATAAAACTAATTGATAGTTCAATCTACCATTAGGAAAGTACCTACCTACTGCCGTATTCTGTAGATACACAATCAAGTCGCAACTGCTTACAGCGCACGAAATATCGCGGATATACCATACATATGGCTATATTCAAGCGAAGAGTATTTAGTGTGAATCTTGAATCTACAACCACTATTCAATGAATATTGGATACTGCACTCTTTCGCAAGTAACCCCGCCCTCTTATCAATGTCAAAACTAAAAATAATGTCATCGGATGAGAATCAGGTTCAAAATATATACAAATACTGTAGAAAAACTTATAAAAAGAGCAAAAGAGCAACGCATCAAACAAATATAGCCCATTCTCAAGATGATACAAATAATGAAGATGTAGATATTTCACCAAGAAGCGGCGTAAAACCAGATGCAATAAACGATGGTCCCGGATGCAGTTGTACTTTGGATACGGAAAGTGAAATAACAAATATATTGCACAAAAAGTGTCCTGTGATAACTTTAGCACAAAAACAACTGCAGCGACTTTTAGATGAAACCGACAAATTGTTTTGCGACAACACTAAATGTTGCAGGTGGTTTATTTTTATTATTTTTATATCATATAAGTGGAACAAGATGCCTCATCATCATCATCCACAGCCTGTAGGGTCCCACTGCTGGACATAGGCCTCTCTCATATCATGCCATTCCTCACGATTCTGGCCCATACGCATCCAAGTTCGACCTACGATCTTAACCAGGTCGTCGACCCATCTTGCCATCGGACGGCCAACGCTGCGCTTA
This sequence comes from Clanis bilineata, assembly GCA_036417725.1. Taxonomy (NCBI): domain Eukaryota; kingdom Metazoa; phylum Arthropoda; class Insecta; order Lepidoptera; family Sphingidae; genus Clanis; species Clanis bilineata. The sequence continues at coordinate 7,293,689 of CM071149.1, read as the reverse complement.
CCTTGTCTTGGCCACCATTCTGTTAGTCTTACTCCATCTATCATCTTCTCGCCTAGCCACATGTCCCGCCCAACTCCATTTGAGCCCCATAACAAATTGTCCGATGTCTCGAACTTTTGTTCGGCGACGGATTTCGATGTTTGGGACTCGGTCCTGCAGTTTAATACCGAGCTTGGCTCGCTCCATTACCCTCTGTGCGACACATATTTTATTTAAAATGTCGCGGGTGAGTGTCCATGTTTCGGCACCATATGTCATAGTGGGTAGGATGCATTAGTCAAAGAGGCGAGTTTTCAGACATTGGGGCATTTGACGTTATTTTAAGATATCTTCGAACCGTCCGAAGGCCGCCCAGCCAAATTGTATACGCCCTGAAATTTCTCTGGTCTGATGTCCCTGCCAAAACATAGAATATGGCCAAAATAAACATAGTCTTTGACCACCTCCAAATTCTCACCTCTAACTGTAATGCGGCAAGTCGAGATGGAAGGGATGTTAGTCATGATTTTCGTCTTCGCCACGTTCTTCTTTAGCCATTCATTAGCCCCACCCCCAAGGATGCATCAAATAAGTCTTCGACCATAGTTTGGGGATCTTCAAGGTTTGTAGCAAATAGCACGAGGTCATCTGCGGGCGTCTATAGAGCAACGGTGTAAAGAGTCAAACACAACCCAGTGTTTGACGCTGTCGTATGCCTTTTCGTAATTGACTAAGGCTGGTTGAACTCTCCACACCACGCCATCAGCTATTTTTTTGTATGGATGTGATCTATAGTAGAGAAACCACTCCGGAAGCCCGCTTGCTTAACAGGCTGGCATTCATCAAGTGGGTTGAGAGTCTATTGCAGATTACTTTGGAAAATAGTTTATAGGTTTGTGAAAGGAGGCTTATAGGGCTGTAGTTACCTGTGTGTGCACTGTCTCACAGGCACAAGATGCCTAATTGAAAATAATAAGTAGGTATATCAATAGCTAGTCTGGAGCTAAACAAGTGTAATTTTTGGGATAATCGACTTTTGAGCATTTCCGAAGTACCTATTCATACAAAAGTGACCCAGGACTGATTTATTTACCAAAACCATATAATTTTAAACCACTAGCTTTAAATTTTTATTTTCAAAAGTTCTTAATTTTAAAAAGTGTTCAAATTGCGTTGAATTTGTGTTGATATTTGTAAATTTTCATTTAAGCCCGACGACGACTTTTCGGTATTGCATGCGGGCGCTCAAATATCTAGCACCGAGCCTGGTCCCCACTGCTAAAAATTATATCCTCATACCAAATTTCATTAAAATCGGTTCATTTTGTCAAATAGACCACTTTAGAATTTTAAGATTATTCAAAAAACAATTATATAGTGGTGTATGTAACCAGTTTCGAAATTTTAGTCTTTTTTTTATACATAAAAATTAAAGTAACTTTTAAAAACTGTAGGTAATTTACATGAATTCCTAAGTACTGTTTTCTGTGCTAAGACCTGACAAATATAATATAGCCAAATCATTATTTGGCTATATTGGAGTTTAGGTGGTTATTTTTTTAAAGAAAATGTATGAAAATATTTATTCAATCCACAAAAATCAATGATAGACGCTTTATAAAAATATTTAAGCGCTACTTATCTTTAACCATAGGTTGTCCCTTTCATTCATAAACAATTTAACGCAAGGAAAAAAGTGACAGGCTATTTTTAGCGAAAAGATAAGGGAAAATGTTTTTATAAGTGAGGCCCATAATCTGCAACCTGCATTTAGTCCAAGGGGTGCAGTGAGGTTGTCCCTTTAATTTATAAACAATGTAACGCAAGGAAAAATGTGACAGGCTATTTTTAGCGAAAAGATAAAGGAAAATGTTTTTATAAGTGAGGCCCATAATCTGCAACCTGCATTTAGTCCAAGGGGTGCAGTGAGGTTGTCCCTTTCATTTATAAACAATGTAACGCAAGGAAAAATGTGACAGGCTATTTTTAGCGAAAAGATAAGGGAAAATGTTTTTATAAGTGAGGCCCATAATCTGCAACCTGCATTTAGTCCAAGGGGTGCAGTGAGGTTGTCCCTTTCATTTATAAACAATGTAACGCAAGGAAAAATGTGACAGGCTATTTTTAGCGAAAAGATAAGGGAAAATGTTTTTATAAGTAAGGCCCATAATCTGCGACCTGCATTTAGTCCAGTGGGTGCCGTGAAGTCACATCATTCACAACCCCAAGTAGAGTTCAAGGCAAAGATATTTTTCCCTTTTGATTATTGTTTACAGGCACAAACCAGTATTAGATATATCTTTATAGCAGATTGGAGTCAATGAACTTATGTTCATACAGGAAACTGTTCTCACTTATTGTGAAAAGCAGTCTTAGGGAAAGTATAATAAGTAATAGGAAAGACAGATACATGATACAGGTGACATTCAGAGGCTCCCCTACTACCATGACTCTTCAAATAGGTATAAATTTGTACCAAAATTGTTTTCAGATCTGTCTCCGATTTTCTTCGTTTTTGTAAGGAAATACTAGTGACTCAGAATAAATGTTGTTCATTCTTAATTCTCCTAGCTGCTGCAGCCTTTTTACTGGGAGTAGTATTAGGAGCAGCATCATGTGGAACCTACCATGGACGGTTTAACAGTCCTGTGTTAACTTGCATAGACAATCTATTTATTCAAGACACTTATCCTAAAATTGAAAACACATACCGTAGCATAGTTTGATTGTGTACCATTATTTCATTTAGATGTATACAGTAATATTAGATACCAATTTATATTGATATTAATAAATAAATTATATGATTTGGATAATTTAATTTTTAATGTTTTTTTTACACTAAAGAAATTATGCAACAATTGGTTTAATTATCAGTTTAGAAGTATAGAAACACAACATAGAATAATAGTATTCTTTCAGAAGAGCTAATGTACAGTTGAGATACTGTGCATTTTAGGCACTTATCTCTGCAAATTAAGAGATTAAAGCAGAATCAATAGATATTAATTGTTACATTATTTTGATGTATTTGTTCTATGTGATACATTAACTCGAAATCAATTAGCAAACAACCTTCCCAAGAAAATTAATTATAATACTATACAAAATTTAAAATTATTAACTGATAAAAACTAAATACTGAAATCACATTGATGGACAATGCACAAATCATTTTGGGCTTACTTCTCTTCACACCATTCATTCTCTTTGCGGACTTGATCTTCTTCAGCTGCGGTAAAGTCATTCTTGATGTTAAATGTTTTGCGGATCTCTTCCGGGGTCTTGCCCTTGATCATATTAGCTACAGTTTTACAAGTGACATCCAAGAGTCCTTTGATGTCTAAATAGTTTGCTGCTAATATTAATTCAAACAGTGTGCCCTGATCGACTTTCAAAAAATCGGCATCCCAAGACGAAATATCATCAGTTCGTTTTTCTTTGTTTTCGTCATCTTCTGGCAAAGGTGGGTCGTCTTTGTGATACGTTGCCCACTGAATCACTTTTTTGAGGATGGCCGAATTAACGTTAGGTAGCGGTACCACTTCTTCCTCGTCATCCTCCATCCCCAAATCTTCTAACATTGTTTTGATTGTAACCGAGCATTTAGCAATTTCAACGTCAACAACAAAGACTTCATTGTCCGAGGATTGCAATTTTATTTTCCGCATCTAAAACAAGAACAGAAAAGTAAGAAAAACAAGACGCCATCTTACGTACGAAAATAGTTCTTCCAGAGACTAACCTTCTAAAACACGTTTTGTCTTCAGTAAAAGTTAGTTAGGATTAACAAATTAGATGTTTATCTGTAGAACAAATATCCAATTACTGACAAAATGTTCATGAGATTCTCAATGACAATAGTAATCCGCAATGCAATATTTTCTGATGTTCGATTCGATTTCGACAGATTTCGAAAATGACTTATGACAGGTCTAGGGTAGCGAACTAGCGAATTTGAAAAACGACAAACAAGATACTGTTATCGATATATATATGATATTTATATATAAATAATGCTGCGTCCCTGCACCAAAACATTACACAAAACACCAACACAAAACATATTTCAAAATTTTTTGTCTGTGGTCCATTGTTATATAAGCAGGAGACAATGAAAAACTTGTTTTGTGTGTTTTTAGGATTTTGTTTCGAAGAAACATGTGCAGGAAACGCGGCTTTAGGTGAGGTCGTTCATATTGCGCAAACTTTACACACCAACCGAACGAAAGTTCGCGATTCGTCGCCTGTTGCGTTCACACAAACAAACTTTCGCTGTTGTGTGAATGAAACAGGCATAGATTCTTTCACTTTCGTTCGGCCGGTGTGTACCCGCCATTAGAGCAATTATTGGCGCGTACCTTAATACCTTAGATTATTATATTAGTTAGCACATACAAAAATGTAATAGATATTATATACGTAAAATCGAAACCATATAATCGATTATCAATTGTATACGGAGCAATCGAATGCCAACATCGCAATTTTATAGTGGTGTATTATGGTGTTTAGAAAATCGACATCGTAAGTATAAGGATTTATGGTCAAACGCCTACCCGATAAATTAAACATTTAAATGATTTTTTCAATTGATAGGAAGCTCCATAATCCTTTTCTATTTGGTATAATTTTTGGATTTATATATTAAGGTGCTATTAAATGCTTTCGTTTGTAGATTTAATTTCTTATATAACAATTATTTATTTTTATGAAAGTAAAATTTATACTCAGACTATCGATACAACTATCGACTGTAGCTGCCCCTATCGATATTTGTTCCGCCGCGGCGCACCGCGCCGTCCCCTTCAAAAACTGGCGGACTTTTTTCCTCAGAGTAATAAGTGCGAGGCCCTGAGGGTCCCTATATATAACGTCCTTGCTATTTTTTCATTCCCCATTCCACTTTTGTAATACATATTACGTAAAATCGACACCATTTAACATAACATAACATAAGCTCACGCCTGTATCCCCGAAGGGGTAGGCAGAGGCGCACTAGCGAACTAGAACACCCTCATTTCACCGAGCTTAGTTCCGTCCCAGGTGTGATAGGGGGCGAGCCTATCGCCATATCGAGCACAAATTCCAGACTCCGGGCTGATATGGAAAAATCCAATATCACTTTGCCCGACCCGGGAATCGAACCCGAGACCTCAGAACCGTAGTGGTACTGAAGTACCACCACGCCACCGAGGCAGCCGATTTAATCGATACTCAATTGTGTACGTGCAACTATCGAAAGACCACATCTTTCACAATTTTATAGCGATGTAGTATGGCGTAATGGTGTCTAGAAATCGACATCGATAAAACATGTTATTTTAATATTTACTCACCATACAACTATAATACTAAGTTTAAGGACCTGTAGCTCAACCATGAGTTTGTTGCACGTATTTACGTGAGCAAGTACGTAAAATATTTGTATGGAAAACGTCAATTCCCCGCGTAACCCATATAGGCGTTCGTGTGTTTGTCATACATATATTTTACGGAGTCACTAACGAGTTATGTCAAAAAAATCATGGTTGGCCTATCGATTTCAGGTGTCCCATAAGACCAGAAAATGCTAAAAGCAAAGAATTTAAATGCCCCGGCTTTATCAGTATTACAACCTTGAACCGAGTTGCTATACCTAAGTAACTTTTGGGTGTATTGATTTATAGAACATTATGGTTAGCTTGCAAGTATGTTTATTCGTACTGTAAATACAATAATAAATAAATACCATATTGGTCATTATGGCTTAAAAGACATCTAATAATACAATACCTGCACCTACGACATTCCTAGATATATTTTAAATAATATAAACAACATCTAAAAGTACAACATTACAACGCATTCATATAAGTAGCTCTAAATATTTTAAAAGACAATACAACACTCATTAAATATAAAGAACCATTTCTTTGGCAAGATTATGTGACTTGTTACCTTTGAGGCTAACATTTAAATATTACATAGTTTAAAGTTTAAACCATAGATTTATCAGTCGACTAACGTCTCATAGATCAGCGAATAGAAAAAGACAAAGTGAGATTTTCCATATATTAGAGCAAGAGGATAGATGAAATCATTCGCGAATGCTATATGGGCTTGGCGCTAATCTTGAATACAGTCAAGCATATTTTTCAAAATTCAGAGTTTTGTTCATTTAGTTGAGTGTTTATTAAACTTAATTGGTTCTGTTAACTATGTAGTCCATAGAAAGAGCACATCTAAAGACGGGAACATCCATAATAATGCACGTTTTCAAATAACTCACCCCAATTTGTTAATCTCCCTATCCGCGACATTTCAAATCTATATTATATGTTTTATATGACAATCGGTAGAAAAATAACATCTATTTTATTCATATTATTACACTGAAAGCACCAGACTTTAATAAAAAAATATATACATAAATACGTGAATTTTCATCTTAGTTTTCTAGTTGCAGTGATGTCATGATGATGTCATGAAATCAATCGATGGCTGCCATCGATTGATTTGCAAAGGAATCGTTCTTATGAGGCCTTGATTATTCGAAAAATATACATTTGTATTCTAAAGCACTAACTGTAACACATACAATTACTTTTGAAGCACAATATTCCATATTTATTTCAATCCCGCCTTTGACGTTTGACACCCCATCTATAAGTTTATATGTATGGTTTAAACTCCCAAGTGTCAGTTGGTCTCGTTCATTATTCTAAAAATATAAATTGTTTAGATACAATTTGCTTGTAAAATTGGACGTAGATACGCAAAAAGGATCAAATCCACAGTATGGTCGAAAATGATCTGAGTATGCGAAATTAGTCTATAAGGTCTATACTTTATAAATTAAACTTATTTCCATAAAAAGGACAACAATATTCTTACAACTATGTCCCAAAACAACAAAACCACAAAATATATTATTAATAAGCAAATAATAATAATAATAAATAAATAAATAGACCCAACTGTATCGTGGGTGTCAGAGACTATGAGAGACTTTCGGTCCCACAACACCCAGACTTGAAACAAATATCTATGGGCTTTCTCCTTTAAAAAAAAAATAAGGAGAGAATTGTACCAAAAAAAAAATCTATGGGCTACACAAACATTTCTTTCAATGCGGGAATCGAACCCGCGGCCTCTCGCTTCACAGCATCACAGCCGGCTACTCGCTCGCTGCGCCACGGAAGCTGTCAATGCAATTTAAATTTTAATGTTTATTATCTCAATAGTGTCATTTTGTGGGTTGGATCCTTTTTGCGTATCTACGTCCAATTTACAGTCACATGAAACGTCATAAAATTAAATATATCATGGATTAACGAAATACCAAGTGGTTAATGCTTAACACAAACAAATGTAGCTCGACCAGAGTTTGACGATATTTCTCGTTAGCGATTACATACAATAATTCAATAGTTTGTATGAAAAACATTATTTCCCCATGTAACCGCTAGAGGCGTTGAGGTATTATTCATATACATATTTTAGAGTCGCTAGCGAGAAATGTCAAAAAGCTCATGGTGGAGCTACTGTTTATACAGTTCACATGACTATTATATTAACATTTATTTTACCGTGCACGTCCATGATATGCCGCTATCATCGTGTCGATTGTATACACATTACACATCTAGTCTAGACATCTACATCAGTAATTACTAATACATATAATAGGTAAAAGTATGTCAGATCCTTTCACATCATATTAGTGATAAATCTACCGAATTTCGTTTAAATCCACCCAGTAGTTTGTACAGCGTGTTTGAAATGCTCACATTTTAAAATTAAAAAAGTTCAATCTTGAAAACTGCTGAACCGATTTAGATAACACTTGATAAAACGGTGCCTCCTAAGTTGAGAGATACTATAATAAATATAGAAAGTTTTTTTGCAATACGACTTCTAGTTTCTGTGTAATATCTGGACAAACATAAATTTGTACACTTATACAATTTGGCACACATGTTTAGAAGCTGGTATAGACTTATATATACAACAAATGTGCAATTCTGACAATATTACAAACGAACAGGTCGAATTGATAACCTCCTTTTTTTGAAGTCGGCAATAAATAAATTTGTATTTAATTCTTCTTTCTACTTTATTTTATTAACCTATTACTCTCAGCCCAAATGCAATATAAGTCTTAAATGGATAATTTTTAACGGTAACTTTAACTTGTGCTAAATTTTAGAGCACTTAGCTCTACCGATTATCGAAGTTAACTTTTTAACTAACAAATTATTAACAAAGTCAACTTTTGGATTCACTGTGCCCACCTCTCATATAATAGCTATGTTGTTCTGTATACACAGCTCAGAAAATCTTCTGTACCTATGGGAAATATCAAAATTATTTGATACCTGATTATGTACCTACCTAAAAATCGTTACATAATTGTTAAACTTCATTTTGGAATTTTAAAAATGTCAGACAGCATTTTAAGCTTTCATAATTAACCCGACAGTGCTAAAGCCTCATGGATACAGATAAGTAACCAAAATAGAACTCTAAACACTATATTCATAAAAGCAATCATTATGTACAAATGTAGACTTTCTATTATGTAAATTATATTACATATTAAACAAAACTTTACTAAAATACAATGACCTAAAAAATGACTGATAGAAAGATACATAATTAATTAAATATCTTTAGACTGAGTTGATGCTGACATAAAATAGGTATAGTAAAAAATATAGTACATACTTTTCATTTTGTATTAATATAACTATTTACTAATATATATATTCAGATAACAGATATAGATTATTTGCACAATTAGGTAATATAAATGTAAATAAAGTTGTCAATAAACAAATTCTTTTATAATAATATCTTGGCACAACATTTTATACAATATTATTATCTCTGCTACCTCTAAAATGTTACAATATAGTTTATTATTACTCATATAAATTATTAGCAGTTTGATAGATTATGATTAAAACATTTTAATCTACCTAATTAAATTAAATAGTTTGTGACACAAATTACTTTTCATAACATTTTATGTCATATTATACATTATACATAATATTATTTATATATGATGTCCACAGATTTCCATGCCATCTACTTGGCCAACTGATCTCAAAATTCAACATATTATCATTCTTGGTAAATAGAGAGAGACAAGGAAAGAATAGTTACAAGATTTAAATATAACACACACATGCACATGTATTTATCCCTTACTTGAGATCTGATGGTGTGATTACTACTGCAATGCTTATACATAAGTATGCTTTATATGAATCCATACTGAGAACACAGTATACTCATAACTAAGAATATAAGCACAAAAAATATACTATGGTCTATTGTTAGTCAGAATCCTTTGACTCTGCATATTGTATGGTAAAATTGTTGACACTCTATTTCAGAATCCCTCTTTTGTTATAAATAATATTCAAAATTCTAAAAAAATAAAATTGATCCTATAATCATCATGAGTGGAGAATAGTTTAGCACTTTAATCTTACATTAGAATAAAAAAATGGGACTAAAAGAATTATCACATCAATGCATTATGAATGTATTCCCTGCATTATCATGGAATAAACAATTTAGCAAAATATCACAATATGGAAGTACTTGATAAAATATATTATAAAATAAACAAGCTTTTCTTTTATTGGGATGTTATTCATTTTTTTTTCAGTTTGCATTTTCAAATCGTTCTTTGACCCTAAAATATATTTTTAAACATGGTCTTAATATCGTGAATAACATGATTAAAAGAGTCAAAGTAAAACATGTGTACCTTAGGGTTTCTCCAAACTGCCACCAGTGGGAGTAAAACCCAAGACAAATAGCAATCACCCCCAAAACAAATGTTATCAGACCCACTGAAGCATGTATCAATTTCGTATAAATAGGTGCAAGATAATATTTCAACTTCAAACTGTAGAGGGCACCTACACCACCAATCATCGTCACCAACATGAAAATAAGAGCTGCCAGTCCAAACTTTCCATGGAGGGTAGTGAAGTGTGGCTTGTCATTAATTATTTTGTTTGATAATATAATTAAGAATCCAATAATAATAATAATTCCACCAAATACTTGCAGAACCCAATGACGAGCACTTCTTAATCTTATAGGCATCCAATCTGTGGCGAGATCTCCCGGGGTTATTGCATTGATAGCTGAAGTCATGATTATTACCCACTGTAAAATAAGATATTAATTACTTGTCTGGATAGGCTGTATCACAAGGCCAGACATCAATGCAATATAATTAGGAACTGGCTATCAAACATTGAATGTGAGCATCAGTTATATTTTTACATACATACATACATAAACTCACGCCTCTTTCCCGTTAGGGTAGGCAGAGACTAAGGAGCGCCAATTGCTTCGGTTCAAACACACCTCTTATATTTTTCAATGCTATATTATATGTAGGTACCATCCAATTGTAATCTAATAACTATTTCAGACATGCAACCTTGGTGTCATTGACAAAGGACAATTATCCACTTCACTAATCCACACAATTGATGTTTGTTGCCAGCCAAGTCTGTCTTCACGAAAAGTAATAATAGAAGATATATATAAATAAAAAAAATATTTACCCCCAGAGACATCAGAGTTGGGTGGAATGAAAAAAGTGTTGCACCATCTTTGAAACAGCAAAATATGATGATGCCCACAAATATTACTGAGCAGATATTACTGACAAGGTTCAAATAGCTTGGTTTTGTAGTGTTATTTGAACCAACAAGCCGTGATGACTCGGAATTTCTATCCATTGCTGACATTTCTTCTATATTTTCTTGATGTAAATTATCCATATATACCAATACGAACAACTAATCACAAGTAGTTTCTTACGAACACCTTTGGCCGAAGTGAATCAAATAATGAAACCTCCCTCTCTTTATCAGCACCACTGAAGATTAAATGCACTATAAAAATGATGTCAGAATTTGAAGAGTGTAATAGATGTGGAAATTATGAGCTATTGTGACTACTAACCACGTTTTAATATTTAAATTATGGAATATATATTTGTTACCACCCTTGGTAACTGCTTGCTAGTACGATTGACTGAGATGAGAGATCAACTGCGATAATGATAATGGGGAACTTGCACGAAAATTATAACGAGCAATTGTGTTGATAAATCAATAAACAAAACCTTGAAATGTGCTATGATGAAATTTGTAGGATAAAATACTTGATATTTTACAAAATATCTTAATTATAGATTACGTATAATGGAACGTTATTGCAAAACCCAAGTGACGTCTTTGCATAGGCAGTGTTTCCAGGTTAGGGTATTTTTCCCAATTTTGCGGAAAACACTTATTATGTTTAGTATGGTGATTGATGAATGAGATTTCGAAGGTCCTCCTTTTTCCAAATTCTTTTCTTCGTTTAACTTTCCCATCACTCCGCTCAGAATCAAGAGTGCAATTAATTTTTACTTCGTTATTTAATGAAAAAGCTTTTGGGGAAATTTTTATTCGGTTTGGGGAAATTTTAAACGATAGGCCATCATAGCGGTTCAAACGTCATTCTAGGCAATGTTCAAACGTCATTGTAGCCGTCAATGTCAACTGAGATGTCAATAAAAAGCAATTTTTATGCGGTGACGTCACGTCCTTTTTTGGCGCGGGGTTTTGAAAGTCATATTTTGACTTGCGATAATTAAATGATTTGTGCATATTTTAATGTTTTTCTTTTTGGTGTGTTTATTCGAGACCTAGTTCTTAACAATGAACTAAAAAGAAAATTACATGCAGGTTCCCTATTGACAAACACAAAAGCAACGTCAAACAGGGAAAGGTAGTATAAGGTAGTATAGTGGGCATTGGGCAACGAGTAGCAGCCAAGTAGCAGCCGATACCACCAAATAAGAATCAGTAATTTTCTCCAATGAGAATCACTATGTTTAATATTCTTCTTTCTTTACAAAAAAATAAATCCTCCATCAAGAGTCAAGACTGCAACTTGCTGCAACTTAGAGACTGCGAGCTAGGGATGATCGATATTCATCGATGATTAATAAACATCGATATTTAGCTGGAAAACATCGATGTTTTGATTTCGATAACATCGACACATCGATGTTATGAGAATAAAATATCGAAACGTCAATATATTCTTTAGGGCCATCTAGCGTTGGATGAACTAGCTGAGGACTAGATAACTATGAGTTCAACTATTTAGCACTAGATGACACTGATCAACATCATCGAAGTAAGCCATACGAATAGTTATTTTTTTGCATTGGGATTAAAAAATACTGTCAACTTCAATGCACAGACTAACGTCCAGTTCCAATAATCAATCTCAGTTCGAATGTGCAGATAGATTACAAAAATTAGCCAATAAGAACACAGTTTAAACATGACTCTGTCAAATAACTTTATTTGATTGATTCATAATCGCGATCTATCTGCACTCTAAACTGAGATCGTTTATTGAAACCCGCTTTATAGGGAAAACACCTGGAAAAGTTTTTTTACAGAGTGTGCCCAAAAAATACTGAGAATGTTAAAAAAAATCCTGTATTGTGTTTTCAATAACAATAAACGCATAAATAAAAAATAAGAAATGAATAAAAAATAAATGGAATACACAGTTTTATTTGCTACAGAAAACATCGATGTTTTGACATATTGATGTTTTGCTATCGATGTTTATCGTACATCAATACTTTTGATTCGTTGTTAGCATCGATGTCAACATCGATATTTTTCTAATATCGATCATCCCTACTGCAAGCATTGACGATTTTGTCAAAAAAGAAACAGTGTTCATCAAAGGGGGGAACTATTGTCTATTACAACCTATCGAGTATAAAATTTGCAAAAAATAATGGTATCTCTTTTTTACTTATGGATGTCAACTCTGCTAAAGAAGGACTAATATACAATTGTTTCTTCCTTTATTCCCGCATCCGTCAATAAGCCGCGCTCACGGGCCAATGTAATAATACGGCAGCAGGAATGGCGGTCTAGTGACAAGGGGCGTGATTTATTGCGTATATTATCGATATCGACAAAATATTTTAATTCTGTTATTTCCAAGAACGTTTAAAAAGAATGGATCCGGCATAGAGCTATTACTCTGAGGAAAAAAGTCTGTCGGTTTTTGAGGGGGACAGGGGAACGAATACATTTTCAATGTACTTATGCACATATAAATAAACAGTGAACACATCTAAGTTTTACACACATGATTATAAAGACACAAATGGAATACTTTATTTTTTTACCAACCGCTAAAAGGATGAAGTAGGGGATGAAAGTTTTTATGGCAATTTTAGAAATTTGATAGTGGATAGTCGCCTCCTTGGTCTAGTGGCACCATATATGGGCTGTGGCTGTGGATCAAAAGGTCGGCAAAGCGAATTTTCTAATTTAATTTACCCGGGATTGGATCCCTCAAAGAGGTCACAGTAAGGTGGTATAAGGGCAGGTAGAGAGCAAGGTATGAGGATAGTGGATATCTTTGAGCTCAAGGGCACAAATGGGGTCCTTTTTTAAATCAACCCCTATAGGGATTAAATAGGGATTGAAAGTTTATATGGGAATTCAGAAACCGCTGCACGAATTTTTTAAAAAGTTTGTTGGTAGAAATAAAACGTATAAGCATGACAATATACCGTGTTTATGTCGATAGAAAGCGACTCATCAGTGATGTCACTGATGAGTCATGCTCTCATAGGTGACGCTAGCTGAGCGAGTCTAGCAGTGATGTGTTGACTATACCTCTCTCGCTCCCTTAGTCCACTAGAGGGGAGGCGACTTTACACCAACGATGGTTACACAGCTTCCACATTCGGCGGAAATATCGCGTAACATACACAAAAATACTGACAAATGTGCAACTGTCGGAGGTTTTCAATTAGTCGTTGCAGTCTGTTGAAAATACACAAAATAACGGCGCAGTGAATTTTTTATTGCTGAAAAAAAAACTGCGCCGTAAAGTTTTATTAAATATCCACAAAACAAAGTGGTTAGCGCGCCTAAAGAAGTTAGTTTACACTTTAAAAAATTATCGTCCCCCTACTAGACAAAGACAAAACTGCTTTTGAACAATCATTGGGAGAATTTTTGGCCATCAGAATGCTGGCTTACTTACATACATGCTCTTTGCTGGCCATCAGAGTTCTGAATTTTGCTCCACCCATATATTTATATATTTTTCTGTAGTCATTGGCTCCACCTAACCAGAACCCATTTTTTTTATTAAATTGGTAACACTTTTCTATACGTGTTTCGACTTGTCGGTGCTTGTGATGGTTGTTTTGTTGGTTTTTGTCATGGCGCGTACACACCGGCCGAACGAAGGCGAATCTACCTGTTGCGTTCACACAAACAAACTTTCGCTGTTGTGGGAATGAAACAGGCATGATTCGTTCGCCTTCGCCATCATAAAATATAGGTATTAGACCTATACGGTCAACTCGCAACTGCCAAATGCCAGTTAGTTTGATTGTTTTGTGCGATCGTGTTGTGTTGTTTGACTGTTGTGAATTTAATCCGCGACAAATATTATTACATTATTTGGTACTGCTGATTACTACTTACTGAATGCTTAATCCTAGAAAGATACATACATATGCGAAAATCGTTGTCTGACATACAATTATCAATGCAATTGAAACAAGTTGAAGACAGTGAAAATAAATTCTAATTCATCTTACTTATTTTTTAACAGTTTGATAATCACATAACAAATACCACTTTGTTTACCACCTAGCTGTGTAATAATAAAAAAAAAATATTGAAACGAAATTTAGGAACAATACATAAAAAGAAGCTTTATTTAATTTGGTTTGCTTTTCAGTCAGTGTGGGTGTAATCTATTATTAATACTTTTTACAGTTTTCAGTGTTTTAGAACATTGATGATTTTGTTGACATAACTTCAACTTTAGTGAAATGTATTTGATGTAAATAGCATGTTTCTTTTAAGCTTGGAATTAAAATACATAATATATATATCTTGGAAAAGGAAATTAGAGGTTTTGCTAGCCAACAATATCTTTCTAGTGTAAAGCTTTTAAAATATCGTATTCATACAAATTAATATTTGTTTGTTCTACTTCAATCATTTAATTTGTGTTTAAAGTGTTATTTACAACAAGCGGTGGCCTGAAAACAATATATTTGCATCAAAAAATACCTACCTGCTACATTTTATGAAGATTTGTCTCCGCTCTTCAAGATGTGGTAAGATTTTTGTAATTATTTGTAATTGGATTTGTGTGTTGCTTTCCAGTAATAGTTAACAGAATGTCAAATACTGTTTAAGAAGTGTTTTCAACATCTAGGTTTTTGTTTTTCATGCAGTACTTATCTATATCTATTAATAAGTTTTGTTGGAGACTACCTCTTAAAATATGTAAGAAATGTTTCCTTTCTTGTTTAATGACCTAAGAGTTCTGAGACCATTTAATTTTGACCTTAAGATCCAGCTAGCATAATTTTATCTGGGCCCTCTGTACCAAAGTATAAGCTGCAACAATCTAGCATGTTTATGATTTATTTGGTGTAATAGCGGGCAAAAAAACTGCCATGTGTTTTACATTTATTTATGTGTGTATGTGTTCTTATTTGAGTGTGTTGTGTTGTATGTTCATTCAAATCAAAATTATTAAAAACATAAAAAATTGTAAACATTATTTAGATTCTGTCAAATTTCAGCACATATATATGTTACATAAGCAGCTCAGCCACCAGTGGCCGAGCCGCCTATCACTATTTAACAATATAATCCTAATTGAGGCTCATTTAACAGGCTCTGAGATGTAATTATTTTTCAAATTATAAACTTTTTATCTGCCGTTAGTTTGCTGCTATAATTAGCTGTTTGTTTGGGCTTTAAGGGTGTACTCTGGCAGATAGTTTGCCGATAGTTCAGTTTGAAGACAGTCATGAAGCCCATCCAACTCATTTACGGATTCATCTTGGTAGGATTGGTCCTCTTATTGCCAAATAAGACCAGTTTGGCGGACTGGCTCCCTCGAGGTAATTCACCCCCAACTTGTCGGCTGATACCAAATCAGTGTAATGTGCATACTTTCTTACATGTTCATTCTGATTAACAGCCTGATTAAAGTATTAGCCAACTACTAAGGGAAACATAGCCTGAAGGTAACATATGGCAACAATCTATCAAATGTCCAACATTACATTTTTTTTACAATATCAATCAGAACAGATCCCTCGGAAGGGGATGGCGTCCGGCGGGCAGCCGCTCTTAAAACTACGCCAAATCCTTTCTGCAAGATGATTGAAAAAGTGTGTTGAGCCGACCCCACATTAAGGTGGGGTAAGGGTAGGTAGAAAGAAAGAAAGAATCAAAACAGTAGCCCCAGTATGAGTTAAGTTACTAATTGCTTTACACAAGAAACTTCTTCATCAATGTGATTTTCAATGGAAAGTTTGCATTTTCAGTTACACTGATTTGATGAACTTTACTATAACGATTATAATGTATATTCATTTGGCTTGATATGTTGTGGAATGGGGAAATGGAAAAGACACTGTAAGCTATAAGAGATGCATTAGCAAACCGGTCATAAAATATGAGTATTAGAAATGTATAGCAGGATATCAGCAGTATTTTAAATACTTTTTCAACCAATTTTAATACAGGTTATTATTTTAAGCATATTTCCAAACACACTTGTAAGCATATTCTGAAAAGGATTTGGCTTAGTTTTTACGACCCACTTACGTGGCAAATCAAATTAGAATAATCACTTTGTTCCAACTGGGAATCGAATCCACAACCTCCGGTCCATAGCCCATATATGCTGCCCCTAGACAAATGAAACTATTAAAAAAATCTACAAAATACAATACAGAAAAATACCCTATTGAAATAACATTGTTATCATAAGAAATTAAAGCTAGACTTGTACAAACTAGTCTGTACAAATAATTTCAAGTTAACATTTTATTTTGTCAGTCAACATTTTTATTTCTTTTGGTAGGTAATAGTATTCATAATTATTTATCTATATCTATATTTATTATACTTTACTTACCTTAATAAACAGTTTTATATTGTTTTATATTAGGGAGGTACATTCCTTTTATTTAAATTATGTGATTTTTAATTATGTAGAGAAGTTGACTTCTTTGTCTGAAGGCAGATTGTATTGTGTGAGCTAGGAGGTTCTGGATTCAACTTCCAGCCAGAGTGATTTATCGAACATCATTTTCTCGAGACTTAATCCCTCAGAGGCAGGCAGCCGTCAGCAAGGCGGTCCGTCGTAAAAACTAAACTGAATCCTTTCTGCAACACGTATTGCGCCGACCCCACATTGGTGTGGGATAAGGGCAGGTCTAAAGAAAGGTTTTAATTTTTCTGTTTAATTTGAGTAAAATAAAATGATTAGGTATCTTTATTACATACCTACTTAACATCTGCATTATGAAATATTAAGATCAATGCACCTTTTCCTTATCATTTAGTTATATGTACCTATTGTGCTTGTTAGTATGTATGTAATTCCTTCGAAGTTTTTGTGTTCCACAGCCCATCCACAGCTTATCTTTTTTGCACACTCATCTGTCATATCAGACATGGTACGTATCATTGATCCTGGGTGCCTCAGGGCTCTTACACATAAACACGATATGACGTTGTGTCGTGCTACGCTACGACACGACATCGTTTGACGATGCGACATCGTGGCGTGGAAATCTATGACGAATAATGTAAAAATACAACAAATACAATACAACACATCAACAGTATAGTCATAGCACATTTCAAGGTTTGTTTATTGCTTTATCAACACAATGTCTCGTCATAATTTTCGTGCAAGTTTCCCATTTTTACCTTTCTTTACTTCTCGGAATGCCTCGGTGGCGTGGTTATATTTCGGTACGATTACCGTCCTGCGGGCTTAGAAAAGTACGCCGCATATAGCGTACTCTTATGTTATTCCCATACATTTATTCTATTTGACTATTCTATTCGACTAGCGCATAAGACATTTGTCTAAACCCGCTGAGGTATCGGGTTCGATCCCCGGGTCGGGAGGTGATATTGGTTTTTCCATATCAGCCGGAATTTGTGCCCGATATGGCTATAGGCTCGCTCCCTATCACATCTGGGATGGAACTAAGCTCGAAATGTGGATGTTCTAGTTCGCTATTGCGCCTCTGCCTACCCCTTCGGGGATACAGGCGTGAGCTTATGTTATGTTATGTTCTTTACTTCTGCCTTGGATTATGCCAGCCTAATGTTACGAATTCGGATAATTGTTGTGATTTAGTACACGATATTGAAGGGTAGTATGTTAATTATATTTATATAAACTACCCTCCAAGTAATTCATATTATTTGTAGAAGGTATTTCTTTATTAACTAAAGCCAAAGGTATAAAAGAGCGGGAGCTATCATTATTGAGTTAGTCGCCCTTTGGAGCTCGAAGTGTACACAACTAGTTTGATATATACAGTAAAGTTGTGTAGCGGATATAGTGCGTATAAGAGGCACGTTTTAACCAAATCTTTTACACTAATAACTGGCCTGTCTTCCTACAAAATGATGTACCTATTGTGGTAATAATTGTCGTCAGGTTGTTATCTAATATCTTTCTATTGAACAATCGGTTATAATGAAAATAGTTTTTTTACAATGATTTATAGATTTAGCAATATAGCTTAGAACAAACTCTTTATACAAAAAAAAAATCAACTTTTTAGTTCGGTGTGTAATAAAAGCGTGTTCTTTTAGTTTATTTTTTATACTATGTACCTCTATTATTTATTTTCATTTTTTTAGTCTCTAAAAAAACACAGCGATAGCTCAGTTGAATGTGGTACGGCCTGCCGAGACGAGTGTCATGTCGGAGGAGGTTCAAGACCAACTCCAAAATGGAGCATACACCTCTGATTTTTCTATGTTAAGTGTATTTTCATTGTGAAATATCGCTTGCTGTAACGGTGAAGGAAAATATCGTGAGGAAACCTGCATACCCGAGAAATTCGAAGGTATGTGAAGTCTATCAACCCGCATTAGGCCAGCGTGGTAGACTAAGGCCTAACCCCTCTCATTAGTAGGGAGGCCCGTGCCCAGCAGTGGGACAGTAATATTACAGGGCTAATATTATTATTTATTATTATAAAAAAAAAAAAAAATGTTCGTAGGACCTAATTACAGTCTTACCAGAGACTTGAGTTTCAGTAAATCTTATTTAATTTTTTTGTTTCTGGGTGATCCTGACCAGGATACTAAGACACGATTATTAAAGTATTGTATTCTCATTGGTCCTTGGTATGTGTCAATTTTCAACTTTATCAGACGTCTAGAAAATGATGAAAATAACGTTGAATGATTCCATTACGTAGATACATTGATACCTAGATACATACAAGTGAAGCTAATATAACGCGTGTAAAAAGAATTCTTTACCTAAATAATGCCCACACTTTATCTCTTCTTTTCCCTCCTATTCCCCCGACCGCCTCGACGATCGTCATCAACATCACCACTACCGTCACCATCACCACCACCACCATCATCATTACTATAAACACATCACCGCCTACTAACTAACCACTGTAAAACCTAGGAAACTTGCTTAGAACGGTAAAAGACAGACGGAATCGTTTAGCAGAGTCGCAATTATGAGGGCGTGGCGAGGTTTGACCTGTCGATTAGATGTTTCACATTATAGAGTGACGTTCTGAAGTAATATTTTTCCGAACTTCACTTTTCATCTTTAGGTAGCGGTTCATAAAATACACCTTTCATCCTCATCTACCTATATAGTGCCAATAGTTTCCGAAGAAAAATGGCTTTGAACAGATGGACATGACGAAATTATAAGGGTTCCTTTTTTTCGAAATTTGGCTACGAAATCTTAAAAAGGGCCTTTTTGCGCCTGTCGCGGCCGAGCAAGATGAAAAATATCGTGTTTTTCACTATGGTGTACCAATTTAAAATAAAACAGTATGTTTTAGTAAGTTGCATTAAGTAGGTATCTATTTTTTTTAGGTACTTATCTATCTCTTCATCTTTTAAAAATAATTGCTTCTACCCATATGCGATGATTTAGCCAGCGTCAATGTAGTATAGCAATTATCAAGTTTTCACAATGACCATGAGACCCAGATGTGGATATCAAGGTCCTGCTGAGATTATGGTGGCAATTCCTTCCAGCGCGGTGCCCTTCAGCTAATCGACATAGCCAGCCAACCCACCAAACAAAACTCATCAAAGCTACTTTCATGTGCAATGATCGCGAAGACACTGATCCTGAAGAAAACTAGACCTAGATGATGGAAATTTTAATTATTTGATATCATGGAGCTAACTAATTTCCTAATTACTATGTATACATATAGATAGTTAGAGGCACGCAAAAAGATTTTGTGTTCCTAAATTGGTTTTCAAGCCGAAGAAAATTTGAGCTATGTTAAATTATTGATAAAGAATTAATTAAGGATAATATTCCATATTATAAAAAAATAAATGATTATTGATTAATAAGTGTTTTTTTTCGTTAAACACAACTCTAGACAATAATATGAAATAATTTTAACAAGCGACGCCCACCCTCAGCCTCCCCGTTAAAATCCCTATCTATCTCAATCTCAGTTTGATTGAATATGCAGTCTATATTATAGAGTACTCGACTGTATTATAGAGACTGCCTCGGTGGCGTAGTTGTATTTCGGTATGACTACGGTCCTGTAGTCTCGGGTTCGATCCCCGGGTCGGGCAGTGATATTGGATTTTTCCATATCAGCCCGGAGTCTGGAATTTGTGCCCAATATGGCGATAGGCTCGCCCCCTATCACATCTGGGACGAAACTAAGCTCGGCGAAATGTGGGTGTTCTACTTCGCTAGTGCACCTCTGCCTACCCCTTCGGGGATACACAGGCGTGAGCTTATGTTATGTGTATTATAGAGTATGACCAAATCTTTTTATATTTTATTGACCCACTTGTTAATGTTATCTTTCATAAAAAAAAATCGATGATATTATGTTGTTTATGTATAAGTACAAAAATGTAAAGTGCTTTATTTCTTATTAAATATTGCTCAATGTTGCGTCATTTCGCATACGAGATCCTGATTCGTCCTGCGCAACGCCGTGCGGCGTAGTCGGCATGAAGCTGTGGACGACGTTATTTTATTTTTGTATTATTCTCGCCTGGACTCAACCCCCCCCGTGCCTCCCAGCGGCGGTATCACCCCGCGCTTGGCACTCAAACTGGTGCCATGACTCATGCAGTTGTTATAGTTCGCGTAGGTACCTATGTAGTCATTAGATTACCTATTAATGCAACGAGAAAGCACCGCTGTACTGTCTCAACTCAGAACCCTTACGATAGGTTTAGCGGTCAGCCTGACTTAGGGTTGCTACATTACAGTAAAAGTCAGAAGTAAGACTCGGTGCTGTATAAAATCGGACATTGTCCTTAAAGGCCCACACATAATTGCACGCTTTATATTAGCTTGACCTGTATGTATCTTGATATCCATGTTACATCTTTGTATCGGAATCTTTCAACGTGATTTTCTCCATATTCCAGACGTATGATGAACTTGAAAATTGGCACACTTACCAAGGACCTATAATAATACAAAAAATATATAATTTTATCCTAGTATCCGGGCCATGATCGCCAGTCGAAGTCAACACAAATGTAACCCTAGGCACGTATTATAAAGTAGCTTTTTAAACAAGTATGCTTAAATTTGGATTTTGTAATTTAGAATTATATCGGCGTCAGATTGTAGACAAAAGGAGTGCATAAGCACTCCTTTGCTGTCCCATTTTCCGAGCGTCAACTGTGCCTCTAAGCAAATAGTATATCTATGGTACCGACCTAAAAAAAAGTTGTCATGTACCTAATTCGCTCATCTGATTTGTCGTCCCACGTACCCACGTATGTAGGTATTATCATGGATTTGAATGTAGAGGTATATGTACCTACCTAGTAAGTTAATAAATGGAGACTACGACCCCCCACTACGTATGAAGGTCGTTACCGTCGCGACGTGAGCGTGACGTAAGTTGACGCACTGTGGGTATATCTTGCTAGATTGTTAATTATGTGTTTTATGTCACCATCACGCGGTGGGTCGAAACGCCAAAAAATGGGACAATTGTTTTTTCTCGAAAGTGGATTTTTGGAATGGCCTTCGATAGGGCTCAGTATTCTCATGTGAACCATTGTTTCACATTTTTGGATACAATCAAAATTCAGCGAGAAAATTACCAATATTTGAATATATGTATTGTTAGGAATATCGCCTATCATAAAGTCATTTATTTGCGAAATTATGACTAGTACACCTTTGGAACGTATTGGGACCTACTATTATAATATAGCTATTCTTCTGTCATCTGGGACCATAAACAGGTGTATAAACCTGTATCTTCCCTGGATATAATGCGATTGAATCTTGGGATTTTTTCGTTTCAAAAGTTATTTATTTATTGCAATTTGAAGTAACTTAATGTTCTGAATTACCAATGTTCCTATTTAACTTAATTTATTCGGAAAAAATAACAATAATCAAAAAATAAACAAACTAAAAAAAAATACACATAATCAAACAAACATACTTAGGTTTATAAACATTATGTTTAAGAATATTCTTTGAAAATGAAAGGGACAAACCAGTTTTAAAGTTAAGAAGCGCGTCAATATTCTACTCGTAATAAGTAAGGGGCAATGTCACGCAAGCAAAAAGTTACAAACTAGTTTTAAATATAAGAAACCAATAAATTATTTTGTAAGTAATGGAGATAGCTACCTAAAATTATTAAAATTAGATTATCCCGCTGTTTAGTTCGTCTAAGTCGACTGCTATGTTGATAGTTGATATGTATATCTTAATACCTATGTATATGTATGCTTAGAGTTGAGAGTCACTTTGCCATGCTCGGATAAAAAAACGAACAAGTTACAAGTAGAACAAAGTTCTCTGCTACAAATACACCTAGAAATGATACATCGATTGTCGACACAAGTAGGTATGTACTTGTAGGTCTTATTATTCACCGCGCTATTTTCACTGGATCAAAATAAACAAATTCTTGACGACCGATAGGACGTGAGCCGTGACGCAACCTTTCGGTTAGCTTTCAACATAATATTGGGTATAAGTTTCTAGCTGTTATGATTGTAATTCATAACTATATATGATATAATATATCGTATGATATACTCGTATTAAATATATCGGGCCTTACTTATAAACACATTTTCGCTTATCTTTTCGCTAAGAATAGCTTATCACTTTTTTCCTTGCGTTACATTGTTTAAAAATGAAAGGGACAACCTATGGTCAATCATAAGCAGCTCTTTAATATTTTTATAAGTAAGGGGCGTTATAAAACAAGTCGTAACTGACCATTTATAATAAAGAATTCTATAACACAATTATAATAATTGTTCAAACTTTAAAACTTGAATGGGCAGGGAGTGTTGTAGTTTTCAGGTCCTTATGAAATTCCACGTTTCATACATGCAATTTTTGCAAATAAGTAATAAATCGTCTAAGTGCGTGTCTGACCCCCAACTCACACACGTTCAGCAAAGGGTGCTGCAGTAGGGGTGAATGTTACTGATACAAGCCAACATAGTTCATAAACATTTATACCTGTTTTTCACACCTAGAAACTTGATAGTTGATTTATATTATTATGATCTTCAGTGGAACATCCCCGAAAATTTGCTTTTTACTTTCATCGACTATTACCTACTCGTCAACTTGTAAAGGCTGTTTGTTGATAAGTTTCCTTTTCTTAAAACCTCGTTTTCTTAAAAGTTTTATTCCGTATTCGGATCCTTGACTCGGAAAATGGTTATCACACATTCACATTTTTACGACACTCCACAGCACCCCTCACTCCCCCCACACAATGGAATAGAGGGAAAACAAAGTCGACACTGACGTGTAGTTAGTTTGTAATGGTTCCCCATTACAAATTCGTTGTCATCCAGTACCCAAAGGTAGAGTAAATTGGGATGGTTTTTACTTTTAACTTTTACGTAGGTATGCGATTAAGCGATGTTTTTCTTCATCGCACAGTTGTATTGTTATATCTAATACGTAGGTACATATATAATAATAATAATAATAATAATAATAAAATAGATACAAATCTATGCGCCTTTCTGGGGGCTTGTATGAGGCAGTGGACAACGGTTTTAAATTATCCAGATGGTGCGAGTACTCCTAGTTGTGATGAACCAATTAAGATTGAGCGGGGTATATTCCAGGGTGACAGTCTGAGTCCCTTATGGTTCTGTCTGGCCCTGAATCCTCTTAGCACTTTGCTGCTGGATTCCGGACTAGGCTACCGTCTTCGTAGAGGGGGCGAGCCAATATCCCACTTACTTTACATGGATGACCTCAAGCTGTTCGCACCCAAGAAAACTGATTTGGTGGAGTTGTTGAAAATAACTAAAAGTTTCAGCAACTCTATCAATATGGAGTTTGGTGTGGATAAGTGCGCGGTTATTCATGTGGAGCGTGGTGGGAATATAGTCTCTGATGACATCCATCTCTCAGAGACTATACAGCTTAGATCTCTCTCCGAAACGGAAACCTACAAATATTTGGGTATGTCTGAAGCGTTAGGTATATCGAGTGCAGATGTAAAACAATCAGTAAAGGAACGTTTCTTTGGTCGCTTGACAAAAGTGCTTAACAGTCTTTTGTCAGGTGGCAACAAGATTCGTGCCTTTAATGGTTGGGTTATGCCTGTACTGGTGTACTCTTTTGGCATACTCAAATGGACTCAGACCGAGTTAGATACCCTGGATCGAAAGGTCCGGACTCTACTAACTGCACACCGAATGCATCATCCACGATCGTCTGTTATGAGATTGTATATCCCGCGGAGATGCGGGGGCCGAGGTTTACTTAATGCCAAGGACCTGCATAACCGCGAGGTATGCAATCTCAGGAATTATTTCCTCCGTAGCGAAGTGGTGATGCATAAGGATATGGGCTTGGTAGACAAAGGATTCACTCCGCTCTCACTGGCAAATGAGAATTGGCGAGCACCTGTGACACTGAGTACCAGGGATCGCAGGGAGGTATGGAAGAGCAAAGAGCTTCACGGACGATTCTATCGAGCTCTCAATGGGCCCGATGTCGACCAACTTGCTTCCGTGTCTTGGCTACGTTTCGGTAACCTCTTTGGGGAAACCGAGGGTTTTGTCTTTTCAATTATGGACGAAGTTATCAAGACGAACAACTATAGGAAATACATCATAAAGGACGGGACGGTCGACATCTGTCGAGCATGTCACCGACCGGGAGAGTCCATTAGGCATGTTATTTCCGGTTGTTCGTATCTTGCTAACGGCGAGTATTTGCATAGACATAACCTAGTAGCCAAGATCATACACCAGCAACTTGCTCTTCGATACTACCTTGTGACTTCTGAAGTGCCATATTACCAATATGTGCCCCAGCCAGTTCTTGAAAATGGACATGCAACACTGTATTGGGATCGATCTATTATTACGGACAGGACTATTGTTGCCAATAAGCCTGATATTGTGGTAGTAGATCGATTGGCGCGCCGGGCAATACTTGTTGATGTCACCATTCCGCATGATGAAAATCTCGTTAAGGCCGAAAAAGACAAAATGTCCAAATACTTAGATCTGGCACACGAGATTTCCGACATGTGGGATGTGGAATCAACAATCATTGTCCCGATAGTCGTTACCGCTAATGGGTTGATAGCAAAGAGCCTCGACCAACACCTTAAGAGGCTCTCAATCGGGCGTTGGGTCAAAAGCCAGATACAGAAGGCAGTGTTATTGGACACGGCACGCATTGTGAGGCGGTTCCTCACTCTGAGCCCCTAACCACCGGTGGCTTGGGTCTCAAGCCTCGTCATCGGGAGGGTGATATTTTTTTATATTTTTAAATGTATTTTTTATTACTTATATTTAAAAATGTAAGAAGAAGATAAGTTAAAATAAAGAGAATAATAATAATAAGCTCTATTACTTTGACAATGATATCGAATATTGGTGATGGTTATTAAATTGGTTTTTAATTCAAATTTTTTAACTAGGTGGGTGAAAATGTGAAAAAAATAACGTATAATATAGTAGTAGAGCTTAATGTACTTTTAACGTTTTTTTATATTTATATTTATATTTTTATATGAGTAGTTTTTGAGAAAATGGAATATTATCTAACTTTCATCCCTTACTATCGAATATGGAGCCGTTGGGAGCCGTTCACTGTGCGTGTTTAGAGTTCAGACACGCATTTGAATACTTTTTTTAATTTACTGCTCGGGAAATTCGAAAACCTTATTAAATGACAGTCAGTCAGTTTAACTCTTATAAGATGTAATAGGAACAAAACATTAATTGGATAAATATTCGTCCAGAAAGCCCAGCGCGGCGCGGCGCGACGGTTACTGACGCCCACGTGTGTATAATTAATTATGAGTCTCAAAGTCTCAACTCTCAATAATGAATCAACGAAAGCACCAAATAACGTAATCAACATAACTTTTAATAGGTATTATGTTGCAAGCAGGCCTATTGTTATCAATGTATGACGTGTCAACGCAATATGTATTGTGTTTATTAGAACATTGCGTTTGTTACAATCTGTCACGGAACCCGGGACTTCGTAATTATTACCAAGGACATTGTGTACATGACTAGCTGTGCTAGGTAGTCGGTAGTACAGAGTACAGACTTAGTAATTAATTACATATTATAATGCATGCTCAATCCTAGGAGGAAATATAATATTATGTTATGCCGCCTATTGTTCAAATACTATACGTCGATTTAAGATTACTGATTATTTTATTAAGTCCTTAGCTGTGTTTGTACTTTGTTGGTCTCTATCTGTAACTTCTGTAAGGGCTTATCTCAGAAATTGTTGAGTGGTTTAAGTTTCAACTAATTAGAGGCGCGTCTCCTGCACCTGTTTTTCTCGAAATATAACACATAAACGCATACGCAAAACAATGATATTCCCTGTCTCCTGTCGTAGAACAATGGACAATAGATAAAAATATGTAGCGAAACCATGTTTTGTGTAATGTTTTAGTGCAGGAGACGCGGCTTTGATGAATCTTACCCGTGTTTTCACTGATGGATAGACTCATTCTTTGGAGGTTTCTAATCTTATTCGGCCATGGGGCTCCCTAGTCAGAATTCAGCTATACTTACAAACATATTGTGTGTTAAAATGCGTTGAGGGTCGCCTTTTCCAAGATTATTTTTTGTTCAATGTAGCTTGTTCCATGGGGGAGTGCACAACCATATATATGTACATATGCTATGCAATATGCATTGTACATTCAACATACTCACATATGTACATAATATCAGACCTGTATCCTGTACGTATATGAGGTAGGACAGACACTACAGGTTTAGACTTACTCTTGTTCGGTCTAGGACTCTTGGGAAATGTATGGTGGTGGTTTCATACATTTGACAACACTACAAAAGACATTTAGGTCTCGGCGTCTTTTTTTGTTTGCGATAAATTATGTGAAAAACTTTTAGTCGCTACTGCTGATTAAGAAACATCCAAAATTCTAAAATTTCACAAACATCTTAAATTTCACAGAATTTTATATCATTAGGATAAGATTATATTGATATACCGGATTGTGTTGTAGCCTTGTAGGTCATTGAAAACGAAGGATGTATGTACAATTGATATCTACATATTTTGTGATCGCATTTCCTACAGCATCAGTATTGAAGCTGATAAGGTAATATGTGTAGATTATTTTATGCAAAGGTTTTGGTAAATTCAAATGACGCTATCCCGGATGCAGAGATACGAGTTACGACCCTGTCCTCTTTCTTATTTCATACCTACTTCATGTTGACGTAATCATAATATTGTTCGAACGAATGATGAAAAACAATGATTATTCATACTAATATTATTAATGCTAAAGTCTCTGCCGGACGGGTGTGTCTGTTACATTTTTACGTCTAGACCATTGGACATATTTTTGATATTTACTTCGAAGAAAGCCTAAGCCTTAAGGAAGAATATGGGCTAAATATTTTCTCAAAAAACTTTATATGACATGATGCTCACATCTACAAAGGCACTAGAGCTCCTTGCTGCCAAATTAGCATGTTGCGTAATGTGTATGCTTACTAATGATCGAGTTGTGAGATTTCGTGATAAATGAGAGTGTTTACTATTATTAGGGTTCTGTACCTCAAAAGGAAAAAACGGAGCTCTTATAGAATCTTTTTGTTGTCCGTCTGACTGTTCGTCACGACCCTTCTTCTCAGAAACGCGTGGAGGTATCAAGCAAAAATTCATATCAAGTACTTAGGTCTACTTTCCCTTGGAGCTGATCAATGCACAGATAAAGGAAAAAATGCGAAATTCATTATATACCTATAGGTTTGTACGGAACCCTCGATGCGCGAGACAGACTCGCACTTAGCCGGTTTTTAAAATGTATCAAATAAACAAAGGAATCCATGTACATACATACCTATTCGTAAAAACCGACAAAAATAAAATTCGAAACTAAATAAATGTAGGTATTTATTGTCCATCGCAATATTTAAGAATCGTGACGTCATATAAAATCGGTACGTAGTGAATCATTTCAGAGTGCACTGTAGTTTGTACACACTCATTGAAAACGGCCGATTTATTCTATAGAAGTACAGACGAGATTATTAATACGTGGGTGACGTGTTAGGTAGCTACTTCTTATTTTGTTTACTTAGTATAGTAATTAGTATCATGTTGCCTGATAGTCGTCGTGTGATATATAGATGAATCAAATTTCAAGTAGGTAGGTATAATTATAACATAACCCTTTATGTATCTACTAACTATAAACAATGGAAGTTTGGTTAAATGAATATGAAAATCCTGTCTGAACTAATGTGAGATTCATGTACAAACGTGAACTGATATATATGTCTACTTAGTAGTAATAATACTAGCGATGTTGTCATCTTGGTACGTATTTTGTGGGACGTGTGACGTGCAGTCTACTATATTGATCAACCAAGTCGGTGCCTACGTTTTTTGAATGGGTGACTGACTAAACATTCACTGGTAATATAGGGGCAGCACGACACACCTTTTTCAAGGGGGTTACAGAATGATACAGTTTTCATCATCTGTTTGCCTTGCGTCAGCCACCTCTGGAAATTTATGTCCGTGCAAATCGTGAGTCGTGATCCAATAGAAAAACATTTCGACCTTGTCCGACGGCCGACCTGGGATTCAAACCCGGGATCTCCCGTTCCAGTGCTTCCTTCCTTAATCTCCATGTTGCTACTAACATAACATAACATAAGCTCACGCCTGTATCCCCGAAGGGGGGGTAGGCAGAGGCGCACTAGCGAACTAGAACACCCACATTTCGCCGAGCTTAGTTCCGTCCCAGATGTGGTAGGGGGCGAGCCTATCGCCATATCGGGCACAAATTCCAGACTCCGGGCTGATATGGAAAAATCCAATATCACTTTGCTCGACCCGGGGATCGAACCCGAGACCTCAGAACCGTAGTTGTACCGAAATACCACCACGCCACCGAGGCAGTCAGTATGTTGCTACTAGAACGAGAATATTACGAATCATGATCGAAATATGATATTTCCAGGTCGGGTGTGTGTTTTTTAATACAATTTACCCGGAATTGAATTCCCAGAGGGGTTGACATCTGGCAAGCAGCCGGTCATAAAAGTAGAATATTTTCTGTAGCATGCTTGGAAAAGTGTGTTGCGCCGACGCGACCCCACATTGAAATCGGATAAGGGCAGGTAGAAAGAAATAATGTTAAGTTAAGGAACTAACCCCTCTCCACAGATATGGATCTTGCTTCTCATTAGTAAAGGAACGGCAGTCCCGTGCCCAGCAGTGCGACAGTAATATCACAGGACTAATATTAATATTTTATTTCAGGGTCGTAGGCTTATATTTAGCCGCAACCTGGTGTGGTGTCAGCACGCAGCCGGTCTCGTGTTCACAGGACGACGAGTGTCACGAAGGCTACTACTGCGAGACACTGACCCAAAGATGTTCCGAATACCTGAACTGCACAGATGTGAAGCGAGAGCCACCCACCGACTTTATTCAGTCTACTCGTGTTAAGTCCTTCGTGGACTGTGGACCATGTCTCAAGGGGTAAGTGTACTTTGGATAACGTTATAGTTTAGTTCTATTCTTCGACCGACTTCTAAAAAGGAGAAGGTCCTCAATTCGTTTGTTTTTTATGTATGTTACGCGATATCTCCGCCAAATGTGGACCAATTTTCAAAATTCTTTTTGTGTTCGATAGAGCTTATTTCAATGGTGGTCCCACATAAATTTGTCACGATCGGATAAAGTTGGAGGGCGGTCAGTCAAGTTTTTATACTTGTGATTATTCAATTCATATGGGATTGTTAATATTAAGTGAATTATGGATAATTAATTAATTATTTTGTAATAAGTGGTAGAGCCACCTTCTAGACATCTGTTTTGCGTACAACGTGAATGGACTGGCTCTGTTTGGTTTTATTTTTCATAATTGGGTTACTATAATTGTCTCGTCTCACCAAAACGCAATATGAAGTAACAGTTTTCTGTCTGTTTCTTATAAGCATTCAGCAATGAGCACGTCGTTTGTCCGAGTAATCATACACAGTAACTACATTACCCTTCCTTTGACTTAGTCTAACTTCAATGTCTTTATGATTAAAAAGCTAGAATACAGAAGTGCTTAAAAACTGATCTTCGGCAGAAATAAAAAAATGGTTGTACATACACCTTCCCAGGCGGACTTGGATTATGCTTACACCGAGGAAATCTGTAAGTCTGCGTAGCTATATAATTATATTTTTTGTATGTAGATTCGTCGTGGATCACCGGGGCGTCATCACCGCGAACTGTGTATCCCCCGACAGTCAGGACGAAACTCCTGCTCTACCCGTATACTTTTGGGTTCTTATTGGGTTCATCATAGTCATCGTGATTGTGTTTTTCGTCTGCCTCTACTTGTACAGGAAAACGGAGACCTTTAAAGTCTGGGCATGTAAGTATTATATGATATGTACATATATTCATGATACAATGTATGCTTATCTTGTTAGAGTTAATTATGACAAGCGGTGCGAGTTGTGAACTTGAGTAAGTTTGTGGTCTTTGTTCGAAATTATGGGCCTTATAAAAGAATTTTACGCACTTCTTATCGTTAAGTATAATTTGTCCCTTTCCTTTTTAAACAATGTAACGCAATGAAAAAGTGACAAACTAGTTTTGAAGTTAGTGTTTACATCCTGCAACAGTCCTCATATTCAAGATAAATTTAAATAAATCTAATAAATTGAAAATAGGCTGAAACCTGATAAAAATGCGTTATTTAACATGTGAATTGCGATACCATGGAAATTAGTTGTGTTAAGCCAGGTTTTAAGTTAATCCACGCTTTATGATA
Organism: Clanis bilineata; assembly: GCA_036417725.1. Classification (NCBI taxonomy): domain Eukaryota; kingdom Metazoa; phylum Arthropoda; class Insecta; order Lepidoptera; family Sphingidae; genus Clanis; species Clanis bilineata. The sequence continues at coordinate 7,262,293 of CM071149.1, read as the reverse complement.
TAATTAGTTAAGAAAAAATCATCTCCTTGGTGTGGTTGTAGCGTATATGGGCGTAGAAGCGTAAGGCCCGGGTTTCAAATCCCAGGTCGGGTTGCAACTTGTTATTTATCCGGGTGGACCCTTCAGAGGGGATTGACGTCAAAAATGCCGGTCAAAATAACGAAAATAGCTGAATCTATTCTGCAACGTGCTTGAAAAAGTGTGTTAAAATTAGGGGTAAATTACGGCTTTAGGACATGTACAGTGGTCGCCTATCCGGGCTGATACGAATATCCTACCACCAGAAAATATATATTATTATGTACTGCGTGTCCACCAGCCACGTCGATCCGTTCCCTGTTCGAGCGTCCGAGCGGCAGCCACTGCGCGCCCGACTCGCCGCCGCCGTACAACCCCGACGCGGGATACACGTACGTGCCCAACTTGAACGTGGCCTATGCACCGCCGCAAGAATGGACTCATGTTCAAAACGAAGGTCAGTACCTTAAGTATTATTACCTTTATTATTGTTACCTAAATTTAGTAAGTAGGTACAGTTACCTTCTTACTAAATTTATTATGACATAGGGTAGTTGACTAATTTGTTATTATTGACTAGCTTTTGCCCGCGGCTACGCCCGCGTGAGATTCTTGATAAACATTCATCCCCCATTACATCCCTTTAGGAGATGAATTTATGCATGTATTATACATATGGATCTTCCTCTTGAATCACTCTATCTATTAAAAATCAAAATCCGTTGCGTAGTTTTAAAGATCTCAGCATACAGACAGACAGACAGTGGAAGCGACTTTGTTTTATACTAGTGATTTGAAATGTCAAGTAGAGTCGTACAAAATCTAGTAGAGAAAGAATTATTGATTAATATTATGGGTAACTCGCAGCTCCGCGATAAATCTCTATTTGTCCCAAATCTCGATTTAAAGATAGGAGCGAGCTGTAGGATAAATTGAGTTAATGTTTAACTCTAGATTAGTAATAGCACTGCAAGTTACCCTTAGCCAATCGAATCGAACATAATTTGTTGTTCATGGCGTCGGTAAAAGCTTTTCTGTATAGTTTGTGAGTTGAGTTGTGAACAACCGACTTCAAAAGAAGAAGGTAGTCAATTCGTTTGTATTTTTATACGCTTTACGTTATCTATGTGTTTTTTATATATTGAGTAACTCAATATCGTTGTAAACAAGTTGTTTTTGTGTTTGATATCGCTTACTCCAAGGGCTCTCATATAAATTTAATTAGATCGATACATTTTGTTGTTTGTTTTTATATTTTGATAGTTGTGACCCCAGAGCCGGGGCGCGTGTCGGTGAAGCCGCGGCCGGCGCGACAGGCGCGAGAGACGCACGAGCCCGCCGACAGCCAGACCGCGAGGGTCTTCAACCCACCCGCCTACGAGTACCATGATGATGAATCACTTTCCAGGTAATCACTATACACTTTCTCAACATATCATAACCTTCAGATGTCTTACAAATACTTAGTAACGATTATTAGTCATGTAGACTGATTCTAATTTTGGTATAGGTAGGTAATAAAACTTGTTTGTCTCGGTCTTAAACAGTTTTAATGTATCAGTCGTATAGTCCAAAAAGTGTACTGAAGACAAATAATATTTAAAATGTTTATCTGTTTAACAGTCCAGAGCCGACGGATGATAGGCACGACAAGTATTCTCCGGCGAGCCCTTGGATGCTGCAAGATGAAGACACCATGCAAAGCCTGTGGACTCCTCACGAACACACCAACAACGACGCCCCGAATAATAAGTTCGCCATAATTCATACTTATTGTAAAATTGATGGTGGGCGGTGATGAGCGATAGTGGTTTTGGTGGGCGATAGTAGGCGGTACCGGTGAAAATCAAAATGGTGGCCACTTTTTCAGTTTTGGCACCTAACCCATCCTTGGCAACCATGAGACTTTATAGATAGGAACACCATCAGCATTAAAACAAATAAAGGTGATTTTTTCTGTTTTAGGACCAGATCATTCCTTCGTAACAATGGGGTGGCCTGGATATTGATTTTGAAGTCAATTGAGTTAAAAACAAAGAAAATAAAATGGCCGCCACTATCACTACCGCCATAACCATTACCCCTTATTAACTAACCACCATACAACATAGGTACAGTCTGACCTGCCGCACAAGATGTTTTACATAAAATATAATACCCCAGACTAAAACGTATCCTCAAACCAAATTCTATGAGTCAGTTCAGTGGTTGCTAAATTATCATAAACTTTAATTCCTCTATGTCACTCCGGAGTTTTGGCGGGAATTCTGACGGTGTGGGTCGCTTGTTTTAATGATTTCATATTCTAGTCTAAAGTTGAGTTTGTGGTTTAAATGTGATGTGTATCTAAGCAATAAACATCAACGAAGATGAACAGTATGTGGAAGCTTTGAAATAAGTGATTTTGGATGCTTTTCGTCGGGTGGATGGGTCGACCATGTTCGATTCCTCCGTTGCGAGAAAATCGTCTAAAAACCATCGAACTGGAAGGAATTGACGCCATAACTCCAGCAGGGCCTTGAAATCGAACACATCCGACTTCATTGTACTTGCGAAAACTTAGATATAGGAAACAAAGTATAATAAAATTGTAAAAAGTATACGGCTGAAGGACATTGTATCCATGGCTATGAACAAGATAAAAAAAAAATCTATGTCACTCCATTAAGGGTTGAAATGAAGTATCCCATGTTAGTCTACAGTGCTAAAGATATCCTCAGGTTCAGACAGACAAACTTACTTTCGCATTTATAATATTAATTTGGATATTGAATGCTTTATCGATTTAACGTGTGTGATGTTTGTTTTAGTGCGACGGGTGTGAGTGTAGTGGCGAGTCACGGCGACGAGACAGAGGCGACGTCAGAAGCGGACAGCGCGGCGAGCCTCTCCACTGCGCTCGTACCGTTCGAACCGCTCGGATCGCTCGCACCGCTCGTACCGCTCGCACCGCTCTCAACGGTCTCATCGCTCGCACCGCTCGTACCGCACACGCATCGCGACGACGCGTCGCTCGCGCCGCCCGCCGCCAAGAGGACGAGGAGACAGGTCAGATACATAACACTTTTGTACATTACACTCTATATAACATTACCTAACTCTGTACATTACACCTTATACAACATGGCATGACACTTTAATAAATAGTGGAGTTTTTACCAGCCATATACACAACTCTTCAAGAACTCTTCTAATAATATTACTCGTGTCACGTACATTATTTAATATTAATCAAATTCAATTTATTTACTTACAAATTATTATAGTATTAGTATTATTTAATGACACCGATGCGCCATCCGTGTACACTGTATATGTGAGACCGTGTACATCGTGTACATCACAGGCCACAGCTATGCTCCGAGTGCCGATACATCACACACCTAGCGTGTCCAACGTGCCGCATGTTATATTATAATACGGATGGTGCAAAAAAGCTTACTTGAAAAGGTGTTAAAAAATCACGATTTTATTTGATTCAGTTTATCATTTTCATTCGCAGGAGTCGAGCGGCAACAGACACCAAGATTCGAGTGCTGGTCCCAGTGCCAGCAGCAGTAACATGAATCAACCTGCTTCAGATACTCAAAACTCAGTGATTATCAACATTTCAGTTAATCATACTAAATGAAACGAATTTAATATTTAGTGCTATGATTGACAATGATTAATTAGATCAATTTATTATACTTTTAAATAAGTACCTTGTGTGTTCTTTGAGAAACTTTTTCGACAATCTGAAGTTTGCTCAAATATGTACTTACATAATATGTACAATGGTGAAAGTTAAAGTGTAACTTTAACGGAGATTGTTTTTATATCTTCCTTCATAGTTTTATTTTTTGTGTATAATTAAAATATATATAAAAAAATATATATAATCTTGATCTGCTTATAGTAACAGTATTTTAATATGTATAGTTGAAATTTGGTGTATCAAAGAGGGCTATGTTGTATATTATAGCTTTAACGCGGTTGAAAGCTGACCAATAAACACAAAAATAATGTATACTTTTATCTATATAATTTAAAAAACAGAAAAGTATTTAAACATTTGGAATACATAATATTCACAATTACAATTCACAATATTAGAAAATAGTTTGAAGGATAAGGAGCTGGCAGCCACATCGATTATAATAAAAAGATCAAATTCGAAGATTAAGCTGTAGCTTCTATGGTTAAGGAAGCCCCCGTATAATTACCCCAGTGAAAACAGGCACTGTCTTCTTAGTTAATTATAGAACTATGCATTTTTGCTGCATTTATTATGTCTACATTTTTGTAATATGACTTTACTCAACACAAAATATTGCAGACCAAACACAAAATTAATGATAAGGGTATTTATATCAAGTCCTGTTGTAAACGCATTAAGATTCCATTAGTATTCTCATAGATAAATTATGAATTTACACTTTGATAAAATATAGCATTGCCTTTTGAAACTAGCTCTCTAGTAATTTTCAATAATTAAAACCATTTTGTATAAGGAAAAAAAAAACAATGGTTGTCATAGATGTTTAGCTAACTCTTGTAAGAGTTAAACATAATGTGATAAACAAAGTTGTATGATGTAGAAACTCAGTGGGAATTTCAATAAAATGTTATGTAGTATTGTTTCCATCGACTACTAGCTTCAGTGTCATATTATGAATTTTATGTTATTCAACTTCGATTTATTCATCACAGTTATGGTAAATAAAAAGTCGCCTCTTGGTCTAGTGGCAGCATAATAAAATTATGGCGGTTTGGCCGTTGATTTCTTAAATATAAAGTTAATATTTACAGTATTTCATTAAAGGGGGTTATATGCTACAAAAGAAGGGGATGTTATATAGATTGGTAATTCCTCACTTGTGAAACACTTTTTGACTTTGAAATGTGTTTCAACAATATTATGGTTTATAATACTTTGGTCATTCGAAACTAATCGAGTGACTTAAACATTTTCTATATTATTTTAGTCTATAAAAGTTATTCTTTTGTACCAGTAGGTTACTAATCGTTTACGTCATAGTTTATTAGGTATGTTTTAATTTTCTTACTGCAGAAGTAACTAGCGTTGTATTATTGTGATGTTATTATAACATGTTCTTACTTTTAATCTTGTTTCTTTTATATTATTGTTATCCACTTACATACATTCATAAAAATATGATTACAAATATGCTGTATTTACACACTTTAAATTTTGTGTATTCGAAAACTATGTATTAATATTTGAAAGAACTATCGCTCATTTCCCTGTTTTGATTTTACTTTATATAACCGTAAAGAGTCTTAAGACAATATATTTTATCTTATACTAATGTCGTTTGTATAATAAAAGAATATACAAGCCAAATATTTACATAACTAAACGCTAGGTTTATACATTTTGTTGGCCACTCTGTACATTTATGAAATTTCGAAATATGGCATGAATTAATACAACGATGGGGTCTTAATACATTTAAATCATTAAACTATCGATGTATTCATTTAAACATGCAAATTACATAACTAGATTTTGAATATGATCAAGTTCATTAAGGGTATCTTGTTTTTCTAATGAATGAAAATAGAAACGTTAAGTATCAGTGCTTATTCTAAAATGTCACAAGTTATATTACATAAGCTCACGCCTGTATCCCCGAAGGGGTAGGTAGAGGCGCACTAGCGAACTAAAACATCCACATTTCGCTGAGCCTAATTCCGTCCCAGATGTGATAGGGGCGAGCCTTTCGGCATATCGGGCACAAATTGTATTACACTTATGTACCTCTATTATTTCCCCTTTCTGAATAATTTGTTCTTTATTGACAAATTAGTTTTTATAGTAGGACTGCTTAGTGATTATGTTTTAGAAGATATACGTATCTATATTAGTAGTATTCTAGATCAATTACTTATGATGAAGTTGTGATGTTAGTTTAAATTAATTGCAAGTGCAACAGTGATTATGATTACACGAATTGGTGCTAGCGCATTGTTTTGTCCGATTGCTGCCCTCTCGAGCAAATTCAATGATATTTTTGTAAGCATTACAGCAAAGATTACAGAAAACATAAAACTTTTCTTTCTTTATTTTTTTATATTTTCTAATAACGTTCTGAATATAAAATCAAAGGATACGCGAATGAAAGTAGTTCATAAAATTAAAACTTTTTTTTATAAAATGTACGTTGCTAGAATTTCAAAATTCTGTAATGATTGCCATTTGTATAAAAATTGTCATTAGTCTTAATTGGGTACTTGACTACCGTAACAAAATATTATTATATTTTTGTAGAAAGCCAGATCCATCATCAAAATCACGTGTCCAACAGAAATTTATTAAAAATAAGCCAAGAAATTTTATTTTAATAATTTAAATACATATTTTTTTTAATCTGTAAATCACGTTACCAAAAACACCAATCACCATGCATATGATTTTTTTTTTTTATTATAGAAGAGGGGGCAAACGAGCAAGTGGGTCACCTGATGTTAAGTGATCACCGCCGCCCATAAACATCCACAATACCAGGGGAATCATGGATGCGTTGCCTAGTTTAGTTTTCTTGCTTAGTTGTTCCACGTTGACCTAAGACCTAAGGTCTAATACTATACTGCCAATTGTACCAATTTTTTTTCGTACTTTTGTTTAAATCTCAACCCAATTTGAACGCGGATGTGACCAACGATCAAAATTAGACATCGATTTTTTAGTTTTTTTTTTGAGGTTAATGATGTAACCACAATCAGCAATCAACAGATAGCGTTTCCGCGGCATAGTCAATTATAAGTAATTTATTATAATTTTGGTAATTTTTTCTGGAGTGGGGGTATATTGGAGATATCTTACTATCCCTTTCCAACGCACGTACCGTTATGGCGTGACGTGATTATATTGATATTTCTCTTTCCCGCAGTTTGACGGCTACACTAAACTTCAAAGGCTTATAACTTTTTTATTTTTTTGAGAATATTTCAATATTTCTTTCTGTTTTATATTTTAGACGACGTAAATTCCATATAAAATTAATTTAAAAAAACTAGTAAAGTACCCAATTGAACGTGATCTCATATTTGTCATTAATCGTGAGCGCCCCGTGGGAGCACCACCGTTCGGATATCAAATTAATGTTGCCTACTTGCGATTACTTGTGATAACAGAGTGCCTTAATTGCACTAGTTAGAATAACACTATAAAATTAAGAAGTGCCTATTATTATTCTATGTACGGTAATGAGAGTTGATTTTATGTTTGCGTAATGCGTATTCAATGGGAATGTCATTATCGACACAAGTAGAATCAATGTTAGACATTTTAGAAAATACCTTTTTTAATGTTACGATTAAAAACTTTATAACCTACTTGTCGCATCAGTGTATTGAATAAATACGGTTTAACACTAAACTACTCGATTAACTAGATATTATATAAAAAAATACTTTGTTAAAAATTCTAAGTTATTTTTTTATAGGCTTAAAATGTATTTTAATTAATATAGGTTTAAGAATAAGACCCTAAGGGCTATTTGCAGTTGCATAATAAACCTATTTATCCCAAATCTTGATTAAAAAATAGGCCTGAGCTGTAGGATAAGTCAAGATAAGGTGTAACTCTAGATTAGTAATAGCGCTGCAAGTCGCCCTCAGGCCTTTATTCATATTAAAACCCGTACCTATATTATGATTAACACTTAAAAGCTACAACAATTGAAGTTGTTCTTCTATAATGTACATTAATTTGTTTTGTGGTAGTACAATATTGTTACAATGTTAATAATGATGTATTTTCACTTACTCAGTTTTAATATTTTATTATTCTTTTGAAAATAAAACAGCATGCATTGGATATTGGTTATTTTTTATTGTCTCCCACGCTTTCCCATAACATTACGATGTGTTCGTTATTGTGAACGTGTGTAGTTGTAGTGTAGTGTGTAGTGTAGTGCAGTGTAGTGTAGTGCAGTGTAGTGCTAAGTGCAGTGTAGTGTGTAGCGTCAGTGTGCGTGCGGCACGTGCAGCGCGAGCGCGTGCAGGCGCGCGTCAAGCGGCGACAGCGAGCGGTGCAGCGGCAGCCGCGACACGCACACCGCGTGCGACCGGCACGGACCCGAGTACACGGGCACCTCCACCGCGCCCGCACCACCAGCACCGCCCGCTCCACCCGCACACACCTCCTCCTGCACACACGCACATGACACAATACAATCACCATGTAACTGCTGCAAACCATAGATATATTATTTACCTAGATGCACAGTTGACGCTCGGTAAATAGGATTCCCGGATTCCCTACAACTGTGACGATGATAGAATTCTAAACAAAATTCATATTTAAGAACGCATGATCATTTCGTTAAAAAAGCTACTTTATAACACGTGCATAGAGTTATATTTGTGTTGATTTAATTAGTACCATCTTTTTCTTTGTTTTATTCCTGAAACCATTTTTTAAGAGGATATTTGCAAAATCTGTGCATCTAGGGTATATTATATTGATGCTGCAAACATTTACAATAAACAATGCCGTATCCGCTCAAAAAATGTAAAAACCTAAACACAACCCCAACCGCGACTTTTATGATGTTTGATAAGAATTTACCGCCATATTAATTTATCAAACATTGACCAAATTCATATGAAACATATCTGGAGTAAGCTCTATAGAACATACACAAAATATTATCATGTTCACATTTGACGGATGTGCGTAATATACAAAAAATGTATTTATCTGTATGGATTTAAAATATACATAAATACAGAAGACCACGCCTGTATCTGGATGATGGATTTCTGCTTCGCCCAGACAATAATTTTACAATTGAAAAAATGACCCATTTTTAAGTCCGTCAAAAATGGTAAACTGCGTGTCGCGTCGCGGGAGCATCGCTCGTGCGAGCCACCTCGCGAGCAGTCTTGCGAGCCGTAACGCAAAACGTCGATACGCGCCTTTATAGTGACAAAGTCATGTATTTCAAAAAAATGTGTGGTTGAAGGGTGTGTCGTGTAGTGTAGTGCGTAGTGAGTACTGACCGCGGGCACGCAGCGCAGCAGCAGCGCGGGCGCGGGCGCATGCGCGGGGTCGCGGGCCGTGGCGGCGCGCACGCCCCCCGCGCCCCACACGCCGCCGCTCAGCACCAGCCCCACCAGCACCAGACCCGACCCCGACCCCGAACTCGACTCGCGCTCTGTCACCAACACCATCGTTATTATAATGCGCACTGATCAATATACTTACTACTATCAAATACCTACTACTTTCATATCCTTGTATCTACTAGTTAGTTTTGTTGAATGTACTCACTACATTTTCATATTTTGTAGTTTCCGCAAAAAAAATCATACTAGGGACCCTGAAGTTATACATCACCCACAATTTGAAAGTGACCTAGTTACTAAATGAGTTGTTAGTTTTGTATATTATGTAGTATGTAGTTACAGGGGTGTAGTTAGTAGTTACCGTTGTCGTGTATCGGCACGGCGCGCAGTGCGAGCGCATGCGGCGCGCGGCCCAGCGCGAGCGCGGCGCGCACTCGCCACGCGCACAGCACGCGCTCCGCACTCACGCATGCGCGCAACTCCAGCTCTGCACACAAACACCATCACACATTATATAACTCACACAACACGCATACCGTAACGTAATATTATATGCCTGCTAAGTCTAGTAATATTTATTATACATAATTATGTATATACCTTTGGGTATAAAGTTACGATCTTGTTTACAAGCTTCCAGCCGAGCGACGGCGGCATGTGCGCGATAACAAAACTCCTTGATATAGAGGTCCGGAGCTTCGGGGCCGGACCACAACAACTGCCACTCCTCGGGCACCTGTCATTTACACAAATGAACACTCTTAATAAGTATAAGATTTAAAATAATTAAGTGTTGAAGAATTTGTCTAAATTGTACCTATTTAATATATTATATCTGCGGGTTTAGACAAGTGACTTATGCGCTAGTCGAGTAGAATAAATGTATGGGAACGACATAAGAGTATGCTATATGCGACATACTCTTATGTCATTCGACTAGCGCATAGATAAAGGCAAATGGAAAGAAAGAATGTGTACATCTTTAATATGTTGTGTCTGGTGGTGTGTATGTGTGTAGTATGTATGTGTAGTGCGGTACCTTGTGCATGTGCGCGGCGTCCCCGCGCGCGAGTGCCCGCGCGAGCGCCGCGCATGCGCCGTGCAACCCCCGCGCCGCATGCGCCGCCGCGCTCACCTCCGCCGCGCATGCGCTCTCCCACCACCCCGCACTGACACCGCATGCACTCTGCAACACGAACACGAACATCAACGTGTCGACACTTTACATTAGGCAAGATAAACTTTCCACATCTGTAAAGTTTTCTTCCTTTGGACACCTGTACGCGTTAAACCTTACGCTCATATAAAAATACCTAAATGAAAACAGATATATACCTTTTCTATGGAATAGTCTCCTTTGATAAGTGGACTGCCCGACATCAATTTCCTCCACAACGACAGTAAAGACTTCACTTGCGTTATATTGTCGCTTTTACGATTCACACTCACAGTAGAGTTCAGTTCTATAATAAAATATTACAAATAAGTACATTAAATGAAATTATTAATGAAAATATAGGTATGAGTATTTTTATAATAATAGAAAATTACTGTGTATGTTGTAGCATTAGTAAGTGGTCTTTAGTACGTAGAATATAATATTATGTACAATTAATTAAAAACCCTGATAAGGTCAATAAAATTATGCAAACTCTTGCAATGCATAAGAAAATAAAGTTTTTAGTTTAAAAGTTAGCTTTTAAAATATTTAAGTTAATAAAGATTTACCTTTCAATCCGCTGATAATATGATTGGCCGCGTTTCTCTCCCAAGCTATGCGACAGTTGGCCGGCAGCCCCAGCATCTGCGGCGAGTCCATATTCGGCATGCTGTCGAATACCGCGACGTACGACTACAACATACACCAATGTTTAGAAAAATCATACCAGACGTGTTTTATTTATTTAGTGAAAAGCTAACAGTGGGCTAACCATAAGTTGTTTTGACATATGACAAACATCCGAACGCCTCTAACGGTCACGCGGGGAACTGACGTTTTTCATACAAATATTTTACGTCTTCGCCCGCGTAAATACGTGCAACAAACTCATGGTTGACCTACTGAAATGCGTTTTGAACATCAAAATTAGAATTATGAAGTACCTACAATGATTCGACGAACAATCGTTATACACTGTGTCTGTACCTAACTGCGGTAATTTGCTTGCTATATATTTATTTAATCGTATCCATAGGAAATCTATGTCGGTGATTTTTGTTACTTGATGATTGGTGATACGACCAGTGGTGTACTGTAGTGAAGACAATAACGTGTTGTTGTACAGTGTGTTGTAGAGTGTAGTGCAGTTTGGTGTGGTGTAGTGTGGTATAGTGTTATGTGGTGGTGTAGTGTGGAGTATGTGTGTTATAGTGTGGTATTAGTGTTGTGTGGTGGTGTAGTGTGGAGTATGTGTGTTGCAGTGTACTGTGTAGTGGTACCTGCATGTGTGTGTGTCGTGCGTGTGGTGCGTGTGGTGCGTGCGGTGCGTGCGGCGCGGCGGGTGTGAGTGTGTGCGCTCGTGCGTACAGCGCGTGCAACAGCGCGCCGTCCGCCGCCGCACACACGCGCGCCGCGTACAGCGCCGCGACGAGCGCTCCCCCCGCTCCCCCCGCACCGCCCGTACCGCCCCCGCCGGCACCCCCGCCCGCACCCCCGCCCACACCGGCGCCACACTCCCGCAGAGCGCGCGCGCCCGCCGCCGCCTCGCCCCACTCCCACGAGTACCACCGCGTCCAACCTGACACAAAGACAACTCCATGTGTTAAGCCCACCCGGCTTAACACCTACACTAAAACGTTAAACAAAACACCTACACAAAACATGTATTTTTATATAAGGTCCATTGTTCTACGAGCAGGTGACAGCTAAAATCGTTGTTTTGCGTATGTGTTTTTAGTGTTTTGTTTCGAAAAAGCAAATGCAGGAGGCTTTATCCGGCTACCCGGTTTTATAACTTTAAATTAACATTACTATTACTATATATACATACTCGCCAACTCACGCCCCTTTTTACCATAATGATAGGCAGAGACAAAGGATTTCCACTTGCTACGATTCTTCTGTCGCCTCATTCAGTCTCATTATATTCTTCATGCATGCCCCTTGATTTAGTTTAGAGTACTTCTTACTTATTTCTTCTTACCATATCTACTACTAATTACTATACTACAATATCACAACCTAACAGATAACGAAACTGAAAACATGAATGTAAAAAAAAACAATATCTACTTATATGACTACGTTTTTCGCCATATTATGCTCAGACATGTTCTACAGTAGTACCTACATAAATAGGAAACCTCATATAGATTGATCATGCTCAATCAAGCCAACTGATGATAATAAATTTCCGTGCAGTCGCTATTGTATCATATACATAGAGTAGTGTGCAGTGTGCAGTGTGCGTAGTGCATACCTTGTGGTATGTACGCACGGCGCTCCTGCACGAGCGCGTGGAAGAGCGCGAGTGTGGCGTGCGCACGCACACTCTCGGGATCGGCTTCGTAACCATCCCACGCGGACAACGTGTTCATCACATTATTCTTCACACCTTCCGGAGGCTGAAATATTAACGGGATTTATTTGTTTATTTATTTATTTTGAAGGTACACCCACAGCACTACATATTACAAAATTATCAATGCTATATATAAGTAAGTAGATTTCTGATATGTGCGCTAAACAGGGGCGTACACAGCATTCACCAAAAAACAACATATTAGAACTAAATCTTAATATCGAGAGTAAAAAATAACAAAATACTTAATTATTCCATTTATAATATTCAAAAATCACGAACAAGAACCTGACAATTTACATCATAATATTAACAATAATAATATAATAGGTAGATAGACAAAGAATTAGAACGACAGTTACTCTTACTATGCTTGACATGTAAAAATATATTAATTTAGATATTCCAGCATTTTACTTTTAATTTTTACGAGAGACGATTACAGCACGAAAATTGTGAAGTATTTCTTATTTATTCAATTTTTTTTATTTTAACTGGTATTTGATAGTCAGTAAACAACAGCCCCATTTATGTTATCCACATAAATATTTCCAACGAAATTAAAATGTTCCCTAGTTTATGTTCTCCATCTTTTTAACACGTTTACACGGCTAGAAGTTTCGAGGAAAAACTGGTACCTGGTAATATCACATAATTATGTTGTTCTATTGTGTCTAAATTAACTCAGTTATGTGTATGTTTAGAATTAACTCAGTTAAATAATCACAAGTTTAAAAACTTAACTGACCGACTTCCAAATTACCGATCGTGACCAAATTTATATGGGACCACCCTTGAAATAAGCTCTATCGATTACAAAAGAATTTTGAAAATCGGTCCACATTTGGCGGAGATATCGAGTAACATACATAAAAAATACAGACGAATTGAGGACCTCCTTTTGTGGAAGTCGGGCGGTAACAATTGAATATACTCTTACCTCAAGGAGTACATTCACACAAGCATTTGTTATGAGCGGAGGCACTTCTCTATCCTCAATGACTATCCACAGGCGGAAGTCTTCACTGAACTGTTCACTCTGAAATTACCCATATTATAAATCATGTATTATCATTATGGAGACAAAATAACCGGTAATACTATTTCTTTCAACTGTCCTTATAATTACTTATATATAAATTATCCTACTCCAATGTGGGATCAACGCAACACAGTTTTTCGTGCAAGTTGTGGATAAGATTTCGCTTAGTTTTTACGATTGCACTGGTTGACGTCAACGCCTCTAAGAGACCCTTTAAGAGTCACACGCAAGTCATATTAGAAGATACGTGTTGTTCGCCTGAGGATGGAGGATGAATCCCGGACATCTCTCACTAGGGATTAATGGTGAAATAGAGAACTATAGTATAAAAGCAAAGTTATCATCCGATCTGTACAACTGCAGCCGTCCACACTATATAAATACAATAAAAATAAGCTCGGCGAAATGTGGGTGTTCTAGTTTGCTTGTGCGTCTCTGCCTACTCCTTCGGGGATACAGATGTGAGCCTTATATTATGTTGTTACTATGCTTCCAGTCGACAAAGGAGGCTAAGGTAAGCTAAGTCCTTTTTGCGCCATACTTAAAGATTGTGTAGAATCGAGCCAGCATTAGTGCGGGACAAGGTCAGGGGATTTCCACCACCTCTTATAGCAGTATTATTATAATCTTGCTTCGTTTTTTTTGTACGGGCATCGGTACAAGTAAGATTATAATAATACTGCTATAAGCGGTGGTGGTAATCCCCCAGGTGGTAGGTAGGTACCGATGTCTCCGCCACAGAGGTGATGAATCCCTGCAGTTCTGGGGTGAATGGGGACGCGCCCACGAGCAGCACGAGCCAGCCTCCCCCGCGACCCTTCTCCACGGCCGCCTCCCATGCCTGCCTCCCTTCTTCCACACCCACCTTACAACAAAATTAAATTAAAAATATATAACACCCAACAGTCACATAGATCTTGTGTCGTGGGTTTCAAGAACTATGAGAGATTTCGGCCTACAACCCAGACCAGAAACAAAATAATATATGTGGGCCACCAAATATTTGTCTAGGTGCGGGGATCGAACCCGTGGCCTCTCGTTTCACAGCCGGCTACTCGTGAACTGCGCCATCGAGGCTGCCAAAAAAGAAATACTCCGTATATAACCTCTAAAACACTTACTCTCCCGGATACTGTTTTCTGCTCCATAATCAATTATGGAGCAGGGTTCAAATCTTGAACATTTGTCTATAACCTATCCATTATGACCACTGCAATGAGCACAAACACGATATCTAACAGTAGTAAATTAGTAAGGAGTTTGGTATATTGTTGATTCCGGGTGATTTTGCAGTATGAGGTCTACCTTTTATGTTACTATATTATTGTCATTACAATTCACATTTGATTAGTTACAAAATATTATGAATCTGAAAGAAGAAGCTTTAAGCTGAAAATTGATTTTCTTGAGCCATGGTTATGAGAACTCCCAATCAAGTCACCTATGAACCAAAAAAAACTAAATGAAAATCGGTTCATCCGTTTAGGAGCCACAGACAGACACTATGGGGCCTTACTTATAAAAACAGTTTCGCTGAGCAAATGGCACATTGTTGGAAAATAAAAGGGACAGACTACTCTTTACCATTTGCTCAGCTAAACTGTTTTATAAGCAAGGCTCATAGATAACCCTTAAAACTTCTAACATCCTGAGTGGTAGAGCCACACTGTCGACAGTAACGGTTACAGCACGAATGGGCCGGCTCGACTGGTTGGATACCACTGTCTCAGAGAAAACCGACGTAAAGTGGCAGCTTGCTGTCGCGTTTCGTTCGGTGAGTGAGATTTCCGGTGGCCTATTCCCACCCGTCTTTCCCAATCCCTTTTCCCTCCCCTTCCATTTCCTTTTTTTAGGTTGGCAACACACCCATGATTCTTATTGTGTCTTGGGTGTCAATGGGCGGTGGAGATCACTTACCATTAAGTGATCCACCTGTTCGTTTGCCAGTCTCTGCTATAAAAAAAACCCCTCCTTTTGGGTATACATCTGCATCATCTAAACCGAAATATGCATACGTAAGTGATGTGGTTTACCTGTATGAGTGTATGTTTCTGCGCATGCGCGGCGAGTACCTCCGCCCCGTGCGCGGACAGCAGTAAGATCGGTCGCAGTCTACAGCTGCGTGCGCGACCGAACTGCACCGCGCGCTGGATCGGCTCACCAGATAGTATGTCACCGCCTGCACAGATAGGATCACAACATAAGCTCACGCCTGTATTCGCGAAGGGGTAGGCAGAGGCGCACTAGCGATCTAGAACACCTGCAAGAAGCTAATATTATGGATTATTTTATCTCCATAATAATATGTGATAGGGGGCGAGCCTATCGCCATATAGGGCACAAATTCCAGACTCCGGGCTGATATGGAAAAATCCAATATTACTTTGCCCGACCCGGGGATCGAACCCGAGACCTCAGAACCGTAGTCGTACCGAAATACCACCACGCCACGGAGGCAGTCAAGATAGATAGGATCACTTCAAACACAAATATTATGGGCCTGTACCCCCAAAAGGATAGGCAGAGGCGAACTGGCAAACTACTGTCCGGCGGCCGGTCGCTGAGAGAAAGCACATTTGACATTTAACAGATTGACATAACTAGAATGAATGGGCTGTTGACATAACCTTACAACGACGGAGTAGAGATTTGAAAAAATCTAGGAAAAACGCATTTTAATTCTTCTTCTTTTAAAAATAATGGCTTCCAAGCATATGCGATGATTTAGCTAATGTCACAGCAAATAGAGTAATTAAGTTTTCACAATGACGATGAGACCCAGATGTGGATGATCTCAAGGTTCTGCTTTATTAACCAATAATTTTAGAGTTAAACGTGTACATGTCAATATCACTCTACCCAACCCGGGGATCAAACGCCAGACCTCAGGACGGTAGTCGTACTGCGCCCGCGATACAACTAAGCCACAGAGGCAGTCAGAACTATTATATCATGTATCTACATACATCGCAAAATCAGAAATCATTTCTTGCACACTACACAGGAACATGTCATCATAATTACATCTCCGCGTATCTGTTTCTGTTCCTCTTCTATGTATGATAGCGTGATGATTCATAACTCTGAACTGAACACATTTTAAAGATCCTATCAATATAAAATAGTATGAACCCATGACCCCAAACGGTCAAATAATACAAAAGTTTTAGTTCACGCATGGTGCTCAAAGATTAAATATTAAAAACTCAAATAGAATTATAGAATGTAAATTACCTAACACTTGATTTACGAATGCCACTATAGCTCCGTACAAGCTGTCCGGACGAATTATTGCCACTGTTACGACATTTTCAAAAGGTGACAGTCTTAATTTTCCAATTGCATTCAAATCTCCAGATTCCATAAATTCTTTCCATAATTGTTCATTATTTAACGATAACTTATTGAATAAATCTTCGCTTGTTTCCTAAAATATTACATTTTTTAATAATCGTATTCGACTTTAATGAGGTTACGTTTTAATTCCATTTTTAGCCTACGTGATAAATAAATCATTTCATATCACTCCATACTTACTCTTAGTTTGACAACGTTTTTAACACATTCATCAGGTATCCATAAATAATACTTTTTCATTTCATTTATTTTGTTAGCATCTTCAGTAAACTCATAATTGCCAATAAATAATTGCCAGAGCTGAAAAAATAATTGAGAAGTGGGCATTATACACGTATGTATTAGGCAATAGGCACCTCTTGAGATAATACTAGTAATAGTACTTGCTGATTCTTCGAGGCCGGGGCTACGGGAGCTTTATACGATGCGATGCGCCTAACGCGATGCTACGCGGCATTTACTTTTTTTTTTATAGCAGATACTGGCAAACGAAAAGATGGGTTACCTGATGGTAAGTGACCTCCACTGCCCATAGACACCCAAGACACAAAAAGAAACATAGGTGCGTTGCCAACCTAAAAGGAAGGAATGGAAGGGGAAGGAAAAGGGATTGGGAAAGGCAGGGGGGAATTAGGCCACCGGAATCTCATTCACCGAACGAAGCGCGACAGCAAACTGCCAATTGCCATCTAACGGCGGTTTTCTATAAGACAGTGGTATCAAACCGGTCGAGCCGGCCCATTCGTGCTGTAGACGTAACTGTCTACAGTTTAGCTCTACAACTCAAAAGTTCATTCGACACATCGTTCTTACTCGGGTGGTATATGGCGTTGCTACGCGCGCTGCGTCACGCGATGTGATTTTTTATGCGGTTGCTACGCGAAGTTCCAACGCGGGTGCTACGTAAGTGCTACACCGTAGCAATAAAGCTTTTTGTTTAATTTTATTTTATTTCTGTGGCTCACAGCTATCAATATCAACACATTATACATAACGAAATGAATACTCCAATTACGAGCCACCGCAGATAGATTTTAAAAGTTACATAATCTTATCGTCTAATATCTTAAAATTAAGTTAACAAAGTTTACTAAATTACATATTTAAACTAAAACTAACGGTTATTTAAAACATTAAAAAAAAATGCCGTTGAAGTTCGTGAATAGGCCGACGATAAGTGCTTAGGATACAGCTGATTAGTACTGTTATTGCCTCAGTGTAGTATGTGTGCATCCAAACAAAGATAACGCAGAGCAACCCTATAAGGGTAATCGCAGTAATTACATAAAAGTGGTTAGTTATGAACTTAGAATAAATTTAATAAATATTTACCTCATTTGGAATGAGCTCATCGTAAACTTCTTTCAGAAGATGTAGAATTATAATGTATTTGTCTTTTTTATATAGACCTAAAACTACTCTTTCAATAACTTTTCGTGTCACAAATTTTACAACAGCGTCAGTGTCCATAGTGGTATCATTCTGAAAAAAAACAGACGTTTGTGTATCGATGCCGATAGAGTTGAAATTATAAGTTTCCAACTTCCCTGGCAGGCGGCCGGTCGTTAAAACTAAGCCAAATCCTCTTTGCCACATGCTTGAAAAAAGTGTGTTGCGCCGGGTGGTGGAAGGTGGGATAAGGGCAGGTAGAAAGAAAGGTTGTGTTGAATATTATACTGACTGTGGTGGGTCTCGTGGCGTCGGCGTATATGTGCAGCAGCGCGTCCGTGGAGAGCGCGGCGCGCGCGCGGCCCCGCGACACGGCGCGCACGCACAGCGCCAGCCGCGCGGCCGTGCGCGCCGTCGCGCCGTACCGCGCCGTGGCGGCCGCGTGCGCCGCCTGCACGCCGCGCGCACGCGCCAGCGCCGCGCCGATCGTGGCGCCGGTGTCGCGCGCCGCCGACAACGACGCCGACAGCTGCGCGTCGTGCAGGATGTCCACTTTCCCGGACAACGAGCGCAGCAGACTCTCCTGTGTTATCATTAAACTCCTGTACTCGACTGAGTATACGGGCTTAATTTAATTAATGTAGTCAATATATTTATTCACCTAGTCTTTTATACACGTGTAATCAAAATCTCATAACAGTCTGTTATAATAATTTTATGAAACCTGTTGGTCCTTTAAACGTACATAAATATAAAAGTACATATGTATTAATACATGTATTGGTTCTTCAAACTAGCAAAATTATGAACAAAATAAAAACATGCCACGGAAAAGGTTTGTGAATTAATTTTTTTTTTAAATCAGCACCTGCAGTTCATATTGTTGCTTCTGCAGTGTCGCTTTAGTTACTTTTATCTCTTTGGCTTTCTCATTCACTTCTGGATTGTGGTGCTGAAGTGCATAATAAATCAGTTGGTCTGAAAAATAAATCATAAAATATAAGAATTTATGAAAGAATGTAATAAATTAAACAGCATAATAAAAGCAATTCCAGTTAAACGTGACACCCCACCCTTTCTCACGTGATTGCTGACACTGCTGTGTGGAGTACAATACCAGTGAGTCCGTCGAGCCTGGCGGTGAAGTGCAGCACCGAGATCCTCGCGGCGTAGACGGCGGGCAGCCGGCCGGGCAGCGACTCGTCACGGCACTGCAGCACGAGACGCGCACCCCCTACACTTGTAGCACCCCCCACACCTGTAGCACCCCCCACACCTGCAGCACCGCCCACACCCGACAGCAGCCCCGACCACGACTCGTGTACGCGCTCCACGTCACTCACTATCAGGATACGGTTGAGCCTGATAAACGCAAAACCCGAGGTACATCACTGATTCACACAATATCATGAAAATAGCAATGGGTGTACCGTTTCGTGTGTTTCTTTCTCACTTGATTAATACTGCGATAGAAATAATAAAAAGATTCTCTTCTTCACCAATATAGCTGAAAGACTGTTAGAACGTCGATTTAATCAGAAGCAAAAGTTTATGTCAGAAAAGGATAAGGAAACCTACATTGGCTACATTATAATGAAAAACTCGGTGTGATAGCCCGGAGAGTTATTGATTACGTCCACAAAGAAGAAATTTTATCAATTTTATCATCATCAGCAGCTACAGGACGTTCACTGCTAGAGATAGGCTTCCCCCAAAGATTTCCAGATTGAATTAGATTTTTAATTAAATTCATTTCCATATTCTTCACCAATTTATAATTCGGAAATACGGATAGTATTTAAATCAACATACCTGACGGCATACTGCACAGCAGTCAAAAGTTTGTCGCTATTCTGTGAGATGATGTCATACGGTACATCGGAGAGTGTGTTCTTGAGCCATGTAATGCCTTCACCATCGGGATCGACCATGAGCGGAGTCAAGCCACACTTGTGCGACTGTAGATACTGTACCATGGAAATGAACACATACAATAGTGATCACATTTAGGACACCATGTATAGCCTTCTCGGTCTAATGGCAGCATATATGGGCTACGGACCGGCAGGTCCTGGGTTCGATTCCCAGGTCAGTCAAAGCGAATTTTCTAATTTACGGATTGACGTCAGGCAGGCAGCCGATCGTAAAAACTATGCCAAATCCTTTCTGCAACATGATTGAAAAAGTGTGTTGCGCCGACCCCACATTAAGGTGGGATAAGGGTAGGTAGAAAGAAAGTATAGCATACAAGCTATTACAGAAACATTCACACATAACATACATATGTTACATTCAATATAAAGTTTTGAAGAAATAAGCAGTTAAATTTCATTTGTTAGTAATTTACAAACAGCACTACTAGTAGATCCTGGTAATGTCAATAACTTGTCAATTATCTCTAATGACTAGGGTAGTATTTGTACTTATAATTATTACCTGATCTATGAAAACGGCGTTTTTAATTGCTGAATTGTCTGAAGGAAGGCCGTCCGCGTCCCATTTCAACTGTTTCTCTGTTGTTGAAAGGAAGTTGATGACCGAAAACGATGTATCTTCGTATCCCATTAGATCGCTCCACTTCTTTATGTACTCCCTGTAATCAAAAGGGTGCAGTTAGATATAATGAAGTATAAAGTAGAGCGAACAATAATTAAACCTAGTCTAGCCTTTTGTAATGTTTGCCTGTCATATTTATTAAAGGTGGTCACAAAAATATGCGTAATAATTAACCGATTTATTTAATCTCATATTACCTGGCTTGTGGTTCAGTCATGTCCGGCAAATAAACGATATAAGCGGCGGCTAACAGCGATCGTGTGTTCAGTTCTGATATTTCCTTCGATATATTTTCCAACTGTAAATTAAAATACGATTTTATTTTAATTCAGCTAAATTCCTTCTCTTTAGAAGACTGTGAGAAACTTGGGTGTAGCAATATTTTTTGGGACTTTTGGACATCCATTCATATGTTAGATGACTCCGTATACCCATGGCGTGCCTCTAGCACTTAAATAGGATCGCCTAGCAACTATCATATATAAATATCTAACTGTTCGTCCAACACTCCTCGTAGAGGATAATTAGTCAATGTTTAATAATGTTGGAGAGTTTGTTTTAATCGGTCGTGAGCTGGACGATCGTGCAGTGTGTAGTGTATCTGTATGTTTATGTGTAATGTAAAGCGTGTGTATGTGTAGTGTGTGCGTGTGTGTGTATAGTGTACGCACATCTTGTCCCCAGACAGTGTACTCGTGCGCGAGGTGTTGCAGCATGGTGTTGGCTCGGCGTATGGTGGCGGTGACGTCACCGAGCCGCAGCTCGAGCGCGGCCGCGTCGCGCGTGTGCGCGCCGAGCTGCTCCTTGAGCGCGGACACGCGCGACGACACGCTCTCCAGGTCGCTGCACAACGACGACATCTGCCTCTCCGCATCTTCCAAGTTTCTACAACAAGGTGATATTTGTTAGTACATAATATAGATTTATAGATAGAACTGATAACTCTGTATTATTTAATGGTTTAGTTTTGTTGTTTTATGAAGCTCACATTGCATATCTATAAATCTATATATTAATACGTGTAGCGAAAACTTTGGATTCCTTTTTAAGAGAATTACGCAAACGAATGAACACCATGAAAGTTTAATGGAGAAGAAGTGCATAAAGTAATTTTTTAATGAATAATTATAGTTGAATTTCGTCCACTGTGCACCCACTACTTTGATATAAAATGATATAATATTTAGAGCTAATAAAAAAATCGTATTGCGTACAGGGTTAATAAATAAATAAATAATAAATAAACCCAACAATCACACACATAGTCCTGACCCCACACTAAGATACTAGTCTTGTGTCATGGGTGTCAGGAACTACGAGAGACTTTCGGTCTCGCAACACCCAGACCCGAAACAAATATCTGTAGGCCATACAAAGATTTATCTCGGTGCGGGGATCGAACCCGGGCCTCTCGCTTCAGAGCCGGCTACTCGCCCGCTGCGCCACGGAGGCTGTCGAATAGAATAGTGAGTCGAGTACAGTATAATGTGTCGTACTTGCGTAGTTGCGCGAGGTGTTGGTGCAGCGGTCGCACGGTGGCGAGCGCGCGCGCGTGCCGCAGGTTGGCGCGCACCCACGCGGCCAGTGGCGCGCACGCCGCACTGGCGCGTCGCGCCGCGCCCTCCTCGAACGAGCCGCCGCGCCGCGCCAGCAGCCGCTCCACCTCCTGCACCGCGCTCGCGCTGATCTGCGACGCGTCCAGGCACCTGACGCATCACGCACACGACCACCTCTTATTGTGCCTCACTTCGACAAACATCATGTATTCATACCTATTAATTTTCAGTATTCGATACCACCTATGCAGCTCCGTAGAGCACTCTTCGCTAACCGGATTGAAAACAATATTGTGACAACGCGGATGACGGTAGGGCAATAGAAATTTCTTCAACTAGGCGCTCAGAACTATAAACCTTATAAGTGTCTATCTACTAAAATGTTGTTACTCTATTTTATATCGTCAATGTCACTACGGTTATTTAATTTTCGTTTACTACTAAAACAACATCGGAAAGAAAAATTAAGCTTAAAAGATTGTAGAATTTAAAAGCATTCCACGTTTAATTGATGTGCTTGGGTATCTTGACTTACAAATGCAAATAATGTACCAATACTCAATACCGAAATAGTCTTCAAATTAAAATTTACCTGATATCCTCTTTCACTCCTCGTTTGGATAAAAAGTTTTTCATGGAATGCCATGAAGTATCGGCGATGCCCATTAGACGGAGGACTCCTTCGAGGATATCGCGGACGACATCTGGCGGAGCTCGAAGAGAACGCACCTTAGAACAGAAGTAGAGAATTGATACTCACACCCTAGTTAATTTTAACTAATTTGCATACACTGGGTCAGACAAAGAAAGAGAAAGGTCTACGTGTCGCAGTGGTCTTTCTGGGGCTAATCATGATGATGATCCAAATGAAATTACCAATTTTGCTGTCATATTGGATACTGTAAATAAAACAGCAGGAATAGAAAACTGGCACAAATAGAAATATGCAACAGTAGTTCTTACTTCACTGAGTGCTTCTGGCCGAATGTCTCCAACGGCCGCCCGTGCTGCTGCTATTACTGGTTCAACTGATGCCAATTCCGCCTCGATTTCTTTCTTTCTGATGAACAATATATTTTTTTATACCGGTACGGCAATCACAGTATACCACAATTATTATGAGTAGTGAGTCTGATCTCGAAGATAGATTTCTAGACGGTTTATAGCATTGTGCGGGTATGTCGAACTGGAATAGACATAC
The DNA here is from genome assembly GCA_036417725.1 of Clanis bilineata. NCBI lineage: Eukaryota > Metazoa > Arthropoda > Insecta > Lepidoptera > Sphingidae > Clanis > Clanis bilineata. The sequence continues at coordinate 7,238,575 of CM071149.1, read as the reverse complement.
ATAACCCCATTTCAACAAATTGGTTTTGGGGATATACAATTTTTAGGTCCTTCGAACAAGATTAGTTTGCAATATCTAAAATATCCTCAATCTGGCAACTTCAATCTTTAAACGAGCACTAAATAGTAGATTCGTCGTTATTTAATTGGGTAAAACATCTAATACGACTGATTTATATTTTATTGTATGACAAAAACACCTGTTTAAGATGTGTCTTTTTTATTAGTATGATGATGTATTGGGCTTCAAACATAGAGGTAAAAATATATTCTTACTGGATCTGTAATTTCTCATTTTCCATTTCAATATTTTTCTTGAGAGCGTGCATTTCCTCTTTTTTATCAGTGTTAGCACGCACTGTTGCGCTGATTTGATCTAGCGCTTCGTTTGCTTGAGCTTGTTTCTCAGATAGTGTTATTTCTTGTTCAGCAGCATCCTCTTGAAGCTTGGCTACTTCGCTTCTAGCGCGTCTGAGAGCTTCGACACCGGCCTGTGAAGGATATTTACATTATCGACAAGCAAACAAAGTTTCAGCATAATACATTTAGTGGAGCTGTTTCATTTTTTACCCTACTACCTTGGCAATAAGGAACCCAGGTGGCATGCCGTAAGTGGATGCTGTATTTAAAGAAAAATATTAGCACTAGCTCGAAAAATTCTCATTTTTTTAATAACTATCCGATATTACCAATTAACAACAAAATTTTAACGGGTTTTAATACAAACCGTGAGCATAGCTTGTCTCTGTGTGAGGGCGTATTTCTTGTTGCTCAAGATGTAGTAGTAAGTCTTGATAAAGTTGACATATCGACACGGCACACGCATTAACTCCGCTTCAAGACTGTTGTAAATCTTTACAAATCCTTCTGCCGGTATGTCGCCGAGCTGCTCTGCCGTCAAGTCAGTCACTTTCTCTTTCATTAATCTAGGAATTTAAAAGCTTTTGTATTAAAATAATTAATCACGAAAAGGAAGCAATTAAAAAATCTGAAAAAATATTACAATCATTTCAATATTACCAAGTACGTGTAAACAATAAAAAAGCGTAAAATGTGCACTACAAGTGCAACAACCATACATCGAAATATCTTGCCCCTTTCAATCTAGACTAATATTGTTTTGTTTTCATACAATTGCCCAGGAAGGAGGGTAATGTTTTTTTAATTAGGTAGGAGTGCTTATCAAAAATATTAAAATCAAAGATAAACAAAATAAAAAGCAACTGTACCTTTCAACTCAAGTGCATACGTATCCAAAGCTACTAGTGCGTGTGACAGGATATCGACAATGGATACCTATCGATGATGAGTGATGGCATCTCCCGCAACGTGTCCTGGCTCCAGCAGCTCTGCCACACCAGGTGCGCTCTGTCCCGCAGCACGGGGAACTCTTCCAACAACTCTGAGGGATCCTCGCCGCCTTCATCCAGGCAGATGATTATACCTAGGTTCTGCTTTATCTCTGTATCGATATTGAAATAAATAATAATACTTGTAGTAGTTCAGTTGATGATAAATTGTCTTATTTATATTCGATGTAGGTGTTGTGTTGTGATTGTTGTTGAACATTAGGTGTGTTTGTAATACGGGTACGACTATTGTTAGTGTGCCTCTGCTAATCTGCTTACCCCTTTGAGGAAACAGGCGTGAGCTTATGTTTATGTTTGTAATATCAGACTTTTAAACTTCTTTTTGTATACTAGGGTAAAAGCGCGATGATATTGAGGGCTGTTAGTTTTTTAATCATTACAAATGTTAGTCCTAATTTTAAAAGAGAACACACATTGTGATTTGTTATGAGACATTTTAAAGAAGCTTTTTTCCGTACATAGGGATAGAGAAAAACAATTATAAACAGTTAATACCGACCGTGAAAAGGTTTGTTTTGCGGCAGTGTGTGCGCAAGCGGCGCGGGCAGCGCGTGCGCATGCGCGGCGCGCCACGCGGCCTCCGCGCGAGCCAGGCACGCGCGCGAGCTCGCCGCCGGACACACGCACAGCAGGGCGCGCCCGCCCTCACCCGCCGAAGATACAGCCTTACGTACACAAGTCATTTTATTACACCCCTGTTTCGTCTTGTTGGGATACTAGATACTATTTTTGATGTTGTATAGTGGATTTAGAATTTCTAATTAATGTGGTTTAGTATTCAAGGGCAATCTCTAATAACAAATAAATACATGCAAACATATCTTTGAATAAAACATAGCTATTTTCACAAGTTAACATTTTCATGAAAAATTCGTTTACAAAGAATAGTATGAAAAAGAATATCTTAACAATGTTACGTTTTTGTATTGTGCGTCGAAGTGTTGCGCGTGCAGCACGTGGTGCAGCGCGGCCCCGAGCGCGGCCGCCGCGAGCCGCGCGCCCGCCCGCGCGCCGCTCCCCGCGCGGCACACGCACACCACCGCGCCGCCGCCGCTCTACACACACACACACACACACATATCATATATACACATACTGTCCGCCCGCTGGGAGAATACACATTATGGCATGTACAGTACATACCAACCGAACGAACGTTCACGAATCTACGTCTGTTGCGTTCATACAAACAAACTTTCGTTGTAGTAAGAATGAAACAGACATAGATTCGCAATCTTTCGTTCGGTTGGTGTGTACTCGGGTATCAGACAATTAACAGATTGACATAATTAAAATGGATGGGGTGTTGACGTAACCTTGCAACGACGAAATAGAGTCGGCAAAATATTTTCGTTGTAATGTGTTCACCGCTTCAAAGTTTTATAGAACATTCGATACTGAACTGTCAAATGTGCATTCTATCAGCGGCTGGACAGTAATAAGTACAGTACAATGTATAAGCGAATGTAAATCCACCAACTGTCCGTCTGCAGACATGATAAGCCCACCCCTTCAATAGCATGCTAAGTTACTGTGACATTATGGCCCAGTCCGCTTAAATCCACGTCTCAGCACCATAGGCCACTACGTAAAGTGAGTGAAATCGAATATTCATAACACCCATCGACTAACTTTTTTGAGTGGTAAAGTCACGCTGTAGACAGTTACATCTACAGCACGAATGGGCCGGCTCGACCGGTTTGATACCAGTGTCTCACAGAAAACCGACGTAAAATGGCAGGTTGCTGTCGCGTTTCGTTCGGTGAGTGAGATTTCCGGTGGCCCACTTCCCCCCCTTCTTTTCCCAATCCCTTTTTCCCTCCCCTTCCATTTCCTCCTTTTAGGTTGGCAACGCACCCATGATTCCTTTTGTGTCTTGGGTGTCTATAGGCGGTGGAGCACTTACCATCAGGTGACCCATCTGCTCGCGTGCCAGTCTATAATAAAAAAAATAAAAAAATAACACCTTCCCTTAATTTTGAACACCTTTTACTTACCATCAAATTATCCAGTAGCTAATTTTCAATCTTGTAGTGTTTTTATTTATTTCTTCCAAGAGTCTTGTAAAAGTAATTTCAACCTACAACTAAATTAGTTAATAACCAAATATGACAATAACATACCGCTCTGGCCATGGCGGGTAACAACACGGCCAACTCGGAACACGCCTCAGCTCCACTGTCGCCAAAAATGTTGTATTCGTGTTCCGACACTAAAACAATAACATAAAATAACGTCCAATATCCCTCGAGAACTCGAACTCGAACTCGAGACCTCAGAACGATAGTCGTACCGCGCACGCAATACCACTACGCCACCGAGGCAGTCACCTCACAACCAAAACCATTATCACATAAAAACATTTGAGGGTATATAACTAGCAGTCGTCTCCTTGGTCTAGTGATATCATATGTGGACTGTGAACCTGGAGGACTTGGGTTTGATTCCTAGATCCGGTGAGGTATTTTTGTGATTTTCCCAGGACTGAATCCGCCAGAAGAGGGTTGATGTCTGCAGCCGGTCGTAAAATTTAAGCCAAATGCTTTCTGCGATATTCTTGAAAAAGTATGTTACGCCGAGCACATTAAAGTTGCCCGGGCATCCAGTCCGGGGTATAATTTAGAAAATTGCATCACCCGACCTGGGAATCGAACCCAGCCCGCCTAGCATGCGCGCCATGAGAAAATGTTGTGTACGCTTTCTATCGTTTTAACCAGTTTTCTCTCACTGACACTAATTTATTTTTATACAATATTGAAGACAAGATGTAGACATCTCTCCAGTCGGTTATCGAGATATATCGTGACACGCATGCTAGCTGGGCAGGACCTCCCGATCCACAGCTCATATATGCTGCCACTGGACCAAGAAGGCGACTTTCGACTTCCGAGGTGGAGGCGTGCATTTATATCATACTAAAATAAAGTATCTGAAAATATACGGGTGGTAGAGCCACGCCGTAGACGTTAACGTCTACAGCACAAATGGGCCGGCACGATCGGTTTGATACCACTGTCTCACAGGAAACCGACGTAAAATGGCAGCTTGCTGTCGCATGTCGTTCGGTGAGTGGGATTTCCGGTGGCCCATTCCCCCCTCCCTTGCCCAATCCCTTTTCCCTTCCCTTCCATTTCCTCCTTTTAGGTTGGCAACGCACCCATGATTTTTTGTGTCTTGGGTGTCTTATGGGCCGTGGAGATCACTTACCATCATGTGACCCTTCTGCTCGTTTGCCAGTCTCTGCTATGAAAAAAATATATATAACTCACAGCATTGGTTGATCAACTTGTTTGTATTCTGGTACCAGTGGTTGCGATCTATGATCTCCAGGAACAGCCCGTCTCCCCGCGACTTGCACGCCAGGTACACGCTGTCCGCGTCACGTTTCAAATGACGTCTGCATATCGTGTTGAACAACATCTTTTCATCGTCGGTTACCAACCTATCTCTGAATATAAAGTTAGCTTCCACGCTAATTGCCTGCGAAAATTACCAATGGAAATAAATATCTTTTTCTTCTTTTAAAAATAATGGCTTCCACGCATAATATGCGATGATTTAGCATGTCAAGTTAAATAGAGTAATTATGTTTTCACAATGACCATGAGGCCCAGATGTGGATGATCTCAAGGTTCTGCTGGGATTATGGCGTTAATTCCTTTCAGTGCGATGTCCCTCAGATGACCTTCACTCGGCAAATCGACCGAACAAAGCCAGCCAAGGCACTAAGCAAATCTCATCAAAGATCACCGGTTAAAATTTTCCACATTATACTGTACATCTTCACTGAAGTTTGATGCATTAAACCACATCACTTAAAAACAACAAATACAGCTCTAGAGAATAATATGAAATAATTTTAACAAGCGCCGTCCACCCTGTCAGTCTTCCCGTCAAAATCCAAATAAATATCTACATTATAACTACAATTAAACGTCTAAAAATACACAGAAATATTTATATTAATACCGTAACAAGTTGATCCAAGTCAGTAGGTGAATATTGTTTTATGTTCTCGCACCAACTCCTCAAATGCGATGCGTTCCATTTGTAATGAGGCCGAGAGTTGAATGTTTCTGTCACCTAAAAGATGTATTATGATCTCCAGATTTTGTTCTTGAATTTTCATAGCCTTTCCGTCACAATAAGAAGTATAAGTGAAATATCACAAGTTAAAAACTTAACAGACCTACTTCAAATCCGATCGTATATGGGACCACCATTGAAACAAGCTTTATCCAATACAAAAAGAATTTTGAAAATTGGTCTACATTTGGCGGAGATATCGCGTAACAAACATTAAAAAAAAATACAAATTGAGGACCTCCTTTTTGGAAGTCGGTCGAAAAGAAATATTAATAAGAGAAGGGAGCAAGGAAAGAGCAATTAAACATTAAAAAAAGGAACAAGAAGTTACGAGAATCAGAGCAACTATTATTACATCTAACAAAACTCTACTTAGCACCTATAGTCAGCCGTAGTTATATGAATACTCACCTCTTTAAACATAGCTAAAATATTAGCGGCGAGAGTGGCGACATCTTGCGTCGTTATGGTGGTGGGCACGTTGTGTTTCAAATAATTTGTACACAGTTGCGACATTTCCTCTTCGTCGGGCTCTCTACAATTCATTATCTTTTAAACACAGTATAGGTTAACACTACACAAAACACCTACACAAAACAATGTTTCGCTACTTAGATTTATAGACTAGACTAAATAGATAGATAGATAGACTTAATTAAAATTTAAATTTTTATGTTTGGTCCATTGTTGTCCAAATGTGTCTTAACAAAAACATTGTTTCGTGTAGGTGTTTTTGTGTTTTGTTTTGAGAGAAATGTGTAAGAGTGAAGTCTACCAAGTACCAACCCGCATTAAGCCAGCGTGGTAGAATAAGGCCTAACCCCTTTCATTAGTAGAGGAGGCCCGTGCCCAGCAGTGGGACAGTAATATTATAGGGCTAATATTGTTATTATTTTGACTGCCTGCCTGCTTGTGGCGTAGTGTACGTGTACTTCGGTACGCCTACCATCCTGAGGTCTCGGGTTTGATCCCCGGATCGGGCTAAGTTATATTGGATTTTTCCATATCAGCCCAGAGTCTGGAATTGGTGCCCGATATGGCGATAGGCTCACCTTCTATTACATTTGGGATGGAAATAAACTCCGCGAAATGTGGGTGTTCTAGTTTGCATCTGCCTACCCCTTCGAATAATATTTGCTGAAATTTACTTGGCTCATGTGCTGCTATGTGATTTGAGTTATATAAGGAATTGTTTGTATGCGTCATCAATATAATATACCCTAGATGAGATGCACAGTTCTTTGCAAATATCCTCCTAAAAAGTGGTCTCAGGAATAAAACACAAGTTCCAATTAAAACAAATATAACCCTATGCACGTGTAATAAAGTAGCTTTCTAAAAATTAGCAAGCGATCTTAAATTTGAATTTTGAAATTGAGAACTCCATCGGTGTCGGACTGTATGCAAAACGAGTGCTTAAGCACTCCTTTGCTGTCCCTTTTTCCGAGCGTCAACTGTGTATCTAGGTAAATAATATATCGATGACATGTGTCTTTAAAACCCGAACAAATAAAAAAAAATAGGAGAAGCGTCTACAGTACTTACACAAAGACAAGTAGCAGTAAGTGAGCTCTAAGCCTGGGTGAGAGGGCGGCGAGGTGTTCAGCGCAGGCGAGCACGCGCACCGCGGGCGCGCGGCACCACTGCAGCCCGCCGGCACCCCCCTCCTCATCCCCACCACACCCGCCGCACCCGCCGCGGCACCAGAACCCGCCGTGCTGCATCAACTGCAACACACAACATGGCACATCAACATCCACCTTCCACCCAGTGACGTGCACAGGCAATTCGATCATGGTAGACAAAAATCTTTCACAATTATTTTCTTTAACTTGCAGCACCACCACTATTGTTATTATCTCTGTGTCGATTAAAAATATAAGCCGAGCATTGCTATTTCGAAAATCTGTGTATAAATATTTAGTCGTGATGTTTATTATTTGTTTATGGAAATCGCAATTTGGCAGGGAAGACGATGTCTCTTTGTCTATATGGACGGCACGCCACTGCTTCCACCATCTATAGCCGCGTCTCCTGCACTAAAATATTACACAAAATACCTACGCAAGACATGGTTTCGCTACACATTTTTATCTATGGTTCATTGTTCTACGAGCAGGAGACAGCGAAAATCATTGTTTTGCGTATTTTGTGTTTCGTTTCGAGAAAAACAGGCGCAGGAGACGAGGCTTACCCAGCTCATTGTGATCGATTGTGTACGTAGCGTTAAAAAAGTTGCATGGCTTCAAAATATATGCCAAGCTTTCAAAAAGGTTTTTACGATAAAATATCCGATCTAATCTAGCACTAGCTATTCTAGGCACAGAGTATAAGTATAAGCACCATGCTTTACCAGTCAGTGTTATGTAGCAGTGGCGTACATTTCATATAAGCAAAGAGACATTGTATTTGACAATTTGCTAAAATGATATTATGAAAGAAAAAATGGTCACCAAAAGTTTTTCAAATAGCACTAGGTGTATTATTTTAAATCGACGTGAGAATGATCATTATGGTAAAAGTAAAGCAAGACTAAATTGAAGAAAATAATTGGGTATTTGACTGTGTTTGATTTTATACACACTTTTATATGTAGTAGCAAATAAAACAAAAAAGAAATCCTTTTGTAGAGACTGCATCGAAATTGGTTGAAAAATGAGGTAGTAATTCATATCTTAAATTCTGGAGTGAGGGCATAGTGGAGATATCTTGCTCCCTCCCTTTCCAACGCACATGCCGTTATGGCGGTGACGCGATTATACTGATATTTCTCTTTCCCGCAGTGAGAAGGTTACACCAAACTTCAAAGGCTTATAAATTTTTATTTTTGAGAATATTTCAATATTTCTGTTCTATGTTTTAGATGACGTACATCATATAAAATTAATAAAAAAATTAGTCAATACCCAATTATGCAATATTTTTGTCTACCCTAATCTAAATCTGTGTGCACGTCACTGGTATGTAGTAATGAGTGTTGTGTGGTGAGTGTGTGACCTGCAGCAGGAAGGAGTGTATCGCGCTGCAGCCCCACGCGTCAGTGTGGGCGCGGTGCAGTGCGCGCACCACCAGCGTGCCGCGAGTGACACCACCACCACCACCACCACCACCACCGGCGCCACCATCACTACCACCCGACCGCACCATGTTGTTCTACACAACGGTATCTATGCGTTAATACGAGAAGCGAAATCTTTGTACACCCTATTAAGAGAATTGCGCGAACGGATGAACATGAAAAACACAGTTAAAATTTATATAGAGAAGAATTTAAAAAAACTATTTTTGTTATCTTTGATTTTGTCAACCCTCATAAAGCTCAAACATAATAATTCAATGAATTGTGGTCGAATTTGAACCACTGGGCGATCACTAGTTATAGTTTAACACAACAAAGGTTAGCAAACGATAGTAATATGTGCCACCTGATTTTAAATAGTTGCTATTTGCCAACACGCATGATTACTCATAATTTGTAATCAGTCAAAATACCAAAGATGTCTCATCACAAACGTTGAGTTAATTTACTAACGACCATTACAGTCTTGTGGACTAGGAGTAAATACACACTTCGAGGGTAGGGCGTCCGTGATCAAGGAAACAACAAGAACGTAAGGGAAAAAATTTAGAGAAAACTGGACGGATTTGAAAAGGAAGCGGGTAATAAGAAATGCGTCTCATTAGCAAAAAGAAACAAAATAAGATTCATAATTGTTACAATTATATTTTTATTGAAAACATAAGCTCCTGTCTATATCTCCAAAATAGTAAGCAGAAGCGCACTAGCGAACTAGAACACCCACATTTCGTCGAGCCTTTTTCCGTCCCAGATGTGATAGAAGGCGAGGCGATCGCCACATCGGACACAAATCCTAGCTTCCGGGCTGATATTGAATAAACCCAACATCACTGCCCGACCGGGGTATCGAACCCGAGACCTCAGTGGTAGTCATAATTTTTATCCTTAGTCTTATATTGTAATGTCGAAAGAAGAATTTGGTTATCTTAACCTCCTATACTATGATTGTGCCAATATTTGTACCACCGAGATACTCAACCAAAAAAAGTAACAAATAGATATGAACGTCAATAAAGTTTTAGATAACGCATATAACTAGAACACTCACCCTCTTTAGTTCAGCGATGATGTCAGTGGGCTCTAGTATAGGGGTGCAGTCGATAGTGACCACAGTCGAATTACTGTCTTTGAGTACATGATCTGCTAACAAGCTGTAAAAGAGAGCAAGATGGGATAGATCTATATATTGAGAAACATAGAGTCCGAAGACGTGCGTATTTAATGTCTAAGGGCCACTTGCAGCTTGGCGATAAATCTGTATTTATCCCAAATCTTGATTTAAAGATAGAAGTGCTGTAGTAGTAGCTGTAGGATAAATCGAGATAAGGTGTAACTCTAGATTAGTAATAGCGCTGCAAGTGGCCCTTAACATTGATTTACTTGAAATTACATAAAGATACATCTGTAGGGGATTAGAGTCTAGAGTAGGGATGGCGAACCAGCGGCACAATAGACATATAGGTGGACACAATAATATGGGCACGTCACCAATCACAAAATTTATTCAATTCCTTAATTGAAGTACCTACCTATCATTGAGACGTTGTAAAAAGTATTTCCTTTAATAGTAAAACAAGATAAGAGTTGATAGTGTTTATAATTATTATTTTCCCAATAATCACAGAGCCAAAATTATTTAATAGCACGTATACCACCCCATTAAATATTTCTTTAGAAAAAAAAAGGCACGTCGTTACAAAAATGTTCGCCTACCCTGGTCTAGAGTATACGGATCAATAAAGTTGAACAGTTACTTTTTAGCAGAAGCGTCAGGTCCGACGATGAGGAGATGATGTTGAGTGGAGGCGAGGCAGGCGCGCACCGCCGGCTCCAGCACGAGGAGGCGACGCGACATGTACAGGGACTCCGACACCCACTCGACAACACACAACGGAGAAGATGGAGGCGGACCCAGGCACGATGACATCTGACATTAAACAATATTGATGTTGGACGAAATGAAAATGAAGAAAATTAAACAATTCGTAAAGAAGAATCTCCTGTTTACGAATTTCACGACACACTTTGCAAAAAGATCAACACAAAACAATGTTTCTGTTTAGACTTACGTCGTCCTGCTCATGGAACAACGTATCATAGACATAAACGTGTAGCGAAACCATGTTTTAGGTACTTATTTTATGTAGTGTTTCGAGAAAAACAGGAACAGTAGCCCGTGCACGAAAAACTAATGTAAATGTAAATGTATTCGAGTTCGCTGCGCACTGATGACGTTTGGTTAATATTTCATACAAATTTCATAGACGCGCATCAAGTTCGAATACATTTACGGTTGTCAGAAATTTTCCTGCTCAGGCCGCAGGAGACGCGCCTTAAGTTACGTAACTAAACAAGACAAAGTATAGCAAGTCCTTACCTCATGACGGAATTTATCAACAGCATTTTCTTTCAACAGTCCGACTACACTTCTTTCTATAGACATGTACACTATCTCTTCAGGCGCCATACGAGTGGCATCTATACCTATGTTCTGCGCAATGTACTCGAACTGGGTAAAAATTTGTTTCACAACAGTTACATTGTACAGTTTCAGTATGGCATCAGACTTGTGTGAACTAAGCCACTGAAGGCAATCTTTGGTTGTTTTGTTCAGTATCGGTAGTGCTGCTTTTATAATATCGTTGTCGTATTCTGCATGTCTGGTCCAATTGTCTAATACTTCGATGTCGCAGGATATATCGCTGTTAAAAGTAAAATAATTGTAGTGATTATCACTAATTTTGAATGTAGATTTTATGAAGTGTATTATACTGGATTAGTATCTATGATAACAAATAGAGTATTGGTTTGGTAGTACAAGACAAGAATTCGCGAATGGTCTAAAAAAGTCTTGGCTTGATGTATTTAGAGGGATACATGAAAGGCGATGTAAGTGGTCTAAATGTGGAGGAAGTTCAAGACAGAAGAGAAGAGAAGCATTTATGTCGAAAGGTGGATCTTGGCGCTAATTCAGGATACCGCCAGACATAAAGACAACATAAAAAAAATATAATATATGTTCACGCCTGTATCTCCGAAGAGATAGACAAAGGCGCACTAGCGAGCTAGTACACCCACATTTCGTCGAGCTTAGTTCCGTCCCAGATGTGATAGGGGGCGAGCCTATCGCCATATCAGGTACATATCCCAGACTCCCGACTGATATGAAAAAAAAACAATATCATTTTGCCCGACTTGGGGATCGAACCGGCAACCTCAGGACGCTAGTCGTACTGAAATACAACCATGCCACCGAGGTAGTCATAAGGACACATCACACAACTAAATGGATCACCTCAAAAGTATAATTCCCATACGCGAGACAGTGGCGGGCGAGGCATGCTCCAAGCTGTGCGTCTCGAACAGAAAGTTCACGTTGGAGCCGAACTGTATGCGCCAGCCCGACGGTAACGTTAGCAGACGATTGTCGTCCAGCACAGAGTTCAGGGCCTCTATCCACTCGGGATCTATGTCACCGTCGCACACCACCCATGACCATATGTCTGGAAACGTTGCTCTATACTTTAATATTACAATCACAAGTCTAAAAACTCAACGGACCGACTTCAAAATTTATCCGATCGTAACCAAACCACCACCAAACCACCCTTGAAATAAGCTTTATCGAACACAAAAAGAATCTTAAAATCGGTCCACATTTGACGGAGATATCGCGTAACATAAATTTAAAAAAAATACAGGTGAATTGAGGACCTTCTATGTCGATAAATATACATAAGTAGTTTTAACAGATATCCAGTTCATTTTCATTTCTTTCCATATCCTATAGTTTTCTGTACTCTACTTTCTTAACACATGCTACTTTTCTTATATTTCTGTCTGTTTCATTCATTTCATTTGCAGCTACAATTTTGGTTAATGTTTTACTCTATTTATTGTAATTTATAGTTTGTTCTTCCAATTGGCCACTGGAAATCTTGAAAACTCTCTTCACAAGGTGTTATACACCATTAAGTTTTAACCATAGCCAATAGAAATAGAATAATAATTGTTCATACCTGATGGCTGGTTGGATATTTCCAAAGCGGTGGTAGATATGACCCCGTCGGTCCATTGTCGCGTGTCGTGCTCGATACTGCCCAGGAGCCACTCGCGACTCATCGCTTTTGGGCATATTATGTACTCCACTATGCTCTTGCCTTGTTGTGTGAGAGCCTTTGAATTGTATTGGCAATAATAGATATTTATTAGCAGCGATAGCTCAGTTGGAAATGGTAAGGACTTCCGAGACGAGTGTCGGAGGTTCGAGACCAACCCCAACATGGAGCATACACCACTGACTTTGCTATGTTAAGTGTGTTTGTATTGTGAATTATCACTTGTTAGAACAGTGAAGGAAAACATCGCGAGGAAACCTGCATACCCGAGAATTTTTCCACAAGAATTTAGAAGGTATGTGAAGTTTACCAACCCGCATTAGGCCAGCGTAGTAGACTAAGGCCTAACCCCTCTCATTAGTAGAGGAGGCCCGTGCCCAGCAGTGGGACAGTAATATTACTTATCTGGTATTAATTATACAATATTTATCTATAGAATATCACCATTTTTTATGGCAGAGACTAGCAAACGAGCAAATGAGTCACCTGATGGTAAGTGATCTCCACCGTCCATAGACACCCAAGACTAATGGAATCATGGGTGCGTTGCCAACCTAAAAAGAAGGAATGGAAGGAGAGGGAAAAGTGTTTGGGAAAGGGACTCCGAAATAATTAATTAGAGCATATTTTTGAATAGTGTACGTACATTCTTGAGCAGTTTCCTTATGGTGGTCTTCCCCGATCCAGGCGGCCCCACCACCACCACCCCCATGCGCTGCTGTAGCTGCTCGTACAGCTCCAAACACTTCTGTATCTACAATTAATACCAATTTATCTACATTAGTATCTTGTAGTCTTGTAGTATTACGTCTTGTTAAAAAAAAATCTAATGTATCACATAAGATTGGATAAAAAAGCGATATATCCTGATTTTGTATAAAGTGATTTATTTATTTAATAGAATGATTAGACTAGAGTAAAGCCGCGACCTGCACTAAAACATTATACAAAACACGTACACAAAACATGGTATTTCTTAAATCTTTTGTCTATGGTCCATTATTACAAGAGCAGAACACAATGAAAAACTTTGTTTTGTGTAGATGTTTTTAGTGTTTTCTTTTTAACAAACATAAAACATGTGCAAGACACGCTGCTTAAGGCCCTAGTTTAATGGTAATACAACTATCCATGAACAGTAGAAGTAGTTTACAATGAGCGCTATACTATCAATGTTCTAATAAAATGTCTACCTGTAACTTGTTATGGACGAGCTTAAGACGTTCAACACTACTTTCCAAAGCCGATTCCATCGGATCGGGTGTGGATTGATCAGTTGAGACATCAGCAAACACTAAAGAAAGGATACTCTGGAACCTGGAAAAACACATAGCTCATAGAAAGTAAAGAAGATGGTTTATGCACTGCTAAAACAAAGTTTAAAAAAAATGTCATAGGGGCAAAATCAGTCGTTACTTCTAATCTACCAAGTTCGACAAAGGTAAAGTCAGAAAGAAAACGTAGACCATAGAATTACAAAGATTCCAACACTATTATGGAAAATCGCAAGAAAATATACCTGTGAAACAATCATAAAAAGGATTAATATAGATAAATTTATAATACATTTTTTTATTAAGTTGCAGATAAAACCGACTTAATTATAATTAAAGGTGCTGAAATAAGCTAATAAGAGGTGCTGCTCTTTAAGAGGCATTTCACACTTTATGCGAGATTTCCAAGATTTTGAGCTCCTAATTTACCATGATAAGAACGGGTTGAATGCCATTGAATACATTCAAAATATAGATCGATTCTTTTTGTTGACGTATTGTTTAAAACATTTACTAATACTACTTTGATTTTTTAGTAGCGATTAATCTCCCGTACCTTGTTTCTTAAAAATAACGAAACAGGTCATCTTCAGGCTCCTAATTCTCTTATTAAAAGTCATTAAATGGACTTGAGAAAAATCCTAGATATCAGGCATATAAAACTATTGACGTTTGGTAAACAGAATATCGATAATTAATCACACTAATTGTAAAAAAAATAAAGACTGTGACGATTTTTACGATTTATATCCGAAGTTTATCGCGAGTTTTTGCAAGGAAGAAAAGCAAATTACAAGAAACGATTTGTACCAAAATAAACTTTGTTTTATAAACAACCTTATTTTGTAGGTCAAATGAAAATATTTTTATTAATAACTTTTTTATTACAAAAAATATATCGCACAAAATTGCAATGAATTTGCGTTCGGAAATCAGTCGCGCGCCAGCGCTCGTCGGAGCAGGACCTATGTCGATTTTTTCCGTGCTGCTCCCGAACGATATAGAATTCGTAATTACAAAATATACCACAACTGACAAGTTTTGATCCATGAGAGTTTATTTTTTTTAGTACGTTATATAATTTTAATTATTGTACCTCATTGTACTGTAATTGCATTTTATTAACCGACTTCAAAAAAAGGAGGAGGTTAACATTTCGTCGGAGTCTTTTTTATGTATGTTCCCCGATTATTCGAAGACGCCTAGGCCGATTCGTGAAATTAGTTTTTTTGTTGAAAAGGGTATACTTCCCATTGGCACCAAATCAGGATCTGATGATGGGATCCTAGAGAAATCGAGGGTAATCATCAAATTTTATAGGGACCCATAGTGTGTTTTATATATTTTCTAAAACTATATTGGTATTTGCGTCTGGTACTCATCATCTCATGTTGCTGAGCTGATGATGTAAAATATAATTCCTTAACTATTAAGGGTTGTTGGATAATTCTTTCAATATTACACTAAAAATAGATAAATAATAATTAAAGGTTAAAAAAAACTGAAACGCGATTTAAGAATTGAAGACATTTTAAGTGTTCGTTTTTAAAGTCATTTTTCAGTTTTTGTTATAATCATCATCGGAGTAATATAAATGCGAAACTTAGTGTAAGTGTATGTGTGTGTGTATATTTGGTACTCTTTCACGCAAAAACGACCAAATACATTTTGATGATATTTAGTAGGGGGGTTGCTGACATCCTGGATTAATACAAAGTCTCCTTATTTTTTTAAATCAACCCCTAATGGGATAAAACCCCGCTTAATAGATTTTGGTAAAATAAGGATACCATCGACCCTAGGGACTCAAATAGAGTTTATTTCAACCTCTAAAGGCATGAAATATGGGATGAAAGTATGTATAGGAATTCAGATACCGCTGATCAAACTGTTTTTGATGAAAGTTGGTATGAGGATACCTTTAGCCCTAAGATCAGACAGAGGTTGTGAAATTTTTTACCCAGAAAAGGGATAAAATAAGGTTTGAAAATTTGATTTTTTTGTCTTTGATCCTTAGTGCGACATATTCTGTCATATTTTTTTTTGTTGTCTCCCACACACAACCACGGATCTGGTGTCATAACTAAAAAGGTGGTCGCCATTTTGTTTTTTTTTTTGTTTTTGACCCGATTTACTTTAAAATCGTTATTAGGGCCACCGAGCAAGTCCGAAGGGCGGATACGGGGTCAAAACTAAAAAGGGGTCGTATTATTGCATTATATTATTTGGTAGCTAGTAATCTATATAAATAAAACATATAATACTAGCTTTTACCCGCGGATCTACACGCGTATTTTTTAGGACTAAAGGGATTCTCTCTCAATAAATAAATAAATAAATACACCCAACAGTCACACACATAGTCCTTACCCCACACTAAGATCGAGCCTTTTGTCGTGAGTATTAGAAACTACGAGAGACTTTTGGTCTCACAACACCCAGACCCGAAATATATATCTGTGGGCCACACAGAGATTTGTCTCAGTGGGGGAATCGAACCCGAGACCTCACGTTTCACGGCCGGCTACTCGCCCGCTGTGCCACATGCGCATGTAAAATATTCAAATTAAAATGATAGATCAGATCGACAAATCATAAACTTTTCCCTTCAATCTTACAATTTTAAGCATGTGGAGCTGCAAGTAAAAACTAATTGACTTATATTAACCATTTTTAGCGCCCTCATGATGAAGTATTATTAGAATAGTTAGTTTTGTTGTTTTATAAATAGTATTAATTTTTAGTTCAAGCAATGGGAAGCCTGCAAATAGCTTCATCTATTTCGAAAACACGAAGATGTAATAATAATAATGGTGATATATAAAGTTGGTATCAAAAACAATTAAAAGCGTAATAGTAAAGTTAAAACATAAAAATTGAACCTAATTTTGTCAATGACTTTACGCATCAATATAATATACCATAGATGCACAGTTCTTTGCAAATATCTTCTTAAAAAGTGGTCTCAGGAACAAAACAAAGAAAAAGATCACAAGTTCAAATTCAATCAACACAAATATAACTCTATGCGTGTGTTATAAAGTAGCTTTTTAATTGACATGAGCAAGCGTTCTTAAATTTGAATTTTCAAATTTAGAATTCTATCGGCGTCCGACTGTAGACAAAAGAAGTGCTTAAGCACTCCTTTGCTGTCCCATTTTCCGAGCGTCAACTGTGCATCTAGGTAAATAATATATCGATGCCTTTACGGGATAATTTATATAAAGGAGAATGCCCATATCGAGTATAGTTTGACAGATATATGTGATAGTTTGTGTCTCAACAATGGTACCACTGGAAAAAAGAGAAAAAAAAATCATAATGTTTGGTGCGGGTCTTAGCTGAATCTGCATTGGGAAACAAGAATAATTAATAGATTTCTGCAATAATTAAATACACCATTTTTTATTGTTACTATGGTAACTTGTCAATAATCAAATGGTTTTGAAGATATCAAATGTTAAAAAGCTAGTGCACACGGATGACTTTTGTCACCGTGACTCTTGTACAGTCTCGAGAAATGAAAAGGGAAATGTTTCAATGTCATCCAGTCATCGCCTCGTAACTTTACGCATGCACACACATACATTGACTTACGCCTGTATCCCCGAAGGGGTAGGCATGGGCGAACTAGAGAACTAGAGAACTAGAGGTAGAACACCCACATTTCGCCGCGCTCATATACGTCCCAGATGTGATAGGGGCGAGCCTATCGGTATTTCGGGCACAAATTCCAGACTCCGGGCTGATACTGAAAAATTCAATATCACTTTGCCCGACCCGGAGATCCAACCCGAGATGTCAGGATGGTAGGCATTCCGTAATTTATACTCTACACCGGAAATACGAACAAAAACCCCGCTGTTGGCCTTCTTCGATGCATTAGGAACGGCCCCAGATTTCCAAAACAAGAAGCGCCTCGGCTTTCGCCGAAGCCGCCTTTGCGCATTGCCGCCTTGTGGCCCAACCTCGTTTATGGGACCCTCTCATCCTCAGAAGGCCACCGCACACCAGGACCTCTTGCTGTCGATTATGGACCTCTTGCTCCCACAATTGCTACGAGAGCGCTGCGCTCTTCATAGAAGGGGCAAGTGACAAAAGTCAACTGTACGCGTTACGATACACTAGAAAGACACGCTTTGCCGTATGGAGTCACATTTCATACATTTGAGAATAGTATAAGAGTGACGAAAAATCACTAGTGCCTACATACCCTTATATTAAACATCCCTTTCTCGTTATTTGGACAGATTACCTGAATAACAAACCAACGTCGCCATAGCAACTGACCATAGTGTATACGTATTCAAAAAGGATACATTAAAGAGTCTAGATATCTATCTATGAATTAGAGATGTGTAGATTCGTTACTTAGGTAGACGTTACTTAAATATCGACCAACTAGCATTTATCAGTAGCTTTGTTTGTATGATGAAGATTATCCCGGTAGCGTCTGCATACGTTAAATGGTCATCACGCTAGGGCGTAAGGTGATAAAAAGAAAACAGTGAAATACACCGGCATCGTAATCCTGACAGAAAATGTACTTAGCAAAGATTTAGCTAATTCGGAAGTACCTACTATCTTTATATTCAAAGATGATTAAATCCATCCGTAGATAAAAAAGTACCAATATAGTAGTTTAATGATGAGCCGTACCTCAAGTAAACAGTATAATTATGTATTAACTAATTTAATGTATATTATATATTGCGTCAGAAGAGGAACGCCAAGAATTCTTGGTCAGGTTTTTCTTCAGGTAAAATTGTATTTCCAAATAGTGCTAGATTTAAATAATAAGTAAAGGCAGCTGCAAATCATAAAACCTGGGTTCATTTCATCATTATGCTTTATCTGCCATCATCATAGTCATCATAGCTTGTGTTTCAACTTTTCCAATTCGAAAAATCATAACATAAATTGCTTGGGATCAATTAATTGTTGCGACAGGCTCGCCGGAAGTTACTTAAAGTGACTAAAATACGCTCGGCCCGATGTGGGTGTTTTAGTTCACCTGTGTTTATCCCTTAGAGACACAAGCGTGAGCTTATTTACATATGTAAAATAAACTAATCTACGAATAATTTATGTGTTGTTTGTAACAATACTTGCATACAACTTGCATTGCAAACATCCACAACTATGTGACTAGTGCTATCACATGTCCTGAAGAAAATGCAAGGACTTTGCGTAGTGGATGCAATGGATCATTTTCGTTTTGCGCTAAAAAACAAGCCACCTATAGGCAACAGAATTCTTTGCATAACTAAAACACACTTAAATCTCACGTACATTAGGGCAGGCCGCTGTAGTCTCTTATAGGTAATAAATAGTATATTAGGCAAACAAAAGTTATCGATTATTGACGATATATATATGTTAACATCCCTACTTTAGCGGTCACGTTAAGTTAAATACTTTTTGATGCCAAGCTGTGTACTTCAAGTCTTTCCAAAAAGAACATTATCAATGTCATAATATTGTTATCAGTCGTCCAATGGAAGTGAAATGATGTTAGAAATTATCAATATTTTTCCGATTTAGACAGGTTTAGGCCATAGTTTGTTAATAATTGAAATGTGGATACTAAAATAGTTGGTGCATACCTTAGATTATCCTAGTGCATACATTTTGACAGCCTCCGTGGCGCAGCGGGCGAGTAGCCGGCTGTGAAGCGAGAGGTCGCGGGTTCGATCCCCGCACCGAGACAAATGTTTGTGTGGCCCACAGATATTTGTTTCGGGTCTGGGTGTTGTGAGACCGAAAGTCTCTCGTAGTTCCTGATACCCACGACACAAGACTCGATCTTAGTGTGGGGTCAGGACTATGTATGTGACTGTTGGGTGTTATTTATTATTTATTATTTATTATTTAGCAATAGAAAATCTAGGGTATGTCTTCGTAATTCAATTTAAGGTTATGATGAACGTCAAAATGTATTTTATTTTATTTTCCAAATATTTCTTAAACTCCAATATCAATTGAATCCATATTTCTACAGTAGTATTTAGGGACATCTTAGAGTAGAATAGACATAATTTGATGTTGACACAACAATCCTGAGGTGAATACTTTTTCCCATATAGGATGGGCATTCTCCTTTAATTTGATTTTTTTTTAATTTGATATTACACTATGTTGTAATAAGACTGGCTTGTTTTAGTATACATCTACATATTATATATAATAGTTTACAATACACAACATTATGATAAATAATAAAATTAAAATTCGGATGACTCGAGTTTAGTGAGATGCAAAAGTGTCAAAATGTTTTAGTCGCGCCATAATCGCTTATCTTCGATTCGTACGCGGCTCGGGTGTTTATTTACCTATTCTAGAGCAGTCGAATTTTGTGAAATGGCTCTTAAAATGATTTACTATTCAGTAGGAAGTATAGCTATACGATATTTTTCTACCATAAAATCGAGTCGACTGCCTCAGTGACGTGGTATTGCGTGCGCGGTACGACTATCGTCCAGAGGGTTCGGGTTCGATCCTCGGGTTGGGTAAAGTGATATTGGATTTTTCAGTATCAGTCTGGAGTCTGGAATTAGTGCCCGATAGACTGGACTCGAGACTCGGCGATAGACTCGCCCTACCACATTTGGGACGAAACTAAGCTCAGAGAAATATGGGTTTCTAGTTCACTAGTGCGCCTATGCCTACTACTTCGGGGATACAGGCGTGAGCTTATGTTATGCTTAAAGTGGAGTGGTTGGTGTAAGTCGAGGTGTTGTTACAGGTTCCATACCTGTCTGCATCAGCGGCGGTGAGTTTGGAGATGTTGTTGAGCGCGAGCACGCGCCGCGCCAGCACCCTCCCCGCCTGCTCCGAGCGGTCGGCGGCTCGCGAGTATGCGCGTGCGCAACTACCCACCGCTGCCTTCAGCGCGCGCAGACCCCAGTCGTAGTGACGCGCGCCGCTCACTAGCACACTGCATCATAACGTAAAAAAAAATAGACGGAGTGCTAGGAATAAAGTGAAGCAGGATTTTCTGCCAATTCGGTCTATCGACATGTAATGACAGGTACACACCAACCGAACGAATGTTCTCGAATCGCCGCCTGTTGCGTTCACACAAACAAATTTTCGCTGTTGTGTGAATGAAACAGGTATAGATTCTTTTGCCTTCGTTCGGCCATGAGTGTGAGTGTTATGAGTGTTAATGTGTGCGTAGGGCACATTTGTACAGGAGCTTTTGTGTGCATGGCTTATTTATGGCGTCCGTTTAGATATAGGCGAGATGGTGTCCTTCTTTTTTACACGTCCGTGCATAATACATAGACTTTCTACCTGCTTGGTGTTACACCGTATTAGTGCCAAGATCCACCTTCCTACTTAAACGTTTCCACTTCGATCGGTATTGAGCATCCTTCACAGTGAGCCCATTAACTCTCATATCTCTTATCTTGCTCCAATACGTTTATACTACTTAGGTTTATATTTTTAACCAAATTCAAAGGAAGAGGTTAAAAACTATCGAGTTGAGAACATTTCGCCTGAATTTTTTCAAAGGTGTAAAGAGGATGCATGCAGAGGTCCCATCAGCAAAACCGACTAAAAACCTCAAGGGTGGTCCTCTTCGGCACATTGTGGACGGTTCCCGATGTCCTGTAATCGTGTATACCTGGCCAGTTCGAACACGCAGTGCAGGTCCTTAGCGAGCGCGTGCGGTTGCGGCAGACATCTCGCGGCGAGCAGGTGCTCCGCGAGCGTGTCCGCGCGCGGGTGCAGCATGGCGACGGGCCGCAGCAGCCGCGCGAGCGCGCCGGGCAGCGCGCGCCGCCCGCCGTACCCGCGCCCCGCCGGGTTCAGCGTCGCCGCCAACCCGCACCACTCAGACACTGACACCTACGGCCGGTTTCAATCAACAATCTCAGTTTAGAGTGCAGATAGATCGCGATTATTGATTTTGCATTCTCTGAGACTCGCCGAGCTGCATTGCTCGGTGTCGTAAAATGCGTGCGACTGTTGATCCTGGCTTACAGGAGTTACAGTGGCGGGTGTGTGGGCGGGACAGTCTCTAGATCGCGATTATGAACCAATAAAATCAAGTCATTTGCCGGAGTCATGTTCAAACTGTGTTTTTATTGGCTAATTTTTGTAATCTATCTGCACTTCCGAACTGAGATTGTTTACTGGAACCGGGAGTTATTGTAATATGCACGACGTTCTGTAGCCTCCGTGCCTCGGTGGCGTGGTGGTATTTCGGTACGACTACGGTTCTGAGGTCTCGGGTTCGATCCCCGTGGTCGGGCAAAGTGATATTGGATTTTTCCATATCAGCCCGGAGTCTGGAATTTGTGCCCGATATGGCGATAGGCTCGCTTCCTATCACATCTGGGACGGAACTTAGCTCGGCGAAATGTGGGTGTTCTAGTTCGCTAGTGCGCCTCTGCCTACCCCTTCGGGGATACAGGCGTGAGCTTATGTTATGTTATTTTATGTTCTATAGCCTCGACGACAGTCAAGCAATCGGTCGTAAAAACTGAGCCCAATCCTTTCCGCGACACGGTTGAAAAGTGTGTTGTGTCAAACTCGCATGGTGTAGGGAATAAGGGTAATAATAATAGTGCTTTCGGACCACTATTACTAACATTATTACATCTGTATGTCTGTTCTATTATTTAAAGAGCTCTCTATCTTGTGTTTATCGTTATCCGTGTTCTTCACGGTACCGCTAAGCAGTACCCATCCATGAGTTGTCTAGCTACCTCACACATTATGGAAACTCAAAGGGAGTTGCGGAGAATTTTTAAAGTAAACTTTCGACCCTAATTATAAAGTTTTTTGTCATATTTAAGTAAACGAAGTAAAAAAGGTTCCAAAGGCCCTGTTCTAATTAAATCAAAATAAGGTGTTATTAACAGATATCTTAATATGATAAATTCAAAACTGAACATAATACAATACGCTACAGTACGCATCTTTTTATTTATAGTAGAGCAAACGAACTGCTGATGGGAAACTATCACTTATAAATAATTACAATAATTAATATTTCGCTAACTATAATAAGGATTTGGGACAGTCATAATAAAGTTTGAAATATGGGGCATTTCACGCCAAGCGGGCAACGAAAAAAAAGTGAGGTTCTGAAATTCGTTCATATTTTGCTTATTTATACTTCTAGAGGGTATGAACGTGTACACAAAATATTTTTTTTATAAACGGTCTGATTGTCAAATTATGGCCTTCTAAAATATTGACCTCACCGGTGTAAGGGTTCCTTTGGGAGGTATTTTGCGTATTGAAGTAATTTATAATAAAATAACAAATGTAGTGTTTTGCGTAGTAAATTTAATGGACTTTTTGATTTTTTGAACGGATTCGAAATTTAATTTTTTTATCTTGTGTTAAACCGGAAGTAAAGATTTCAAAACGAAATTGTAATACTTTGGGCAACAACATTTTTATTTCTTTTTATTCGAAAATAAAGCTTGACATACACAGATTCTACCATAAAAATTGTAAATGGGGTGCTACATTCGTTTAGGAATTATATCAATTCGAGTACGTACATGTCGTACTGATCGAGGTACCTGACGCTTGCTAAAGTCGGCTATTTTGCGTAAAAAAGAATACACACAGTAAAATTGCTTTGAAGTCATCTTTATATGTATGATTATAATATTTACAGTTAATTTTACATTGATAACCGACTTATCCTAGAGGAGGATAATGTTTTTCGAGTATAGGTTTTGTATTTATGTATGCCAATTTCTTTCGCACGCTCTACAGCCTAAACGGCTTGACGAATTTTAACATATGAGATATCATTTCATTCGTCTAAGTAATGGGAGTAATATAGTATGTAATATTCAGTTGTTGCGCCTGCGCATTAAAATGGGAAAGGAGAATAAAAAAGTTTTTTTATTATTATATCGTTATTGTAAGCTCGCAACACTTTTTGCAGATAGCAACACTATCAAAATTTTATTATATTTTATTTTACTCCCACTACTGAGATGAATGAAATGACATCTCATATGTTAAAATTCTTCAAGCCGTTTAGGCTGAAGAGCGTGCGAAAGAAATTGACATACATAAATACAAAACCTATACTCGAAAAACATTATCCTCCTCTAGGATAAGTCGGTTATGAATATAAATTTAACTGTAAATATTATAATCATACATATAAAGGTGACTTCAAAGCAATTTTACTGTGTGTATTCTTTTTTACGCAAAATAGCCGACTTTAGCAAGCGTCGGGTACCTCGACAAGTACGACATGTACGTACTCGTATTAATATAATTCCTAAACGAATGTAGCACCCATGTTACAATTTTTATGGTAGAATCTGTGTATGTCAAGCTTTATTTTCGAATAAAAAGAAATACAAATGTTGTTGCCCAAAGTATTACAATTTCGTTTTGAAATCTTTACTTCCGGTTTAACACAAGATAAAAAATTTAAATTTCGAATCCGTTCAAAAAATCAAAAAGTCCATTAAATCTACTACCCAAAACACTACATTTGTTATTTTATTATAAATTACTTCAATACGCAAAATACCTCTCAGAGGAACCCTTACACCGGTGAGGTCAATATTTTAGAAGGCCATAATTTGACAATTAGACCTTTTATAAAAAAAATATTTTGTGTACACGTTCATACCCTCTAGAAGTATAAATAAGCAAAATATGAACGCATTTCAGAACCTCACTTTTTTTCGTTGCCCGCTTGACGTGAAATGCCCCATATGTAAAGTTTTATATCACATGTTATGCGCACTGAAGGGTTACCACAACCTCTTATAGCAGTATTATTATAATCGTTCTTAGTTTGTTTTGTATGGGAATCGGTACAAGTAATATTATAATAATACTGCTATAAGAGGTGATGGTAACCCTCCTGTTCTGTATGTAACAAGTAACAACTGACTTGTTTCCCATTGAGCGATGCCGTGGCGGCGGGTGAGGTCCTGCGCAGCTGCATCGCCGTCAGCAGCGATGCGAACTGGTGCGAGACCGCGGCGAGCGTGTCGCCGGTGAGCCGGTTGAACTCGTCGAAACAACCCCACGCGCCGCACAGCGCCAGCCCGGATAGCAACCGACCCATACACTCCGCGTCCATTGCCTATGATAGTGACGTCACGTGGATGTTACAACGTATGTCTGCTTGTGGAACAGCACTTGTAACCGCCTAGATGGCGACCACCGTACACCGTTAAGACCTGCCATAAAGAACCCATGGACGTAAAAAAATGTGGACGGAGCGCTAGAAACACTGTAAGGCTGAGATCTAAAGAGCAAACTTCGACTAAGTTGAAGTCAAAGTAACGAACTCTGTGAGGATTTGTAATTCTTAAATCGAACTTTGTCTTAGTCCGAGACATTTTTTACAAGAATAACAGACTGACAGACAGACTCAGCAAATATTTTCTTGTAAAAAAGGACTCGGATTATGTCCAAATCCTCACTGAGTTCGTTACTTTGATTTCGACTTAGTCGAAGTTCGCTTTATAGATCTCAGCCTATGTGAAACAGGGATTTCGGCTCATTCGATCAGTCGCCGCCATTACGTGTCGATAGATCGAATGGGCTGAAAACCCTGTTTCACTTACAGTTCCTAGCGCTCCATCCATCTTTTTTGTACGTCCGTGAGTAAACCATGATCCTTGTCTGGTTCGCATTCCAGGGTTAGCCAGTATATAACCGGTTCTCTCGAGGGCCTTGCGAATGACGATGGTTGGTAGAGAGGGGTATGGGAGTACATCACAGCATCGGTTACCAAGAAGATAAGACAGAGGCTGTCTTATCGCAAGCTCCTCGATATGCTTCTTCCCTCTTCAGTGTGGGAAGAAGCTAAAATAGGCCGGGAAGACAACACTGAGACCCGAAACAAATATGTATGGGCCGCACAAACATTTGCCTCAGTGCGGGGAACGAATCCACAGCCTCCTCGATTCACAGCCGGCTGCTACTCGCCCGCTGTGCCACGGAGGCTATCAATAATTTCACTAGCTACAATGTCGTCCAAACTCTTACCTATGTAGTCCACGGTAAATTGCATAAAGTGAACCTACATTAGTTAATACATAGACCGAATTTCTTACACGGGATCTTCCAGCTATAAGCATACGATATTCGGAAACTTACTTCATCACAATTAAAAATTAACACCAGACGTCCAAATAGTCCGCCCAGAGCTTTAACTGACTCTGTCTTCCCTGTCCCAGCTGGGCCGAATGGATTACCCACGAAGCCAAGATGTAATGACTGAAAGTGTAAAATGTAGTTTTTAATATAACGTTGTCGTAATATATTTATGAGGAAATGTCGTTGGATCCTTTTTCGACCGACTTCCAAAAAGGAGAAGGTCCTCAATTCGTCTGTATTTTTTTTATGTATGTTACGCGATATCTCCGCCAAATGTGAACCGATTTTCATAATTCTTTTTGTATTCGATAGAGCTTATTTCAAGGGTGGTCCCGTATACATTTTGTCGGCTATGTTAATAGAGGGATATCTAATTACCTTCGCTAGTTGAATTTAAAAATGTACTAGTGTGATTCAACATACATATTAAGAAACAGACAACTTTACTAAATTTTTTGAGTGGTAGAGCCATGCTGTAGACAGTTGCGTCTACAGCACGAATGGGCCTGCATGACCGGTTTGATACCACTGTCTCACAGAAAACCGACATAAAGTGGCAGAGTTCGCTGTCGCGTTTCGATCGGTGAGTGAAATTTCCGGTGGCCCAATTCCCCCATTCTTCCTTCCCAATCTCTTTTCCCTCCTCTTCCAATCCCTCCTTTTGGGTTGGTAACGCACCCATGATTATTTTCGTATCGTGGGTGTCTATGGGCAGTGGAGTTCACTTACCATCAGTTGACCCATCTGCTCGTTTGCCAGTCTCTGCCATAAAAAGATATAATTTTTTTCAAATCCGATTAAAAAAGGCTGCGAAGTTTTTAAACATTATAATAGGTATTAACATATTGGTTACAAAATTATAACTATTACCTGTGTTAAAATAAGAAAGCAATCATCAGCTAATTCAGTGCGTACAAATTGGCCTGTGTTGACACCCAGGTATTCGTACGAGTATGTAATTTGAGCTAGACCCATTCTAGCGACTATTTCCTTGTTGCCCAGTAAATAGAATCTGTTGAATAAAATCTATTATTATTGATAGATTATGTTATTGTGTTAAATCATATTCATTGATGTCTCCTTGGTCTAGTGGCAGTATATATGGGCTTTAGATCGGGAGATGCTGGGTTCGATTCCCAGGTCGAGCAAAACGGATTTTCTAATTTAATTTGCCCGGGATTAGATTGGTCGACGTCAGACAGGCAGCCGGTCTTAAAAACAAAGCCAAATCCTTTCTGCAACATTCTTAAAAGTGTTGTCATACCGAACCCATAAGGTGGGTTAAGGTCAGGAAGAAAGAAAGACTATTGCTAGATTAGGTTCTGTATATTCATGTGACTTCAATTATGAACCGATTTCAAAAGAAAATTACGCGATATCGCAGCCAAATATGGACCGATTGTCAAGATTCTTTTTGTTTTCGATAGAACCTATTCCAAGGGTGTTCGTCTTATTTTGGTCACGATCCGATCAATTTTGCAAGTCGTTCCGTTAAGTTTTTAATCTTGTGGTTATCTATTAAAAAGAGGAGGTTTTCAATTTGCCGATATTTTTTTATATATGTCACTCGATATTTTCGGCGAATGTGGCCGACTCTCTTCTTTTTATATTCAACGGAACTACTGATTACGATCGGATACATTTTGAAATTGGCTCTTAAAACAATTTACCTAAGTTGTTTTTGCCACAACCAGTCATTAACAGTGTTAACATTATTGTTTATCAAGTTCTTAATGACGGCCGCGTAGTGAGAGCACTGTAATATGAGAGCTTGTCTTTTATGTTGTTCGCTTTCGTCTTCCACTTCGGTCGTCGCATAATACGAATGTTCTTTCTCGACATCAGCTTTTAATTTGTGTAGTTCTTTTGAATTGATGGCCCTTTCTGCTCGCTCTGTGAACCGTATGTTCTGTGCGAGACAAAGTATTTGCGTCGGCAGTGAAAATGGATCCTGTTCTTGCAAAGTTACAACACATTTCAACGCTATGTTTTTAAGTGACGAACGCATCTCCGATTCAAGGTTCTTGAGCCAAACCTGTTAACGAATTTTGATGATAAAGCAAACTGGCATCTATTGACTACTTTAAACTGATTTTTAATCTATTATTAAATTGTATGTAGGTAGATAAGCTTGCGCCTATATTCCCAAAAGGATAGGCATAGGTAGGTGGGGCGAGCCAATCGCCACATCAGGCATCAATTCCAAACCCCGGTAAATTATCAGTTCATATCACGGACCTAGAAAAAATAGGACGGAGCGCTAGAAACATTGAAAGTGAAGCAAGGTTTTCTGCCGATGCGATCTATCGACTCATAATGGCGCGGCGCGGCGGCGACTGAGATTAAAATCTTTGTTTAGTCTTTCACTATGTTTTTCTTGTAAAAAATGGCTCAGACTAAGTTAAAGTTCGATTTGAAAATTCCAAATCTTCACTGAGATCGTTTCTTTGACTTAGACTTAGTCGAAGTTCGCTCTATAGATCTCAGCCTTAGTGTGTGCGTAACTTAGCGCACTTTTGTAGAGGCGCGTCCGTTTAACTATAGGCGAGACGGTGTCCTCTTTTTTATACGTCCGTGGTACATGTGCGATTTTTCGAAATAAAATAAAATTCAAACAGACATTGTATAAGCAACCTAGGATCTGAACGCAAGTAAATACATAACATTACCACTAGACCTATTGGGCTCTATAAGGAGTATTTTTAATTTCATTATAAAGTGTACATAATAAACATAAGCTCACGCCTGTATCCCCAAAGGGGTACGCAGAGGCGCACTAGCGAACTCGAAAACCCAGATTTCGTCATGCTTAGTTCTTCCCAGATGTGATAGGGGGCGAGCCTATCGCCATATCGGGCACAAACTCCCGGCCGATACGAAAAAATCTAATATCACTTTGACCAAACCGGGGATCGAACCCGAGACCTCCGGACGATAGCCGTACCGCTCACGCAATACCACTACGCCACCGAGGCAGCCGCATGTTTATGTATATCATGTCTAATACGTTACCTCTACAGGACAGTCTATATCGACTGGATGGTCTAGCTGCAGTGTTTCTCCATAGTTACTACATAGAGCAGTGATGGACATGTCCCCCGGGCCGAGGCGGACTCCGGTGGTGCCCGGGAATAGTTTTTTAAGGTGTGTTTGCATGACTGCCTCCCTGCCTTCGGCGCCGGCGCGAGCTTGGCCGAGCAACTCCAATAAATCGTCGTCACTTAAAAAGTACAGTCTAGGGAATATCGTACGCTTTTCCTGAAATTAGAAATGCTAATATTTTGTTGACTTTTTTAAAATAATCCATCTGATATGGCACTATTCATAATTTAAGTACCTCTATAATAAGTATAATTTAAATTTATTTCATGTTGAATTGTTATTATGTTGTTATACAATAGAATTAATGTAAATTTTTTTGCCGAGGCAATCCAAGGATCCGATGATTTTATGTTCTTAATATTAGACATATTAACTGTACCTATTAGTATTGTAAAAAAAACAAATAGATTCGTTCTATCGCGTCCACTATTCGTTGGCCGCATTATATTCATTAATCGACAAAGATTACCTACAAGTTTCAATGGACTTTGAACTTTTTACCATTTTTTTACAAAATTATTCGAATCATATAATATGTATGTATATTGTTAAATACTATACATTTAAATAACAACTTGCTTGTCCTGCTGAATGATTCTAGTCAACGACTTTTCTTGTTTTTCCTCGCGGCAATTCTCGCGTTGAACTCTTTTCCTTAATATTTTTGGAATAAAAACTTTACCCTCTTTTTAAGGCAGTCGTGTACCATACGAGCGTGTCACTCTTTAAACTATAGACCATACATACATAATTAAGTGCTAGGTGGAAGGACAAACCCACAAACACACTTTGAAACTTATAAGTAAAGATTAAGATATATCAAAATTTGACTTACATCAATATACTGATTAAGTGCAGATTGACACGCTGATAGCTGTTCCAATATGGATTCGAGCATGGGTTGGAGCCTTGATGACTGTAAGATGGCAGACAACCTCGGATCTGACTCCAAAACGCGGGTCACTTGTCTAAAGTTCTGATCTACCTTTCTGAACTTAACGCCTAATTCACCATCATCGTTCGAAAGAATTGGCTCTAGGTACAGCCATCTGAAATATAACAAATACATGGTGTCGCAGACTGTCGATGCAATTGGACATGCAAATTAATAGTAAATTGTTTTTATAATTTATTAATACTTATAAACAGAAGGTATTATTTTAGGGAAAAACTTTGTTACAATTTACCTAACTCTATAAAACTGAAAAATATATTTTTTTAATTCAAGTATAATATTGATTATGGAATTATCTAATACTGTATATTGTAATTCGTGTGTGAACGAATTTCACATAAATTAAATTGTTTCGTTTTTATACAGATTGTTTTAAAAAAAATATCGTTCTAGATGCAAAGGATTGAAGTATAAATAAAACAAGCAGCCGTATGTAATGTAAAAATGTATTAACAATTAAGTATTGATGCCTCGTATGTTACAGTATAATCAAATAATCAAAGTATTGCCAAATCGTTAAATTGATGAAATAAATGCATTTCGATAGATCTACGGCTAATATAAAACTACAATAACACTACATTATTTTCCATTTTTTATAAAGTAATTTATTTACTATATAAATTGTCTACACAAT
The DNA here is from genome assembly GCA_036417725.1 of Clanis bilineata. Taxonomy (NCBI): domain Eukaryota; kingdom Metazoa; phylum Arthropoda; class Insecta; order Lepidoptera; family Sphingidae; genus Clanis; species Clanis bilineata. The sequence continues at coordinate 7,207,847 of CM071149.1, read as the reverse complement.
TATTCCTTAAATACAGAGGCCAAGTATAATATAACATGTTATATAAACGATACAAAAATGCATAATATATATACTTGTATAAGAACATAAATTACTTATAAGTAAGTTGTTATACCTAGCAATAAAGTTGCAAGCCTATTAATAAATCTAATCAATTATTAACAGTTGTCATACCTTCTATCAAAATATCTTTGGAACAATAGTAGAAAAGTTGTACAATGTTGAGTTATAGAACAAATCACAAAGGGTTCATACAATTATCACCAGTCACCACAGGGTTTTATTAGTACACACGAATCTAGATGTTTATTGCTTATTATTTTAAACAAAATACACCCAAATTAAAATATTTGCAAGACCAGTGTAGATAATATTGAATAAAGATTTTATCATGTTACATTCAAGTCAGGCTTATAGTTATATAATACAAACACGTTGTAGTCAAACTACATTTCTGACCAACATGCACTTCGCCGCGCAGTATAATATGTACACGTTTTATGGCACTAATGGGAACTGCAAGTATCCAAATTACACATTCACATCATTACATTCTGAGATAAAAATATTTATGATTTTATTTACTGGCATACTAAGTGGTACAAGATCTGTAATTATCAGAACGTTTGGTAATTTCCGATAAATAATAATTCATTTGGTTGTTGAGGTCGCCTATTTCTTTTTCTAATAAGTTTAATTGGCCATTATGATCATTATACAATTCCTCCATATTAGCTAACAATTTAAGTTGTACTTGTGTATCACTAGCTAGCTTAGTCGCGCGGTTTAGAAGCAACTGAGCTCGTTCTCTAGAATTAGATGTTTGACTTGCTCGCTCTGCCAGCGACATGTTAGTGTGTTTGAAATCTTGCCTTAATTGTCTTGCTTTTTGTTCAGCTCCTTCAGCACGATTAACAACATCATTAGCCTCTTGTTTAACTTGTTCTGCATCACTTTCTATTTTTAATATATCTTTTTGCAAATCGGATAGTCGTAGGCGCAATTTTTCAACGTCTTCCTTAGTTTCATTTGCTTTCTTTTGAGCTTGTTCCGTTTCCATAGCTATGGGGACTAAATCACTCTTAGCTGCGTCGATATCACTATTGGCTTTTTCTATCGCATTTTCAGCAGCATCCTGCGCAGCCTGTGCTTCGTCAAGCGCTTCCAAAACTTTATTTGCCATCTCTAAAGTTAAATTTGCTTCCTTATTTACGGCAGTAGCGTTTTCTTTCAAAGCTTTGGCTCGTTCTAAATCTGGTTTCGTTTCAGCAATTATGTTTTCAATATTAGTTAATTGTGAAACAGATGAATTGATTCGTTGAGACAAATCTGTTATTTCTTTTGGTTCAATTCTTATTGATAAATTGAGAATATCGTTAGCCAAGGTTCTTACATCAGCTGGGGTGCTAGAAGTATTTGATAAGAAGTCTTTGAGTTCAGCGGTCAATCCCTGGCTCTCATTTGTAATTCTTTCAGCTGAAGACTTGAAATCATGCGCTTTATTAAAAAGGTCATTGGCTCGTGATCTAACAGCAATTGTATCTTGTTTTACTTGAGAAATTGATCTGAATAAATCTTCGGCTGTTAACTCATGTTCTTTAATTCTATGTTCTGTTTTGTTTGCAAAATCTAAAGCTTGTTCAGCTTTAGTAACAGCGCCTTGGTCACATGATATTCCTCCACACTTCCCACACCCTGCTCCTCCACAAATATCACAACTGTCACTTTCTTGGCCACACATCTTTTCGTTCAGTTTTGGAATTTGTGATTCTAACTCAGCCAGCTGTATTTGAATATCAATAAGTTTTTTATCATTATCATTTTGTGTGTTGTTAAAGTGAGTATACTGCATTTCAATCAAACGATCAGTATTTTTGATTTGGCGATCTGTATTAGCAATTATATTTTGGACACTTTCTGCATCATCTGCGGCTGCGGCTGCCCTTTGCTTAGCCTCACGAGTTAAATTAAGGGCTCCTTCTAAATTAGCTTCTTGTAATTTAGTTGCGTTATTAGCCAATTCGAGAGTTTTTAGTTTCAAACTTTCTGTACTTTCTCGAAGACCGTCTAAAGTAACGTTTCCTAGATTAATTTTTGATGTCACACCATTAAGATTGTCATTACTGTCTTTCACTTTTTTCTCCGCTTCTGTAAGCAGATTTTGCAGGTTCGTTATGTTAGAGAAAAGCTCTTGAATCGTTGTTTGTCCAAGTTTAGCACTTTCAAGCGTGTTTTCTATGTCTGATAATTTCTTGGTCATTTCATCAAAGTCTCTGGTGTACGCGCCAGTTGCACCAACAACTTTAATTTTGCTAGCATTACCAATGGCGTATTCTGTTTGAATCCGTAATTCATTGATAAGGTGATCCCAATTATCGAAACATTCACCACACGCATAACAAGCAGGCGCTTCTCCTAAATACCCTCTTGCACACATATCACATTTATATCCGCCAATGCCAGGTCTACAAACACAGGACCCATTATCTCGCATACATTGACTAGATACAGACCCACTTAAATCACATTGACATTCATGACATTCTACATTTGGATCTCCCCAGTAATTCTCTTGACATTCATCACACTGTCGTCCTCCGTGGCCAGGTTTACAGTCACATTTACCAATGTACGGATGGCATTGAGGTGACAATGAACCAATTGGGTCACAATCGCATGGATCACAACCGTTTCCGAGAGCAATGCGCCAATGATACTCTGTGCATTGATCGCAGTTTGTACCCATAACGTTGTTGAAGCAGGGACATTGACCTGTCACGGAATCACAGTTACCTTTTGTGAAATTCGTTCCTAGTACCGAACAATTACATTTATAACAAGCCTTTTCAGAAGCATTTCCATAATATCCTTCCTGACATACTTCGCAATGATCGCCAGCAGAATTATGTAAACATTGTAAACATTTGCCAGTATAGGGATCGCAGTTACCAGGTTTCGTAAGATCTATATTATCGTTACATTCGCACTTTTTACAAGTGCCTTTTACAGGGTCACCATAATAGTTATCAGCACAGACATCACAAAGAAGTCCAGCATATCCTTCTTTACAATCGCAAACTACATCTTTTGTTTCGGGATCTAATTCGCATCTATCTGCGTGACTACTTTTACTTGAGTCTCCTTTCACACCTGGACAGGGACATGGTCTACAAGGTATATCAATTCCGAGTCTTGGATCACCATAATAACCTTCTATACACCTTTCACAGCGATGTCCCTCAGTGTAATCTCTACATTCTCGGCATGCTCCTGTCTTATCGTCACATTCAACAGCATGTCCATTACAGTCACATTGCTGGCAATTAGGGAAATTAAAATATCCAGGCTGGCATAAATCACAAGCTCGGCCATATGTATTGGCTCTGCACTTACACTGTCCACTAGTTGCGTCACAGAAATTATCCAAGGACCCGATGCTATTGCAGTCACAGCGTTTACAACCAAATTTGCTGAAACCATATGTACCAGGAGCGCAGCGATCACACCTAGCTCCTACAATATTCTCAACGCATTGACAATACCCGGTGTAAGGATCACATTGGTGACTTTTTGATCCTGTTAGATCACATTGACATGGCCGTGATCCTCCGCGTACATAAAATCCTATACTAGCATGATACTTTTTACAAACTTCTGGAACATTATCTCGATTAAGATCGTAATAGTAAGAATCTCCACAATTATAGCGATTAAACTCAGCTCTCATTGAACCATTCTCAAAGAATGGTAAATCGTCGAAAGAAGGTATTAATACAATAGAATCTATCAGAATCGATGCTCTTGAGTTTGTAGTTTGTCCATCTTGTCGTCCTAGGTAAATTCTAATTTCAGTTTCTTTGTCTTTTTCTAAACATACAGGTGGATTCACTAATACACTGCGTTGATTCGCTGGAAGATTGGTATAGACGGTGTCGTCTTCTGGTCGCACATTTGCACACGGAGAATCGGGATCGATTGGCGATGGTCTCTTTACTATTATTGTTGCCTCTTCCCAATTCATAGGCGAATGTGGTTCATATCTTATTAAAACATTATAGTTCATGCTCGTTTGTAAATCTTTGACAACAAATACGAGTGTGCTGCTTTCCGGTAGTTTCATAAAACCAGGTCCAGTCCATGTCTCTTTTCTGCCATCTGGGAAATTTTCTCGTATTACAACGTGACAAATTTGACTTTGTATTGCATTATCGTCAATTTGGGAATCACATTGACTTGACTCAGCTTCTACAACGAAGTAATCTAGAGCGCCGACGAAAAAGTTTTGTATGGATTGATCACAACGGCGACCAGTGACGTTAGGGCGACATTTACATTGGCCTGTTATCACATCACAATCCCGATCTATTGAACCACCGAGATCGCAGTCACATGGTAAACAACCATCATCACTATCCGATAAACCATAAAATTCTGGCAAACATTGGTCGCAATTTCTTCCGGTCACATGACGTTTACAAAAACAGTTTCCGGTCATAGGGTCACAGCCTCTTTCGTTGATTGTGCCTAAACTATCACACGTACATGATTGACATCCCTCTGGGTTTGAAGGATCAAAATTCCAATAACCATCCCTACATCTATCACATCTAGACCCATCAACATTTGCTTTACAAAGACAACGACCTGCGGTTTTATTATTAATAACATCAGTTTCATCATCACAGAGAATTTCCTTATCAGTCGTTCCTTCCGGGTCGCAATCGCACGGTTTACAAATTTCGGGGCTCTGAATATCTAAATTAGGATCTTTATAAAACTTAGGTTTACAACGTTCACAGTTCACTCCCATTGTGTTATGTTGACAATTATCACAAACACCACCACTCACTTTACCAGTTTTGTTATATACTGCAGGATCGAAGTGACATGTTGTTGCATGGTTGTTGCAGGTACATCTCTTGCAAGCGTTAGATGTTCTACCAACTGCCGGTTGCCACGGGAGATCGTTGTAGAAGTCTTCACAATATTCGCAATTTAAGCCGCGGGTGTTATGTGTACATTCACATCGACCGTGAACCATATTGGTCTTCGACTCGACTCCTGGCATAGGTAAGCATCTGGAGGCGTGCCCGTAACAGGAACAAGATCCACGAACAGTCATTTCATAAATAGCGTAATAATATTTCTCTTGTATTTCAGCTCTATTATCCAGTTTGTCGTCACCAAGAGTATGAAGTTTTGTGAAATTGATACGAAGATTCGTCATTCGCAATAAATTTTGTACCTCTTCTGAATAGGGGTTCGCTACGTTTATATTTGGTGGCAAAACTCTAAATATGACTTCGCCTTCAGTAGATGGTGACACTTTAGAATAACGAGAGTCGCACACAACTTCAGTCAAAGATCTTTGCGTATGATGAGGTACTGGAGCATCTTCACAAGTATGCGCAAAGTAACGATAAACACGCCAAGTTTTACCAAAATCAAACGATCGCTCCACTAACATCGCCGCTGGTCGAAACGTTTTGAATTGTATTATCAAGTGGGTAAGATGAAATTCCGCTTCCATATTCAACTGTATCGTGACATTTTCCTTGCCATTTTCAGATTGCCACCAGGATTTAATTCGCGTTCCAGGGAAGTATTTGTAAATGATGTTGTGTATTCGATGGTTGAGATGAGGTTTCTGTAACGTGCTGTTAGTAGAGTCACACCAGAAACATTTTTTCGTCTCCAAATGTGAAACAATGCAGTATCGCTCGCGGCCCTGTAGGCCGCATGTTGAAGATGCGAAGAGGCGCGATTCACGTCCGATGAGTAGATTGCCGGTGGCTGGATAGCAGGAACTGAGTTCACACGCGCGGTCCAACAGGCGCGGGTCGGCACGAAGGCGGTCTCGGCTGTAGACGGCGCCGCCGCCGGCGATAAGCGCCCACAAAATAAACAAAGCGCGCAGAGCCATGGCGCGGTCCGGGCTCTCCGCGCGCCGCTCACTGCACTGTCGAGTAGCGCTCGCCAGCCGCCGCTCCTCGCTAGCCGCGCCACTCTCGCGCTGATTCACGTCCCCCGCTTACCCCGCTGTCCTACGCATCCAGGCCCGTATTCTACTCTTATAATCATTTTATTACAATTAAGAGCTTATAATATTGCAAATCCAAACCTAGGTAGACGTACCTTTACATAATTAAGTATTAAAAATTACTATCCAGAGTCATTTTAGAACAGTTTCGAGTTTATTTATCGCCTATAGCGCATAATTTTAGTAGAGTTGAGTAGTAGAGCCACGCTGTAGACAGTAGCAGCTGTAGTACATCTACAACACTTATGCCCACCTCGACAGGTTCGATAGTACTATCATGAAGAAAACGTAAGGCGTTTACATAAAGTAGGAGCAACAATGATGTCGTCTAATGTTAGGTATAATAATGCCTTTAAATGTAGGCCTATTTACATACATAATACCTAACAAAAAATATGTGAAATAATGAGCGTAAACTATTTTTCATTAACGCTATAGGGTATTGTAACTTGTAAGTAACTTGTAGAAGTGACAAAAGTTATAATAACTATTAAAAACTGAGTACGGCACTTTGCGAGGCGACGACCGTACCCGCCCGCGCGCCCCTTGCGCCGTTCTCCGAAACGGGCACTAAGCAACAAAAATATCATCGCATTTCGGGATGCGCTTTTTGTTTTGGTCATTACATTAAATCTATTGCTTACATAAAAATAGGTTTACCAACAGACTTGTTTATAACTTACTAAGAAATATTTATGTAGACAGGGAAACTTACAAGAGAGTGATGTTGTAGGTTCAACGTTGCTGTGAACTGTGATTGATGTTTGAATAAAAATGTAAGTATTTAAATTGTGATCACTTGGTCATTGTGATGAACAGTGACACAGTAGCTTGGTCAGAGTTGCCGGCCTTCCGCCCCACACATCCGTCATAGATAAAACATTCGCGATCTAAATGACCGACCACCGACCGAACGACAGACAACGAACATACATCGTCCCAAAAATAATTATAATAGAATCCCTGAAATCCGTACAATAATATACTAGGCATAAAGTAATGAGGGAGCATTGCAAAGGTTGTGATTAGAAAAATATTACTCGACGCTGTTTTTCAACAGCAATCTGAAAAGGTCTGTATGGGAACGTTTTATAACTTTTATACTATAAACTAGCTCCAGCTTCCCGAGAGCCAATCTGTTACAAAAGGTATAATGTTATTAATAAAATGTGAGAAAATAGTCCTTTTTTATTTTAATTAATTATTAGGCCTCATTCGCACAAGAGCTTTTTCAACGTTCGTTAAAAAAGCGTCTTAACAAGTCTGTTCATATGAGTGTTTGAAAATCATTCTTGTCTTGTTTCCGATAAGGTATATACTACATACATTTTTTAAACGCCGGCGTTTGATTAGCTATACTTAAACTCATATATTCCATTTCAACGCTTTTTGACGCGTGTTGAAATTAGCTTTCATGCGAATGAGGGCTTAAAGTTGGAACTGTCTCAAACCTCTAAGCAGCGACATAAAAACGACTGCATTTAACGGACTTCGAGGGGAGCCATAATGTTAAATGAGGCGATTGAACACCCTTTCATGTCTTTATGGCGATACCGGTGGTAACCTTTCAAAAGATTTTCAACCGACTTCAAAAGAATATGAGGTTCTCAATATTTCTGTGCTTTTTCGTTTTACGTAGGTACAAAATATCTCCGGAAAATGTAAACCGATTTTCATGATTCTTTATGTGTTTGATAGAGCTTACTCCTAAACGGTATATTTAAAATAAATATTTTTATTACATTCATAGATTTGAGATCTTTTCAGAGCTCGGTAGTCGATGACACTCAAGTCGCAACAAAAAAGCTTTGTAATGAACATGCCATTTTTGTTTCCTCAATAAGTAAAACCTTACGTAAGGTTGTTTTATTCTTTAAATTGTTATAAATATATGTTTGTTTATGTATCTATCTAAATATAAAATAAAAGTACCGAATTTTATACCAGTACGTCGCGTCTCCTGCACTAAAACATTACACAAAACACGGTTTATTGTCTATGGTCCATTGTTTCATGAGCAGCACACAGCGAAATACGATGTTTTGTGTAGGTCTTTTAGAGTTTTGTTTCGAAAAAACATGTGCAGGAGAGGCGACGTTACGGCAGTTACGGCTTACCTACTTATATAGGCTTGAGAATACGTTTGCGTAACGTTTGTGAGCGAGCAGTGATTGACCTGAATGGAGGTGCTAAAAATTAACACATGTCTGAAATTATAGCGTCTGGAGAGTATTGAAGTCTTATTGAAGTTGTCTGTTTTATTAATGTTACTTGCAATATCTGCCTTATTTAAAACAGTATAATAAAATGGCTAGAAAACCTTAAAAAATAATGACGGCTCTGTAATAATAGTTTCTCAATTGGAAGCTCCCTGACTTTTGAGTTTTTGATTAGTGCACGTTTTACCTCGATTTCGGTGGAATTTTAAGTCAATAAATGAAACCGAATCGTAGTCAAAATCGAATACTACTACTTCTGAGAGGTGTTAAACTTTCATTCAACACGCTGGGCTATTGTGTAATATTTCTATGATAATAACTTAAATCAGATAAAGTCATAAGTCCTAAATAAGACTAACAGAGTTTTCTAGTACATATATGAGATAATTTAAGTAAGCTCTATCGAATATAAAAAGAATCTTGTAAATAGAAATCGGGTAACAGCTTCGATAAAATTCTCCTTTCGAAGTAGCTTGAAAGCTCAAAGGGATATTGTTATGTGAGATTTGTAAATGTTACATGAGGTGCCGTGTAATAGCCAGTCAGTCGGAGGGCCTCTACAACTATACAGATAACTTGTCACAGTTTCAACAGTTTTTTCGATAACCCTTTATCAGGGTCAGTTTGATTAGGAGCACTATTAACAAAAAATATAAGTAGTGACAATATCTAACAAACACTGTTCTATTTTAAACATTGAATTAAAAATAAGCAAAAAGAAAGAATTTTTTAAGTAAGAGGAGAACACATTTGACGTAACTGTACCCCAAAGTTACTGGCAAAGGTCATTAATATTATTATGTATGTTTATCTATTTTTATCAGTTCACTTCAACAGCTACTGTTACTTTGTGTAGTAATTCAACACAATTCAGATATTTTACATAAGACTTTTTTTTGGTATTTCGGGTTATGCTCTAACAATAATGTCACATAGTCGAAATCATAGCAAACTATGTCGATTTTAGATTATACAGTTGAGAAAAGATACCTCATACTTTACAAACACTGTGAATGAACGCTTTAGCCGCGATAAAGGTTCATTCTAAAAAGGCGGTTACGATGTCAAAGTTCATACCAGATAGAGACAGACAGCTTCGGTTCGAGCCACTTTTAACGTTCGCTTCATGTAAGTAATGCTCATTGAGAGTACTATAATTATAGTTTTTATCATAACGTAACTTGTTACTTGTGACGTTAATAACAGTAACTTATGTACTTACCTAAGAATTGTTTATTTTGTTGTCTATAAAAGTCCATACTTATGTACTGTGGACCATTTCTGTATGTTATATCTTTCTTTATAATGTGTACAGTGCGTTAGGGATATTGTTTTAAGGAAAATTGGCATTATTTTGTATATTACATAATTAGATAAAGTTCTTCAAATAAATGAATTTCGGAAATTATAAACAATTATAAAAATAAGTAGATAAATCCTTTTCAAACCGGGAATAAACTATCCAATAATAATAAGACTATCACTTTTAAATAATAATATACGCAAATTATTAGCGTCTTTCAAATACTTTTAGTAGGTAGTTTAAACTTACTTAAAATATGCACATTTTATGTTTTTTTTACGGTTGCACAACTTTTAACACGTATGTTAGGTATTAGACATTAATAAATTCAATATGGACTATTGAGCAGATCGCCAGCAGGAAGGGATTTCTAAAATTATAACTGAATCTAATCGCTGATTCAAGGATCGTAAAAAAACTCATTGCTTATACGTACTAACTAGTTAATGAAGTGGAAAACTTTTCTAGTCCAAAAAAAAACGATTGTGTTGGAAATGCATATGAAAATCTTTTATAGTGCATACTGCCACTTGTGAGAGGATAAATCATGACAACTACATACTAGCTATGCCGAAGTTTCAAAACAAATAAGTACTTAATATAACTTAGCACTGTAACCACCGAATGTTCATTCAATTAAGGTCATCTTAATAATTGTTTCAGGCTGCCTTATATGGAGAAAATTAATGTAAACGTTACAGTTAAGTAGCGTTTGACCATTCCGGCGTAAGAGAAGTGCCTCAAAATATGCTCATCTTCTTAGAATGCACGGTTACAGTTCGTAGATATTTCAATATATCCAATATAAAGTGAGATTAGAGAACAGTATAATCTGTGTTGCTAGTTGCTACCGTTGTGATAGCTCAGCAATGGTATCTCTCGCTCTCTCGGCTCTCGGCTAATTTTATGTGAAGCATCGAGCATGTTTTAATCTTAGGACAATGACCTAATACGTTATCTAAATATTTTTTCGTTCATTATAATACGCGTTACTTACATACCAACATTTCAAATAATAATCTACAATATATTATTTTCACTGGTATATTAATGGTCAAAATGTTTATTTTCTATGTACATAAAGCAAAGCCCCAGCTATATCTGGATCTAGGGCTTATTAAATTGTATTGCATACAACATAGAGTCAATGATTTCTTGCAATGCTTCAGTCAGAAATAAATGTCTTTGTGAATGCCTAAACTTATCCTACACATACTTTGCTAATGGCAAGATATTCATATCGGTCTATTCTATATACATATAGCGACCACGCATATTTTTTTAAATTAAATTAGGTTTGTACAGAGTCAGAGTACTAAATACGCTCTATTCAACCATAACGGCATCAAATTACGCTCAATGGACACAAAAATTTACTGATCACCTTTTTGACATCACCGAAATTCAAGGGGATTCCCAGTTAAGTGTGTAAATTAATCACATCGAAATTTTTTGGTGTTTATGCACATAATATACTAAATCGTATGTATTTTAGGAAAATAGGTAATAATTACGGCTATTATATCAGTTTAGTTAAGAAAGCAAATATTTCTCTTAACACCTAAACCGTGGATGGGGTTTAGAATACTCCGTTGAAAATCACATTCATAGCAAAAGTAACTTAAAGCGGCCGTATCTTTATTTAGACACACTCTCTGATATAAAGCATCCGTCTTGCAAAACTAAGAAAACAAAACGCATGCGGAATTATCGTCGAGCTTTAAAATAAAATTAAGACCAAACGGGAACTAAGCGAATGGCATGTCAAAATAGCCCGTACATCTGTCGCGCACGTGTTCAAAACCAACCGCAAATCCTTTCCGACAGCGCGGCGCGGCGCGGCGCGGTGCAGTAAGCATTGTTCAGAAATTATGTAAGCCTGTTCGATGACTTATTTTAAAGTTTTTGTTTTTATTATTTCATATGATATAAAGTATAATTATTATGACATTCAGCATTGGGATTTATTGTTTTATTATTAGTCTGTTTATAATGAGATGATTAGCCGATTTCATTTTTGGATCTAAACTGTAGGGTAACTTTTGACACTCGATTCGATTGTGCCTACGATTCGGTTTCATTTATTGACTTAAAAAATCACCGAAATTGAGGTAAAAAGTGCATTAATGTCGACTGGAATTTTAAGTCAATAAATTAAACCGAAGCGTTATCAAAACCGAATTAAGTATCAAAAGTCACGGGGCTGAGCTTAACATCAAAACCGTAATGTATAGTGATTAGGGTTTCAAAAAATGAAGGTTTTAATACCTTCATATTTTGAAACCCTAATGAAGGTATTAAAATAAGTATTTTTGTCACACAATATTTGTTACACAAGTGCAGAGAAAGAGTGGTGAGATCACCCTACGGCCTACACGTCGGTCACTGTCACCTTTTATTATGGCAGAGACCGGCATGCAAGTAAGACGGTCACTTGTTAGTCAGAAATAGCTATCGTCCATAGACACAAATATTCGATATCAAAAAAATCAAGAGTGAACTTCGACTAAGTCTCTAAAATAAATAACGAGCCGACTTCATAATTTATCGGATCTATCGAACACAAGAAGAATCTTGAAAATCGGTTCACATTTGTGCGGAGATACATCAAACAATATACAGACGAAGTGAGTGGGGACCTGCTCCTTTTTTGAAGTCGGTCGATACGAAAGGGCGGTGGTGCTGATGGTACTGGTGAGTACTGACCTGCGTTGAGCATGGTGCGTGGCTCTAAGCAGCGCGCGCGCGGTCCTCAGGCGCGCCTCCCATGCTGCGCATGCGTCCGCACCACTACCCCCCACACCCCCCGCACCCCCCACACCACCACTCACCGACGACACCACCCACTGTTGCTCAGAGATCTATAATAATAAGTTTAAAAACTTTACGGACCGACTCCAAATCCGATCGTGACCAAATTTATATGGGACCACCCTTAAATAAGCTCTATCGGACATAAAAATAATTTTGAAGATCGGTCCACATATAATACAGACGAATTGAGGACCTCCTCCTTTTTTCAAGGCGAAAATACACCCAATAGTCATACACATAGTTCTGATCCCATACCAGCCTGACTAGCATGCGCGCCACAAAATATCTCGATAACCGACTGGCGAGATGTTGTCTACATGTGTCCGTAGTTAGTGTCCGTAGACAAATAGAGAAAACCGGTTATAACAGGACAAAAAGCGTAGACAAAATGTTCTCGTGGCGCGCATGCTAGGCGGGCAGGTTCAGCCTGTGTCGTACTAATGGGTATCAGGAACTACGGGAGACTTTCCGTCTCACAACACCCAGACCCGTAACAAATATCTGTGGGTCATACAAACATTTGTCTCGGTGGAGGAATCGAACCCACAGCCTCTCGCTTCACTCGCATGCTAAGCCACGGAGGCTGTCTTGTAACACTAATCTAACATCAAATGCAACATACAAGGAGTTGATTATAACAACTAATAAGTCCATACGAGAAGGGCATAAACCAACTATCTAATTCTTAGTAAATAATGTTTGTTCTCAATCGAGCAGTGGCGAAATGTCGATATAAATCGATTCCTACCAACTTACCTTTGACAAGACGTCGATTAATAAATACGTATCATAAATTACAATAGTGGTCATTGTGGTTTAAAATAATTTAATTAACATCCCTGCGCTTTTGCAATGAAGAGTAAATATTATACTATCGCTAGACTTTTGGTTGTCACTTGTCACCTTCTTATTTCATAACACGTCTTTAATGTAAGTGCTGATGATATAACTATCAACAATACAAATAGATACATATAAATATGTGACAAATATTAAACAACTAATGTAGAAAATTCTAGACTTGAGATTTAATAAAGAATTTCCCAATTATACAGTGTAACAGTCAAACTATAATATGTGTTGGCTTAGATATTGGGCCTTATTTATAAAAACAGTTTAGCTGTGCAAATGGCTAAGAATAGTCTGTAACTTTTTTCCTTGAGTCCCATTGTATGAAAATAAAAGGGACAGACTATTCTTTACCATTTGCTTAGTTAAACAGTTTTTATAAGTAAGGCCATTATGTATAACGGCTTTGGACATTGCTCATTAATTACCGTATGATACTAAATATTACAATGCCTACATTGTGCCTACATTGTAATATTTTCTAGGAATGAGATGAATAGAGTTCTAACTTCTAATTAGACGCACGAGGTGTCAGTTATTCGACACATTTCTTTTACAAATTTTACCACAGATACTTAAGGTGACTAATTTTTATAAATCTAAAGGCGCGTCTCCTGCACATATTTTTCTCGAAACAAAACATAAACACCTTTTCGTTCTCTTCTGCTCAGGGAACAATGGACCATAGACAAAAATGGGTACCGAAATCATGTTTTTCGTATGTGTTTTTGTGTAGTGTTTCGAGAAAAATGAGTGCAGGGGACGCGCCTTAACTATAATCGTTTACTCAACAAAAAATATACGGTATGTGACGACAGACGGTTCTTATAAGTCTTTTTGGATGAATATCTAGCACATCTCTTCTTACTATATTTGATCTCAAAGCCCATATATCGATACTCAGACATTAGTTTAGTTTTTAAATAAGATTCTTGTATGTAGAAACTATCTTTTAGTCTTGATTAATGTATATGTTTCTTTAATACCTATGTCACCTAGGGCCTTACTTGGAACAGCATTTTTAGCTGAGCAAATGGTTAAGAATAACTTTTTTCCTTGCGTTACATTGTTTAAAAATGAAAGGGACAACCTATGGCCTAAAGATAAGCAGCGCTTAAATATTTTTATAAGTAAGGGGCCTAGTGTTGAATGTAGAGACACACATTATGGGGCTTACTTATAAAAACAGTTTAACTGAGCAAATGGTAAAGAATAGCCTGTCCCTTTTATTTTCAAACAATGTGACACAAGGAAAAAAGTGATTGACTATTCTTAGCCATTTGCTCAGCTAAACTGTTTTTATAGGTTATTAAAATAATCATAAGTTTAAAAACTTAACAGACCGACTTCAAATTTTATCCGATCGTGACCACCCTTGGAATAAGCAGAGTGGTAGAGCTACGCTGTAGACAGTAACGTCTGTAGCACGGATGGGCCGGCTCGACCGGTTAGATACCATTGTCTCACAGAAAACCGAAGTAAAGTGGCAGCTTGCTGTCGCGTTTCGTTCGGTGAGTGAGATTTTCGGTGGCCCATTTCCCCACTCCCTTTCCCAATCCCCTTCCCTCCCCTTCCATTCCCTCCTTTTAGGTTGGCAACGCACCCATGTTTTTTTTTTGTCTTGGGTGTCTATGGGCGGTGGAGATCACTTAACATCAGGTGACCCATCTGTTCGTTTGCCAATCTCTGCTATAAAAAAAAAAAGGTCTATCGAACACAAAATCTTGACAATCTGTCCACATTTAGCGGAGATATCGGGGAACATAAATAAAAACAGACGAATTGAGGACCTTCTCATTTTTGAAGTTGGTCGATAATATTATCAAGGATCGTAAAGCTTTCCAAACAGTTACCTTTGTAAGTATATCCTTGAAGTCCTTCACAATAGGCGTCGGTCGTTTAGACTTGTCGTTGTAGTACACTATAGTAAATCGAGCTCCCGCGAACCAAATTTCAAGCTCGTTGAGAGCGCTCCGTATGGCAGACTCGTTTGATGCCATTGTACATATTTTCTACAATAATACATATATTTTTAAATAATAATACTAGTCCTGTCCTGTTATATTCTTTCCAATTGTTGGGCACAGTTCTCCTCTAATTATGAGAGGGGTTAAACCTTAGTCTACCACACTAGACTAACGCAGGTTCGTAGTCTTCAAACATATCTACGAAAATCTCGAGAACCTACGAGAATTGTCAGAACGAATACATACTCAACATAGAAAAGTCAGAGGGCCATGCTCTTTTGGGCTTGGCCTCGAACCTCCGATATTCCGTAGTCCATACCACTCCCAAACAAGCTATCGTTGCTTTTAAAAAACAATGACAATACATCTAAAAGTGTTATATTAGATATATTGTGTACTTTCATGCATAGCAAATATTATGTATGTATATAATATGTGATTAATTTAAAAATAAATATTAATCAAAGTGGGTCTCAGGGCTGTGTGATTGTTGTTGGATGTTTGTTACTATTCACATCGTTTTAATTGACATTTAAATATATTTTGAATACGAATGTATGATACGAATATTCAGATGTATATTCGAATACGCTATAAAATACTATCAAAATTTATAATGACGTAATAAACTTGGTGACAAACGTGTTCCTAGTTTATTCTTTTCTGTTACTATTAAAAATAAACAATGGTGGCGATGATGTCATTGTTTAAAAATTTTAACGATATTAAGGTGCTCCAAATACCGGATAAGTTGTTGGAATAAAATATATTATTGGAGTTCTAAGAAAGCTTCTAAAAAGCAAATGATCACACGTAAGATTTATCGAATTGCTGTGGAGAAAATGGCTTCCACGTTTGATTTTAAAACATCTTTGAAGGGATAAGCAGTACATATCCAATAATATCCATCTTATAATGTTGATTTTAAAAGCAACCCAAGCTTAATTATTAATATTTCGAATACAACTTTCAATGTTACGCAGCTCACTGTTTTCGTATTACAAAGAAGGCGCTCTCCTAAACCGGGAATCGAATGCACACCCCCACAAGTTTCACAGACTAGGCTACATTGAAAGTTGTATTCGAAATATTAATAATTAAGCTTGGGTTGCTTTTAAAATCAACATGATAAGATGCCAAGATGGATATTATTGGATATGTACTGCTTATCCCATACAAGCTATTACTAGACTTATGAAACGATGGCATATTGTTTTTATATTGTAAATAATGACAATAAAACAACTTCCTTTCTACCTACCCTTACCCCACCTGAATGTGGGGTCGCTATACAGTTTTTCAAGCATGTTGTAGAAAGGATTTGCCTTAGTTTTTACGACCGGCTGCCTGCCTGACGGCAACCCCCTCTGATGAATCCAGTCCTGGGCAAATTAAATTAGAAAATTCGCTTTGCCCGACCTGGGAATCGAACCTAGGACCTGCCGGCCCACAGGCCATATATGCTGCCACTAAACCAAGGAGGCGACACAATGACAATAAAACAACATACAAAATGAATATTCCCTTACCTGTAAAGCTTTGACATGTTTCTTAATATTGGGTGCAACATTAAGTATGTCCCTCAATACCAACGAGTCTGGCTTCTTGTACTCCATCTCTAGGAGACTGAACACTTCTCGCCAGTTGCGCTCAGAGAACTCCGTGCCGCGGAGGTATTTTAGCAATGGTGTTAGGTCCTGTTAAATAATGTTATTTCGAAGATTCTTTAAAGCTAGTAGTCGAGCACGCAGTGCCAAAGAGGTCCACCGCGGGTTTTTAGTCGGTATTGCCGGTTTAGGGTGTAGATAGTGTTTTTTTCGGCCGACTTCCACAAAAGGAGGAGGTCCTCAATTCGTCGGGATTTTTTTATTTTTTTTTATGTGTGTTACTCGATATCTCCGCCAAATGTGGACCGATTTTCAAAATTCTTTTTGTGTTCGATAGAGCTTATTTCAAGGGTGGTCCCATATAAATTTGGTCGCAATCGGTAAATTGGAAGTCGGTCAGTTAAGTTTTTTCCTATTTCGAGTTTCTTCGTGGAGAGATACAAAGGTTCACTGATCGGACGTGTGGTGTAGAAAATGAAACCGGCGAGAGCGAGGACTACGCTATTTGATACGAAGTTCGTCTCTCGCCGGTTTATGGTTCTTTCAACTCACAATAGAAATCTATACAAAATACAATAATAGTACTATACAAAAAGTAATGTGGTGCTACAGCTAAATCTTTACAAAATAGTCAAAATAGAACAAACACTTAGGGCTATGCGAACTGCGGTTTGTTATTAAAGTCTTTGTAGAGAGTTTGAATTTGATTTTTTCTCTGGGCAGTGGAGATCACTCGCGAGGGCACTCTATGAACATAGAAACCTACGACACCAAAAGTATCATGGATGTTTTGTCAATTTTTAAATAAAGAATAAGAATTAGATAGAGGGGGGATTTTGGCCAACGAAAATAATACCGAGTGCTGATTAAGTTAAGCAACGTTTCACATCGTTTTCTGTAAAGCCGCGTCTTCTGCACTAGCTTTTTCGAAACAAAACACTAAAAACACATACGCAAAACAACGATTTTAGCTGTCACCTGTCGTAGAACAATGAACATGAATTTGTGTAGGTGTTTTGCGTAATGTTTTAGTGCAGGAGACTCGGCATAAGACAATGGTATCAAATCGGTCGAGCCGACTGATACGTACAGCACACAAGACTTTTAAGGCTTGGTAGAATATGAAACTGGATAAAACTATTTCAAGATGTTTAATATGTTACTGCAAAACATGTGTAATGGTGACATCACTCTTGCAAATATACTGGGAATAATTAAGTTTACATACTACACGCAGTATCTAGGTACTTACAATTGAATGCGTTACTTACAAACATATTTAGTACAAAACGGATGAGGTAATGTGTTTTATAATGTCCGTTAGTCGCTGTATTCTAATTTATGAATTTTATAAACGGAACGTATTGACAAAAGTAAATGTAGAATTTATACGAGTTTCTTGAAGCTGAGTTTGACAGCGCGATTAGGTCATCTCGACTGATTTCATACCACTGTTTCGCAGAAAACCTACGTAAAGTGGCAACTCACTGTTGCATTTCGTTCGGTGAGTGAGATTTCCGGTGGACCATTTTCCGCCCTCCCTTTCCCAATTCCTTTTCCCTCCCCTCGCATTCTCTCCTTTTAGGTTGTCAACACACCCATGATTCGTTTTGTGTATTGGGTGTCTATGGGCGGTGAAGATCACTTAGCATCAGTTGACACATCTGCTCGTTTGCCAGGCTCTGCTATAAAAAAGTATAAAAATGTATCCAGCTTCGCAGTATTTTAACAATATGCGATCTAACACTTGGACCGAACTTAACCGAACGTATGGTACGTTAAAATCATACTTACAGAATATTTCTCTAGTTCTGTTTGTATCAGTAAAGTGACGCATGTGTACGGTTCCAATCGTCCTTTCCATTTAGATGTAAACTCTTCCAACAAGTGAAGCTTCTTCTGGAATACTAACCAGTCTTGTTTCGCCATTGTTTCCAATTCTATAAGTAACAAAAATACCTTCTAGACCAGACTATTCTGCGATATCATCTAAGTTCAAAGTTCCACCTATCACGAAATAATAAATAATTAAGTATAACGGCCCCATTCCTAGGCCAAGAAATATTAAGTATTATACGACGCTGTAATCTAAATTAGTCATAGATAACTTAAAGCTTACATAGACTATGACTCATAGTACCGATCTGTCGAGTATTTCTTAAAATTGTTCAGTAACCATATGGTGCCCAAAAGAACCAGCTATCTACTCGTACCATGAGACATCCATTACCAACCTTCGTCATACTCTTTAAATATAGTCCAGAGGTCAGCACATTCCTTCATAAGCTTTTCACCATTTTTCCATATATTTTCTGGTATCTCTACCTTCATGCTAAATTTCTCACATTCTTTTCTAAAAAAGTTAATATACTCGTATTGTTATTTGTTTCTGTAACTTGGGAAATAAAAATAAATACACATTTTGAAATATCGGCTTGAGATAACTTAGAAAAGTTGACAAGGTTAAATAAATTTCACAACATGCATATAAACATAAGTTCACGCCTGTATCCTCGAAGGGGTAGTTGCACTAGCAACCTAGAACATCCACATTTCGCCGAGTTTCGCGCCAGATGTTATAGAGGGCGAGCCTAACGCCATTTCGGGTACAAATGCTAGATTCCGGGCTGATATTGAACCCAAGACTTAAGAACCGAAGCCGTACCGAAATACAACTACGCCTCCGAGGCAGTCAGTAGAATATTTTTTTATTTCAGATAAAACCAAATTGAGTCAAGTCGATTAGTTAAGCTTCTAGGCTGAGATCTATAGAGCGAACTTCAAATCTTTACTTATTTTGTCCATCAGTCTGTTTTTCTTGTAAAAAATGACTCGGACTAAGTCAAAATTCGATTTAAAATTCCAAATCCTCACCGAGTTCATTTCTTTGATATAGACTTAGTCGAAGTTCGCTCTATAGATCTCAGACTAAAAGTGTTATGATTTAAGATCATAAATGAAAAATAACAACGAAAACGAAGTGATATCTCACAATAGTTCATGTTTATCAGCGAGGAAGCTGTCCCACTGCGAGATAGCGTGGAACACGTCGCGACATCTGTCGACCATGTCAGTGTACTGCGCGTCGCGAGTCTCCTCGTACCGACTCTTGGTTTGAGTCCAGCGCTCGAGCCATGCCTCTACGCTTGTGTTCAGATTATTCCAGTCCCCATTTAGACTTGATTTTACTATCTCCGCCTTTGGAAAGTCATTTTAGAATAGTATTTGGTGTTGGTATTAGGATAATTAATATCACCGCTTTAACATCAAATTAAACAAGTGGCCATCCAAAAATATAAGTGTTTCCATCAGTGGTGTAATTGCAGAGTGGCATGTCGACAAAATGCCACGAACCTCCGACCATAGGCGGGCCAGCGGCGGTTGAAAGGAGGCCTCGGACTGAAAAACCTGTGACCATAATAATATAGGGAGTTGCAGGATGAAAAGATCTCTATCGAATGAATTTGCCACGAGCCCCTAACACTATAGTTACGCCACCGGTTTCCATTAAAATTACACTTTTAAAACATGTAAAAACATGTGGAAAACATAAATATCTCTAACAAGGTATATTGTACGTTTATTTGTAATGATACCATTAGACTCTACATCTCGACTCTACCATTGCAATTTTTTAATCTGACGCGTTTTATCAAACTCTGGTCAAAAGTATTCTAAACAAAACAACCGGGCCCTTATTCCTTATGAGAATTATGAGCATATGAACGCATGGTGAAGTCTTTTGACGTCGTGTGGATTCAAATATTATTTATGCTTTACTCTATAAGTCTATAATACTTCATTACGGCGATTATTTTGATGCCGAATTTGCTACACAAAACGTGTAATTGCAGTAGGACTATAAGTTGTATTGTAATTTGTAACGCATGTGTTATTTTTAGTGGCGCGCTCTAAAAAGACCTATCTCTTGTCCAATGGAATAGGGTGATGAAGATAATGACAGTTCATGCGTTATAAAAAGCTGTTGTGTCATGTGTGTAATCTACTCATTGTGATGTATTTTTACAAGTCGAAGCGTTTTAGTACTTAACAAAAAATAATCAATCTTGAGAATAAAATTTCGGTGTTGTAATAACAAATTGTATTTTATTTTTAAATATTATTAATCTACTAGCCCGCGGCTCCGCACGCGTATTTTGTAGGGCCAATGGAAAATAGGTTTTGATTTGTTGATCCACCTGTCGTTTTAGACTAAATATTGTACAACAGGGCGACCCAGATGTTTCGATTTCTTATTTCTCAATATTCAATCACAATGACAGACGCTACATGACTTGACCGATAGACTTCAAAATTTGTGGGTCGTGAACAAATTTATACCGAACCATCCTTGGAATAAGCTCTATCGAACATAAGAAGAATTTTGAAAATCCGTCGACATTTAGCGGAGATATCGTGTTACATACATGAAAGAAAAAATACAGACTCCTTTTGAAGCCGGTCGATATACAACAAAAAGAGCTTGTTCGTGGAATGTTCCAGAAGCGTGACCACTGACAACATGCACAATACCTGATGTTCGAACAGTTGTTGATGGCTGCGCATGAGTTCTCGTATTTTTTGCCACTCCTTTATTGTCCTGTCGACGGACGTGTCGCCGCCCCATGTTCGCAACAAGTGACCTTTTTTCTTTAGATCTTCCACTAATTTCTCCATCTGTCACGTTCATAATTACATTATGATTTTTTTATGACTTAAGACATTGTTTTGTTTTGTATATTGCCGTCGTCGATATATTATTTACCTAGATGCACAGTTGACGTTCGGAAAATGGGACAGCAAAGAAGTGCTTAAACACTCATTTTGCATCTTAGAATATTTTGCATACAGTCCGACGTCGATAGAATTCCAAATTTCAAAATTCAAATTAAAGAACGCTTGCTCATTTCGTTTAAAAACCTACTTTATAACACGTGCTTAGGGTTATATTTGTGTTGATTTAATTACATCTTGTGTTCGTTTTCTTTGTTTTATTTCTGAGACCACTTTTTAGGAGGATATTTGCAAAGAACTGTGCATCTAGGGTATAATATATTGATGATTGCCGTCCTCAAGATAAAATGCCGTTAAGTGAATAAACCTAATTTTGAGATGTCTTTAAAACGTGCAAAATATTAATTTTACCGCTAGATTACTAGCCACCCCCTCCATAACTGTAGTTATTATTGATACCAATTTTATGAAACACCCTGTATAAAACACATTACCCTCCTTCTGAGTCAGTTGGGGAAAATATCATACATTCGCAATATCTACCTCAGGCAGTTTTTCCTGCAGGGCTTGTTGCTTAGCACTTATATCCGATAGCTCCTTAGCGTTTTTAGGCAGCACTTTGTTGTCCAACATGACCATGGCGTTAGCGACAAACTCCTCGATCGTCGCCGCATCATTGCGACAACTGGTCTGGAGGGAGGACATGAGACAAGACCACAGCGATCGGGTCTGGGCTTCAAACTCGCGACGCAGTGTCGCCGTGCCTATAGATATCCATTCTACCTTCTCGTCTTCACTGCAAAAGTTATGTTTTTAAAGGAATATGAACGCAGCCACACTCTACGGTTATAAAAACTAAAACTATGTATTGTAATCTATACTAATATTATAAAGCTGAAGAGTTTGTTTGTTTGTTTGTTTGTTTGATTGAACGCGCTAATCTCAGGAACTACTGGTTCGATTTGAAAAATTATTTTTGTGTTGGATAACCCAATTATCGACGGTGGCTATAGGCTATATATATCATCACGCTATGACCAATAGGAGCGGAGCAGAAATGAAAAATGTTGAAAAGACTATATTTCAGAAACTACTGGTTCGAATTGAATTTTTTTTTTGTGTTGGATAGCCTATTTATCGAGGATGGCTTTAGGCTATATAACATCACGCTTTGACCAATAGGAGCGGAGCAGAAATGAAAAATGTTACCAAATCGGGAAAATTTATATCTCAGACAGAAACTACTGGTTCGAATTGAAAAATTCTTTTTGTTTTGGATAGCCCAATTATCGACGGTGACTATAGGCTATATAACATTACGCTATGACCAATAGAAGCGGAGCAGAAATGAAAAATGCTGCTAGCGGGGAATTTATATCTCAGAAACTACTGGTACGATTTGAAAAAATATTTTAGTGTTGATCAAGGGGATGAATGGTAGGGTGACTAAGGGGTGACTGACGGGGTGATTGATGGGGTGACTAATGGGATGACTGACGGGGTGACCGACGTGAGGAATGACGGGGTGACTGACAGGTTAACTAATGGGGTGGCGGACGGAGTGACTGACGAGGTGAATGACGGGGTGACAGACGGGGTGACAGATGGGGTGACCGACTGGGTGACAGCCGGGGTGACAGATGCGGTGACCGACTGGGTGACAGACGGGTGACAGAAGGGTGACGGACGTGGTGACAGAGGGGGTGACAGACTGGTGACAGACGGGGTGACCGACTGGGTGACAGACGAGGTGACAGACGGGGTGACAGACGGGGTGACAGGCGGGGTGACAGACGGGGTGACAGGCGTGGTGACAGACGGGGTGACAGACGGGGTGACAGAAGGGGTGACAGACGGGGTGACGGACGTGGTGACAGACGACGTGATAGACTGGGTGACAGTCGGGGTGTCCGACTGGGTGACAGACGGGGTGACAGACGAGGTGACGGGCGTGGTAACAGACGGGGTGATAGACTGGGTGACAGACGGGGTGACCGACTAGGTGACCGACTGGGTGACAGATGAGGTGACAGACGGGTGACAGGCGGGGTGACGGACGTGGTGACAGACGGGTGACCGCCTGGGTGACAGACAAGTTGTCAGACGGGATGACAGGCGGGGTGACAGACGGAGTGACAGCCGGGGTGACAGATGGGGTGACCAACGGGGTGACAGACGGGTGTCAGAAGGGTGACAGATGGGGTGACAGACGGGGTGACAGACTGGGTGACGGACATGGTGACAGACGGGTTGACAGACTGGTGACAGACGGGGTGACCGACTGGGTGACAGACGAGGTGACAGACGAGGTGACAGACGGGGTGAACGGCGGGGTGACAGACGGGGTGACAGACGGGTTGACAGACGGGGTGACAGAAGGGGTGACAGACGGGGTGACGGACGTGGTGACAGACGGGGTGATAGACTGGGTGACAGACGGAGTGACAGACGGGTGACAGACGGGTGACAGAAGGGGTGACAGACGTGGTAACAGACGGGGTGATAGACTGAGTGACAGACGGGGTGACCGACTGGGTGACAGACGGGGTGACCGACTGGGTGACAGACGAGGTGACAGACGGGGTGACAGGCGGGGTGACAGACGGGTGACCGACTGGGTGACAGACAAGGTGTCAGACGGGGTGACAAGCGGGGTGACAGACGGAGTGACAGACGATGTGACAGAGGGTGTGACTGACGGGGTAAGAGACGGGGTGACAGACGCTTTGACAGACGGTGTGACTGACGGTGTGAGATCCGGGGTGACTGACGGTCGAAGTAGATCATCCCATTACCTCTTTTAGAATTATTGTGCTATAGGTGCCTACGACTCACTCTTTCAACCCTCTCTCTCATACGCAGATGAAGTTGCGCGGGTCAGCTAGTCTATAATATATGTCACTGTGGCTTTCGAATAAAAAACGGTTCGTACTTTCGCTTCGCTCTTCATTTTATTTCCCACTAAAATAAAACTAACTGTAATAACATAAAAGTATCTTTTTCCATTAATTTTCTATCATTTTTGGCCTCGTATTTTACCCATAAAGACAATTGCTGAACGAATAGTTTTAGCGAAGTTATCAAAACATACTATATATCTTAATTGCTTACAGTCTTCACATCAGAAGCAAATATTTAAGAAGCATTTTTTCAATAACATCATCTTGGTGGTGACTTTACCATTACGCGCCTCGCACGCTTTGAAATTGTTCTAGGTATGTATGTACGTAAAGTAAGTCAGACAAGTCTTCAAGCGTGATAGAGTTTAAAATATTCTTAACAATGACAAAGCTAAATACTATGGCAGATGTATATTAAAGGCTTCCTCACAATGTCGTCTTGGCGACGGCTTGTCCATACGCCGTGCACAGTTTGAAGTTGTTCTAATTACATAACGTAATTCAGACAAAACTTCAAGCGTGATAGATTTTAAAATATCCTAAACACTGACAAAGCTAAATACTATGACAGATGTGTAATGAAAGGTTCCTCACAATGTCATCTTGGCGACAGCTTGTCCATACGCCTTGCATGCTTTGAAGTTGTTCTAAGTACGGAATGTAATTCAGACAAAACTTCAACCGTGATAGAGTTTAAAATATCCTAAACACTGACAAAGCTAAATACTATGACAGATGTGTAATGAAAGGTTCCTCACAATGTCATCTTGGCGACAGCTTGTCCATACGCCTTGCATGCTTTGAAGTTGTTCTAAGTACGTAATGTAATTCAGACAAAACTTCAACCGTGATAGAGTTTAAAATATCCTAAATACTGACAAAGCTCAATACTATGACAGATGTGTAATGAAAGGTTCCTCCACAATGTCATCTTGGCGACAGCTTGTCCATACGCCTTGCATGCTTTGAAGTTGTTCTAAGTACGTAATGTAATTCAGACAAAACTTCAACCGTGATAGAGTTTAAAATATCCTAAACACTGACAAAGCTAAATACTATGACAGATGTGTAATGAAAGGTTCCTCACAATGTCATTTTGGCGACGGCTTGTCCATACGCCTTGCACGCTTTGAAGTTGTTCTCCCAGTCGAGCGGGTGGTGCAGCTCGTCGCACAGCGCGTGCAAGTCGGGCGTGCAAGCTAGTGCAGCGCGCACCGTCCACGCGCGTCGTACGCTCTCCACCCCAGACAGAGCCGCTTCTAGCTTCTGGACTGCCGTGTTACCCATCCAGCTGTGTCTGCACCAGATTATCACATTTACTATCTTCGTAGTACTCTGCCGTGCTCAACCTAAAATGCCGTTAAGTCGATAAATCTAATTTTGACATATCTCCAAAAAATTTAGAAAATATTATCCTTAGAGATTTATTAGACGGTGTATGTGTTTTATATTTTATAAAGTTAATAACTTGTTTATTTTAAGATTAAAAATAACCATAAGTCTATGAAATCTCTAGGGGCCATATTTTCCACGTTTTTCGGAGAAATCTCAAAATTAGGTTTATTCACTTATCGGCATTCTAGGTTGAAAACGGCAGTACTGTACCCTCGACTTTACTTCGAAAAGTTGAAGCCATAGACAGTGACGTGCACAGGTATTTCAAACAGGGTAAACAATAGCAATTAGATTTTTTTTCATCTCTTACATCACCGTCACCATCATTATCTCCATGTCCATTTAAAATACAAGTCATTGCTAATTAGAAAAACGCCACTGGCCATAGAGTAAGAACAGTTAGAGCTATTAAAACTTCGCATCGCCTGCAAAATGGATTAGGGCAAACTTAACATCAATTTCAAGAAGTGAATATATTTTGTCAGGCGCTATGATTTCATCACGAGACGTTATTGGTCTTTTATCTAAATTATTTTTACGCTAGGTAGTTTTTTTTTTTATCTAGATATATTCTTAGAGCGTATCCACTTATCACAGGTATTCGTCACTAAGATAAAAAACTCGTATATTGCAAACTGGAATACCCCAAGTATTATCCTAAAATAAAACTTAGGTACATGATCTATAACACTATTACTTATAATTTCATTTACATTATTTATGTACACTTACTTATCAACAATAGCAGCAAATATGCTTTGACTATCCGCGATATTGTTTTGTAGTCCTACAAACTGAGCAGGCAGTGACACAAGACGCCTCAGTTGATTGTAATGATGAACCCGGACCTCTTCCATCGGGGGCTGCACTTGTACCATGTGACCTCTGAAATTATAGCACATGTGCCTACTCATCATATATTACAGCATGTTTACTGCTATAAGACTATTGTATTTCTTCATTGGCTGTTTTTTTTTATAGCAGAGATTGGCAATCGAGCAGATGGGTCACCTGATGGTAAGTGATCTCCACCGCCCATAGACACCCAAGACACAAAAAGAATCATGGGTGCGTTGCCAACCTAAAAGAAGGGAATGGAAGGGGAGGGAAGGGGATTGGGAAAGGGAGTGGGGCAATGGGCCACCGGAAATCTCACTCACCGAACGAAACGCGACAGCAAGCTGCCACATTACGTCGGTTTTCTGTGAGACAGTGATATCTAACCGGTCGAGCCGGCCCATTCGTGCTATAGACGTTACTGTCTACAGCGTGGCTCTACTACTTGATAAAATTGTTTTCTGCATGATTTAATGTCAGAGTTCGCCTTCCTAATTAGGCGCTTCCACTTTGCCAAAATCATTAATATGCCAAAATATGCCGATGCCTTTTAATTTTAACACTGAAATATCTTATTATAGTCTTACCGTAATACCAAATCAACTCTAACGTGCGGGAAGTTATTATGCAAAGACAGTAACGTCTTTATGTACTGGCATTCCAATGCCTTGTACAGTTGCCAATCCCAGTGCAATCTCCACGGGTCTGTATTTTTGTAGCCATTTCGTTCCACCTACGAACAGAATAAATTAAACTATGTCCATTCTAGAAGATTCCATTATGTTTCAAATTATGGCAAAACGTACCACTTCTATAGCATTTCGTATGTCCTTAACAGCCCGTTTCCATTCAGACTGCTTAGCTAAAAGATCAGTATCTACGAGTTTTTCCACAGTGGTTCTGATAGCTAGGTGTTGATTTGTAAGGTAAGAGTTCTGAAAGGATCAAAATATCTTTTGTTTATAAATTATATTGGAAAGATAGTAATCCATAACCTGATGACTGATGATTACAATATGAAGATGTGGTAAAGGATCGATAGAAGAGGATAATAATATCTTGCCTACAAATTATTGGTTATTGCTAAAAACATGATATTTCCTTCATTACTATAATTTATAAGTTACATTAGTTCGAGAGCATTTGTAATGAAATCGTGAGTTTTTAAGATCCTTTCGCGTCACCAACACCAACAGCTAAAGTTTGTTATTGAGAATATAAATCTTGATATTAGCGTTAAAAGCAGAAAAGTTTAGTACAATAAAACATACGAAAAATATTATCCAGGCAAAAATCTTTTCCAGTGACAAGGATAGATACAGTAGTAGTAAGGGTAGATACAGTCGTAAATGTAGAATGGAGTAAAACAGTTATCAAGATCAAATGGTGAATTAAAGAGAGATGGTTAAGCCAAGCTGTGCATACTAATTAAGTTGTCAAATCACTGCATGTTATAAAAACAATAACATGTTTATTTCATTATTGTTTTCGTACCTGACCCTCTAACTTCAGCACAGCTTTCTTCAACTTGTCGGTGTAATTCGCCAACTGCTCTATATCATCCCAGTACACGGCCTTCTGGTCTTGCACCAGTGACGACAGGTCCAACGCAGCTTGAAGCATCATTGGCCGTGTGGATGGGATCATGCGTTCCCCTAGCGTGTTGTGGAACGATGCCACCTGTCAAATTTTTTTCAACATTCGCTTATTTCTTGATAACGATTGTGTTTCTGTTTACTATTATAACATAGTTACATATTGAAGATTCGACGTTAAGGTCACCAAATTTTTAACATATTAGAACTCTTTAAAACTAAAGTAAAGCCAGTGAGTACACATTGTTCACGCTTTTTTCAAATTGACATGTTTGACACAAATTGACACAAATTTGGAGAAAGAAGCACCACGCTTGCATTAGATACACCATTTTGAAACTTCCAAGTGGCGTTGCTTTCAAATGAAATTCGCCCCATTCAGAGAAATGGCTAATGAATATGACAAACTGAAAGGTTTTGGAAAGTATCTTAGAAAGTACTTTAAAGCTAACATCTATATACTCACTTGTTGTAAAGCTCGGGCGTATGTCAGGCCAGCAGTAAGTGAATCAAACGCAGCTGCTGCGGGCGGAGGGGGCAAGCCCAGTGACGTCATTGCGCGACACTCCAGCTCCACCCACACGAGCCGGGGGTTGAAGTTCACAACCATCATCTTACTGGCACCGCTGAACTCTACCACAGGCTTGTCTAACGCAAGCTGGAGCATGCCGTTTTTGGACTGCGCCTGCCAAATTAAAGCTATAATAAGAGATACGGAGGCAGCTGCTGTAAGTGAAGTGGTAATTTTAATGATGTCATCATGCGACACTACCGCGACCCACACAAGCCACGGGTTGAAGTTCTCCACTATCATCTTACTGACACCGCTGAACTCTACCACCGGCTTGTTTCATGCAAGCTGGAGCATGCCTATTTTGGACTGTGCTTGACCAAATACTATCTGCTGCCCGTGGGAAAAATTCTAATAACGACATTCTGATCACCTGATACACTAATAACAAGATATACGGATTACTAACTGACACCGCTGAACTTTACCACGGACTTGTATAAGGCAAGCCGAGGCTAAAGTATTTCATCAATTATTATTCAAGATAAGCACAATATCAGCAAATTTAGATACAATTAAACTTGACACAATCTAATATCTAACGTCAAAGATACAAAAACAAATATAGGTTTATGAATTGAGTTGTCTATAATTAGAGTTTATTGATTGACCAAAAAATCTAAATAAAACTTTATTTAACAATAAAAAGTTAGTAACTAATGAAACGGCTTCATAGGTGATAACAAGCGCTATTATTTATTTACCTGCAATTCCCTAGACCACTCTTCGTGGAGTTGCGTGTACATTAACTTCAGATCCTTTGTTAATTGCGAGGCGAGTGACAGAAGCTCGGCACAACCTTCAAATTCTCTAAGACATTTATCAGCGCACTTGTATATTTCTTTAACCTAAAAAGTACCGGCTTGTATAAATACCTGACAACATTTTAAACAGAGCGCCTATGTTAGGATTTTCATATATGTTTTGTGGTGTTATATTCGAAGCATTCTTTAGTCGGCAGTAAATACGGACCGACTAAAATGGTCCACTCGAGCTGGATAGAAACCAAACTATTTTAATTTTGCGTCGTTTGTACCAAATAACCACAACTATACCTAGACATGATGCAAAACCTGCTAGTGGCCGGTTGGCGGTAGTAAGCTACCATGAAATAGACTTTACATATTATATGAAAGACATAGAATTACATATAACGAAAGATATTACATAACACAAGCTCACGCCTGTATCCCCAAAG
Source organism: Clanis bilineata (assembly GCA_036417725.1). Lineage (NCBI taxonomy): Eukaryota > Metazoa > Arthropoda > Insecta > Lepidoptera > Sphingidae > Clanis > Clanis bilineata. The sequence continues at coordinate 7,177,818 of CM071149.1, read as the reverse complement.
GGGTAGACAAAGGCGTACTAGCAAACTAGAACAACACCCACATTTCGCCGAGCTCAGTTCAGCCCTAGTTGTGATAGGAGGCGAGCCTATCGTCATATCAGGCACAAATTCCAGATTCAAAAAACTTGCAAAATTATTTTCTTTAACTCTTACATCGAATTTACTATCATAATACATGGTCATTTTGATTTCAAATATAAGCAGGTGATGCTATTTTGAACATTGTTTTTGGTCACGATGGTCAAAATTTTTGTAAACAGCAAATTGTCAGGGTAGACAGTGTCTCTTTGTCTATATGGACTGTACGCTACTGACTAAATGTAATGAATAGTTTTCCCACTTTCGCTTCCATTTGCTTAGCCCACTGCACTTGGTGTACGAGCGACGACATCTCGGGCGGCTGGTGCATCTTCACGTCCACGTCGTCCGCCTCCAGCTGGCTCTGTACGTCCTTCAACATGCCCACCAGCGACGACACCAATATCTCCAGCTCGTTGTTCAACGCCTGCTTCACGAGCGGTCTTTCTATCAACGCTTGATATCTCATGAATTCGTATAGCATCTGAAAATAGATGCTGTTTGAAATTCAAATCGAAGAGGTGAATGTAATGTAATGGTAATGTAATTGGAGGGTTTTTTCTACTTCTTGTTATCCTTGATGATATAAAACTTGTTGAAGTTGAATGGATTTATTATAAGTATTTTAGACCGACTTCCAAAAAGGAGAATGTCCTCAATTAGTCTGTATTTTTTTATGTATGTTACGCGATTTCTCAGCCAAATATGGACCGATTTTCAAAATTCTTTTTTGTGTTTGATAGAGCTTATTTCAAGGGTGCTTCCATATAAATTTGGTTACAATCGGATTTGAAATCGGTTTGTTAAGTTTTTAAACTTGTGATTATGTCATTAATGGACGATCTAATAAACTTTAGCGATAGTTCGTGACTTCATATTGACGTTTTAACTCTGCAATGATTTCCACTTACTTGTTTAGTAGACGTATTATGCAGTCTAGGTTTTAATTTTTCAGCTATTTTCATTTCCGCTGGTCGTAAGTCTGCGGAAAATTTCGCAACTGCAGCCTCCCAAGAGGAATTCGTTCCATTACACATCCATACATTAGCATCTGCCGAAACATGAACTTTTGTTATAAAATTATGAGGCTCTCAAATCTAAGGTTTGGTAGTCATTACTTGATGATACTAATTTAAAATGTAGATATTAATGAAGATATTGGAAATATTCATATTTAACGAGGTAATCACCGTAATTTCATGAGAAATATTTGCAAATTACTAAAATAATTTGAATGAAGTAATTTCCGTGAACCTATAAAAAGAACCAGAATAAGTGTACAAAACACGTTGTCAACTGTTTTTTTGATAATTGAAATAAATTTTACATGTGTATTTATTTATTAGTTTCTTACGCAACTACAATCGCTACGTCATCAATTAAACAAAACAAAGATTCTTACTGCGAAAAGGTTCAAGTAATAATTGAGTCTGCAATTCAGATTGCTCACTGCGTGTAAGCAATTTATTCAACTGATTGTGGGTTGATCTGATATCGTTTATCTGAAATATAAATCACGATATTTTATGGCAAATTGTTATGGCGGGAAAACGAATTAGTAGGTACTAGTGATTGTTGCTTGCATATCCACGTAAAATGCTCCATAACTTTTACCAAAATCAATTTGATAGATTCTGTCTCAATTCCAAACAGTCTGTGTATACTTATAAAAAAAATCTATAGACTTACTGGCTCATCAATACCCATCCTAAACCCTCGGACCCAGAAAGGTGAAATAGCAACATTATGGAATAATAAATTAAACGTAACAATACAAAGGAAAATGATGCTTACTTCTTTCAATCTGTGTTGAAAGTTTGTGCAGAAGGTGGGCACGTAAGGTTTCCCATTCCACGGGTGAAGTGCATAATTCGGCCAGTAGGTCTCAGTAAGGGATTTACACGCACTGTTCCACGTGAGTATCGTGTTCAAACTATCAGATAGTAGAGTTAATATGTGGAATTCCTTCGGGTCGTTGTGATTCTCCCATAGATCGACAGACGTGCAAGCCTTTTGCACCACTGAACATATCGCGTGACCTGAACATGAATACGATATTTGATTTTGGTCGACCTTTATTTAATACAAGTTCATCATTGTATTGCGACGTCGCATCATAACGTTAAAAGTCGCACTACTGTGATGTTTTATGATCAACTAGTCAAATATTTGTTCGCGTAAACAGGAAATAACTAGATAAATATAATTATTTGTTAAATTCCAATTGTTATTAAAAAAAATATCTGTATGCAATATGAATTAGTTAAGTACGCCCGTAGTAACGTATCCGCGTTTACGTCGCCTCCTTGGACTAGTGGCAGCAATCAGCATATATGTATGGGCTGTGGACCGGGAGGTCGTGGGTTCGATTTCCAGATCGGGCAAAGTGAATTTTCTAATTTAATTTGCCCAGGACTGGATCCCTCATAGGGGGTTGATGTCAGGCAGGCAGCTGGTCGTAAAAATTTAGCCAAATAATTTCTGTAACATGCTTAAAAATGTGTGTTGCGCTGACTCCACATTAAGGTGGAATAAGGGCAGGTAGAAAGAAAGAAAAAGTAACATATCCGCGTTAAAATAGGTCTCTCTTTCGCCTTCTATGTCTTATGTCCGTTTATGATTCGTCGGGTATATTATGTGTAACGAGTGATCGAGATCATGAAAGGTACCTATCATCAGATGATCATTTCGCTTGATCATCATCATCATCACCACAGGACATAGGCCTCCCCCAAAGATTTCAATATTGACCTGTTGGAAGCGGCAATATTTCTAGTAAATTATTATTTAGTCTAGTGAAATACATCAACTCATACCAATGATATCGAATATATGTATCATCCTATCTTGTGAAAAAGGGTATGTTGTTGTACGCCACACGTCATCCAATATACCGCCAATATTTTCAGCTGATTCTCTTATATCAGGCATAGCACTGGACTGCATTGTTCTATTAAATAATGACAAAAATGACGTAATGATAATAATTAATAATAATTATTAATAATAAGCCTTCGAAACGTCGGGAATGTTAATTAAAACCTAATCGTGATAGAATCCGTAAGAATAGTTTTATTTCAATGTATAATATTCGCGTAAACTTAAGAAATCAGTATATAATTTATTAAGTTGATTTAAAAAGCTGTTGCGATCTCTCCATACTGAAGTGGAATAAGGCGGAAAAGCTAATGGTGCAACTGAATAGTAGCTGTAGGTAGCACTAATTGTATTTATTATAAACAAAACTGTGGTTTTAATACAGTTTTTGTAGATCTTCAACTTTAAACACAAATAAGCCCGCTCCTCCGATATCGATGTATCCCTACAGTTACTCAATAGCTATAACAATACTTTGGTTGCTGGTATAAAATGTTTAAATAAAGGAGCGTCTCTTGCTCCTGCACATGTTTTGATCCAAACAAAACACTAAAACACCTATACAAAACAAGGCTTTTTTGTCTCTTACTCATGTAACAATGGACCATAGCCAAATATTGTAGAAATACCATGTTTTGTGTAGGTGTTTTGTGTAAGTGTTTTAGGTATTTTATTAGTGGAACGCAGCTTAATATTTTCATTCTTATTCATTATTAAATAATAATAGTTATGATAATAAGCATAAGAGAAATAAGTAAACATTTTACCTTATTTCCTGAGAGATATCTTCGAATAGTTCTGAGAAAGTGCGTGCTGATTCTCTTTCCTTTCTAGAAACGTCTGTCCTCTCACTAAATGTTTTCCAATATTCCAATTCATCTTCAATAGACAATATTACTGCAAATAATGTTGTCAACGTGTATAGATGATTTTTTATATTTTTGGAAAAAAAAGAAATGGAAGGGGAAGGAAAAGGGATTGGGAAAGAGAGGGAGGAAACGGGCCACCGGAAATCTCACTCACCAAACGAAACGCGACAGCAAGTTGCCACTTTACTACATTACTTTGAGGGGTAAAGCCACGATGTAGACAGTTACATGTACAGCACGAATGGGTCGGCTCGACCAGTTTGATACCACTGTCTCTCATAGAAAACCGGCCTAAGGTGGCAGCTCGCTGTTGCGTTTCATTTGTTGATGATGAGATTTCCGGCAGCCCAATTTCCCTCTCCTATTTCCAATTCCTATTCCACTCCTTTAAGGTAGCAACGTATCCATGAATCTTATTGTGTTTTGGGTGTCCATGGGCGGTGGCGATCACTTACCATCAGATGATCCACCTGCTTGTTTGCTCTGCTATATAAAAAAATGTGAAGTTTAGACAAATGTTTGAGTGAAGAAAACGTCATACTCGTGAAGTAGATATAAAATATTCATATTAAGATTTAAGATTCCTCGTACAAAAGTAAAGAAACCTAGTACTGTTAAAACTGTATGTTAATTTAATTAACAATATGAGACTGCATGATTAATGGCTAAGGTAGAATGTGTCGCTACCGGAACATGCATGATAATTTGCGACTTACAAATTGTAACTAATCTACAAATTGTATCCCAAATCTTGATTTAAAGATAGGAGTGAGCTGCAGGATAAATCGAGTTTAGGTTTAACTCTAGATTAGTAATAGCATTGCAAATCGCCCTAAAATATGGTGAGAATGCAACTTCAAAGTTCAAAGTATGTACAAAATACAGCACAGTAAGGTGAAGTACCGCTTTGTAGTTAAATTCCCGCACTCGTGTAGCTTGGACTCTACATGTAGAGCATAGTTACTTATTTGATTTATTTGAACATATGTCGGGTTGGAAATTGTGAAACATGATATCAAATAATCATACCGTTTGTGTTGTCTGCTCCTTTACCATATGATAATATTCGTAAAACTGATTCCAAGTCAGATAGATGCTTTTGTAGCTTACTAGAATGCAAGTCGTCACTCTAAAATAAACTGTATTTTTATAATGGTCTCTTAAGCTTACAGGAATGTTATACATTGAAATAAAACTAGTTTTTACGGAATTTATCGTGATTTGTTTTTTATTTTTAGTCCCGGAAACAAATCGCGATAGAATCCGTAAGAAGTTTTATTTAAAGATATTTTGGACATTTTCACACATACGAGGCGCGTAACCATCAGTTTAAATTTACTATATTTTCGACCGATTTCAAAAAGGTCTTCAATTCTTCTGTATTTTTTTATGTATATTACGATATCTCCGCCAAATGTGGACCGAATTTCAAGATTCTTTTTGTTCGATAAAGCTTATTTCAAGGATGGTCCCATATAAATTTGGTCCCGATCGGATAAGTTTTGAAGTCGGTCTGTTAAGTTTTTAAACATAACATAAGCTCACGCCTGTATCCCCGAAGGGGTAGGCAGAGGCGCACTAGCCAACTAGAACACCCACATTTCGCCGAGCTTAGTTCCGTCCCAAATGTGATAGGGGGCGAGCCTATCGCCATATCGGGCACAAATTCCGGACTCCGGGCTGATATGGAAAAATCCAATATCACTTTGCCCGACCCGGGGATCGAACCCGAGACCTCAGAACCGTAGTCGTACTGAAATACCACCACGCTACCGAGGCAGTCCCACGCTACCGAGGCAGTCAAAGTCAGTAAATCAAATAAAAAAGTCAGTAAGTTTTTATACTTGTTATTATATTGCATAGTTAGGTTTTATTACCTCGGCAAGTAAAGGTGTATAGATAGTTCTTAAAATTTGATACAACGATTCAGTAGCGTTACTCGATAAAGTGACGATGTTCAAGTCTTTCAGAGAATCGTCGTGTGTTAGTTCAGTGGGCGATGTTTTATAAAATATTACTGACTTTATTTCATTCTTTAGTATCTGAAAAATAATATTTGTACATAGTGTTATTACTCTAAGTCAGGGCCGTCTAAGGCATGCGTGGGCCACTGGGCACACAAGAATTGGGGGGCTTCTTGAAGAGTAGAAATTAATTAATGTAAGAGAAAAGACGTTACTGCTTTAAGTACGTGCACTTTTTTGATCAACTACAAATAAAAAAGGCTTTTCGCTGTTTTTCCAATAAATGTAGACTGTTTTTCATTTTCATATATACTCCCATCAGATCAAGGAGGCTACTTTCGACACCTCTTCTTCCATGTGGCGGAAATGATAGTCCACTTACTTTATTATACAGGCATATTTCATTATCCACAACGAAACCCTGCATCAACAGCGTTTGTGAATTGTTCATAAAATCAGATATGACGTGTTCATATTTGTCGTCTAATTTTAAATCTGCTTTGTTGAAACAGTGTTCTGAAACATAATTAATATTACCGTAAAATACTTACTGCCTCTGTGGCGTAGTGGTACTGCGTGCATAGTACGACTGCCGTCATGAAGTCTCGGGTTCGGTCCCTGGGTCGAATAACGTGATAATGTGTTTTTAAATTCAGTATCAGCCTGGAGTCTGGACTTTGTACTCGATATGGCGATAGAACCTATAGCCATATTAAGCACCATACCCCATATAACATCTGAGACGAAAAACAGCTCGGTGAATGAGGGAGTTCTAGTTTGTTCGTGCGCCTCTGCCTATCTCTTCAAGGATACGGGCATGAGCTTGTGTAAGTATTATTATCATTGACTTATATGTATACTAATTATTATTGATTTAACTTACCAACTGTGGACAAAATGAATTTTCTCATCGGGATCATACTTGACTGCTATTAATAATCACATTATAACTAGGTTTTAGATTCCAATTAAATAAGGCGTTACAGTCAAAATGTTTTCAGTAAAAAAGATACTTCTTCAACATTAATTAAATAAATTAATGTTAAATTCTTAAAACGAGACAATGGCACTGTGTTTGTCTACCTGGTTACCATAGAAACAAGTACGTGTACATTTGCGTTCAACAGACAGAAAATCTATGAAGGAATTGGAAGGAATAAAAAGCTACTGTAAATTCAAATCAGTCGTTTACAATATTTTTATCATGTACAAGTTAAAAAAAAAAGGTTTACAATGGTTATTCGCCTAAAAAATAGATATAATATATCAATGAAGTCAAACTAAGCCAGCAAACCTAAAAATCAAACGAATAACTAAAAGTACAAAAAACATAATCAGGTTTTTGCCCTTTTTGTGGATCCATCGTTAGACGGGTGTTTGTAGTCTCCCGCCAATCGCGTCAATTTTTTTTTTTTTTTTTGTAAGTTTTCCCTTTCGGGAAGGCAAAGGGATCTAGCCCATACAGCCTCGTCTTAAGTGCTTTTTATTTCTTTATTTGCTTATATCTAATTTTTCACAAGTGCAATGAAATCGGATGTGTTCGATTTCAAGGCCCTGCTGGAGTTTTGGCGTTAATTCCTTCCAGTTTGATGCTCTTCAGACGATTTTCTCGCAGCAGAGGAGTCGAACATGGTCGACCCATCCACCCGACAAAAAGCGTCCAAAATCACTTATTTCAAAGCTTCGACATACTGTCCATCTTCGTTGATGTTTATTGCTTAGATTCACATCACATTTAAGCCACAAGCACAACTTTAGACTAGAATATGAAATCATTAAAACAAGCGACCACCTACACCGTCAGAATTCCCGCCAAAACTCCCAATCGCGTCAAAACCGCGCCTCCGAAAACATTTTTTTTTAATTTCCCCTTTCGGGAAGGCAAAGGGATCTAGCCCATACAGCCTCGTCTTAAGTGCTTTTTTTTCTTCATTTCCGTATATCTAATTTTTCACAAGTGCCATGAAATCGGATGTGTTCGAATTAAGGCCCTGCTGAAGTTTTGGCGTCAGTTCCTTCCAGTTTGATGCTTTTTAGACGATTTTCTCGCAACGGAGGAGTCGAACATGATTGACACATCCACCCGACAAAAAGCGTCCAAAATCACTTATTTCAAAGCTTCCACATACTGTCCATCTTCGTTGATGTTTATTGCTTAGATACACATCACATTTAAACTACAAGCACAACTTTAGACTAGAATATGAAATAATTAAAACAAGCGACCACCCGCACCGTCAGAATTCCCGCCAAAACTCCAAAATTTTTTTTTTACATTTGTTCACCAGGGAACCAGCTAAGGTCGGAGTCCATGCTGCCACGTCATTAGTTACATATTTTAACAAAAGTACGTAAGAGCACGTAATATATAAATCCTAAAAAAATATTATATCCAATAAAAAGGGATTATGGAGCTTCCTATTAATTGAAAAAAATATTTGAAAGTTTTTTATTGTTAAAAAGTATACCGCTGAAGGACTTAGTTTCCATGGCTATGAACAAGATTAAAAAAAAGTTAATGCTGTCATTGTGGCTGTCAACTTGACAGTGTCAAGTGTCATTGCTCAGCTGTAAAAAAAACATTGTCGTGCCGTGTAAAGATAAATAAAAAACTAACCGGTTCTCTGGCCTTCTGCGAGTTTGATTACAAATTAAAAATCGTACGAGATGTTTCGACCTCGCATTGTATGTTCGGTATGTACTACAGGGATCATACATGGCGTTTACTATAGACGTAGAGCCCCTGTATAGCTATACGAATAATTGCGTTTTTATTATATAAGCGGGGAAACATTTTTCTAAATTTAACTCCCTTAACAATTTGAGATAGTATGTACTTATTTACAAACCTCTGTTTAGAAATCATAAATATATAATTGAAACATTGCTTGCGTACAAGTAAATGTAATTTGCCGCAGTATACTTTTATTTTTAATGTGTTTGGTCATTTGTATGATTACTCACACAATTAGCTAGTAAGAAAGATGATCCTTGCAACAAACACATTGCGTCAGGTAATGTAAATGATAAAAAATAATTTTGATATAATGCCTTTTAATACCTAAACATCCTATTGTCTGAAAAACATCAGATATTAATGATTGCTTGGTTGGTTTAAAACCACTACATTATGTAGCCTCCCATGAAACAAAAAAAAAAACAAATCCTTTATTGTGCACAAAGAATTTTTATGTAATAAGTTATTAATCTAAGATTGTCCAATTATTTTTTGATTGTCTTCCTCATGCCTATATTTGTTTGTGGTGATGAGCAATGCATAATGTTTAAATAAGTATGACCAATAACTTAATGAAAATATAATGCCTGTAGTTATGTACCAACTTTCAGATTCTGAATATAAATAATAAAAGATTAAAATATTTGAAATTTGTTCAATTAAATGCTGTGTATGTTTACATAAGTACCTGAGCTCAAAGCTCACACCTGTATCCCCGGAGGATTAGGCAAAGGCAAACTGGAGAACTAGTACACCCATAATTTGGCATGTTCATATAGTCCCCAATGTAATAGGGGGTGAGTCTATGTCATATCAGGTACAAATTCCAGACTTTGGTCTGATACTAAATATATAATATCACTGCCTGTCCTGGGGATAATCCCGAGACGTCAAGATGGGAATTGTCCATGTACCTACAGCACCAAAGCAAGCTGTTATATGTTATTTTCCTCCATATAAAGGAAATGTATAAAAGTGAATACCTTGAGAATTTTTATATATTCTTTATATTCACTAAGCAAGCGTTCAGAAGAGTCCATTCCATACATAATGTCCATTCCTATTTCCTAAGAATCATTGTATCCCTTGACAATTATCACAAATATGTTTATCTGAAACTTGCATAAGTCTGCCTTGAAGTGTGCATTGTGAGATGAGATTGGCATAACAATATGGTGCCACATGCCATAACTGGAAATATAAAATTTGACATATTATAAAGATGTGGTGTCATACATATTACGATTGTTAGGTAACAGACCACATGTAGTTCATGTAGTATTAGGCCTATTTTTAAAGCACACAATGATATGTCTACAAGCACAGCTTATGCCTCTATTTATGAGAATGTATAAAAATTCTAACTGAAAATTCTTTATTGAAAATACATAAATTGCTTATAATATGTTGTTTACATGTTAAAAGCCTACACAAGCTAGGGGTGGACACACACCACACCGCGGAACCGCAATGATACCTCCCGTCCCAATGGCAACAATCTATAATAATAAGTGTCATCATGTCACCTGTGTGGCAAATAAAGTGATGACCACACACTCACAAACCACCACCACCACCAAGTATACAAATATGAAATTCACATATAGGTGTATACTGCAACCTATGAAACTTGAGGCATGATAAAGCTGTAAGCACCACAGTCATTGCATTAGGGATAACATGAAAGTGTTTTTCTCATATTTCAGGGCATGAATGCACTCAAGAGACTGCAAAATGTAGTATGTTACAGTAACACAGCAGGTACTATGGACACCACTTATATGGAAATTCCTCTTTATGATGTTGACAAACCTCAAACTCTTGAGAAACGCAAAGCAAGGTAAGGTTATTGTTGCATTTAAATCAATTCAAGCAAGTGCAATATATTTCTCATGGCGTTTCATAAATATAAGTACATAACATAACATAAGCTCACGCCTGTATCCCCGAAGGGGTAGGCAGAGGCGTACTAGCGAACTAGAACACCCACATTTCGCCGAGCTTAGTTCCGTCCCAGATGTGATAGGGGGCGAGCCTATCGCCATATCGGGCACAAATTCCAGACTCCAGGCTGATATGGAAAAATCCAATATCACTTTGCCCGACCCGGGGATCGAACCCGAGACCTCAGAACCATAGTCGTACCGAAATATCACCACGCCACCGAGGCAGTCATAAATATAAGTAAAAGATGATTAAGTCGGTTTTCTGTCAGACAAACCAGTCGAGAGGGCTCATTCGTGCTGTGGACATTACTGTCAACAGCGTAGCTCTACCACTCAAGAGTTATGATGTACTCTTAACGCGAAGCTCTTTTCGGACGACTTCAAAAAAGGAGGTCATCAATTCGTCCGTATGTTTTATTTTATGTATGTTCCGCGATATCTCCTCCAAATGGGACCGATTTTCAAGTTTATTTTTGTGTTCGATAGAGCTTGTTCCAAGGGTGGTCCCATATAAATTCGGTGACGATCGGATAAATAAAGTCGGTCCGTTAAGTTTTTCTAATGTGCGCTAACACATCATTAGTGCTCTCGATTCTGCTACCTGCTTTTATTCTACCTCAGTACAGCGTCGCAGCAACAGGCTTTTTGAAGGATGTTGCAGATAATTTGGCTTTAGTTTTTTACGACCGGCTGCCTGCGCCTGACGTCAACTTCCTCTGTCGTATCCAGTTCGGGGTAAATATTTTCTTGAAAAACCGGTTGCCCGATCGAGGACCTGTAGGTTCCCCTGCCCCTGCCCCTGTGCCGTATTCCCTACTTTTTAGGTTGGTAACGCAACGATGATTATTTTGTATCTTGAGTATCTGCACTTATGTACCTTCAGGTGGCCATAAAATTCTTCATTGATAGCCCGATAGGTCTCAAAGATGTGATATTAGCTGTTGCCCGCGACTCCTTTCGCGTGGTTTATTTTCCGGGATACAATTCGACCTATCCAAAGAATAAAGTTACATATGATAATGAATCGAAATTGCTTTCTTATTTTTCTGAGCTTATCAATATATAGGTCAATATCTATATATTTAACTAGTTTTTTTTAAGTTATGACATAATAACACGTTAAATTATGACATAACTTAAAAAAATTTACTAGTTAAATATACAGGTCAATAAAAAGCTCAGGAAAATAAGAAAGCGATTTATTATCATATGTAACTTTATTCTTTGGATAGGTCGAATTATCAGCCTGTGTTACTCCTTGCATCATCAGTTATCTGCCATTGAAAGTACAATCAAAATTGGTCCAGCCGTTTCAGATATCAGCCGGAACAAAAAAATGATTATTTGATATAAGTACCGTAGATATATACATTCATATGCTTTAGTGAATAACTGTCATTATTATATGCTATTTGAAATTACAAACAAACACTCCAATTTTATTTATTTGTATAGTATAGATATTAAAGAACTCTTTTAAAACAGTCGTGTCATACAATTTCAAATGTAAAGTCTAAATAATTGCCGTAATAAAACTAAATTATAACTAGATTCTCATGTTCAACTTGTATTTATCAGAATGAGATAACTTAATTATTACATGGATATATTTTTTTACACGCTTTACATTAGTTATTGAAATGGAATTAAGAGAAGAGCAAGACATTCGCCTAATGTTATTAAGTGATAAGACTAGCCATGAAAATTAGCAACATCCGAATTTTCAATAACAAAGCATTCAGTGGTAGGTACAGGATTGCGCTCGTTAAAAACACTAGCTTTTTTTATTTATTTAAGTCACTAAATGAAATCAAATTGTAATCGAATCGAGTGTAAAAAGTCAGGGGCAGTCCTTCAAATCGAAACGACATAGTTTGCACGATGTGGCTTGGTGGCAGAAATTAACACTGCAGTGGGCCTATCCAGACGAACTCCCAAATACATAAAGGCAATAAACCTAGTTTTTCCCATTACAATAATGTAGAGGATAACAACTATGAAGAGTACCACATAGATGATAGAGAGTCCAAGTTACTCTCTAAGATCTATGGTACACAGGTGTTAAGACTGGACAAGCGTGAGAAAAAACTCACCCGTTCCCTCAGTTCCCGCTAGGTCTAAATATAGTACTTACCATTTGATATTATTTTATTTGATCGTAATATTACCAAATACATAGCATATGTAATTCTAAAGAGCTTCGTAATGTTCGTATAACATAAAACCAACCTATGTGTTGAAGATAAAGCTCAAATTCCAACGGGCCTTTGTCAGCTGCTCTTTGGCGAAACCTGTTTGAGTAATAAAAAGTCGTCAAACAACCTACTGCGAAGGTGTGTCTCGAATCAAGTTAGTCGATCGTACATACATAATGTAAAAAATATCATACGATGGAATAATTATTGTGATTGGAATTTATTCTCGATATGACCATGGGTGTGTACTTATAATACTTCTCAGAATCTTAGCATATTGTTTTCCTATGCACTACTTTGTAGGCGTAGAAATATAAGGCCATGGTACAAGCGACTACGGGCAGGCGTAATGCTTACTCCTCTCATCACGTCATTTAGATATAAAAAGCTCATATATCAATGAAATAAAAAACCCATTTGCATATTCATAATATGTTTTGGTTTCAGGCTTCATTACCAATCTCGAAAAAGAGGAATGTTAGAAAACGACCTGTTGCTCAGCACTTTTGCAAAGAAATATTTGGACGGTTTTTCTGAGGAGCAGACCATGATGTATGACCGGCTCATAAACTCGCCGAGTAACGACTGGGATATCTTCTACTGGATCGTCGAGAAGAAACCAACACCGAAAGAGTTTGATAATGAAATCATGAACCTTCTAAAGAAGCATGCCAAGAACGAAGACAGGACAGCTCTACGTCAACCTGACCTACACTAAAGTTCAATAACGACGCTAGTGTATACTATACTTAATTAGTTGAGATAGCATTATTTGCAGTACATGTTGTTTCAGTATTAGATATATAATAAATTAATTGTTTTGTTGTTTTATCGATAACTGTTATGCTTCTATGAAGTTGTAGAATGTGAATAATTTATTTATAAAAAACATACATACCTTTGAAATTATTTTTATATGACATTACTGACTGTATTTCACTTTTGTATACTTTTAAGATTTTTATAGTAGTAGGATTTATTGGCTTTTTTGTAGAAGTTGCTACATTAAAATTTGATTAATGTTAAATAGTTATTATAGCTAAATAAAATAGTAAATTAAAACGAAATAATATTTTTTGTTTCACGAACCTAATACATATTTGGAGTAATATTTATTTTTTGGATTGAACAGTAATATTATGTAGAATAATTGTTAAAGTCTATTGTCGTGCGTAAATACATATTTATTCGCCAGGGTATTAACATATTCATTTAAATGTGTATGAGCATCCATATGCTCGGTGACCCAATACAGGCATTTTACTCGACCCCGCGGCGACGTCGCAAGGAGCTGCGCATTCAAATATCGTTTAGAACGGCTCGCTTACATGTTGTGCGCACATCGACTCACAAAACAAATAATTGTCAATGTAATCTTTTATTTTGATTAAGTTTCACTGCGTTATCGAGCAATATTTTATAATTTCTGTTGATTATGTATGACTACGTCAGAGGTCAGCCCACAATCTTATCGTTGTTCGCTGTTTAAATGTTTGTGCTTTAGATGGAATAAAGTCAGTTAACTTCAAGCGATTTACGGATATAGTAATTTATAGTGTGCAATAACAAATTATTGATTCAATTATTTTAAATCATTTTGTATAATTAGTGACTTGTGATAAATATTTGTTTGGTGTTTCGAGTGTTTATTCTGGTATCGTGTCATAAAAATGCCTATTCGTCGTAGTAAGGTAAATATTTTTTACTACATAATTATCGTTATATTTATATTTAATAATATTTTATGCATTATATGTGATAATAAATATGTCGTAAAACGCATTAAAAAGTAAAGTATCGTAAATTATTGCTATTTAAAGCAACGCAAACTTTATGTAAACAAGTATAAAAGACAATCGAGGACATATTTCCCCAAGGGCATAAACGCGGAATAGAAATTTATGTCTGATACATATTTGCAAAAAATCTGATAAAATAGTTATAAAAATATTTGTTGATTAATTTTTATTTAATTTCTAAATATATTATTTCTAACACCTCACGTTTTTGTCACATTTTTCGCATATAATTAATAAATATTTGGTTATACACCAAAAGGAGTGATGTTTTGAATACGTTATTCATAGATACTTTATAAATCGAAAATAAGGTAAAAAAAAAACTAAATATCGAAACTCGGTACGCAGATTGCATCATTTACATCACCGTAATCGTGTTTTAGCCATGTGGTGACTTAAGTTATAAAACAGGACGTACAAAATTTGATTATCATGTCCTATGTCTCTTGTTTTTCAACTTTTGTCCTGTGGTAGATCCCCTAAAGAAATCCATGTCAGATAATGAATGTTGTAAGTTGGTTATTTAAATGTGTGTGTAACTATTGTATATTTGAAGTAGGCACTATATTACTAGCTTTTCCTTTCAACTTAGCGAAAAATATCTAGGATAAAAAGTGGTATCTCAAGACTACCGCGATAAAACGTATCTTATGTAGGTTTTTATTCAAATCTGCTTACAAGTCAATACTTGATTTATTGATATATTTACATCCAAACTTTTTAGCAGGATGTACGTAAAGGTCATTGGACACATCAAGGGCACCATTCCACAGAGACGTATGCATAAATATTTTATTCCTACTTAAATAAAACGTTTAAAAATGGTGTACTTAATTAACAAAACATGTTCCAGCATAATTTGGGAACCAATAAATGTATAATTAGTTCTGACACTTTCAGTTGCAGTCTACTTATATTTTCGGATTAATCAGGATATTATTTGTTGTTTACTTAAAGTTGTTATTTTCCGCATACGTATCTATGGAATAAAGGCCTTTATAATTCGAGGATAACACCTTTCCCTTTTTGCTATACGTTCTTCTGATACCAGAGTGATCGGCACCAGATTACCAGAAGCGTATTTAGTACTTCGAAAGGGTTGTCAGTACTTGTTGTATAAGACGAAAAAGAAGATTATACTATGTATTTTTACGATAATATACACTGTAGCGTGAAAACAGCAGAAGTTAAAAGGCGTATAAAAATAAGTGAATGTCCACTGCGTAATAGATTAGGTAACTGCAGTGCAACTGCTAGTAAGGCGTAACTGGATTTTGTGCTGTCATGTAATAATAAGTTAGTAGTTCACTAGATGTAGTTCTTAACAATTATTTTTATTTCTAACGTCCATTTGTATTCACATTATGTACATCGGCATTCGCTATGACAATACCACTCGACATTTTGTGACCGGTTGAAGCAAGTCTATCTATTAATGCGAATTATTTGTACAATGTTAAAACGTGTATGCTCTGGCCTCTAAATTGCGTATTTCATTATCATAAATTAGTAATCAGCTATAAATATATTTTAGTTTTTACTTTTTCTTCGTCTAATATTTTTTGGTTTTGTTTATTGCTAACTCGACGCAAGTGTGTATAACCTGTATTATGTTAATAAATTTACATACATACATATAATGTAATATACTATTTACACAGATATGTTATATACTATTTAAAGAAAGAAGGAGTAGAAATGGTTCGGTTACGGTTTCAGGTACTTGTAAAATGGATATTCGAGAATCAGCACAAGTTGCAAACAGTGCGATATTGCAGTTCTTCCCTGCGGTACAA
Source organism: Clanis bilineata (assembly GCA_036417725.1). Taxonomy (NCBI): domain Eukaryota; kingdom Metazoa; phylum Arthropoda; class Insecta; order Lepidoptera; family Sphingidae; genus Clanis; species Clanis bilineata. The sequence goes on along the minus strand of CM071149.1, from coordinate 7,161,557 downwards.
GGAGTTGGAGGAGAGCTCTGCACATCCTCAGCCGGAGCACGTGGCGCCCCCCTCGCCCCCCGTGCCCCCCTCGCCCCCCACAGCCGCGTCCGCCGCCGCGCCACGCCCACATATCACGCCGGAAATCTCTTTCAAGGTGAGCGCGACCGGGCAACGACGCGTTCGATTCATGACACGCAAATACATTTATACATACAAACATAAGCTTACAACCTCTATCTTTGAAGGAGTAGGTAGAGGCGAACTAGCGAACAACACCCGCGTCTCGTTGAGCTTATTTCAGTTCCAGGTGTAAAGGAGGCGAGCCTATCGCCATATCAGGCAGAAATTCCATACTCCGGGCTGATACTGTGTAGAAAACCCCAATATCATTTTGCCAGACTCTGATTGATCGTATGACCTGCCAATACCTATTGCAGGATAATTTTCCAACGACCGTAGGTCGTACTCCTTCCCCGTTTCTTATCATTTCACTCGACGTCATTAAAGCGGTGCTTTATCGCAATCAATTTGGAATGATCTGTGATTTAATATTTATCTTGATTACAGTCTAAAAACGTGTTGATAAGACATTTTTACTTTCAATAACATTTAAACATTAAAAAGCGACCTGATGTTCTAGATTCTAATAACTTTGCGCTTATCTCTTGTTATATTTTCGAACTCGAATGTTCTAGAATGTGTTGATTTATTATATAATTTTTTTTAATCATGAACGCACAAAACTAGTTTTATTTGCGAATTAAAATAAAGGTCATAAACCGGAATAAATATTTGATAACAGTGAATTAAAATTCTTTCTCGACACGAGACAATTTGAAATAATTAGACCTCTGATAAATATGTTTCGCTTTCACATATTCTGGAAACTACTTTGAAATAACAATGAATATGTATGGTTGACTGATAAATAATTCATTGTCCAAAATAAATTGCTCCAAAAATATACAGAATGTTTCATAAAGTTGGTATCAATAATAATTACACTTAAAGAGAGGATGGCTAGCAATATAGGGCTAAAGTTTCGTTAGTCATAGTTTTTATATAATGGGAACTTTAATTTATGACATTTTTTTTCAGCTGTAGTACTTTTGTAAACCATTTATGGGGTAATTAATCAATTTTGGCATTTACAAAGCCGTTACAATACTAATTGCTACGATTTACATGGTCGCTTTCCGATTTTAAAATCCCCATGCTTAAATTATAAAAAATATTTCATTTATATAAATAGTGTATAATTATATAAATAGTTCAATTCTTTATTTTTTAACTTTAACATTCCGCTTTAAATCGTTCTCTCTGTATGTGGAATGTATTGTTATTGGTATCAACTTTTTGCAACACCCGGTATACTTATACATAAATATTACGCAACCATGAAGCATACATTTAGCTTCCAGTCATTTGATTTGTTCTACATAAATAGTGTCGTCATAGTATGAAATAGGTACCGCAATTGTTTTTCTCTTCATGTTAACCTCATAAGTAACTGTTTTGAACCTTTATCATGTTTATGTCTGCTCTCAAACCAATCCTTATTTACTTCTAAACGAATACTATCTGCATGTTGGTAGCCGTGCGCATGATTTATGCTGAGTTGAACATGTGTGTGTACACGTGTCTCGCCCTTATTTATAAAATCGTAAAAAATACCCGTTTTCACAGTTCAACGACCTGCAAGTGAGGCTTGCGGCCCCGTATCAACTCCAGCCAAAGCCCGAGGCAAAGGACCTCGGCTTCGGTAAATACTTTACGGATCATATGCTCAAAGTATACTATCACAAAGAACTCGGCGGATGGCAGAAGCCAGAGATAATGCCGTTTGAGAATTTAAGTATACACCCAGCGGCGAAAGCACTACACTATGCGATACAAGTAAGTCATACATCATTATTCACAGTTATAAAAAATATATTTAAATTATTTTGACAGACTTTCTGTGACGAGAGGCCCTGGATTCGATGCCCAGATCGGGCAAAGCGAATTTTTTAATTTAATTTGCCCGGGACTGGATCCCTCAGAGGGGGTTGACGTCAGGCAGGCAGCCGGTCGGTTAAAACTAAGCCAAATCCTGAACATGCTTGAAAGAGTGTGTCGCGCCGATCCCACATTAGGGTGGGATAAGGGCAAGTAGAAAGAAAGACTCCGTGGCGCAGCGGGCGAGTAGCCGGCTGTGAAGCGTGAGGCCGTGGATTCAATTCCCGCACCAAAACAAATGTTTGTGTTATCCACATATATTTGTTTTGGTTTTGGGTGTTGTGAGACCGAAAGTTTCTCGTAGTTCCTGAGACTCACGACACCAGACTCGTATATTACTGTGAGTTCAGTGGCCTGAGCAGGAAAATTTCTGACAACCGTAAATGTATTTCAGCTCGATGCGCGTCTATGAAATTTGTATGAAATATTAACCAAACGTCATCAGTGCGCAGCGAACTCGAATAAATTTACATTTACATTCGTTTTTCGTGCTCGGGCTACTGTTCTATGTGTGTGACTGTTGGGTGTTATTTATTACTCTGGATTATTCTGAAACTGTGGAAATTGAAATAATAAGTTTGCATCGTTCTGTCATTGATGTGTTCATTTACCAACGACCCTTATCATGTCAATATTATGTAAATATGTGTGTCTACGTGTATAATGTTATAAACAATCGATTACTGAGAATTTATCTATACATAATTATGTTCTGCATTTTATATTTTTACATTTCTTTTATTTGCAGCTATTTGAAGGATTGAAAGCGTACAGGGGCGTGGATGATAAAATTCGGTTGTTCCGACCTGACCTGAACATGGAAAGGATGAACCTCGCGGCGCAGAGGTCGGGCTTGCCCATGTTCGACGGAGACGAGCTGATCAAGTGCATGACGCGGCTCGTTCAGATCGATCAGGAATGGGTGCCCCATTCGGAGACCTCTACACTCTACATACGACCCACGTTAATAGGGATTGAGGTAAGTTTTTATTTATCTTTATTTATCGACCGACTTAACAATAATTTATTTGGATGAGGATCCGGATTGTTCATTTGGATCTTTTATGTATGTTACGAGATATCTAGCCAAATTTCTAAGATTCATTTTTTGTTTGTTAGAGCTTAAGCCAAGGGTGGTCTCATTTTGCGCCACGATCGCTTACGTTTTGAACTCGATTTGTAAAGTTTTTAAACTTGTGATAATAGGCCTTACTTAAAACAGCATTTTTAGCTGAGCAAATGGTTAAGAATAGCCTGTCACTTTTTTCCTTGCGTTACATTGTTTAAAAAAACCTATAAATAAATAAATAAATAAATAAATACACCCAACAGTCACATACATAGTCCTGACCCCACACTAGGTGTAACCTGTATCGTGGGTATCAGAAACTATGAGAGACTTTCGGTCTCACAACACCCAGACCCGAAACAAATATCTATGGGCCACACAGACATTTGTCTTGGTGCGGGAATCGAACCCGTGACCTGACGTTTCACAGCCGGCTACTCGCCCGCTGCGCCACGGAGGCTGTCATGGTATATGGAGGCTATCATACCTATGGTATAAAGATAAGCAGCGCTTAAATATTTTTGTAAGTAAGGGGCTATGTGTGTAATGATTGATGCGTAGTATTTTTCTACCTGATATCTTACTTAGTAAGCTTAATGATCCGCGGCTGCATTAGATACAAGTCTACCTTCCCCGTTGGAGAGATACATACGTCTAGCTTATGTAGGTATAATATATACTTTTCTTAAGTATCCTAATACCAAATTTCATAAAAATCCATTAGGCGGTTCCAAAATTTCCATACAAACTTTCACCCCCTATTGGATCCCTGTAAGGGTTGATTTAAAAAAAAATAAAGTACCCTATGTCCGTCCTTGGGGTTAAAGGTACCCATACCATATCATACCAAATTTCATCAAAATCGGTTCAGTGGTTTAACCGTGAAAACGCGACAGACAGACAGACAGAGTTACTTTCGCATTTATATGAGAACACAAACATTTATAAGAGTTAAGTAACAAAAAAAATGCTTATTTGCATGAACATGATATTCTTTAATTTACGTTTATGTTTATTACGCACAAGTTATTTTACAAAACAACACTGCGTTTGAAATTGTTTGTAATTGTAAAAAACAATTTGGTATCATAATCCGATGTTTTTTCCATTAACCTTATTTAAATGATTAATAGGTATATCAGCCGTATAAATACAGAGATTAAAATCTCTACTTTCTATCAATTCGTAGTGTTTTTTTTTCGTATTACGATAATATACTCTGGTATTAAAAAATATAATACTCGTTCTCTAAAAGAAACGTTGATTGATGTTGGATATCTGATAACTATACTTCACTTTATAAAGAATATTACGTATATTATAATATGATACGTATATTGTAATCAGTAGCGCAAATAATAGCCTGGATTATAAGTTTTACAGCTGGCAAGAAATCCTTGGCGCCTATTAAGCTGTTATCACCACGCATAATCGATTGCGGTAAGCGGCAAATACATTTGTGATACTGTGGCCTATCATAAATGTATAGGCCTCATTGTGCCTACACAGAATATTATGTAATAAATCGGTATGATTTAAATATTATCCTATTAAGCGTCGGTCTAAGATTGATTGAAGTAAAATTACCAATACCTAAACAATACAAGGCATTACGATATCGTAAATAATCATAATTGCTACTTACAATTAGGATTATCCAACACACTTATAATACAGTGCATTTAAAAATGTTAATTTCTGCTAAATTAGAAATTGCCAGTAATACCCTAAGGGTCTTATTCCACTTAAAACATAACAAGTTTTAAGTGGAATTAAAAACGTTCCATGTTTTCATTACATTGATATGTTTTTACAAGTTGTAAATTACATAATTAACAATTTATTTGCTATCAATAAACAGTTTCAATAAAATCATATATAAATATGATTTTCAAAGCCAAAACAAACAAACAAACTAATCCAAAACATTTTGAAAGCAAAAGCAATAAATCAGTGTATTTAAATAGTTTTATGGAAATACCATATCAGTAAAATCCTTTTATTATTAATTTTATGAGTTTTCGTATTTATGAAATAAATCCTATCTTTTGATAAAAGTGTGCAAATAATTACGCTATCTTTATAATTCCGAGATATATAAGATTTGTAAGTTGATTTAAATCTTATCATTGACATTGGTTGTCCCAGAACATAGGCGAAGGGTCACGGTTAAGAATTAAACGTAATTGTTAACTATACTTTAGCTTACTTAATTATTACTTACCTGCGGTAATTACCGTTAAATAGAATGTTAATTTATTGTTTGTTGGATAAATAAATAAATCGACGGTCCCTACGTACAAAGCGACATGTCAAAAACTGAAGTTTTCAGGAGAACGAAATGAAGTTTATTTATAAGTTTAAGAATTATCATATTTGTTATCTTATTCGATTAGTATTAAAAGTAGAATTACTAGAATACAAAATATTTAAAAAAATATATCTATATAGTTATGAGCGTATGGACAATCTAAAGCCATGTATGCAATTAAAACATATGACATTTTGACTTGTCTTTATATACGTAGGGACCGTCGAAATACACCCAACACACACTAACATATGGATTTGTGACTAGAAATTCGGTCGCATAACACACGTACCCCAACAAACATTTCGTTGAATCTCACAAACGTTTTGTTCGGTTCCGGAATCGAACCCGTACATCGCGTTTTACGGCCGCCTAGTCGTCCGCTGCGCCATGGACGAAGGCCGTTAAGTATATAATAATTAATTGATCGATAAGTAATTTTTCCTGCATGAGCATAGATAGAATATATGTATAAACTGAAAGGTAAGTTAAAACTAAGAAATGTAAAAAGTACGAGACTATGCTAACGAGAAAAAATACTTGTGGTTCGAATCTGACATTTGGTATTTTTTTAGTGAGACGTATTTTTTTTATGTCGCGAATTATTTTGCACATCAAAATGTTAATAGGATAATAAATATTCAGTTTCGATATTATGATAAGAACTTCCTAATTTTAATGTTGTAGCTAATTTTGTTTTTCTAGAAAATTTATTTAATAGAATACGTTCTAGAAAATGTTAACAATATTTTTTACCATAACTGCGACGAAATTGTACAAGGTCGTAAATATCATCGAGTATTAATTTAGTAGTCCCATAATTTATGTTATAAATCATTACTTATTCTGAAGTAATCGGAGCCAAATATCGAAAACGTTCCGTCTCTCCGTCCGCAAGTCACAGCCATTTTATTCGGAAACTAGATGAAAGAATCGTATGATCTGCTTCTCAAAGGTGAAGTGATATGGTAAAAAGACTTTTTTGGGTGTCCCTTCATAGTTCATACATTTAGGTAACTGAGACGAGATTTTTTTCAACGAGTAGGGATGCATGTCTTTATAATCACATGTTTAAAACTTAACGGACCGACTTCAAAATATATCCGATAGTGACCAAAATATATGGGACCACCCTTAGCATAAGCTCTATCGAATACAAAAAGAATCTTGAAAATCGGGGTCCACATTTATATATAAAAAAACGAATTGAGGATCTTCTCCTTTTTTGAATTCCGTCGAAAAATATTATAGATGTATTGTACGGTGCAAGCAACGTATATCGCCCTGCGCTGTGTCAGCGCTTTACGCCACATTATATTATTTGACATACATTTCATACACCAGGGGGGTTACCACCACCTTTTATAGCAGTGTTATTATAATCTTTGCGACTCGACCGGTTAGACACCACTGTCTCACAGAAAACCGATGTAAAGTGGCAGCAGCTTGCTGTCGCGTTTCGTTCGGTGAGTGAGATTTCCGGTGGCCCATTTCTCCCCTCCCTTTCCCAATCCCTTTTCCCTCCCCTTCCATTCCGTCCTTTTCGGTTAGCAATGCACCCATGATTCTTTTTGTGTCTTGGGTATCTGTGGGCGGCGGAGATCACTTACCATCAAGTGATCCATCTGCTCGTTTGCCAATCTCTGCTATAAAAAAAGGAAAAAATATACAAATTATTAAACCATTAGTACGTCTGTGTAAATAGATCGGTTTGTTTTGCACGTATTGCGTGTGTGCGTGAGATTGCAAATAATATGTAGACATGACTTGTGTGGCGGTGATGCGTCAGCCATTATCATTCTGTCCCGTGTTTTGCAAACTGTGGGTCGTGACCTCCAGGGAGTCGATATGATTAAATATTAGGCAGCAGTACAATTAAATCATTTTATCAGTTTAATAACTATGTTAATGTTCTTTTTATTGTTTCTATTATGCCTTTATCCAACTGCAATGCATCAAGCATATCGCAATCAGGATTTGGCTTAGGTTTTACGACCAGTTGCCCGTGTTGAATTTGATTTGTGTTAATTAAATAACCTTTAAGAATATAGTGACTAGACTCGCAAATTTTATTTTTAACAAAATACATAGGTACCTACATACATAAGCTCACACCTGTATCCCCGAAGTGCTATATAGTCAGAGGCGCACTAACAAACTTTGACACCCACATAGCATAGTTCCGTCCTAGATATACTAGATATATTCGTCCTAGATACAAATTCCAGATTCCCGGCTGATATTGAATGGGAATGGAATACGATACCTCAGGAAGTTAATTGTATCGAAATACAACTGCGCCACTGAGGCAAATAGCAATTAGCACTTTTGTCAAATCATTCTATATACAACTACTCAAATATTTATTAATTGTGAATATAATCTGTTATGTAGGCATAACAAATAAATTAACGTCTTATGGCGTCTTCACACAAACCGAACGAACGTTCGCGAATCTACGCTTGTTGCGGTCATACAAACAAACTTTTGCTATTGTGTGAATGCAACAGGCATAGATTCGCTATCGTTCGTTCGGTTGGCGTGTACCCGGCATTACACAAACGACTACCTTTAATATCAGTAAAGGCGACTTGCACCACTATTACTAACCTACAGTTAGTCCTAACCTCAAATTAAATTGAACAAAATATAAGAATGACATGTAATTCATTACATGATATAAATTTCGCCGAGCTTAGTTCCGTCCCAGATGTGATAGGGGGCGAGCCTATCGTCATATCGGGCACAAATTCCAGACTTCGGGCTGATATGGAAAAATCCAATATCACTGCCCGACCCGCGGATCGAACCCAAGACCTCGGAACCGTAGTCGTACCGAAATACCACCACGCCACCGAGGCAGTCATATAAATGAAATGTCATTCATATATTATCTCTAATTACATGTAATAAATTACATGTCCTTCATATAATTATTTTTCAATTTAACTTGAGGTTAGGACTAACTGTAGTTTAGTTGTAGTGGTGCAAGTCGCCCTATGTATGGTATATTATGTCGGTTTGTTGTCCAACGTACAGCCCACATTCGGCATCATGGCGCCAGAGTCAGCACTGATGTTCGTGATCCTGAGCCCGGTGAGCGCGTACTACAAGGCGAGCACGGACGGCGCGGTGTCGATATTCGCGGACCCCAACGTGGTGCGCGCCTTCCCCGGCGGCGTCGGCAACAGGAAGGTCGGATCCAACTACGGACCCACTATAGGTGAGCACTGAACACTGAGCATGGCGACGTGCACAACCATTCGCAAAGGGGAAGATAATCAAATTACTAAATTTATTTTTTAACTCTTGCATCACCATTACTATTAGTATCAACATCTATCGATTATAGTTTTTTATTTTTTATTTATTTATTTATATATTAAGTAGTATGTGACTAATCTTGTATTTGTTAATATACATAAATTATTTGAGGGTTTGTTGTTGAGTGGTAGAGCCACGGTGTAGACAGAAACGTCTATAGCACGAATGGGCCGGCTCGACCGGTTTGTTACCACTGTCTCACCGAAAACCGACGTAAAGTTGCAGCTTGCTGTCGCGTTTCGTTCGGTGAGTGAGATTTCCGGGGCCCATTTCCCTCCTTCCTTTCCCAATCCCCTCCCATTCGCTCCTTTTAAGTTGGCAACGCATCCATGCTTCTTTTTGTGTCTTGTCACCATCAGGTGACTCATCTGCTCGCTTCCAGTCTCTACTATAAAAAAAACATAAATATAAGCCGAATTTTGAAAATTTACTGCCTTGGTGGGGTATTCGTATTGCGTGCGGCACTATCGTCTTTAGGTATTGGATTCGATCCTATTTTCTCTAACGGCTCATTGAATTTCTCTCTGAATGAAAAAAATATTTGAATGCGGTACGGCAATACATTTACTGTACTATCTAATATTGCATTTTTTTTTTACAGAGGCCACTGCGCGAGCGGCTAAAATGGGCCATCACCAAGTTCTGTGGCTGTTTGGGCCCGATCACGAATTAACTGAAGTAGGAGCGATGAACATATTCATGGTTTTCATCAACGAACAAGGAGGTTCGTATCATCAAAAAATTGTTAAGAAAACTAAATCACACAATCCAAGTAATTAGTAGAGAATTAATGATAATTATTATTTATCCATTACTGATACATGTGACCGGCTTGTGATAGTTTTATAAAATGACGGTATCAATATGTGCTTGTAACGGCTGGATATCCGTGTAAGTGGCCGATATTGTCACGTTATCTGGTTCGACGATGACGCTCTGACCTTTTGACCGGTAAATTCTTGTATCGTATCTGAAGCAACAATAACGGTCAGTAACATCACATTTTTTTACACATGTATGTTTGTAATCACGTGCGATTATGCAATAATGTTTGTTTTTTCAGAGAGACAACTGAGCACCCCGCCATTGAACGGTTTGATACTGCCGGGCGTCACTCGACGCTCCATCATCGAGCTCACGTCTCAGTGGGACGACTTGGTCGTCAAGGAGGAAGTCATCACTATGCAAAGGGTTATCCAGTTGAACAAGGAAGGCAGGGTAAGTTTTTTGTTACGATAACCCTATAAACTGATAAATGGACCTACTAATCAATACTTCATACTAATATAAATGAGAAAGATTGTGAGTGTGTATGTGTATGTTGTTACTTTTTCACACAAAAACTGCTGGATGGATTTTGATAAAACTTTACAGTTATGGCGCGTACACACCGGACACAACGAAAGTGAACGAATCATGCCTGTTTCATTCCCACAACAGTGAAAATTTGTTTGTGTGAACGCAGTAGGTATAGATTCTTTCGCCTTCGTTACGTCGGTGTGTACCCGCCATTACATAGATTATACACCAGAATAACACATAGGCTACTTTTATCCCGAAAATAATATTATGCCAGAAAATAAATTTCCACGCGAACGGAGTCGCGGGCAACAGCTAGTCAGTTATAAATATGTAAATTTGTACAGTTGCTGGAGATGTTTGGAGCGGGAACGGCAGTGATAATAAGTCCAATAAGCAGGGTTGGGTTCCTCGACCAGACCATATCAATACCGACCATGAAACAACCCCAGCCGGTGTTCCAACGAGTGAAGGACACACTCCTGGCCATACAGTACGGCCACATGGAACATCCCTACGCCAGAGTTATATCGTAGTGATGAGTAAGGGACGCGTGACGACTTCAGTGAGTGTGGTTCCCATTCAAAACTAAATATTATGACGAACATAATTTGTGTAAAGAGAAAAACATTAAACTTTGTGTGAGCAAAAGTTCGGACGATAGCTCGTGTTATTTAAATGATAACGTTTATTGATAAGTTAAGGTTACATTGAAGAGAGACGAGGAATGTATGAGTGTGTATAAATGGTGCGCAGTTGCGTCCACAAAAATGTCTAATTAGGTCGTTATCGCTAGTTGTATCGTTATACAGATTGTTATTTATTTATTCATTTCAACCGGTCGATACTGTAGATGTTAATAAGGATGTGTAAATAAATTTGCAAATATTTAGTTTCTATAGAGTGTTCCAGATGTTATGCAAAAGGAAACATTATGTAATTTTATATCCGTCTTTTTATACTTGTATGAAAATATTTTTTAGGTATTTAGGTATTTATGCAGGCCGCTTCCAACAGGTCGATCTGGAAATCTCTGGGGGAGGCCTATGTTCAGCAGTGGACGTCCTATGGCTGATAATGATGATGATGTCAACAAACATCACTTTAGAATGTAGGTAAAAAGTAGTAATAGATTGCTTGAAACAAAAGTATACGGTAACTAGGCGTTTTAGATTATAAATATTTAACAAAACAAGCACTACTAGGAATTAAGAAAATAGTTTATCAAGTTGAATTCACTGCATCCTACAAGAAATAAAATATAAAAAGGGAAATATAAGACTAGTTATATCTAATCTAACCACCATTAGTACTTTGACTGTGTCAACTGTCCTAAGGGTGAATGTACACTTACGCGTGCTACAAAACCAGCATACACTCATATAGAATTTGATTGGTGCTGGTTGCTGGAGTCTTCCTCGAGTTTCTCAAAGGGGCTAGCCCCTTAACGTTTTACTTGCTCGTGAGTCTCTGCTATAATAATCACAAGTTTAAAAACAGACCGACTTCAAATCCGATCGTGACATAAGTGACGTGAATTGAAATAAGCTTCCTCCTCTTTTTTGGAAGTCGGTTGAAATAAAACAACGCGCGCTTTCATGACACATTCGATGACTCCTTTGTGGACATCCTAACCGATCATGTTCCTAATAGCAAAGACTACGTCCTTTTTAACTAGTTTGAGTTTGTTTCAATGTAAATACCTTTCTAAATCAAACAATTAATATAATGTGATATTATTATGTAATTAATACTAGTTGAGTGTATCAAGCGTACTCTTGACCTTTAAAATCGGGTTCTTACCAGATTGCCGACGTTTTATAGATAATATACTAAGGTGATTAATTTATCCTATAGTTCAAAGGATTTTTTGCAATGGACCAGAAAGGTAAAGAGTAAACTTTAATTTAGTTTGGCATCTAGTCTAAGATACATAATATTATGTGGAAGTCCTAAATACATATTTATAGATATATATAGTATTTTATAATTTTATATATTTTCTTTTTTTCTCCACTTACAAGGTGGACCGACGACCTGATAAAGGTCGCAGGAAGTCGCTGGATGCAGGCCGCTTCCAACAGGTCGATCTGGAAATCTTTGGGGGAGGCCTATGTTCAGCAGTGGACGTCCTATGGCTGATGATGATGATGATGATATATTTTCTCTTTACGTTTCCATTTGCTAAAGCCTTGTATGTAGTTATTTTAACGAATTGTTCCGGGTTTATAAACCATAGATTAGATAAAATATCTATCCCGAGGAAGACTTAATTAATTGTATTTTACTATCATTGTAAATATTGTTATTATGATGTTCTCATTTGCTGTGACAACTATGAGATAAGTGTACGGACCAACGATCTAAGTACTCGTCGATGTTTTATGTACCTATTATTTCGCGTGTCGACATAGTTAGGCCTCATTCGCACGAGAGCTTTTTAACGCGCGTTAAAAAAGCGTTGTAATGGAACAAATAAGTTCTTATATAGTTATTCAACAGCAGCGTTTCAATAACTATACTAGAACTCATTTATTTACTTTTAATTTTTAAATTAAATTCACTTTTAAAACTCGGTTTTTTTGGCGGTTTATAGAATATACCTTATTAGAAATAAGGCAAGAATGAGGCAAGCAATCATATGAACAGACATGTTGAGATGCTTTTTTAACGGTCGTTGAAAAAGTTCTCGTGCGAATGGTGGCTAATGGTTAATGATTCAATGCGCACTAAGTATAAATGATTTATTGCGCACAGCAAAATGTCCGTCAGCGTAATTCATCGGAATGAGATATAAAGAAACGTGACTAATTATGTAGATTCTAGGTAAATCAAATCTCTGTGCAGGCAGGCCTTTAATTGATCTTGACGATGGAATGTAGTGCGTAGGTATTTTGTGTGATACGTAACACCGTATCTTTGATCTATGTAGCATTTACGCCGAATGTTCATACATTTAAGGTAGCCTTATGTCGTTTAAGGCCGCGTTATCTGTTAAAATTATATGACGAAAATCAATGTAAGAAGCCGTTATAGTTGAGTAACATTTGATCATTCGGGCGTTAGACGTTCGGTTTCGATGGTGCAAATAATAAGTTAATTGCACGCCAAGTTTTGTACATATATGAACCATTTACGCCATAAATACGGCATGCATTGAAATTCATGGACCGTCGCGTGGATAAGAGTAATTGTTAAAATAGTCCACCGGTTGGAAATTGGACTGCCCCGATGACGTAATTGTGTTTCGGTATCGTTCTGAGGTCTCGGGTTCGATCCCGGAAAGGGCAATTCAGTATCAGCCCAGAGTCTGGAATTTATACCCCATATGGCGATAGGCTTGCCCCTTATTACATCTGGGACGGAAATAAACTGGTCGAAGTGTGGGTGTTGTAGTTCACTAAATGCCGCTGCCTACCCCTTCCGGGACATAGGCGTGATCTTATGTATGTATGTACCGATTGGATTTTTTAAAAATAATAATCATAATGGTAACTGTAATATATCCATTGTTATAATGTATTTATTTGGCATTTGCAAAGGTTTTAAATAACATATGTTTGTATAAATAATATGGTGTCAAGCTATCCGCTTTTAAGGGGGGTTACCACCACCTCTATAGCAGTATTATTATAATTTTACTTGTACCGATTCCCATACAAAACAAACGAAGAACGATTATAAAAATACTGCTATAAGAGGTCATGGTAACCCTGCAGACGTATTTACAATGTTGTTTTTGTATAAAAACGATCTTTATGGTAGGGGAGCCCAAGCGGGGATTTCGGGATTTACTAAAGCGCGACAGATTAATATACAGGGGGATACCTTGTACCCGGTTAAGTACCTCCACAAAACATGAGGCCCATATATAAGGCCGCCCGTGAAGGATACAGGATCAGATTAGTAAAAAAAAATTGACCATCAGAAATTCTCGAGCGCGTCAGATTAAGGTAGGGTGAGTTAATTACATCCTAAAAAGTGTATATTCCACTAATCTGACAATTTGAGAGTGACGTAAAAAAAGGGGAGGGCAACAAAGTTGTAAAAAAAAAACGTCGTCTCGACATTCTCGAGCGTAGCTAAATTTTTTTTTATTTTGAAGGAAATAATTCAAGAATAATGAAAAATATATAATCTGACGATTTCCGCAAGCCGAAATAATAAAAATTCGTCGATAAAGTTAAATGCGTGCAGTTGCGTGATGCCTACATTTCTTTCTCCGCGCTTCTATTCCTCTCTCACTCTTTCTCTATCTATTGCTCTCTCACTCCGTCCCCACTCTGGTTTCTGAGCTTTTCAATTAATTAAGTTCAATGATTTAAAAAAATAAAAATATATATTTTTTTTAAAGTGTTTTTTTTGGAATAACTTTTAACCGGCTTTATCGATCAACTTCAAAAACTAATCCGCCTTTGAGCTTGAAAAACCACGTCGATCGCCACCTAGCTGGTCAAAAGCGGTTGATTCGTTCGAGAGATATCGTGAACGAAAGAAACCCGAAAAAGGGTTTTTTCGGGATTACTCCGAAATTTGTGGTTCGATCAATTAAAATTAAAATTACTTATGAGGATGATAAAACTGCGTCGAATGCCGCCAACCGCGTGAAAATCGGTTGATCCATTCAAAAGTTATTGCGGTTTGAAAATTCCAAAAATAGTGTTCTATGAAATTTCTATTTCTTTGAACTCAGCGAGCTCAAAATATCACATAAATTATATTTTGAGCTCAAAAATGTCATAAGTACAATTTTAAGAGCCCAAGAATGGAATTAGCGGGAAGTTGCAGGGATGGCGTTTAAGGTGAACCGTTTTTCTAATTTTTTTTGTCAGATCAGCCCAATCCCTCTAGATAATCGTCAGATTATGAGACAGTACGTTTAGAATATAAAGATGAACCATATATATCTTAATCTGACGCGCTTGAGTATTTCAAAATGGCGAATTTTTTTTGCACATTATGAAAATGGCCGCGAGTTTGCGTCCCATCGAAAGCGTCAGATTAGTGAATGAGAGCTTTTTTTTTGGTGCACTTAACACTCCGTTAGAAAATCTGACGCGCTCGATTAAATTTTTTTTTTTTTCATTTTCAACCCTTAAATACAACCACTCGCATCATGCAAACGATCAGATTAACATACGTACATTATTAAAAATACGTAGAGCATTGATGCTATCAATATCTGACGCGCTCGAGGATGTCCATGCAACAGTTTTTTTTTACATATTTAAAAATCTATAGCCGCTTCCCCCACCGATGTAAAGGTATATATCATATAACATTTTTTTCTTCATATCATCTAAGCTTTGCATCCCAATAGGTCTCTACGACGCTCGAGTAAATCCCCATTTAGCATCGTGGGCTCCCCTACTATTACTTGTGAATATAGCTATATATCTAAATATTGTAGCAAATGAAATCGAGTTCTTGTTATCGACATTATTTATTTACATTCTAATAAAAATCGTATGAAAACACAAAAAATAGTTTCATTTAATAAATCGCAATGGAAACACAGAGGTTTCTTGAAAACACTTCTCTTATAACATAGCCATTTATAATTGGGTACTTGACTGTTTGATTTTATACACATTTTTATATGTAATATCAAATAAAACAAAAAAGAAACCATTCTGTTAAAACTGCATCGAAATTGGTAGAAAAATTTGTAATTCATATTTTAAATTCTGGAGTGGGGGCATATTGTAGATATGCTACTATACCTTTCTAACGCATGTACCGTTATGGCGTGACATTATTATACTGATACTTCTCCTTCACGCAGTTTGACTGTTACACCAAATTTAAATTGCTTTTAACTTCTTTATTTTCGAGAATATTTCAATATTTCTTTCTGTTCTAGCTTTTAGACGACGTAAATTTCATATAAAATTAATAAAAAAAAATAATCAAGTACCCAATTGTAAAATGTTTTGTTATTTTTATCAACAATGGTATAGAATTGTATACTACTCTGGCGGTAGAGGTAGGTCGTCTTCGAAGTCATCCACGTTCTTTTTACGTGTCGCCGTCCGATTTATGGAACGGTTGACTGGCTGTAGACCATCTTGAGTTATAGATTCTCCACTACAAAAAAGAATATTATTGTAATATGAAGTTTTTTAAAGTCGCTATCCTTTATTTTTAGATAACTAGCAAACGAGCAGATGGGTCACCAGATGGTAAGTGATCTCCACCGCCCATAGACACCCAAGACAAAAATAATCATGTGTGCGTTGCCAACCTACAAGGAGGGAATGAAAGGAATTGGGAAAGGAAGGAGGGGAAATTGGCCACCGGAAATCTCACTCACCGAACGAAACTCGACAGCAAGCTGCCACTTTACGTTGGTTTTCTGTGAGACAGTGGTATCAAACCGGTCGAGCTGGCCCATTCGTGCTGTAGACGTGACTGTCTATAGCGTAGCTCTACCACTCTTTAAAGCATTTGAATATAAACAGTCATGATTAATGCATGAATTTACTAATGAATGAAGATCTATAAATATTCAGACGGTTGACCTTAAGGTGGCTGTCAGAATTTTATTAGTACCTACGAGCGTCTGGTGCGCAATAACTACGTATACGTGGTACTACGTTCTAACACCGTAATGGCACTAATGGATTGTTTAACACAATAATTGATGTAATGAAACCACTTTTAAATTCACTGTAATGTATGTATAACCCAGTTCAGACGGACATCTAGTATTGATATAATATCAACGACTATTAAAAACTGACTAAAAAACGTGACGTAGCTGTGTGAACTTACTATCGTTTTTTTAAATGTTTGTATTCGACGATACCATATTTATTATCTTGACTCTTGTGATCATAACAGTATATTAATGGCATAGAGATAAGACATAATAATGGATATCTGAATGAATAAACAAATGGATGAAATTATATGCCTGTGCCTAGCCTTAGGCTTTCGCTTTTCAGTCGTCAAAATATCGCAAGATCAGACAGGGCTGTAGGCCTGATATTGAATTAAATGTTTATAAGAATAAATAATCGCTGGATGCAGGCCGCTTCCAACAGGTCGTGGAAATCTTTGAGGGAGGCCTATGTCCAGCAGTGGACGTCCTGTGGCTGATGCTGGTGATGATGATGAATAAATATTAACCAATAAGTTCTTTAGTATTATGTATTAGAACATTCATTGTTAGCGGATCTAGGTTTTCGTATTATTATGCATGATGTGAGTGTGCGTTGCTTACGTGTCGGTGCCGCTGGCCCCTCGCCCCCCACGCCCCTCACGCCCCCCGGCTGACGATCGTTGCCCGGTGTTTGGGGCGTGTGATGTGCCGCTGCCACTTCGAGATGTCGCTAATAATGCACAAGCATGACAATACGTTCCTTACTTTTTAATGCGAATACCTAATTTGAAAATTATTTCCCACAGGCGATAGTAGAAACAACATATTCAAGCTAAATTATTCGATATATCATGTACATTTCAATCCTATATGATATATATAAACCTTCCTGTACTATTGACAGTGATTTGATCTGTCCACCACGTCGCCCTTATTTTATCATCGCCCATTTTCTGGCTGGGATATCAAATTAACATTCATATAAAGCTTTGATTTTGACTGCCTCGGTCGGTTGCCTGACCACTGCCTCGGTGGCGTGGTTGTATTTCGGTGCGACTACAGTCCTGAGGTCTCGGGTTCGATGCCCGGGTCGGGCAAAGTGATATTGAATTTTTCCATATCAGCCCGGGGTCTGGAATTTGTGCCCGATATGGCGATAGGCTTGCCCCCTATCACATCTGGGACGGAACTAAGCTCAGCGAAATGTGGGTGTTCTAGTTCGTTAGTACGCTTCTGCCTACCCCTTCGGGGATACAGGCGTGAGCTTATGTTATGTGTCTACAACATTCATTTTACTTACCTCTAATCTGATCCACCGGAGATGGACTCGCACCAGACGATGCGCTTCCAGCCGATGTTACTGATACTGTAATATAGTAAAATATGGATAAGATAATATAGATAATAATAATTTGATGTGCATAGACTAATTTCATTGCGCTTTCTACGATTTTGCAGTTCACATCTATAACCTATACAGTGTATTCAAGAATTGGTAAAACTAAAGCCGAAAGAGATGCTCTTGCACGTGTTTTTCTCGAAACAAAACACAAAACCACCTACATAAAACAATATTTTTCGCTGTGAAAAGTCCTTCCAAGATAGAATTATTTCGGTGAGATTTTTTTCTATAGTTAAGAATGCGGAAATAAGTCACAATCGCAAACAATGCGGAATTAAATATATAGGTATTTTATTGATATACCAGTAGGGCAGAGTAGTCGGTATCGCTTAATGTTCGGAATCAGCGTTGAAAACGGAAGTGTACGCCGCAATATCGTACAAGGAAATCTTTTATTTTAGATATAATTAAGAATGGACGATTTCATAATATACTTAGCAATAGAAGCAGTTACACCATGATTTGCTTTATCATCTCAGTTTCGTATAAAGAATACTTTAATACGACATGAAAGACTATAAACAGACACAAAAATTTGAAGAAATTGAGACATTTCCTAGATTAATAATGTGTATTTGTTTTATAGACGTTAGAGGAGTC
The DNA here is from genome assembly GCA_036417725.1 of Clanis bilineata. NCBI lineage: Eukaryota > Metazoa > Arthropoda > Insecta > Lepidoptera > Sphingidae > Clanis > Clanis bilineata. Next base: position 7,142,968 of record CM071149.1, on the reverse strand, counting down.
GCATCTGTGGTCTAGTGGCAGCGTATATAGGCTATGGACTTATTGGTCCTGGATTCGAATTCCAGGTTTCCACGGTATGCGACCTCACATTGTAGTGGCAAGATAAGGGCACACGGAAATAAAATACATTTACTGGAGTATACTAACAATTAAATAGTCTTTCTTTATACCTGCCCTTATCCCACCTATTAAGGTGTTGCACTTTTTCAAGCATGTCATAGAATTATTTGGATTAGTTTTTACGGCTGCCTGTCTGACGTCAACCTACCTCTGGGGGATCCAATCTTAGGCAAATCAAATTAGAAAAATCGCTTTGCCCAACCTGGGAATCGAACCCAAGACCTCCCGGTCCACAGCCCATATATACGGCCATTACACCTAGATGGCGACTTATAAAACGATTTAATAGTAATGCGTATTAATAGACCAACCGACATCAATAGATAAATCCAGGAAGGATTGATATAATCTACTTTGCCTTATCTACAATCTACACTTATATTGAAAAAGTGTAATGCGTATTATGAATTTTAAATTAATCTAAATCCAATGTGTAATTTCCGGTGGCTCAAATACCCCCTCCCTCCCCAATCCCTATTTCCTTCTTTTAAGGTTGGCAACGCATCCTCGATTCTTTTTGCGTCCTGGGTGTCTATGGGCGGTAGATATCACTTACCATTAGGTGACCCATGTGCTCGTTTGCGTCTCTGCTATAAAAAAAAACACGAGGTTTTCTATTGCGATATTTTAAAATGGAACTGACCTCTTTCCTGTTGTTTAAGTCTTGCTTGAGCACGCTGCAACTCTCTAGTCCACGTGGTCGTTTCTGACAGCCCCTGATCTCCGCAAAGTTTTACTATCAGCTTTAAACCTGAACAAATAGTATAACTATCAGAACATGAATTTTATTATAATTCAAGAAGACGGTAGATGGTGCGGCGTGTAAAGGAATGATGTATGTATATTATTTATACAATTAGTAAGTGAATTTTAGTGCATTATAAAAGCCAGGGCCTTATATCTTAAGTGCTTAATATTTTGAAAACCAAGAATTCTAAGGCTATTTTATTTATAGCAACCAACCGGTTTTCTCCTTATAAGCAGATTATGCTTATAAAGTGTATTCACTATTCTTATTCCAAAAATGAAAAACAAATATCAACCTGCTTTTCAAACTTATTTTTTGAACCTTTTAATTATTTTAACATCATAAATTAGACAATCGCAGCCCATGTATATGCTGGGTAGAAAGTAACATGAGTAAAATCGAGATATGAATATACTTCCTAAAGATTCAAAATATCAAAGAACCTAGACAACGATCAAGATTGTTTTATTAATGTAAATTACAGTATAACATACATTGAACATTGTCCGGAAATCGTGCGTTCATCTTCTTATACAAAGTGAGCGCTTCTTGATATCGTCCGGCGGCTCGCAGGCAGCCGCCGATAAGCAGGGCCCATTGCGGCTACGCAGTACAATATCACGATTAATACAATGTTATCTTACTACTATTAAAATTGGAACGAAATGATTGTATTTGATATTAAAAGTATTATTGATATTCGTATTTTTAACCATCTTAAAAATGGTTTATCAGTTCGGTGCGTAACTTTTATCCACCCGGTTTGGATTGAATTGAAGGCAACAAAAATGATACTGTTTATCTGCTGATTGATCCCTTTTAAATTTAATTGAGATTTGATAAAAGATCAAGGAGTAAAAAATAAATTTCTCAACGTACTTCATACTTTTGCAAGTTGTTCCTTTTGGGTTTATATTGGCCAAGTTAATTTTATCACTTTTTTAATATCATCCACAATAGTCTCACGTACATTATTCGGTTGTAGTCGGGCAGCCCGTCGGTAGTACTGCAGGGCGACATCTGGCGGCGACTCGCTCGCCAACCACTCTAGCGCAGACAACTCACATGGCCAAATAGCTTCCACCTAAATAACCATACGTGTACAAACTACACGTCGTCTTACAAGTAGATTTTTCCCCTTATCCAAGCCTCATACATACATGATATTACTGCAACAGTGACATAAATTAATATAATTCTAAAATCAATTCCTAAAAATAGTTTACCATTTTGTGGTTCAATATCAGGCAAATTATGTTACGCCTGGTCGCAATGATAAATGCCTTGAGTTTACTGACATTCACAATTATGCAACCCCCAAAATAGTGGCTCATACTTCTTACATCTTGGTAATGATGTTTGGCGGTGATGGTGTCTCCCATCTCGCTGTGCAGCTGAGCGAGCGCGCACGTCACGCCCGCGTCCCACGTGCCGATTAAACTGTACCTGGATAGTGGATATCATATCAATTTGTATACATTTTGGTCCTTCGAGATGGATTAGAAATATGTCGATAGTTAATCAGTTCGTAATATAAGTATTCATATGGTTTGTTTTGTATAATAATTTTATTCCAGTATTTTAGTAATAATTTACAAATCGTACATTTTGGTCCTTCGAGCCGGATCCCCCAACCCTGCAGATAGTTGATTACTATTGAGCATATAATTCGATTTGTACAATCTTATTCGTATTCTATTATTAAGTCATAAATCGTATATGTAGTCTTTCGATATAATCGAAAACTCGTTGGTGGCTGATCACTTATCCCGAGTATATAATTTATTTTACACCATATCATTGTAATATTAAATTATTTGTTCCTTGGAGCTGGGTCGGAAATGTACCAATAGTTGATCATAACAAATCTGTTATCTAAAATACATTTTAAGTACAAGAAGTAATGAGTATAATGTATACCAGTGTTCAGCGGCGGCGGTGTCGCGCGGACGGAGACGTGCCACTCGCGCCAGCCCGCCCGCGCACAGCGCCCGCAGCGTGCCCCCCGCGCCCCCCGCACCACCCGCCGCGCCGCTCCCGGCACCGCCCCCCGCGCCCGCCCCCGCGCCTCGCACGCGCAGCCACCGCGCCTCCGCCGCCTCCAGGGCGCTCTCCTCACCACTGCGCTCCAGTGCTAGTGCTGATGAACGATTGGACGATTAAACCACAACACCGTCATTATAAACAAGGGCAGCTATCCTAAACTTGATCCGCACGAAATTATTCACAAACGGTATCGCGTCAAAATGGTCAAAGCCAAGTTCCAGTCTCACTATGTCTCGTGTCACCCAAAGTAATAATATCAAGCGTTCTTAAAATTATTATAATTATTGAAACCCACCCAAATCATGCATAGCGATGAGATCAGCCGGATCCAAGTGCGTCGCGGCGGCCAGCTGAGAGGCGGCGTCGCGCCACACGAGCGGCGTGGGGGTTGCGGGGGTGGCGGGGTGCGCGGCGGGCGAGGCGGATGCGGCGGCCTCTTGCGCCTGCGCGGCCGACAGCGCCGCCGTGACGCGCGCCGCGCACGAGTACGGGTCGTCGCGGGACGCCGCCTCCGACAGCGCACGCGCTTCCGACCAGTTACCTAGCTGCGACCATATGTAGTACATCTTAGAAGCGACATGTACCAGTTACTATGGGGTGGCCAGCCAATTCATACTGTTGAGACACTGGTTCATCTTGTTTTAGTGGGCGTTAAAAGGTAGCCTTACAGCATAAGCGACGAAAGCGGCGTCGGCATTGGCTTCAGCGCGCAGCACCCTGTCGTCGGGGTGCGCGCGCGCGACCGCCTTGAGCCGCTGCAGCGCGCGCGCGCCGGCGGCGAGCCGCAGCGGCCGCAGCCCCGCCAGCGCGCCGCCCAGCTCGAGCCGCGCGCCCGCGCCGCCGCCGCTGTACCCGCGCAGAGCCTCCACGCACCACGACATGCCGCTAAGTACAATGTACGCTCACAAAATATTATTTTGATTAGTTTTAGATTATCAAATATCTACAATAGAAAAAAATGCAAATTCGCTAAAAGGAGGTTGTGGCTCACAATTTGAATCTGGTGAATTCTAGTGGAACTATCAAAATACAGAAAAAGGTCACAAAGCTATTTACAATGTGATGTTACCAGTTCGAATGGCCGTTATATTGTAAGCGTGCATAGGAAATAGTATCAGATTATTGTAGTATTGAACTGGCCTAAAGGCCATATCGGCTAAGCCCTAAGGTACAGTAAAGTAGCAGTAGTGACCCGGAGTCGTCGTCCCTGGCGTCGGTGTTGGTGAGCGCGACGGTGGCGGTGGCGGTGGCGGCGGCGGCGAGCGCGAGGCACCGCTCGGCGTGCGCGGCGGCGCGGCGCGACCAGCGCGCGAGCCGGTCGCCGCGCAACACGTCGCGGATCACGCACTCGAACGCGTCGCTCTCCTGCACCGTGCACGGACACACTACACAGTAGCTGCAACTATGAGTTTGTTGCATTTACGCGAGCGAGGACGTAAAATATTTGTATGGAAAACGTCAGTTCGGGTGTTTATCATACATATATTTTACGGAGTCGCTAGCGAATAATGTCAAAAAACTCATGGTTGGCATACAGTACACACTACACACTACACGTGCTCGACGATATGTATCATTTTAGACATCAAACAGCCTCTTGTCATTAGCAAGGTGCGATTTTTTATAGGTTTCACAGTGCAATGGACAACGTTTGTGTAACTCACAAATTGTTATCTTATTCTATTTGAAACTGAAACCGAATTAAAACTCTAGTTTCTGATTACCACTATACAAGATTCCTATTAAGCAATGTGTGGTCAAAAAACTTATGTGCAGCAGTTGTCGTAAATTATATAAAACCGAGAGGTTTAAGATTTTCGGAGGTTCCAATCCTTTGTCGCCTCCATACTTCCTATATCATTCCTATTTACTTTGCCAATGTCCATAGGCGACTGTAGCTAATTGCCATCAGGTGGACCGTTTGCACGATTCATGTCAGAGACGTCAGTGGTGTAGATCCTATAAAGACTAATAACAAAAAAACGTCCAGTGAGGCCGAAATTCTTCATTTTTTCCACTCTTCACAACTTTTTGATTCGCAAAGGCACATCAGTTGCCGGATATTTGAGCCCTCTATCATAGGAAGAATCTTTCTACTGGAAAATACGCAGAAAATATGCGTGGACTAGTTCTCTAGTTCATAAAAGGTGTATACCTATATTACTGTAATAATGTCGGTCCTTACGTCATCTATAGTGATGTCCTGATGGTAGGTGGGTGGTTCGACATCTAGCATGGCATGGAATGCAGCTTTACCGCCTTCAGCATCGTTAAGCGCTACCGAGCATAACACTAAATGAAGACCTGGAAATAATTACATAATTAGCACCAATATTTTCTAAAAATACAACAACAATAGCTTCAATTAGGTTCAGTTTATGCATTTCATTTAGAGACGCTCTCTCAAACATCTTACAATGCATGCGTTTGTTATTTAAAATACACGTTTTCTTCATGATACTTGAAATGTTATTGACGATATTTTCTATACTTAGATATCTATTAGTATGAACAAGTTTCATGATTCATCATCATCATCAGCCACAGGACGTCCACTGCTGGACATAGGCTTCCCCAAAGATTTCCAGATCGGCCTGTTGGAAGCCTGCATCCAGTGACTCCCTGCGACCTTTATCAGGTCGTCTGTCCACCTAGCAGGTGGACGTCCAACGCTGCGCTTGACGGTACGTGGTCTCCACGTCATAACGATTCTAACGATTATTTATTTATAAATTATTTACCTGTTTGAAAATCCCCTTGTTCGTGCATAATGTGTTGGAAATTCGTTATTGCATCACGGAACTTTCCCATTCGCACTAGCAACAAGCCTATGTTGTGCATCACTTTCATCCTAAAATATACGTCAAATATATTTATTTGATCCATTACATTGTTATCACAAATTCTTATTTTGAGACTGGGTGTCACGAGCCATCGAAGTTTTGCATCTCTCGTACCTAGTTCCTGATACCCACGACACAAGATTCGTATCTCAGTGCGGAATCAGGACATGGCTAATATGTGTAACGCTTCGGTGGTATATTATTAGTTTCTTATTATCTCATAGCTACAAAATATATTATTATTTGAGTAAAAGGCTTACCTCAAATCTTTTTCTCCCGTCGGAGTTTGATCTAACGCCATGCGATACAACTTCAATGCTTTGGGATGCTCGCCCATTTTGAAATATATGTTGCCCATGTTTACCTAACATATCAAAAATCATTTAAAAATTTATAATTAGCAAGGTAGGTTTCCGCTTTTGTTTTTATAGTAACTTACCTTCAGCCGATTGGCATGTGGAAACAACTTATTTCTGGTTAGTAACTGGTAGGTGTTTAATGCTTCTGTATACATTTCATTAAGCGCATATTGTCCGGCTAGGTTGCATAAAACCTGCCAACATCACATGCAAGCAATTAACATTAGCCTTTGTTCTTCACCCAATAGGATAAAAATACTGTCATTATCACTTTACAGAACTTACGGCGAAAGTGAGATCGAGATTGTGTGAGTCACCGAGATTGGCTTGCTCCTGCATACGAATCAACTGCCTTTCAAGAGCCGACGCTTCTTGTGCTTTAGATAATGCCTGGAAATAGAAAATGTAGGTAGGTATGTTTTTCTTGCATGCAAAATTTAGCGCCCTCCAGCATAATGCATTGGGTCAAAACAAAATGATAAATCTAGTCACATACCATAAACAAGTCACTTCCATTATTTTTCTATCGATGAGTATACCTAATTATAATTATAATAATTAAATATGGTCATAGCTTGAAGATCATATCCCAAAAGGTGCCAAAAAAATCCTAAGAAAATATAAGAAGTCTTCTGCAAGGCAAAAGTTGTATTGTAAGTAAATTTTCTTCCTGCCTGGCGTTATACCGGCTTTCTGCCAGGGTCCGCCTGCCTTTATCCCACCTAAAAGTGGGGTTGGCGCAATACACTTTTTCAAGCATGTTGCAGAGACGATTTGGCTTAATTTTTACGACCGGCTGCCTGCCTGATGTCAACCCCCTATGAGGGGTCCAGTCCCGGGCAAATTAAATTAGAAAATTTGCTTTGCTCGACCTGGGAATTGAACCCAGGACCTCCGGATCCTCAGCCCATACATGCTGCCACTAGACCAAGGAGGCGACATTGCTTTGTAAGTAGCTGACCTGTCCTAAATCATTCTCTCGATCAGAGCTGGTTTGATCTTCAGGTTCTTGTTGTGCGCTCAGCATGCAAGACTCCTCAACTAGCGTCATGATGCGGCCTTCCATTTGCTTTATCTTATCCTCGATACTGTTAACAAAATAACATGGTATCTGGGGATACTCATTAGCTAAGTATTAAATGTACCTACATAATCATCCTGCATGGCTGGCTAGCAGGCTGTCATTTTTATTTTAAGTAACGTAATCTTAGAGCTAAGCTAAATCTATGCGTCTCAATACGTCCATTTTCTCAGTTCAGATGCTCAATAAGGGATAGGCGCGTTTTTTGTGTGATTTATCGGATCTAATTATTGAACCTCTTTCCGAACAGTAATCTACGAATAGTGAGTACGTTGTTAATTGTTAAGAAACAAAATAAAATACTTGGTGTTGAAAATTCTTGGGGCCCCCGAAAATCTTAGAACATTTTCCACTTTCCAGCACTGTAGGTAACCAGGTACTTGCAATCAACAACTAAAACATTGAGATCAGAAGTTAGTATCAAGAAGCATATACCTGTAGATTGTACCCACCTGTCCCGTTCCCGTAGTTCCCTGGCGGGCGGGTCCCGCGGCGCGGAGGTGTACCCGGCGGCGCGCAGGGCCGTGACGGGGCGCGCGCCCGGCCGCGACTCGCGCGTGCCCAGCGTGCCCACGCGAGTCATCTAACACCGGACGCGGGACGTATAATATACTCACGAGATTCAATACCCTAATGTGGGAGTCTACCCTGTTGTGCATTGTGCAGCTTAAACCGCGTCTCCTGCACTACAACATTACACAAAACACCTACACCAAACATATATTTTTTATCTATGGCCCATTGTTCTATGAGCAGAAGACAGCTAAATCGTTATTTTGCGTATTCGTTTTTGTGTAATGTTTCAGGTACCTACATTATAGAATGTAGAGATAAATTATGTTTAATAATGCAACCCAAAAGTTACAACATAACATAAGCTCACGTCTATATCCCCGAAGGGGTAGGCAGAGGTGCACTAGCGAACTAGAACACTCACATTTCGCCGAGCTTAGTTCCGTTCTAGATGTGATATGGGGCGAGCCTATCGCCATATCGGGCACAAATTCCAGACTCCGGGCTGATATGGAAAAATCCAATATCACTATGCCCGGCCCGGGGATCGAACTGAAACCTCAGGACGGTAGTCATACCGAAATACAACTACGCCACCGACGCAGTCAGGTATAGACAAGTTGGCATAATAAGCAGGTAATATGTGTTTACGAATTATTAACGACGACAGGTGGGATTTTCCCAGTAGTTTCTACAGCCCTGACCTTTATATCTCGTTTGACATAATAAATAAACAACATCCAACAGTCATACACATAGTCCTGATCCCACACTAACAAGTCTTGTGCCGTGGGTACCTATCAGAAACTACGAGAGACTTTAGGGCTCACAACACCCAGAGAGAAATGATCATTAATAATTCAATAGTTGCTATTCATACTTCGGACACTAATAGGACTAGGAGTACTAGGATCATATTGGTAGATACATAATAATTGGTTTCAATTTGAAAAGCATGACTCCTTCCGGGGCAGTCGGGTAACAATATATCAGTGGTGCGGCCAGAAAATTATAAACAGAGAATGCTGACAAGTCTATTACGAACATTAACTAACCCCAGTGCCCATTCGTGTCGGAACCTTCCTGCCTATGCCCGCAGTCCTAAGTGTCTCCTGGAACGCTTCATCATCGCGTAAGTTGCGCGTGTCGAGTGCGGGCGCCACGTCGTTGAACCCCGAATATAGTTCGTCATCATCTATCACCATGGCCGTGCGAGGCTTCGCGTCAGTGCCCACTCGTGACGCGCTGTAGTAACGTGAACTCAACATCACCAGTCACCACACTTTCTACACAAATAATAAAACTATTTAAAAGCGCTTGTTAAAAATAAATGTCTAAAAAAATGATTCTAGCGGTGACTGTACCAAAGTACGTAGGCAAATAGTATGTTCTCAGATATACAAATATTCCTTTTGATGGTATGTTTGTCAGTTTAAATTAAATCCACAGTTCTTCAGATCTAAATAAAAAATAGGTTATTGGGTGTGTTTTTCGAGTGTCACATTTGTTGTGACGCGGTAACTATGGAAACGTATGCCATAAACCACAAACTGTTCGTATGTTTCCAATAAGGTTCCAATAAGGTAATAGACGTAAGAATAACGTTAAGTTTTGATTCTACAGGATGTTGCAAAAAGTTGGTATCAATAATAACTACACTAAAAAGGAGGATGGCTAGCAATTTAGCGGTAAGTTTAAAATTTCGTAAGGCAACGAAGTTTTTGAATAATGGAAACTTGAATTTGTAAAAAAAAAACTGGCCTATAGGATAAAATGTGAATTTTAGTTCTACCTACACATTCTACTATTTAAGTGCGCTTCGGCAATCTTCGTGTTAAAAAGAGTGTCGCGTTATAAAGTTCCAAACTATTGGCTCTTTTCTTGGAGATCCTTAGATAAAATAGATCTGAATTACTAATTTACTAAATTATGTTATAAAATTGCCAAAGTGCATTATTAAAATCATGGTGGATTGATATCCACCATGATTTTAATACTTGATAGTACTTGATAGTACTGGTTATTATAATATTATTGTAATATAACATTGGGTCGTAATAAAAGCAGAATTCATTTTAATATACTAAATTTATTACATGATCTCTAAATCAATACATTCAAGGTCCATCACATTTTCGTCACACCAATGAAACAATTTATTAGTAAAACCTAAATATTAAACAACTGACTGAAACAAATGACATCACATAGAAAATAATTCACTCTTCTGTTTGACAAGAACAGTGTTGATGGAAGACACTGATACCTTACGGACACGCACACACACACAAAAACATAATATTATCGATAAACTAACTTAGAAAATATACCAATAAGATTTCATGACTACAGTATACAAAACAATAGAACATCGTAGTACATAATGATCGTCACCGAATTCTAGTCCTAAGCCCGACCGAACACCTCTACGTCGCATCACGTAAACATTCAATATGCTGGCTATAAAAATAAAATATGTATTTCAAAAGTTTTCATTGAGTCGTCATCAAAATTAACATACAATGGCCTTATCTATTTATGTACAATCATGATTTAATATGAACTGATTACTCCAAAATGTATTCATAATTGATTATTCTACCTAAAACTGAAATAAATTTTAATCACCAGAAATAATTCGTGACCCTAAAAGACTAGTAAGAAATGCAAGTACATATTATTAGTTTTGTACACTTTTCACTTACCATTAAGATAACACCAGATAAAAATGATAGAAAATCTATTAACGGGGATATGACTTAGATGTTAACAATCCGTAATCATATTTACTTGTCATCTAAATAATTTTATGTACACACATTTAACAAAACTCAGTGACATCAAGACACTCGCACTGCGCGTGCGCACAGTAGGGGCACACCATACACATTACACTGCACCATCCGACATCTGCATATTATAATTATGGCAACATTTATATATCTGTGTCCATCAATCAGTACACGAGTAGAACCAATGGTTTCCTTAATTGACGGAATCAGTATGAATTCACCACAACAGTATGCACAAGTATGCATGTATATCTTATTCTAATACTTGTCATACTAAACAAGTTACTATTTCAAAATGATAAACGTACACAAGCATTATTCCTTATAATTATTATTATATCCCCAGAATATGACAATTATTTCCAATTAATACATTCATTCATTTATTATTAATATTTTTTTATATATTTAGCCTCCTGTACTTATCACCCTTTCTATTTTTATGCAGACTCCTGTGAAAATCTTCGAATTGGTGTGTTTTTTACATAATGGTATTGTTATAAAGAAAATATACTTCTCACAACACATTTCGAATTACCTTTACAAAAATTATCAATTAAAATGGTCGTATCTACTTGTCATATGCTATCAGGGTCACCGCGATCACATTCTGAGAGCACCAATGGATGGCTAGTGTCCAAATCATTTAACATTCAAGCACACCAATGTAACTTACACAACTAGACACATCGTACATTATGATAAAAAAAATAATAAAGCAGTCAACCCTTTCGGTATACTAATGCAGTTTTAAATTCCGTGCATAAAATCACAACAGAGCCGGGCAAGAAGATTCACAACAGAAATTCGAAAAGTAATCGTCGCGCGAAGAGGAGACGCGACGAGACGAGACACGACGAGACGCGACGCGACGCGGCCTCACGGAACGTTCGGTCACGGGATCGAGACGTGCAGTGTGCACTCGCTAGATCTGCGTGGAGAAGCGCGGGCGCGGCAACTCGAACACGTCGCCGTGCACCGACCGCGCCAGCGCCTTGATGCTCGCCGCGATGTCGCGCGGCTCCTCCTGCGTGTCGCGCACATCACACGTGACACATCACACGTGACAACACCCACCAACGACATCGACGCATGCGCACATGTCTATGTTGTTAATGCATCCTTCATGCATTTTGACCAATACTCATAGCCAATACTGAATGATGACACATGCAACAACGCACGCATCAGTCAAAGATTTCTATGGTCTCAACAACATGAAATTGAATAAAAATTCACAAAGCATGCATCAAATACAAGTTAATGTAACTTACGAGTTGATAAACGCGTAAGAGTTCGAACACACTTCATATTTATCTAGATAGGTACGAAAACAATCGTAAACAATGTTCATTGAATTCTAAAAACAACGATCCAATTCAATATTTCAAATATATTACTTTGTATATAATAACATTGATGAAGTAGATGTTCACACGTTTGGCCTGCCTGCACACCATAACATAATATTGAGTAGTGACACCACCAACATTTTAAAATAATATTAGCCCTGTAATATTACTGTCCCACTGCTGGACACGGGCCTCCTCTACTAATGAGAGAGGTTAGGCCTCAGTCTACCACGCTGGCCTAATGCCGTTTGGTAGACTTCACTTACCTAAGAAATTTATGTGTAGATATTCTCGGGTATGCAGGTATCTTCACGATGTTTTCCTTCACTGTTATAGCAAGCGATATTTCACAATGAAAATACACTTAACGTAGAAAAGTCAGAGGTGTATGCTCTATTTTGAGGTTGGTCTCGAACCTTCGACACTTGTCTCGGCAGTCCGTACCATTCCCAACTGGGCTATCGCTGCTTCATCAACATCTTAAAATACTGTACTGAAAATTAACATCCTAAGACATATTGTTTTTAATGCATATACGTGACAACAAATATATGGACCTAGTCATGATGGCAATTTTATGAAAGGCACTATTCTTTAAAATTAGAAATCATTCAATTTGTTTATATTGCAGAAACAATAAAAGAGAATGGTCCATATCATATTAGTTGTTGGCCTTTATACGTTACTCACATAATCGTCAATATCGCGATGCGAAGAACGGTCGCCGGGAAACTTGGGCATGTTCATGGGCAGAGAGCGCGCGATGTCGGCCATGCTGCCGCCGCCGCGGGGCCGCGATATGTGGATACCCTCGTCGTTACTGCCTTCTGTCGACAAACAAACGGCTCCATTACATCTACCGGCTACGATAAGCATCAAATATAAGTTTTTTTATTAATTTATATGAAATTTACATCGTCTGAAATATAGAACAGAAAGAAATATTGAAATATTCTCAAATATAAAAAAAATTTAAGTTTGGTGTAACCTTCAAACTGCGGCAAAGAGAAGTATCAGTACATTCACGTCACCGCCATAACGGTACTTGCGTTGGAAAGGGATAGCATATCTCCAATATGGAGGTATGCTACCTCTACCCACTCCACAATTTAAATTATGAATTACTGCCTCATTTTTCAACCAATTTCGATACAGTTTTTACAGAAGGATTTTTTTGGTTTTATTTGCTAGTACATATAAACATGTGTATAAAATCAAACACTAAATGAAGTTTTAACGTTATACTTTCACATGTTGGCGAACGATATATTTACCAGTCAGTGTCTAATCACCCTCACCCTCGGATATTGTTCGATTATATATTGTACACACTATATAAAACACTCTGTAGAATATGCTAAATTGCCAACAATTTTGGAGTTAATTGTGTGTTGCTATAACAACCGACATAAGAATATTTTGATATGGTAATAGTTTCTAAGCTAGAAAATGACTTAAGATGTGACCACATGCTTTTTGATGTGACCATAGGATGTGACTTATTTTGGAATTCTTAAGTTACTCCTATCCAGGAAGTATCATGGGGAAAATTTGCGCTCAGCCACATAAAGGTAATTATTAATACTTACGATCAGAATCGTAATCGTCCTGATCCGAGGTCATGTCGTGATGCGAGTCATTTGGTTCCAAATCAAACAGATCTTCCGCATCCAATGAATCTTCTTCCGCAGGTATATTTTTATTTGGCTAGAAAACATAACATACATAAGCTCACTGTATCCCCGAAGGGGTAGGCAGAGGCGACCACATTTCGCCGAGCTTAATTCCATCCCAGATGTGATAGGTGGCGAGCCTATCGCCATATCGGGGACAAATTCCAGATCTGGTCTGATACTGAATAAATCCAATATAATTTTGCCCAACCCGGGATCGAACACAAGATCTTAGGACGATAGTCGAACCGTGCACGTAATACTACTACGCCACCGAGGCATTCAAATAACACATAAATAAACTGGGAAATATAAACCATATCAAAGTATGATGTTCATATTGTTATAAAAGGTTTTGCTTACATTTTTAAATATACTATATAAAAAAATACATTTAAAAATATAAAAATATTTCCTCTGATGGCTATGATTATAATTACGGATTTATATTTATTGATATATTCATATATGTATTTAATTAATAATCGAAATGATTTTTCACCTTTTCACAAGAGGAAACGCATTTCCCCTGAGTTCTGGTTTTTTAACCTATATTAAATGGGGAGAAGGGAACACTGTAAGATTATTTTTTACGAAAGGGAACGCCGCGCCGTTCCCACGCGTACCCGTCCATTTCGAGCATTGGATTTAACAGAAAGGGTGACCACTTTTAATAATAATAAAGTATATTGAAATAAAACTATTCTTACGGATTCTATCACGATTAGGTTTTAATTATTATTCCCAATAAATTAATAATATAATTCCAATTTGGGAATAATAATTAAAACCTAATCGTGATAGAATCCGTAAGAATAGTTTTATTTCAATGTATAATATTCACGTAAACTTAAGAAATCAATAATAAAGTATGTTATTATCGGTATCGGAAACTCGTTTTTTGACGATTGTTGAATCCTTTATGCTAAACTATGACAATTAAGAATGATTTTGTTTTATTTTTGCATTATGGTAATACTTTAAAAACATTTATCGTTAACATATTGTTAATATAATCACAAAATAATGTGTAGCTTAGGATGCTAAAATACTCATTTGTATAGAAATTAGAACGTCAAACCTGTATAAAAGGTGTCGTAAACAAGGTAATTAAAACACGTGCATTGAACATAAATTAAGAATCAACCTTTTAATAAGACGAAAGTATTCACCTCATAGCTGTTCACTTAACTTTCTAAAGCTTCCCAACAGCTGTTTATGACCAGGCATAATTTTAATCACGTAATAATATTAAGGAATTATAGGTTCAATGTTTAAGTAGTGAAATACATAATAATAATTTTAAATAAACAGGAGTTAATTTTGTTTTTATAAAAAAACAATAGTATGTGTTGTTTACAGCAATGTACCTTCTAGAATGTATCATTAAGCAGAAAGCCAAAATTGGAGTTGCTCAATGGCCTTGATTTTCCAGATATTTAATCCTTTTTTGGACAAACCGATGCTAATATTTGAAAAAAATGGGATGGGTTGTGACCTTTGATTAATTCAGGTACAGAAAATCTGAACGCAACTCTGAGTACTCCATCAAAATATTTACCTTAATAATATTTTGGGCTTTTTTGGCATCTTTAAGTGAAGACAGTCTTCTTCTCTGTAGTGGAGGTAGTTGGGGTGAGGGTGGACCATTATCCAAACTGGTGTCCACTCTCCAGTCATTATCACCATTATTTTGCGCTTTACTTATGATACTGTCAACAAACAAATATTTAATTACTATAAATATCAACAAATTTTTTACATCCATTTTATCAATATTTATGTAAATCATGTACAAAATCAACATGAATTGGCATGTGACAGGCAACTGGTGGTAAAAACTTAGCCAGATCCTTCCTGCAACATACTTGAGAAGTATGTTGTGGCGACCCCACTGGATTAGAAGAAGGGCAGGTTGAGAGAAAGATATAAGAGCACTTGGTTATACCTAGCTAATATTTTGTGATCTCTTTGTGCTTTCTCCCTGTACGCCTCAAATTCTGCATACTTTTGATCCCTGAATTGTCTAACAGTCTCCTCAACAGCTTCAAGCTGTGACTGCAGTGTTTGGTTCAGCTGTTTGCTGAGGGTTCCAATCACTTGGTGGCTCGGTGGCCATCTCTTCTTTTCACTAACCATGAAGTTGTTAGTGTCCACATTTTCTTTCATTTCAATGTCATTTGTCACTTCTGGGACTAACAAGTTGAATACTGGTGAAAAGTTTTGTGACTTCTTCATGTGATCAACTCTGTCTGATGGCATCTGTAATACAATAAAATTCAAGTTTCACAATAGTTGTAGCCATGTTTTTTCTTGCGACGCATCATATATGGGATGTACTGAACCCCAAGAAAGGCAGCAAATAGCAACTAATAGCAGATTTCCTAACAGAATTTGCCTCGGAGCAAGGGAGAGGGAGGTAGGCAGCAGGGAGCTTGTCACAAAACATAAGTGAAATACTTTCTGCAACTTGATTAAGAATGTGTGTTGTGCCAATTCAATGTTGGAGTGGGAGGATAAAGTTTATAAAGAGTTTTCCATCAAGATTAGACAGACCAGTTTGTGAGATAAGATAATTTCAGAAAATGTTTGACTACCAGCCTGTAATCAACCTTTGCTGTGCATATGCCTTTACCAGATTACCATTGTTGATGAAGTCCTCCACTTTCATTCATGATTGAAATTGATGAAAGTGTTGCAATAAAAATGTTCACAATTAATTAATAATCTCATATTAACTGGCTACTGCAATAAGATGTCCTAATAAAAATTGAGATAAACATACTTACTTGAATGGTCTTGGGAACGAGTACAATAGAGGGACCACTTCTGTCTTGCAGTAGCGCATGGGTTGTTTGATCACAAGCAAGACAGGTGTACATTGTCCACCGACCCAGGACACGGCTCCCAACCAAGGCTTGCTGTGCAATTTGCTTCTTAAGGGCATTGGGAGCACAAGATAGCAGCTTCTAAAAGTAGGGACAGATTTTTTAAATATAGAATATAGGTGAATGACATAAAAGTTGTAATAAGTAAATGATTTCCACCTATGTTGTTACTACGTAATTCCTGCATAACAACACACATGTAGTCATGTGGTGTTACTAGTAGATGTGTTTACAACAATTTTAAATTAAAACATGTCACTAAATTCAAGGTCTTTCTATATTTACGCACGGAGTACCCATGCATGGTAAACAATATATTTAAAGGCATCAACATACAATATTTGTGTATGAAATTATCAATAACAAATAAAGTAACATTTTGCGAAGTATTAAAATAGTTAAGTAAATAAGTAGAATTGTGCCGCACGCACACAGTGTTATATATTAAAATACATACTGCGAAGTGATTATTTATCATGGAAATATTGTCAATTATCGTACGTGAGCTCTCGTAAGAAACCCTTCGCATAAATCAAGGCCATGATATGTTTACTGACGGTACCTCACTGAAAAAAATATCCCTTTGTTCGGTGGATGTGAGCTCCAGTTTTCCAATATCGACATTATCTTCAAATTTATCACTTTCCAACGTTACATTCAGACATTTACAAACACAGAGAGCCATAATTTGTGAAAATTGTTGTATTATTTGTTCAAAACAATACAAAAATACACAAAAAAACGTAAGAAAATGCACAGTACTTAAAACTTTCGTAGATAAATGCGTAGGTATGTATAGTTATAGAGATATTTTTATTTAACACACTATAATATAACTATGTATATACACATGCACACCCGATAAATATCACGTTTTCAAAATGTACTTGATTATCTTATCAATAGTTTCTCTTTCTTACAAGTCCTTATTGATAGCACAATTTGCCGTGGAAAGAAAGGAACAAAATATTTCTCTTTGCTGCCGCATTACAACATGTAAAGTAAAGTTACACACTACACAGAGAATAAACTTGTATTCAGTGTTAGAGATGCGACTACCGGATCCCATCGAAACGATAAGTTTTATAAAGATACATTGAGGCATGGCCTATATAATGCTTATTTATAAAAAAAAATACTAACTAACTAAACTATCTGATACTATGATATACTGATGGTTTTACCAACAACAGTATAAACCAATACTCAAAAATCTGACTTACGTACTCAATGTTTCAAATCGTAATATCGATTAATATCGTTGACTCATTCCCTATCGGCTATCATGCATTTTGTCACCTGTCATTGTCAAATAATGTCATCAGTCATCACCAGATGTCACTTGTCACAAACCATGCCCATTGCCCGGTTGTTGAGCTGTACGTGGCTAAATTGTTATAAACTGGAATCTATTACCGAATGAATATTAATCTGAATTTAATGAAAACTCTTCCTCGGAGTGATACATCAGTGTGTGTGATCCAAGACAAGCAAGACTTACAGTTCAGAAATAGATAATTCCGATAATGTCTAAAAGAAGTCAGCCCAGCTGGTCTCCACCGGACAAAATTGAGAAACGTCCTGTTTTAAAGTTATTTAACAGCTTAACTCGACAAAAGGAGGATTTTATACCAGCTAGTGGCAACCGAGTAAACTGGTACAGTTGTGGCCCAACAGTGTACGATGCATCCCACATGGGCCATGCCAGGTAAGCCTTATAGGCATCTAACCAATAAAATAAACATTTTACACAAACCGGTAGTCACCTGTTTCACAATTACTTTGCGTCCTTGTTATGTGAGTACACTGATGAGACTTAATACCTATACATTAATTACTTAGACATAAGTTATGACTGCCAATGTGTATTCTCAGTAATTATCTGGTCAATTTAATGCCTATAATGCAATAAATATATGGATTGCACATATTTTTTTCATAACAACACATTTTATCTATATTTATCTGTATTTATTTATCTTGGAAATTAATATTTTTTGTTCATTTCAGGTCATACATATCTTTTGATATATTAAGGCGAATAATGTCCAATTATTTTGGATATGACATTCTGTATGTCATGAATATTACAGACATTGATGATAAAATTATAAAGAGAGCAAGACAAAAACATTTATATGAGAAATACATAAAGGAGCCAAAATCACTCAGCACCACCATAGATGATGCAACAAATGTTGTTAACTATTATGAATCAGCACTTAAAGACACACATGACCCAGATAAAAAGAACTTATTGCAGAAAACATTTGATGAGTAAGTGTTTTACTCATATCTTAATATGATTGATTACAAATTTGAATTTTACTGCCAATTTTTATTGTAAATATAAATAATACTCCCAAAAGGCTTACAAAATACAAATAGGCATTTTTATTTAAAAAAAAAGCATTCAATATTTAGTAGGATGGTAAATGAGCTGACTGTAACAGACCTGATGGTAATTGATCACTTCCAACCATGAACATCTATGATTCCAGAGAAACCATTAATATAGTAAATTAGTACATAAATTATTAACAGGTCGACCTTAACCTAAACCTAGTACAAGTTTATTTTGACAGTTTACGATTAACGAAACCAACGATAGTTTGTGTTTTGTCCATACATTTAACTAGCAGCGCCACTTAGCGGAAATTACAATGAACTAAAAATGAATGGAGAAACTAAAGATTTCCGGTGGCCCATTTCCCCACTCCCTTTCCCAATCCCCTTCCCTCCACTTCCATTCCCTCCTTTTAGGTCGGCAACGCACCCATATTTTTTTTTCTCCTGGGTGTCTATGGGCGGTGGAGATCACTTACCATCAGGTGACCCATCTGCTCGTTTGCCAATCTCTGCTATTAAAAAAAAAAAAGAAGCTAAATTATCGTCGATTTCGAGAATCGAGAAAAACCCATACTAAGGGTACTGAAAATATTTGTGGGAGGCCTATGTTTAGCAGTGGACATCCTATGGCTGATGATGATTTTGATGAAATTAGTACAATGTTGTTTCCAGCTAATAATATACTAAATAAAATTATTTTTATTATATTTTTTGTCAGGTTTATCACATTTATTTATGTACACTTCAAAAAGTTATGTACACAATAACTTTATCTTATAGGTATTCTCCACCCATCAATCAGATAACACATTAAATATGTTTTAGGATTGCTGCTGCAATACAGGTGTTGAAGCTGGCAGTTGAATCTAAAGATGATGAGAAAATAGCTAAAGCAAGGTGTGATTTACTGAACTCTGCTAAAGGTCCCATTTCAGATTGGTTAGATCATAAGTATGGTGCTACAGTCACTGATAATGACATATTTACAGAACTGCCTAAATATTGGGAAAATGAGTTTCATAAGGATATGAAAGCACTTAATGTAAGTAATATTTCCAGGTTTGGCTGTTTATATCATTCACCTGGGTCTGGATCCCTCAGAAGGGGGTTAATATCAGTCAGGCAGCTGGTTGTAAAAACTAAGTCAAATGTATTGATTAATTAATAATAAAAATTTAATAATGTAATATTATTGGATTCATAATTAATAAACCTGTGAAATAAAAATGTTACAGGTATTACCACCAGATGTACTAACAAGAGTGAGTGAATATGTCCCACAAATAGTTAAATACATTCAGAAGATTATTGATAATGGCCTAGCATATGAGTCAAATGGCTCAGTTTATTTCAATGTTAGTGAATTTGATAGTAGAGACAAACATTATTATGCCCGACTTGTTCCTGAAGCTTATGGAGATACAAAAACACTGCAAGAAGGAGAAGGTAAGTTATTACATAACATTTTTATTATTTACATAATCCCAGCTTGACTAAACTTTCCTTGCCCAGTAGTGTTCTCAGAGAATATCATGTCATTATACATGTGATTTTAATTTTTTAAACAGAAAATACATACATTGACTCATATATATATCCCTGAGACCTCAGGACAGTAGTCACCCCACACAACTAATACATTTGGGTACTTTCCTAAGTGTTTTTAATTAATTTTATATGAAATTTACCTTGTCTAAATTATAGAACAAAGAAATATAGAAATATTCTCAAAAATAAAAAGTTATAAGCCTTTGAAGTTTGGTGTAACGTTCAAACTGCGGAAAAAGAAGCATCAGTGTAATCACGTCACGCCATAACGGTACGGGCGTTGGAAAGGGATAGCAAGATATCTCCAATATGCCCCCACTCCAGAATTAAAAATATGAATTACTAATTCTTCATCATTTTTCAACCAATTTCGATGCAGTACCTAATTGGGTACTTGACTATGTTTGATTTATACACATATTTATATGTAAAAGCAAGTAAAACAAAAAAGAAGCCCTTATGTAAAAACTGCCTCGAAATTGGTTGAAAAATTACAGATTAATACATATTTTAAAACCTGCAATGAGCAAGAGTGAGGTTGTAGTGGGGATATCTTGCTATCCCTTTCCAACGCACGTACCGTGATGGCTATGACGTGATTATCCTGATGCTTCTTTCCTGCAGTTTGAAGGTTACATCAAACATCAAAGGCTTATAACTTTTTTATTTTTTAAATATTTCAAGCAGCAATATTTCAGCAGCTATAGCTCAATAGGGTGTGGTACGGATTGCCGAGATGAGTGTCGGAGTTTCGAGCCTAACCCCAAAATGGAGCATACACTTCTGACTTTTCTATGTTAATTGTGTTTTCATTGTGAAATATCGCTTGCTATAACGGTGAATGACAACATCGTGAGGAAACCTGCATATCTGAGAAGATCCTTCACAAGAGCTCTGTTTTATTACCGTCCCACTGCTGCGTATAGGCCTCCTCTACTAATGAGAGGGTTTAGGCCTTAGTCTACCATACGGGCCTTATGTGCGTTGGTGGACTTCCCATACCTTCGAAATTCTTGTGCAGAAGTCTCGAGTATGCAGTTTTTCTCACGACGTCATAGCCACCAATAATTCACAAAAATAAATTAAAAAATTGACCAGTCAACTCAAGTGCCCAATTACACTACCGAGGCAGTAATAATATCTCTATTAATAAAAAAAATTGCAAAGTAAGCCTGACAACTATTTCTTTTATGGTTTATCAATATGTAGGCGACTTGAGTGATGAAACAGCAGAGAAGCGTTCTCCAAATGACTTCGCGTTGTGGAAGCGCAGTAAAGCGGGCGAGCCGTCGTGGCCTTCCCCGTGGGGGCTCGGCCGGCCCGGCTGGCACATCGAATGCTCCGCGATGGCCTCCGACGTGTTGGGCCAAAAACTGGACATACACACTGGAGGAGTTGATCTTAAATTTCCTCATCATGATAATGAAATTGCCCAAAGTGAGGTAAGGAATCAAAATAAATGAATGTGCACCTTTATTAAGAAAACAATATAAATCACCGACTGCCTCGGTGGCGTGGTTGTATTTCGGTACGACTACCATCCTGAGGTCTTCGATCCTTGAGTCGGGCAAAGTGATTTTTCCATATCAGCCCGGAGTCTGGAATTTGTGCCCGATATGGCTACAGGCTCGCCCCCTATAACATCTGGAACGGAACTAACCTCGGCAAAATGTGGGTGTACTAGTTCGCTAGTGCGCCTCTGCCTACTCCTTTCGAGGACACAGGCGTGAGTTTATGTTATGTTATAAATCGCATGAAAGATAATTTTAGTATAAGTTCATTACCCCTGCAGAAAAATATAATTTTACAGTTTCATCCAACAGGCATACTATGATGAACCTGGTTGGGTCAACTATTTTTTACACACCGGTCATCTGATGATTGCGGGTTGCAAGATGTCCAAATCATTAAAGAACTTCATAACAATTAGTGACGCGCTAAAACGGCACACAGCGAGACAACTGCGTTTTGCGTTCCTCTTGCATGGATGGAAAGAAACCCTTGATTATTCAGAAAATACAATGGACATGGCAATACAGACTGAAAAGTTGTTCAATGTGAGTTGTTTATTTATGTTTCTATGCTGGTTTTTAATACAATATTTTTCATTTTGTTTCTCACAATAATAATTATATTATATTATTGTGGTTGTATTTCGGTATGACTACCGTCCTGAGGTGTCAGATTCGATCCCCAGGTCGGGCAAACTGATATTGGAGAGCCCGGAGTCTGGAATTTGTGTCCTATATGGCGATATGCTCGCCCTCTATCACATCTGGGACGGAACTAAGCTCAGCGAAATGTGGGTGTTCTAGTTCGCTAGTGTGCCTCTGCCTACCCCTTCGGGGATACATGCGTGAGCTTATGTTATGTTATGTAGAGGTAGAGACACTAAACTGATATAGTCATCTTGACTTACTCGTTATCTTATTTTGCACTCTTGATTTCATTGTGATAGCGCAATAGTTGTCTATTTTTCTAGGAATTCTTTTTGACGGTAAAAGACGCCTTGCGCAGTGGATACGACGAAGGAAGCGGTAGCTCCTGGGGACCGCAGGAACAACAGCTGTCTGCGAAGCTTACTGCAGTCAAGGAGCAAGTACATACTGCTCTGTGTGGTGAGATGGGCATAATGTTATTAAAAAGTATAGCAATGTGACGAGTTATAGAAACGACGCTGACGCTTTAAACCATAGAGCCATAATGTTTTCACACTACAAACCAATTATGACCTACGACGTCGAGACGGAAACTAATGAATGACCTGATCCACTAATTCCGGGTCACTCAAACAATGGAGTGGGCTATGCTTGAAATTTTCGAGAAACGAGATTCGTCAAATAAATAAAGTCATCGACATAGTCTATCGTATTAGCAAGTTTTAGTGATAGTAAGCTGTTCATATAATATTTTATCGCGAGGGTGGTTGTTGGGGACAAAAGATTTGGATTCAACATCTATCCAAGCATAGTATAGGTCGACCTCGTGCCTGCTGGGACGATGACTTGGTCTATGTCTAGCAGGGGTAATACGAGATGATAAATATCGTTTGAGTGATCTCAGTAATAGTATGGGAAAATGAAATCATTTATTTAACATGTAGCCGCGTAGCTCACGTAGGCTAATAAATAGCTCTTATGACAAGTCAATATAACAAAATAAGGATACAAAACAACTTGTGTATATGTTTATTTATTTAATAATAAGGTACACCAATAGCATACATATCCTTAGATCTAGAAAACATAGATGTGTGTGTATTGTGCAGACAACATCGACACGCGCAGTGCGCTGGAGTCCCTGCGCGAGCTGGTAGGCGCTGCGCACGTGTACCTGCGGGGCGGCGGTGCGGGGGCGGGTGCGGGGGGAGGCGCGCTGCTCGCGGCCGCGGCGCGGTACGTGACGGACGTGCTGCACGTGTTCGGCGCCGTGGACGGGCCGCGCGGAGGCATCGGGTTCCCAGTCGCGGATGCTGACGGACTCTGTGTGAGTACCCATATACCGATCTACAACAGATTAGTATCATGATATTAACAAATATCTAAGCATATTTTAAATAATTCATTAGAGGTAGTTTGTATATATTGTTGTTTTTTTTTTTAAACTGCTTTTATCCCATTTCAATCCAATATGGGTTTAGCGAACACACTTATTGAAGTATGTTTGTTTTCAGAAAAGATTATGCTTAGTTTTTACGACAGCATGCCTGCCTGACGTTAACTATACCTGGAAATTTTCGATACTGAGGAAATCATATTAGAAAATTGAAACCAAAACCTCACGGCCAGAACCCACATTCGCTGCTATTAAACCAAGTATGAAGCAGCTGTCTCAGAACCAATTAAAGTTTATAAAGACCGCTTGTTGGGACGGCGTATAATTGTTCTATCTGTTGCGAGTTAGTTGTGAGCGGTGAGGCTGGCTTGTTTTATTCTGTGGTGGCGCGGTGTGTGCAGCTGGAGTCTGCGGTGATGCCGTACCTGGAGGCGCTGGGGTGGTTCCGGGGCGCGGTGCGGGGCGCGGCTCGCGGGGAGGGGGGCTGCGGCGAGGTGCTGGCGCTGTGCGACCGCCTGCGCGACCACGTGCTGCCCGAACTCGGCGTGCGGCTCGAGGACAAGAACGGTCACACATACTGTCTACAGTTACTTAGCCCTCATTCACACAAGAGCTTTTTCTAGAGAGAGTCTAGTGGCAGCATGTATGGACTGTATACCGGGAAATCCTGGTTTCGATTCCCTGCTTGTTCTGCCACTAAACCAAGGAGACGATCTCTACTTCCCATATATGCTGCATAATTTCCTTGATCAGATATATATTATTATTTCATAACACAATATTCGCCGCAGTTACAGCATATTGAATAACGTTCTTTTGTTCAGATCGCACGGTCGTAAAATTAGTGAGCAAAGAAGAATTGGCGAAAGAGAGAGAAGAGAAAAAACGGTTGGAGGCAGAGAAACAAAGGAAGAAACAAGAATTGTTAGAGGCTCAGCGGGCTAAGGAAGAACAGAAGAAAATACCGCCGAGCGAAATGTTCAAGAAAGAGACCGATAAATACTCGCAGTTTGATGATAAGGTAAGGCTAATAATCAATGTTGGTGATGGTAGGATATTTGTATCCGCCCGGATGGTGACCACCGTACACATTGTGGTAAAACCTGCCATAGCGACCCACACTCCTTGTGTGGTTCACGTTCCTGAATCACCCATTGTATATTCGGTTCTCTCTGGCATGCGACATATGATGGTTGGTTAGTGCGGGTATGGGAGTACATTCTTGTGTCTGCATCATTCACCCACCTGTATTATCTTACATCTTCCCTCTTCTGGGTGAAAATAGGCCGACATGATTCTGATGACTACCGATGAACCCATTATTTGTCGATAATTGCTGTTTTTTTTTGGACTTACCATCGTGTGTAGTACAGTCAATTTGTCGGGCACGGATAAAAAGAAAGAGATAGAATTATAAATACTTTAATTTGTTATAAAAGTATTAGGATGTCTGTTGTAATATGTTATGTAGCACACTGAGCTTTTCCATAATCTTTGAAGCTATGTATACCTCTAATAAATAGACTAGGGATGTATTGAACTATTTAGATATATTAACAACTAACTTCAATAGTATGTCTCACTTCATGTATTATTTTTTCTATGTATGTTGCTCGATATTACCATCAAATATAGAACTATTTTCAAGGTTCTTTTTGTGTTGGATAGAGCTTCCCAGGGTGACCCCATACGAATTTGGTCAAGAAAAGATAAATTTTGAAACCGGTTTTTAAGATGTTAAACTTGTTGTTTAATTTTGATTAGGACAATATTTTGATTTGACTGTGGCGTAGTGGCATTGCGTGCGCGGTACGACTGTTATCCTGAGGTCTCGGGTTCGATCCCCGGAACGTGCATAGCGATATTGGATTTTTCAGCACCAGCCCTGCCCGCCTAGCATGCGCGCCACGAGATATGTCGATAATCAATGTATATGTCGATGTCGAGATGTTGTCTACAATATTGTATGACAATAAACGAACACGAATGTTAGTGTCTGTAGACAAATAGAGAAATCCGGTTATAACAGGGCAAAATGTTTTCATGGCGCTCATGCTAGGCGGGCTGGAGTCTGGAATTTGAGCCCGATATGGCGATAGGGTCACCGCCTATCACATCAGGGACGGAACTAAGCTCGGCGAAATGTGGGTGTTCTAGTTAGCTAGTGCGCCTCTGCCTACCCATTCGGGGGTACAGGCGTGAACTTATGTATATATGCAATATTTTAGCCTTTTCACATGTAAAAATATAATATTGGAAGATGTTTTCAACTAAATTATCTCAGATAAAAATATAATAATAATTATTGCAGGGTTTGCCAACACATGATCACGAAGGCAAGGAGCTCAGTAAAGGATTAATAAAAAAACTACAGAAACTGCAACAAGCTCAAGAAAAGAAATACAATGAGTACTTATCGACAATTAACACTTGCTGACAAAAATAACAAAACCCCTTTTCTTTAAGTAACGCAAATGAGAAACTATTTTATAAAACCAATAAGAGTCTCGTCACACTATGTCGGAACAGTCGCTGCCTCTTTCGATTTTTAATTGTTCAAATGTAAATTATTCGATGTATTTAAGGTTAGGTGTGATTGGAATGTGCATTTTGCGTGAAATCATATCGAATAATCAGTGGCGTCTTTTTCGACACAAAGTAACGCGGTATTAAACATTACGATACAGTCACTGATGTAACTTGGGCTCGAAAAAACTGAGAAACTCGATAACGACTTGGTTTCAGTATTAATTATGTAATACTTGCATACAAATTCTCGCATTTTGTGTACTCAAAAACTCAAAGTTCAATAAAATTTTCTAAAATAATTTGTTTTTATTTTTGCCACGTCTCTCAAGTGTCATTTTTTACAAACAACAAATCAACAAATTGATATCAAAAAGGCGATTATCTCCATTTAAATAAACATTAAAATTGAGTTACCTCGATGCCGATGAACAACAATAGAGATGTTCAACCGACCTACAACGCTTGAATGAAACTTCTCTAAAGGTGGAAGCCGCGTGCGCGACATAAAAATAACTATAAAAAGCCGAACAGTAGTTTTAAAAAAGGTAAAAAGTGAGGTAAACAATCTGGGCGCGTTTTTTGTGAGGCGTTACCGACAATAGTGACGGTAGGGTGGCACAAGTACCGCACGCGAGTGACGCGACGAGTCCACGGCATCTGCACCATGCAGCCACATGCAGCGTGCTACTCGTACTTGCACGGGCCCGTGCCACCCTGCACATATCACGTTTTATCGCTTTACAGTTTTTTAATGACGTCTTTTGTTGTGACGTCAAAACACAATTAAGAACCACAGTGATAGACGACTGGAATCTTAAGGTTAAGTAATTCCTGGAATATCTTAGGTCAAGTGTATTCTTAATCCTTACGCCAGTAAAGCTGGGTCTCTTGCACTAGCTTTTTAGAAATAAAACACTAAAAACACATACGAAAACAACGATTTTAGCTGTCACCTGGTAGTAGATCAATGGACCATAGACAAAAAATGAATGTTTTGTATAGGTGTAATGTTTTAGTGCATAATAACCAGCTTAATGTAAACAAATATCTACCCACTTAGTTTTGATGTAATTCTGTGATATTTTTGTAATTTGGTATAATTCCGAACACAACTTTGTATAATAGTAGGGAGTAGGTATATTAAACATAAGTTTCGCTTGTTTTACGTGTGAGATCAAGTACAATTAACAAGCAAGGCGTCTCTCCGTAAGTAGGTAGTATGTTCTACTCCGGAATTTACTCAATTTGGTGATCAGCGTATTACATATATAGTAAGTATCTGATACCAGTTGATAAGTAAAGAAGGGATAATATTCAATCACCTGAATGATGAGGCTAAGGCTGAGATCTATAGAGCGGACTTCGACTAAGTCTAAGTCAAAGTCACGAACTCGAGGATTTTTACTAAATCCGAGTCATTTTTTACAAGAAAATCTTTGCTTAGTCTGTCTGTTTTTCTTGTAAAAAATGACCTGGACTAAGTCAAAATTCGATTTAACAAATACAAATCCCCCCTGAGTTCGTGACTTTGACTTAGACTTAGTCGTAGTTCGCTCTATAGATTTCAGCCTAAGTGTCGCGAGTGGATACATATAGCAACACGATTTAAGTAAATATTTGGCGCTGTATTCATCTCGTCACCTAAAGATATAAGGGCGACTTGCAGCTCTATTACTAATTTAGGGCGACTTGCACTACTAATACTAACCTACCGTTAGTCCTAACCTCAAGATAAATTGAAAATGAAATATATGAAGGACATGTAATTTCTGTCATACTCGTAAATGTACGATTCGTCGTAATTCACGTAGTATTGTTTCAGTACCAATTTTTTTCTACCTGCCTTTACTGTGCAACATACTTTTTCAAGCATGTTGTAGAAAGGATTTGGCTTAGTTTTTATGACCGGTTGCCTGCCTGACATCAACCCCGTCTTGGTGGTTTTAATAGAAAATTAGCTTTACCCGACCTGGGAATCGAACCCAGAACCTCCCGGTCCACAGCCCATATATTATTCCACTAGACCAAGAAGGCGACCTATTTCAAACTATAAAGCTACCAACATGGAAAAGTTATTACAACATACACACATAGCATCACGCCTCTTTTCCATAGGGCTAGTCAGAGGCAACGGAATATTATTATTGAATAGTTATTAAAAAGTAGTAAGAAAAGGACTAGATACCTGGAATTAGATAACTAATTACTACTTTAGGGATATGCTATATCCGATGCTATATCTATTTAACATTTTAATAGATGGTACCTTGTATCTTCTCAAGACAAAAACAGTAAATAGAAGAATTGATATGCTTTATATTATCATCCTTATTTATTGTAAAAAAAAGCTAGCGACTTAAAAAGCATGGAAAATATTTAATGTAGGTATCTACTCCATCTTCGCTCTATATCTACGTACCATTCATTCGTAATACCTACTTATAAATCAGCTACAATCGTGTCTGAGTCTACACTGTAGACGTATAGGTAATAATATTTTAACATATCATGGCAAAATTAATTCTACTTTTTTATTTACTTCCTTACGCCTTAAAAAACTGCTTATACGAATTTATTGCTCCACTTATGTCGAGTAAGCATACAACGACGGCATAAAGTAAAATACGTTGCAACTTATTTTTTATTTGCACTGATTGTGATGATTACGGTCGAAAAAATTGTGAAATTCCATACATAAATTCATTATTGTATTGCTGTAGGTACTAGAAATACTAAAGAAATAATCAAATAACGTCAGTTTCTCAACTGAATTGTCAAGTACAAGTTCTGGCGTTGAATGTAATTTAAATAGTTTTTGGATTTGATCACAATCGCTTTGATCCTGGTCAGAATTAACAATAGCAAACGGTAGGGCAAGGGAGCCGAAATCTTGCGAAACGCGGACTTGGCGGTTGACCGCCCGGCGCGATGTCAATCACAAACATTTGAATAAGGACATTGTTCCTTTTCCATATTCCCTTACGATCAGGATGTCGCGATAACACTATTTCGATTTAATGAAGTCAACGGACTGAAAGTTACATTTTTACTAAAAAGAAAGAATAGAGAAACCTCATTATTCGTGTAGAAGGGAATCACTTCATGGCCGACCATGTGGAATCTGACTGCATAACGGTCGTCGTGTTTGAATAAGTACCCGCTTACGTATCCTACTTGCAGAATAAGTAATAACAGCATTTGTAATGATTTTTCCTACGCGATAAGAAATTTGTAACGACTTTCTGTAACCAAATGATAATATCTTAATTTGGTTCCACATTATATACAATTTAAATTTATTTCCAATCACATGGGATCGTTTGCAGTGGTCCATAGTAGATATTTCGCATAATAACAATTTAAGTACCTACGTTACGTAGATAGGTACATGAAAATATTGTTTTTTTTAAGCTTAATGGATAGGTACAATTTAAAATCGGCATAATTAATTATTTACTGGCTTATTAGAAACTACTATGAACCATGAGACCATAGTATTTCATGATCTTACCTTAGTTAAATCAAATAAGTAGGTAACATACTAATCACTTAGGTAGCTCCTCTTTATGTGTACATAGATACAGTACCCAATGCCTTAGGTAGGTACTCAAAAGTTTAATTGGTGTCTTAATAAGATTTATGACGATGGCAATTAAAAGTTTTACTTTATAAATTATGATCTGTAGAGAACTCCCTGTAGGCAATATATTTTAAAAAAGAAGCGAGGAGCAGTTAGCGGGCGTGTCCCTCTGACGGGGTTGCAATTATGCCATGTTTTTCATCGCGGCCCCGAAGCACTCGGTTGCTGAAAAAGAAACCAATTTTGCACGCTCATTAATTATTTAAATCTCATTAAACAGCCGCAAGTTTTCCTCCCTCTGTTTTGTAATTTCACGGCGCTGCTCTATGCGCAACTCTGGCTAATTTTAACTTTAAGACGGTAAAGAAACTATAAATTACTATTCAAACTTGCAAAAACAACTTAATTGTAAGTTTTAGTCATTGTTACCTACCGGAAAAGTAATCATTTTTAAAATTACACTACTAAAATCCTTTTTAGGGTTCCAAAGCCAACTGGCGAAAAACGAACCCTAATAGTATCGCCATGTCCGTCCGTCTGTCTGTCTGTTTGACCACTGTTTATATCAGAAACGGTAATTACCAGAGGGCTCTAATTTGGCATGAGTATACATATTATCACATTAAAAAAGTCGTGGAATAAAATCTTGAAAAATATTTTTTTAGTGTGCCTGGTACATACATGTACCATGAGCTTATGTCA
This sequence comes from Clanis bilineata, assembly GCA_036417725.1. NCBI lineage: Eukaryota > Metazoa > Arthropoda > Insecta > Lepidoptera > Sphingidae > Clanis > Clanis bilineata. The sequence goes on along the minus strand of CM071149.1, from coordinate 7,112,290 downwards.
TGTAATTTTTTTATCTAGACTATTCTATGGTGTGGGGTATCGTTGGATAGGTCTTTCAAAAACATTGCGGGTTTTTCGTTTGGAGGCTCTATTTGCGAAATATAAATCTTTGAAGTGCAAATTTTTGGTGGACTAGGGCGTCGTCATCCGCCCCCCCCCCCCCTTATTTTCCGAATCGTCATAAAAAAATCGCTGTAGTAACATATATAATGAATTTTCAAGGAAAACTATAGTGGCTAAGCATGCTTTACGAGTTAATGAGTTAATAGGTGACCAAAGTAAAAAAAAGGACAAATTATTTTCAAAATCACTTGTATTAAGTTGTTAATTATGTAAAACAGGTAGTAAATATGAGTTTATGGACCATACTTAAAATTATGTCTAATAAAAATATATTTAAGTAACTGTTACCCTTCCTTTGGAACCCTGTACTGCGCGTGATCAGATATGTAGTTTGCACTTACCAGTTTTTTTTTATTTTGAGTTTTTTACTATGAGGTCTTGTAATTTAAGTCGATGGTATATTCATATGGTATATAAACATAAAAATTGTCTGTGAATTAATTAACTCTCACATGTTTGTTGTCAATTGTTTTGTGTCTTGTCTAATCTTGTGTAATTTAATAAAAGTTATTAAAAAAATCCAAATCACCAGAAATCGTTCATAAAATTCTATTTACGAGCATCAAAGCCATTTAGTGAAACAGGAAATTATACAGCGTTGTTGTACCTACGGAACATTTGAATGTTCGCGTTGACGGTCGCTTCCTATTGGATAATAAAGTCTTCCAAGACCGTCTTGTTTATAGAGAAGATTTGAAAATTAGGAAATTAGACTGTGCGTTGGTTGGCACATGAAAAGTGCGGAAACTTGGCCGGCACTTTGTTCTCAAAAGATTTCTTACTATTTCAGGACTTTTGTTTTTTTTCAGATTAGATTATACTCAATGAATTGTTTGTATTAACTTATATACGAAGTTTTATATCTATATTATAATCCGTATTTGTGAAATATTTTTAATCGCAGCATTTACTTAATAAGTCTGCGAATGCATGAAAATTGTATTTATTATTATAACATCGTTATTGTTGATCGACATAGTCTCAAGATGGGGGGGAGGTTGTCCCCCGAGGGCAGGGTGGGGGGTGGAGATCACTCGCCCGTGCTTTAATTGCTTTTCACTTAGCAACCGCTCATGAACAGAGAACGCTCGCGAAAATGAAGAAAAAAATCATTACATCAACATCTTTTAGAGATTGCCCAGATTTAGGACGTTCAGAAAGACAGGGACCTTCTTATATAAGAGTTTCCTCTTTCTTGTTTTTCCAACGCGCCTCATTTCCGGAAGGGGGTCGCGAGGCAGCGCGCGGGGGGGCGAGGGGCCTAAGTAATTTCGCTTAAGAACTCTAAACGTAATTAGTGTAGGGCGTGCAAAGGGAAGGGCTTGAAAGTTGGAGAGGGTTGCGTCCCGCGCCTCGCCGCCTCAGTCCGCGTGCGCCCTCTGAATATTTGATCGCGCTCGTCTCGCGATAATATTTGCCCGAGGAGCTTTCCGTAAACACGGCCACATTTCCCCACCTAAGTACTCGTACTTTCCTTCATTCCTTTCAAAGCTCTAGCGCTCTTTTAATTGGAGCCGGCGTTATTTATAAGTAGACTTGTGATAGAATTAAAATCGCGCGCTACGTCGCGTCGCTTTCAAATGCTTACACAGAAAATGTTTAATAAGTATAAAGTTTTTTGACGAGTTATTTTTCTCTTTCATGAAATTCCTCTTTATGGGACTTCAAACGAATTTATAGTCCTCTTATATAACTGTCGGGTATTAAATAGGCTTATGTTATTATTTTATATATTTTTGTCACTTTGGTGAGCTACTTATGTGGGACGAGGGAGATATGTATGTATTTTTATATTTATGTATCCATATTCGATGCCGTCGTCATAAACTCACGCCTGGATCCTTGAAGACGTAGGCAAATTAATACGTACACCTATATTTGGCCGCGCTCATTTCCGTCCTAGATGTGATAGGAGACAACCCCATCGTCATATCCAGCGAAACTCCAGACTTATACTGCATACGGCATATACTGAGTAGAAAAACCCAATATCACTGGGTCCGACCTGGAGATCGAACCCGAGACCTCGAAATATGATGATAGGCTCGTCTCTTATCACACCTGGGACGGAAATACGCTCAGCGAAAATTGGGTGGTCTAGCTCGGATCTGTGTATGTGTCTGTGTATGAATATACAATTTTCGATTTCTAGACTTAGGAATCGAACCCATATATTCTTACCACTCTCTTTTTCAGTGAATTCGTTGCCACAATAAAATATCTAAATAATACAAACCGCCCCATTTGTATCAATAACATACACATTATGAGGGTATGAACAACGGGCAAAATAGAATTCATTTTATGGTTTTAAGAAAAGGCAATGATTTACTAATTCGAGGGCCTGTGAAACAAGAGAGGGAATTAGAATTTGTAATTAGGACGAAGCAATGCCGCGACGGCTACTACAACATTTGATTAGCAATTATGGTAATTCGACTTGGCAGGGTAAGATTTCTCCTAATTTATTAGTTAAATTATTAATCATGGCTGCTAAAACTTGAAGTGCTTCCGTTAATTTTGATTTATTTTCTTAATTCGCACAATTTATCTATTTTAACAGACGGCGACTAACTATACCTCTAAGTTTTTTGGAGATATGATTGATATATGATTAAAACAAGTTATAAGTTATAACATCGAGCAATGTATTTTTTAACTAAACTCCTTGAAGCGGCGTCACCTACACTAAAACATTACACAAAACACCTACACAATACATGGTTTCGTAACACATTTTTCTCTATTGTCCGTGAGAAGGAGATAGCGAAAACCATTGTTTTGCGTATGTGTTTTCGTGCTTTGTTTCGAAAACAACAGGTGCAGGAAACGCGCCTTAAGCTCTATATCTGATAAACAAGAGTAATAAACTTAATGCAGATCGATACACTGTCTTAGAAACGACTTCATGGGAGGATACATGTTTTAATTGTTGAATTTAATGTATCGTAAACAGTAAAAGCATGGCAAATCGAACGCACTCTTTGGGGAGATAAAAACTAGTGATTGCAACAAAATGAGAGACAATTTTTTTGCGTTCACCCCCGCCGCGCTACGCACCGCACCGCTCTCGCTATGCAATTTAATTATCGGAGCCAGATCCCGCGCTTTACCCTTTTGTATCTTAACCCCCGGATGAAAAAATACTCACCCATAAAGTGGAGGACGGGTACGAAAAAAGGAGCGTATGCAAATTCAGGATAAAATATAGCCCGTAAATGCCACCGTTTCTAAAAGAATATTAGAGACGTTTTTCAGTGGGTGGATGGGGTGCCACTTTATACTTTGTCTCCTCGCGCTAAGTACTGCAGTTACGGTCGTCCACGGCCGCGTGTCCTGGAATCTGCTTTCATTTTCGCCTGGTTCGTTGGTAATAAATCATGTTGCATTTTAATTAATAAACTTAATATATTTTATAATCACCGATAGTAACTTTTGTTACAATTTTTTAAATGTTCAATGTTTTGACACATTCTTGGTGTAGTAGACGAGTGAAATGAAAGAAACGCCGGTTCGATTCCAGCACCAAGCGCGATATATATTATAATTCATATCAAAATTGAGTATGATCGTTAATAAGTGATCTTATCTATGACTTTTAAAACTAAAGTTAACTAATTTTAATTATGCACCTAGCATATGTGCACCACCTCATGTTGATTGGTAGAGAACGCCTTTGTGACTTGTGAGGCCTGTTACATCTCTCGTAGATCCTAAATACCCACGATAAAGGTAAGATCTAGTATAGGGTCAAGACTTGTGACTGTGGTTGTATTAATTTTTTCATAGAACAATGTTGAGTGCCCCATTTTCTGTAAGTACATATAAATATTTTTTGTATTTGTACTTTTTAAATTAAAGAGGCACCTACTGTACTGTACGTATGTTTATTATTTTTATATCTATTAATTTATAGGCACACCATTAACTGCGCGTGGGAAGGAGAATTAAATTCTACTTATATCTAATTGATACCACCCACTCATCTATTATTTACAAAACATACTATATATACTTATATCATACTTTTTGCTGAGACGATGCTAATATAATCTATATAGACATAACATCACGCCAAGACCTACATGAGCGAAGCAGTACCTAACATTTATTCCATGCATGGCTGATACTAAGTGGTTCAGTTTGTGCTTTTATTACTTATCGACGATAACTGAACAATAATATTTTTAAATAGGTAAGTACTTAGATGAATATAAGTAAAAAGAAGTAAAATACCAGAGGGCTTTGGCATTTCAATTAAATAATAATAATTGGTTGATACATGAGGGCTCAGGAAACTAGCATTATATCGTGGGTTATTCAAAAATGTAATATGGAAATTAATTGAGGGGTCACGTGAATACGAATGAGTTAATAGGTGTTTTAATTATTGACGACAGAGTGGACGTGAGGCAGAGAGTGACGGCAACCATAGTACAAGAAAGAGACAACATCTAATATTTAGTGTGTAATGCCGGCCGCTCTCTCGCTTGTAATTAAAGCGTTCTTTCCTTTTTTCAGCGGGCTGATACAATATTCAGCATGAGAAAGAAGCGCTTCGGTGGCGGGGTGGCGCCTCCATTGTATTCGCTAAGGAAGATAAATTAAAAAATATAATTACAAGGCGGCCGCCATAATTCTCGGCAGGCGGGTTGTGGGTGGCGGGCGGCGCGGGGCAGGGGAATAGTGGAGGAACGGGCGCTCCCGGAGGAGGCTTCTTAAATATTTGGGGATAGCGCGTACCTACGCATTACGTAAATTAATGACACGGATTCGAGGAAGGATGGCGGCCACCCGCGCCCGCGCCCGTGTCCGCTCCCGCTCCCGTCGCCGCTGTTTGTTTTGTTTTAATGTGCGTTGTTAACGACATTATTAGACGCGTACCCAACGCAACTACAGAAGCCATTTCAACTCAAGTAGTGCCACCACTCGACATATTGTATTCTTCTTGTTCCTAACTCCTAAACATTTATGATTTTATAAAAGTACTCAGGTTGGTTTCCATATTTTGTTAAATCACGAATATAACAAACGAAGAATTAACTAATAAGTTCAGAATGAAATAAAGAAAGCATCATAGTACATTTAAAGTACATACCTGTCTACGCCAATATCGATTTACTTAGATTTTTTAAAAGTACCTACTTATTATGTATTCATATATACCAACTAAATTCTAGTAGATATTGTGTGTTATCATAATTAATAAGTAGGTACAGGTTACAAAACAAATGGTACGATTTGTGTCAGCCTCATAAGGTTCTAAAAATGTGGAGGCGTGTGTCGCAAACTCACGACTCATGGACATGTGAGCGCGCATGCTTACACACGCTCAACAAGTGTGCCCATGTGCTCGGCTCCGGCACATCTACACCACTCTCGCTTGCTTTCGACCGTCAACAACTCCCAGAATCGTGAATTGTCTTAACGCATTACTTCTCGTTAAATACTCACATACACCACGTAGTTGAAGGTATACTTGAGCTATTTCCTAAACAAACACTATGATCCAAACTAAATTTGATGGGCGATGTCGGCGATGGCTATTGCTAATGTAGAGTTAATCTTGCACTTTATTTATCCTACAGCTCACTCCTATCTTTAAATTGAGATTTGGGATAAATAGATATGTGTCGCGGAGCTGCAAGTGGCCCTTACTTACTTAAAGACGAAATATTAATAATATTTGTTTTTTATGATACGAATTGTTAGATTACATCTACAAACCTTAACCGACCCAGGTTTATCACACTTGCGAATCTGGTATGTCGTTGGGCCATAATTATCTGCAGTAGGATTTTCACATACAAATACAAATCACTGAAGAGATGAATATCCTTGTAAGTAACATTTACAATGAGAAATCCTTTTAAGCTATGCCAGCACGTGTCTGAATTGTGCTGTTATTGTTCTCTTGCCTACTATGTGTTATTCCATAGTACATTCAGTACCGTGCGTTTTAATAACAAAAATAAAGAATTGCTTAGATTATTCTATAAATTGTATTCAATTGTGTGGGCGCGCACGGGCGACTTTTGTCTCCGTTACTTAATGATTTCTTAGGTTTACGCGACTACTATTATTGAACTAGTTGTTACGGATTCTTACGAGATTTGTTTTGTATTCATATTATAGTTAATCCCGACGTTTCGAAAGCTTTACAGCCTTCGGTACTTTGGTCTCCGTTACTTTTTAGTAATTCTTGTCAAATGTATGGAGGTGCTTAATCCATGAAAAATGTATCGAAAATTACACAGTTGTCGTAACGTGCGTGCATCTTCACTTATCTTCATAGACGGGCTGAGAACTCAAAAGATTCACGAATACAAAAGTTGCCGGTGCGAGCCCACACTATGCGTGATGTAGGTAATCCAAGATGCATAACATCATTAGAAGACGTAACTTGAAAACCACAACGCATATCGACGTCGTGAGTTGTGATTTGAGTTGGACCTTTTATGAAATGGACATTTTACGAATGCGATTTTTTTTTAAATTGGACTATCTACTAAAATCTGTAATTACTTTTTAACTGCGAACTGGACCTTCTTCGTCAAATCCAGTGTATATGATGAAAGTTGTAGTAATAAAAACACTCCTTAGTAGATGCAAATTGTAATCGCACCACTGTGGACGTAGATTAAAAATTTTGCTTCCGTTTTCTTAGAGTATTAATATTTATGAAATGAATAGAGCATATATGACACCGCTCTCAAAACACTTGGCTTCAAAACGTTTGGGCACGCAACAACTCAAATATGTATAAAATCCTAATTAATTTTCTTGAAATACGTAGTTTTCCTTTAAGAGTTTTGATATGGTATTGATGGTACATTTCAATTTATGCAAATTTTAGTCGCTGTTCTCAAAAATTTGATATTCAAATTCAACGATACTACAACGTAAAGAAAATACACCCTAAAGTATTCGATGAACGCCTTAGTTCGAAGGGCCCTCAAAAGAAAACTTATTAATTTTCGTCATTATGAATTCCGCGAACGAAACTCGAACGTCTAATTTCAACCCTAACTTATCAAGACGCGAATAAAAAAGTTCACCCCCGGCGCACCCCACGCTCACCCCCTTGTTTAAAACGCCGGCGAAAAAAGAAGCACATAAAAATGCATGAGGCCTTCCTCGTTATAAGGAAAGGGTAGCGTCCCCCCCCACTGCCCCCTCTACGGGAGGTAACTGTAAAAATCGTCTCTAATTTAAATTTGGGAAGTTTTGCGTGGCGCGAGACAACGTTGATGTCTTGATAAATGTGAGTGAATTCCACTAATTTCATGTCTTCAGCACTGGAAACTTTTAATTGGGAGGACATAAATCGTGCTTGCTGCTAATTCAGGGGACATTCATTTTATTTCGCGACAAAAATCTCTCGCGGAGTGAGTCCGTTTAGATAACCATCGCTCATTATTTCCGGATGGTCGTGAATAAGTTGATTACAAGATTACAGCCATCTCCATTGATAAGTACGTCTTATTCATATCAATTTATTGAGCGATGCTCCGTTTATAAAGTTCGAGTTATTTTTTATATCGCGTATAAACCTGCATTGAATAATGAAGACATTTTAAAAAGATTTCATGAACTTCTACGTTCGTACGTCATAGAGAAACGTATATAGTACGTAACTGAAAATCTTTAGGCTCTACTTACCCCTGTAAGTAAAATGAGTGATATGATAATTTAATATCAGTGATATCATCTTCTTACATTCAATTTTACAACCTACCCTATTTTACATTCTCAACTAACTGTCTTATTGTAGTATGACAGGGCATTGTGATTACGATTATGATTACTATTACGGGATCTGATGGAGATACTATGCATTCCAAAATAATGTAGACTATTGAAAAATATAACATCCTTCGATAGTCGTCAGAATTTTGGACAGAAGCCTTTTTGGTCTATTGGCAACATGTATAAGCCGGGAACCGGGAAATTCTGGGTTCGATTCCCAGATCAGGAGCGTGTTTTTGTAACTTGACTTACCCGGAACTGGATCCGCTAGAGGGGGGGTTTTGATGTCATGCAGGTAGCCGGTCGTAAAAAAGAATGCTAAATCCATTCTACGGCATGCTTGAAAATGCGTTGTACCTACTGACCATACATTATTAATTGGGATATGGCAGATGAAAACATAGCCGCCAGAAATATATTGACATATTATAGTAAATTACTAAATACTTTTGGAGTAATGTTAATATCATAATCCACAAGGCAAACGAAGTGATATGCCGTCATTCTATAGAATATTACTAATTATAGTACTACAATACTATGCAGTAGGGCTAATTTTATAGCATAAATGGTATAGGTTCTATTCCGGTAGATCTAACAGTGCTACAAGTAATATGCAGGCATTGCACGGCGCACCACCCTAAAATTTAATCGAATTTTGTGGAATTGTGTTCGTATAATGAAATATCCAATAAACGTTTTTAAAATTCTTTAAATACCGAATATTTCTATTACTTATTTATTTTCAGAATCTTAGCCACTTCTTGTGACGGACGTTACTGATTATTCGAGGCATTTATATTGTTTTATTGATATACGTTTGATTTGTATACACAAAAGAATATTTGTGCGCAAAACTTTTCACTTGAGGTAATTAAAACAGAAGCCAAGTTTGTTTTCAGCGAGCAATTAAGGAATAAGCGTGGTGAGTATCGCGTTTTCTTCTTCCTCATTAAATCGGGACAAAGCAGCCGTTGGCAAACTTCGACGGGTGTAATGTTATTCATTTGGGAAAGTCAAAGGTTGTATTTACAAAAAAAAAATAAGTCGCCGGAGAGCGGACGGTGGCATTTTTTCCATTCGCCGCGTTCCATTAGCGTGCCTTTGTTTGGCGGGAGCGCGCAAATTAATTTAGCTCTCCCGCCATTTCCTCGCGCCTCTACCCGCACACTTTCTTCACCCCTGCCGCGCCCTTTTTTGTCTACGCCTTGCTCTACGTATCGTTTTCTTCTTTATGGCTCATTAGGCAGCATTGTCGCCTTTGTTTTTTCGCCTAATCCACAAGATCTAATTATTATGATCAGCAAATCCGTTCCTCCTATTCTTATGAGGATATACTAGAGGCAGTGTCGTTCTTATAACACATGAATCATCGCTCCTCAGTTTATTTGTAGGTAATATAAAAATATTTTTGTTGCTAATGGCCCATTCTGTAGGCTATTGTGATCTTTTTAGAGTGTTAGAGCGTTTTGAGACTCAAGTCCATATTTCTTAAATATACAGCAACCCGGAACAGGCCCGCATGGGCCGACCCTTTAGTGCTGTAGGCAAAACTATATATAACTATTAGGAATATGAAAAGAAATTATTAAGATATTTATGAACAAAATAATTTTAAAAATACTTAGGTACCTAATTAAAATTTTATTACAAACCCTAGTTTGCTATACAACCTGGCAGATTCATAATATTCACTATTATTAGTCGTGTGACGAAGTGTGTGTGTGAAGAAGCAGCGATAGCTCAGTTGCGACTTGCGAGTGGTACGGACTGCCGATACGAGTTTTGGAGGTTCGAGACCAACCACGAAAAAGAGCATATACCTCTGACTTTTCTCTGTTAAGTGTATTTTAATTGTCAATTATCGCTTGCTATAAGGGTGAAGGAAAACATCGTGAGGAAACCTGCATATCCGAGAATTTCTTCACAAGAATTTTAAAGGTATGTAAAATCTACCAACCCGCATTAGTCCAGCGTGGTATGCTAAGGCCCCTTTCATTAGTAGAGGAGGCCCGTGCCCAGCAGTAGGACAGTAATATTACAGGAATAATCTATACTAATATTATAAAGCTGAAGAGTTTGTTTGTTTGTTTGTTTGTTTGATTGAACGCGCTAATCTTAGGAACTACTGGTTCGATTTGAAAAATTCTTTTTGTGTTGGATAGTCCGATTATCGACGGTGGCTATAGGCTATATAACATCACGCTATGACCCATAGGAGTAGAGTAGAAATGAAAAATGTTGAAAAGCGGGGAAGTTGATATCCCGGAAACTACTGGTTCGAATTGAAATACTATTTTTGTGTTGGATAGCCCATTTATCGAGGATGGCTATAGGCTATATAACATCACGCTATGACCAATAGGAGCGGAGCAAAAATTAAAAATGCTGCAAAAGCGGGGAAATGTATATCTCAGAAACTACTGGTTCGATGTCAAAAATTCTTTTACTGTTGACCGACGGGATGAATGGTGGGGTGACTAAGGGGTGATTGATGGGGTGACTGACGGGGTGACTGACCAGAGGAATGACGTGGTGACTGCCAGGCTGACTGATGGGTGGCGGACGGGGTGACTGACGAGGTGACTGACGGTTTTACAGACGGGGTGACAGACGGGTGACAGATGGGTGACCGACGGGTGACAGACAAGTGACATACGGATGACAGACGGGGTGACAAACGGGGTGACAGATGGGGTGATAGACGGGGTGACAGACGACTGACGGACAGGTGACAGACGGGGTGTCAGACGGGTGACAGACAGATGACAGACGGCGTGTCAGACAGGTGACAGACGGGTGACAGACGGGGTGACTGACGAGAGGAATGACGTGGTGACTGCCAGGCTGACTGATGGGTGGCGGACGGGGTGACTGACGAGGTGACTGATGGTGTGACAGACGGGATGACAGACTGGATGACAGATGGGTGACAGACGGGGTATCCGACGGGTGACAAACGGATGACAGACGGGGTGACAAACGGGGTGACAGATGGGGTGATAGACGGGGTGACAGACGGGTGACGGACAGGTGACAGACGGGGTGTTAGACGGGTGACAGACAGATGACAGACGGCGTGTCAGACAGGTGACAGACGGGGTGACAGACGGGTGACAGACGAGGTGATAGACGGGATATCATACGGGTGACAGACGAGGTGATAGACGGGGTGACAAACGGGGTGACAGATGGGGTGATAGACGGGGTGACAGACGGGTGACAGACAGGTGACAGACGGGGTGTCAGACGGGTGGCAGACGGGTGACAGACGGGGTGACAGCCTGGGTGACAGACGGTGTGACAGACGGGGTGACAGACGGGGTGACCGACGGGGTGACAGACGGGGTGACAGACGGGGTGACCGACGGAGTGACCGACGGGGTGACAGACGGGGTGACAGACGGGGTGACCGACGGAGTGACCGACGGGGTGACTGACGGGGCGACAGACTGGGTGACCGACTGGGTGACCGACTGGGTGACCGACGGGGTGACTGACGGGGTAACCGACAGGGTGATGGACGGGATGAGTGACTGGGTGACTGACGGGATGACTGACGAAACCAGACCGAAGTAGATCATCCCATTACCTCCTTTAGAATTATAGGTGCCTACGACTCATTCTTTGAACCCTCTTATACGCAGACGAAGTTGCGCGGGTCAGCTAGTATTATATATAAGTGGTGTAAAAAATGATGACATTTTGGACTACAACGTCGTAAGCGCACAGCGAGCTCGTTTTAATCAAAAGTAGGTTATTCGTACATAAGGATTCGTATTACTTGTCTTATTTAAAATAACTGTGTTATTGAGCTTCAACAGAGAACTTCGACACTTATCTATCACTAGACATTGTACATTCATACATACATAAGCTCACGCCTGTATCCCCGAAGGGGTAGGCAGAGGCGCACTAGCGAACTAGTACACCCACGTTTCGCCGAGCTTAGTTCCGTCCTAGATGTGATAGGGGGCGAGCCTATCGCCATATCGGGCAAAAATTCCAGACTCCAGGCTGATATGGAATACCACTTTGCCCGACCCGGGGATCAAACCCGAGACCTCAGAACCATAGTCGTACCGAAATACCACCACGCCACCGAGGCAGTCATTGTCTATTAGACGAAGTATAATGAAAAGTTTAGATATAAGTATTAAGTTGCATAACTCTGTATGTAATCTCTATATGTAAGTCTCTGTACGAACACGAATCATTTTAAATCGAATCGACCATTATGCTTATACATCAAGTATGACAAATAGGTATGACATGAGACATCAAGCCCAGCCCCCTTACTCTTGACACTCGATTCGACTTTGAATTCGATTCGGTTTCATTTATTGTCTTATAATTCCACCGAAATCGAGTTGAAAAGTGCGTTAATGTTGCATTGGGTTCGAGAACTTGTCACTTGGTAATTTTTACCGTGACATTAGTGCACTTTTTAACTCTATTTCAGTGGAATTTTAAATCACTATATGAAGTCGAATCGAATTGAAATTCGAATCGAGTGTCACTACTCAGCCCCAGTTCGATACTCGTGAGCCTATGTAATACTAGTAAGTTTTTATTCGTGCTCACCACCAATATCGGCGACGCGACGGTCGGTACATTAATTATATGATAGATAGGATAGGAAGGTCGCCTCCGTGGTCTAGTGGTAGCATATATGGGCTGTGGACCGGGAGTTTGTGGGTTCGATTCCCAGGTCGGGTAAAGCTAATTTGCTAACTGGATCCCCCAGGGTGGGTTGACGTCAGGCAGGTAGCCGGTCGTAAAAACTTAGCCAAATCCTTTCTGCAACATGCTTGAAAAAGTGTGGATAAAATAGGATTTAGCATAGAAAGGTATTTCGATAAACATAGTACTTAAATTGTTACAAATTACAATTGCGACTCCATACAAAAACTTGTTAAAATACTTATGGTATACATAGTTGTTCTTATAATTATGACGTTTAATATTTGGATAATTAATAGATGTTAACTCGATTTGTTTAGCTTTTTGGAATGACTTCGAGAAGTTTTGTCATCAGTTTCAAGTTTCAACTCCTTCATGGATTTTTAATTATTTTTTCTTTAAATGTATGTTTACGCATTGTTTTCTATTTTGGTAGTATAAAAAACGTTAAAAATCTCACCAATATGAGGCGACGCGACAAGCACGTGCGCCAGCGCTGCCACGTTGTCTGTGCGCTCTGTTCCACTAAAAGTCGCCAACTGAGGGCTCGGTAGTCGGTTCGACCGTGACCCACAGTTTTTTATCCCGCGCGTGCCCTCGCCTCCCGTGCGGTGCCACGTTAAACAACCCTTGCGTATTCATACACCGATACCTTATGCACAATCGACTGTGCTTTTACGACTTAAACACTAATAATGAAGCGTTTATTTTTCACAACTTTGTGGATAAATTGTTTTTGATAAAAATAGCTTGTTTAAGTACTCAAAACCGAGCCAGAATTTACTGTTCACAAACATTGAACAAATACGTATCTCTATTGATTTCCTTGAGCCCAGGATTTGAGTTATAAATAGGTACAAATAAAAGACGGCCGCTTAATTTTCTTTGTTCCAAGATTTAATTGAATTCTCGATACCTATCCTTACAGTTAAAGTGCTCATCATTAGAGAGAATAAAAGAAAATATCTTATCTCGAGCCGGCGAACTGAAAATTTATAATTAATTACTTAGCAGACACATTTTAAATTCTTAATTAAGCAATCCGTACTTTCTCCCGCCTATAAATTAGATCGAGCCGTTTCCATAGAGACTACTCATCCTTTAAAGCGGGCCGGGAGGTAGGGGGGAAGGGGGGCTTTACAAAAAATATAACTTAGGGTGAGTAAAAAACCGTGGGGTGACTCAGCCGGCCGCTGCACCCCACGACGAGAAATCTACGATCAATATTAACTCTTTTTTTCAACGAGGAAACGCTGAATTTTTAAGTTGTTTTAAGTCTCGGCCGGAACGAGCTGATATTCCACCCTGCGTGTACGTGTGTAGCGAATGTGTCGTCCACGGTTGTCTCGCGTTGCTTGTGTTATTTGATCAGAGGAGTGACCATAAATCACCGAGTGCACCAGATTGCCGCCGCGACGTGTGTCGGTTGCACATCTCGTATGCGATTGTCAAGGTCGCCACTCGCCACTCGCCGGGGTCTGGGGTGGCATATGTGGGTGACGTGCCCGCGATGGTTTTTTAATAATATAACAAATATATTGGAACAAGCTTTTTATGGTTGCAATACTAGGATACAATATTGATGGTGCATATAGACAATTAATAGTAACTACATACTTTTTGTTTACGTTTTTCTTCTACCTGCCCTTATCCCACCTTAGTGAGGGGTCGGCACATCACACTTTTCAAGTATTTTACAGAAAGGATTTGGCTTAGTTTTTACGACTGGCTGCCTGCCTGACGTCAGCCATCTCTGAGGGATCCAATCCCGAGCAAATTAAATGAGAAATTCGCTTTGGCCGACCCGGGAAATTGAACCTAGGACCTCTAAAACCACACTCCATATATGTCGCTACTAGACCAAGGAGGCGACTTTTTGTTATTTTAGTTCATAGATTTTAGTTACTGAAAATTTTAATCTATTTTAAATTTATATTGCAATAAAATAATACTTTTGATCTACATTCACTTCGATATTTCATGCATAAATTACTTTAAATAAAATCGAAAATAAATAATACAATTGGTAACAGGACAGTTCACTCATTGAACTTTCTAATAACAATAAAAAATGCTAGGTGTTTTTGTACAAGTTCCTGTATAGCCAAAGTAAAAAACATGCATACATAATCGTCGGAGTGGATTAATAAAAAGCTGCATAGGGCCGGGTGTGTGTCTACACTAAAGTCTACGTGCATGCCCAAAAAACATTCATTAGAAAAAAGCTATTTATGACAGCGACCATTATCGTCCAATAAATCAGCTGCCCGCTCTTCTGTTTTTCGATAATGATTCTATTATTATGGAAAAGCGTTATGTAACTGTAACATTTTTTTCCATATGGATAACAAAGTATGGAATCGGATTATAATGTAATGTTAGAATAATATAATTAATAATATAATTTTAATATTAAACTTTGTATGAATTCGTTAAAAGATAAAGCCATCTAATATTATACACAGATCTCTTTGTTTAAAGAACTCTTTCCCTATTCAATAATAGAAAGGTTGTTTTACTTTCACTTCGGCAATTCAATTCTGAAATAAACTGTAGTTTTTTATTGCAACCTATCGATAAATAATTTATTAAGAGGTACTTAACCGAGGTTCAGATTTTTAGCGAACTTTTGTCATTTATTTTTTTATTAATGTGTCCATTATCGCGACTTTTAAAATATATGAACTAGAATATATACTTGGTTTTAGCTAAAATAAAAAACGGGCCGCCCCGGGACGCGTGACGATGTGAAAAATCGAAACTGTTTTGTATAGAATATAGACCATAGACATTAAAGCATGGTTTATTAGAGGAAATTAAAATGGCGTAATGAAAAAATATTCCGATGTTTTAATGAAAAAACCACATCCCCCTGCATAACACTGAATCCCACTATACCTCACTACATCCCACTACACTTCGCTAAGGGCTAAAGGTACCCTCATACCAACTTTCACCAAAATCCATTTAACTTTTTCGGAATTCCCATACAAACTTCATCCCCTATTTCAGCCCCTTAGGGGATGATTTAAAAAAAAATGAAGTTCTTGGAATTATCTGCTAAGTTGGAACAAACCAAACAAAAATAAAAC
Organism: Clanis bilineata; assembly: GCA_036417725.1. Classification (NCBI taxonomy): domain Eukaryota; kingdom Metazoa; phylum Arthropoda; class Insecta; order Lepidoptera; family Sphingidae; genus Clanis; species Clanis bilineata. Next base: position 7,096,643 of record CM071149.1, on the reverse strand, counting down.
ATGATCATGAGCGGTTCAGTAGTTTCTGAGTTTACTTCATACAAACACTGTGACACTAGATTTTTATATATAGATCTATAAATATAAATTTAATACCAAAATTTTACATTTTTGCGCAGCATTTTGTACGGCGCAAATGATGAGTGCACTCCATAGTATGTAGACTGTAGTTCTCGCGTCGCGCGTTAGTTTTTATGCGTGTCGGCCGGACGGTGCGGCGGCGCGGCGCGGCGCGGCGCGGGAGGTTCGCCCGTGCGGCGCCCACTGTACGGGTTACAAATTGTGGGGTGAAAGGGGTAGTTTTTTTCTAATCGACTTTCCTAACAGTAATAAACGATATTTATCTTTCTTAATTATAGTTTTATTCCACTGTTTGGTAGCCGTGTTCGTGTATTCTACAGCCCCTGTTTGTATTATTAAAAATATTCGTTTGCACGTACAATTTTGGCTTGAAACAGTTTGCTTGCACGAAACGGAAAGTATTTAAATGTAACACTCAAAACTACATATATTTGATATTTCGTAATATTCGTACATTATAAAAGTAAAAGTGAGCCTATTCGGTTTTCACGAAACCATTAGTTGTTTAGGATACATAGAAATAAAATTTAAATAAGGTAGCTAAGCTAAGGTAAAGTACCTATATCCTATTTTTCTGAACATGTTACTTCAAAGGCAAGGAAACCCTTTGCCCTGCAGTGGATTATAATAAGTGCAAAAAAAGTAATAACGTTCAAATCAAAATTAAATAAAGTTTTTAATTTGTAATTCCAATGTTTTTGTCTCATTTAGGAGACTGTACGTGATCTCGTTACAAAGTAAAAACATAAATCAACGTCAGAAATTCACTTATCTTTTTAATTAAGTAGTACCTTATAAGGTAATCCTGTCTTATTCAATAAATGGAAGTATGCAATTATAAACCTAGCAATAACAATTCAAAATCTTGCAAACGTCGTATTGATTAAAAAAAACTCATTGTAAATGCGCACGTTGTAAATTTTAAAATGAGAAACGAGGGCAGTGATCCCACGGGGCGCATGCGTAATAACAACCCTTTTTACCCTTTCGCTTCCCTGAGTGTTTTTTGTAAGCGTTTTTGTAAAGGGTTGTGTGTGGGGTACCTGCCAGTCCTGCCACGCGACTCCGCGGTAGGGTTAAGTTTTTTCTCTATGAACTGCCTACGTTTTTTACTGATGCAGTATTTTTTCTCTATGGACCGTGCGTCGAGAACAATAGAGAGTACAATGACCTTTGACAGGGGATCAGCTGATGCCATAATAGTGCACTTGATCATGTCTACTATTGATTTTTGTTGCAGTTCAAGGTCGTGTCTATTTGACAGACCATATGAGTTTTTACTATTTAGTTACGACAAAGATAAAAAAATACCTACTGGTAACACTAATATGCAGATTTTATTAAAATAATTTGTTTAATACCGTGTATAGTTAAGAAACTAATAATAAATACTTAAGGGTGTATGTATATTTTTGAGCATGTGCATAGTAGTTGGGACACTAATCAGTCAAATACTAAAAATGTATTTTTACTAGTTTAGGACAGCTGACAGTAAGCCCACCTGTTAAGAGGCTGCCGTCATCAAGTTAAGCCACGTCTCCTAAAACACTATACCATTTTTTTTTATCGATGGTTCATTGTTATATGAGCAGGAGACAATAAAATGCCTTTTTTGTGTAGGTGTTTTAAGTGTGTTGTTTCGAAAAAACATGTGGAGGACACGCGGCTCAGGATGCACAGCCAAGCCGAGTAAAGAAAGCAAGTAAGCATCATGTACTGTATCAAGTATAATAATCATGTAGTAGGTTGCATTTTCTTTACTACATATAAACAATATAAATAAATAAATAAATAAATACACCCAACAGTCACACACATATTCCTAACCCCACACTAGGTATAACCTGTATCGTGGGTATCAGAAACTACGTGAGACTTTCGGTCTCACAACACCTAGACCCGAAACAAATATCTGTGGGCCACACAGACATTTGTCTCGGTGCGGGAATCGAACCCGTGACCTCACGTTTCACAGCCGGCTACTCGCCCGCTGCGCCACGGAGACTGTCCGATATACGTAAAGAGATGGACATTTACGATTATAAATATCTAAATACCTAAAAATGTAACACACGACAACAACACAACTTGTGATAGGTCCATGAAATTAGTATTTTTTTTATTGAAATAAGTTACAATTATAATGTTGCAGTAATATTTTTGCTAAAAGAAAAAGCATTCTTATAAGAATACCTAATACGTAAGAAATAAGAATAATACAACACTAAAAATAACGATAAAGACAATAATCTTACGCAAAATTTATTTCTGGATAGGTATATAACGGTTTTTTTTATTGCTATAACGGTGAAGGAAAACATCGTGAGGAAACCTGCATACCCGAGAATTTCTTCACAGGAATTTCGAAGGTATGTGAAGTCTGCCAACCCGCATTAGGCCAGCGTGGTAGACTAAGGCCTAACCCCTCTCATTAGTAGAGGAGGCCCGTGCCCAGCAGTGGGACAGTAATATTACAGGGCTAATATTATTATTATTTTATATAAAGATACAACTCTATCGAATTCATCATTAAAGCACTCCACCGGAAAGTGTAGCAGCCGCTTATTTTTTGAGAATGAAGAAAAAATTGCGTCTGCACCGGTACTTATTACCTACATCCTAGTAACCCACATTGATCAAGGTGTTAAGGGTTATCGAGTTGCATGCCCGTTATGTTGCACACATTCCATTTATCAGCCTTTTGTTAAACTCTTTTTTTGCAGTTAAAAAAGCTATCCCTTTTGCTGTTACTCGACACGCTTTTTGCAACTCTACTGTGTATGGACTCGGTCGGTGTCGAATGTAGAACACATGTACAACATGTAGGCCTAGTTTTTACAGAATTGAATACGATTATAACATAAGTCACAACAATTTGGGAGTGAAAAATACCTCTAATAACCGAAGAAAGTGTGTGTAGTGGAAATTAATCCTACAATTTGCGGGTTTGAATTGGAATGACAATATTACAGTGCTAACTCATTTATCTACTATGTATTTAAAACAAAGGCAATTGATCGTTATATATATGAACTTATTTTATAACATTTTGTTAATAAATATTATTTTTATTATTTTACTACCGTGCTATTTGGTAACCAAAGCAATTTAAACTATTAGTGGTACCTATCTATAATAACCAAATTACAACACTTTTGCAATTTTAATATTAGTGGCAGATGTTAGACCCGCCCCTGTTCTACCTACGCTTTACTTTTTACCGAGAAAAAGAAAAAACTCAACTTTTTTTTCTTAAGTTGGGAATGAACCGGGCGGGATCTGATTTCGCAAAGATAGAGTTTCACTAGTAGATTAGAGGCTTCTAAGAGTTTTGTTTAATATCACATTCGTATCTTTATTTAAGATGCATATTTATTAACGAGATATTTAAATTGAAATTAATATATGAAATATAATAGTTGAAAGATCAGCAGCCCGAGCAGGAAAATTTCTGACAACCGTAAATGTGTTCGTGCTCGATGCGCGTCTATGAAATTTGTATGAAATATTAATCAAATGTCATCAGTGCGCAGCGAGTTTACATTTACATTAGTTTTTCGTGCTCGGGCTGTAGCCCGAGTAAAATTCTATACACATAACTGTAGTTATGTGTATAGAATTTTCTAAAATACTTCGGTTACAAAGAAAATTTTAAATATTTCAATTAGACTAATACATTATAACGTAGTCCTGACACTCAACAATACTGTGTTATAATTTGGTCGTCAACAATATCATTTCCCAGGCGGCGCAAGATAAAGAATTGAAGGTGCCACCGTAAGTTTTGTGCGTATTATGGAACATGGAAGAAAGGCTATTACAGACGGATTAAACGCAAATAAACCCACTGGCTACCGACGCTACCGTGCCGCAACACAAACAACTGATGCAAAGCGGACATAAACAAACTCTTTTGTACGATTACTTTCGGCTCAAAAGTACTATTCTGGCAACAATTAGATATTGTACGGACTAAAATATATGTTTGTAGGCACTGATACTCGAAGGATTAAAGGATTACGTCTCGACACAAAACAACTTGAACGCTTTACTTTTACTCCACATGCTTTTAGTGTTCCTATGCCGACTCTATCTTGTTGTGTTCGCAGAATTTAACAAGCTTTATTACGTAGGTACTGAGAGCCGTAGTTAACTTGAAAAAAGGAATGTGTTGTTAGATAAACTACTCAATTGTTTGAGCTGAGAAACTGTGCATTACATATTAAATAGAACTGAATTACACAATCAATCCTTGTCAGCGATAACATCTTAGAAATTCTAGCTCTGTAACACATGTGTATGGAAATTCACAATCATATTACATTATGCATACGATAATACGATGTAATTAAATGTTAAATTAGAACAAAATGTGTTTAGGATGAATTAAGTATGAATTCAGTGTTAAAAAATAAAGTCATTCGGATAGTTCATATGTGCAGATGTATCTATATAGGTATATAGTTGCAGGTGTAGACCAATCTTCTTCCAATTTCCTCTCAAAACTTGGGTCGGTAATACACATTTTAGCTCGAGGAGAGGATTCGGCTTAGTTTTTTATCGGCTTTGTAAAAGATTCAGTCTCGAGTAAATCGTTTTAGAAAAGCAGTGTGGCCCGACCTGTGATTTGAATCCAGGATTTCCACATCCATTCCCCACATACTATATTGCCACTAGATTAGGAGGAAGGCTTCAGCCCAATGGACAAGTTAAATCAGAAATTCATCTGTCAATTGGATATTTAATTTTACACAGCGGACAGTCAGTATTTACTTTCTACAAACTGCGAGTATCGTCATATATTGTTTGAGTATAATCTGTGAACTCAGAAGTATTGGACCGATTCACAAAAATCTTTCTCTAAGGATGACGCTTATCACGCGAGCAGAGCCACAGGCAATAGTTAGTATACAATACAAATACAAAAAATGCCTGGATTGTATTCACACAATTACAATAATTCTTATGATTCTAGGTTTGGCGATAAATAATATGACTTGCGGAAATAGTAGAATGCAACTTATGTGGATAGTGACGGTGTACGAGATGGCCAAGGCATGGCATAAGTGTCACATGAGAATGAACCCGAACCACTGAACGCAACAAGTTCCATACGGGTTATTAATGACATTGTGCTGCCTCGTCCTTTTGTTAACATTAAATACATCAAAAATGTTAAAGGAAGTTATAATTGCGATGAATAGGAATTTTGAAAAAGGGGACATTTAGCGTAAAAATCAATAATCAAATGGTATCAGTACAATGGATGGCGGTTAGCCGAATTCACTATCAAAATAAATGCCGGTGCGTGACGCGGCGCGGGTGGATTTTTTATTGCGTTACTTCAAACTGAAGTGGCGGGACGAACGCGAATCACACTTCCACAGTGAACTCAACACAAACATCTTTTAACAACTAAACTTAGATGATGTTGAACATGCAAAGATATAATTCTAAATTAATAGTATGTCATATGTATGAAAACATTCTTTTTCTTTTTCAAAAATGAATATTAGGGTAATAAATAATAAATAAATTCTTACAACCTATATCGTGATTATCAGCAACTACGAGAGACTTTCGGACTTTTCGAGACTCACAACACCCCGATACGAAATAAATATCTATTGTAAAAAATAGGCGTCACACTTTCTGGCGGAGTCAAAACATAATAACAAGTTAAGTCTAATACCAAACATGAAATCAATGCCGACATGCAACTGATATCCAATTTCAGCTTATATAAAATATATGCGAGTAATAAACAGTTTCAATTTAAAAACATCAAGGCGTCGAAGTCTATGGATATCAAGAGACTACTCTTATTTATTTTAAATAATATTATTTTTTCTGAAAAAAAATTAAGCGTTTTAAAGTCCAAAAACTGTAGTAATTTTTGGGTGTATACTTAATAAAGAAATAAATGAATCAAGTTCCCAAGAGCTAAATTTTATCAATAAATCTCGGACTATCGCTTTATGCACCCTATTTGAAATCATCTTAAATCATCTTAGGAATGATTAGATGAATAAACGTGAATAAATTATACCATTATAAATTATGTGCGCAGTGCATCAATTTAGTTCAGCATCTTAAAGAAAGGATATGCAATGCGTAACGCTACAGCGTTTGTTACAAAAGCTTGTCCCAAATCCCAATCCATCGCACACGTGCATCAAATAATAATTCAGTCAATACTCACAAATCACAATGCATAGCGAATGTATTCAATGTTTGCTTAATTCTGTCCTTTGGCGCATAAAGTGAACTTTAACTAAAGAAAGATGTATAAGAAAAACGACGATAGCAACCTTTCATATTACACGACCCGATGAAAATAACGTATGTACAATATTGATAATATTATACATTCTATTTAGTATGGCTGTATACAAACAAAACAAATTTTGCTTGCAAGTGAAGTTACGAAATTCAATATAAATAAAGAGGTACACCCAGCAGTCACACACATAGTCCTGACCCCACACTAGGTGTAACCTGTATCGTGGGTATCAGAAACTACGAGAAACTTTCGGTCTCACAACACCCAGACCCGAAACAAATATCTATGGGCCACACAGACATTTGTGTCGGTCCGGGAATCGAACCCGCGACCTCACGTTTCACAGCCGGCTACTCTATGTATATATAATATGTATCTCTTTTCTGTCTGTAAAACAATCATATGAAAAGGTTTTGGTATAAAAAAAGATAAACCAACAAACACACTTTCAGAATAATATTTATTAATAATTACCTATGTACCTGAAATACATAGGTATTTATGTGATATTATAAAGTAGCAAATATACCTTTAATACTGTGCAAAACTTGTGAAAAGTAAGCTAATTGATAATTAAATAAGGCAATGTTTGCATTCAATGTGGTGAAATAATATATTTTCAAATAAGGGTTCGTAATTTGAGGTTTTAGTAATGATGACGATTAGTAGACGATACATCCAATGGGATGGGAATGAAATAAAAAACTATGGTATAATTTACGCCTTCCGTCTACTTTCTCGTGGCCTTATAACAATACTAACGTATACTGCCGGCTCTGTCCATGTGGATTTCCGTCTTTATGCTGAGATAACCAACAAACACACTTTTGTATTTATACTATTGATTTCACAATTTTATATAACGGTATCATTGTTTCTAATATAGTATAGTTTTATAAAAAAAAATCTAATTTATATGGGACTACCCTTGGATTAAGCACTATTGAACACAAAAAAGAATTTTGAAAATCGGTCCACATTTTGTGGAGATATCGCGTCACATATGTACATAAAAAAGATCAAAAATAATACAGACGAATTGAGGACCTTCTCCTTTTTGGAAGTCGGTCGACAAGCAATAAGTTACCTACCACTTATATGATAAGTTTAGATAAAGAAAAATAGTATCGTCAACCAGTTTTTATTCTTTCCGCATGCTGAGTTAATTTTACTTTGTACTGTCTAAATAATGAAAATATATCAAAGAGTATTTTGTTCCTATGTCTACGGTTTCCGAAATACACGAAGATTACCGCAGTGCATAACTTCGTATTACTATATCTTGTCAATAACATTTTTAAATCCACAACTTATTCTAAATTGCGATTTATTTTATAATGGCAGAAATAAACAGTCCAACACCTGTCACTAGAGTAGCGGACGTAATCAATAGAACCGCTTCGTTTCCGCCAGCCTTAACGCAAAAACAAATGAATACTAAGATACTATTTAAAAAAAATACAACAAAGCCGAAAGTGTTCCTCGTAGCAGATTATGAGCACGTTCGGTTATTAATTTATATGTGGCGTCGCAATAAAAAACTCAACCCTCACTTAGATAAAAGAAAAAAAACGTAGCGCGCGTCGCGCAAAAGGGAAAGGGTGTTACGGCTCGACTCGCGTGCTGCATTTTGTTTTTTAGCTATATTCTGCGGTTTGTTTTTTCTTGTGATGCGTTCGGCAGCGTTTCTGTTTTTTAACAACACAATACCGTTGTTAAGAATTGTTTTTTAAGAGCGTCATATTGTCGGGAGCTGCCGGCCGCGTCGTGCCGCACGTCGCGCTACGCCACCGCACCACGCCGCGCCGCGCCGCGCCGGTGCAACGGTCTTCGCCGTTTTTCTGTACCATCTTATTTTTAAATCTCATCACTTTGGGTAATTTGGATATATGTTTTTTTTGTGTTTAGTCACGGGAATAGGGAAGGTGTTTTTGTTTAGGTTATAGTCAAGTCGTATTTATACTTTGACAGTGGAAAGGAAATAGTGGAAAAACTAGGGATAGGTATGTATAGAGACATATGGTTCTTTAAACAAGACCGTTTTACTCGATGGCAGGTAAAACATCTCGTGAATATACATGTCCTTGTATTAACCTACATATATAATGGAAAAAATTATAATACGGATGTTACTCTGACTTTTAGAAAATATAAAAATTATATATCCTAGCTTGCTTTAACGATAAAAACATAGTTCTAAAACTTGCATATTTAAAAGGAGTACTTATTTCGAAGGTATACATGTAGAGTCTACCAACATTCATTCATTAAGCGTAGTAGAACTGTTCTCATTGTTATGGGAGGGTCTTTCTCAGTGATAGGACAGTTATTTTTTAAATTGTACTACTAATTAAGATATAACATAAACTACAAGGTCGCAGGAAGTCGCTGGATGCATGCCGCTTCCAACAGGTCGATCTGGAAATCTTTGGGGGAGGCCTATGTTCAGCAGTGGACGTCCTATGGCTAATGATAATGATGATGATGATAAACTACAAAGTATCACAGAATATACCTAATAACAGAGTGTTTTACTAAATCAGGTGTTAGTGCTGATACTTTATTTTTATGTCGAATGTAAATATGTAACAATTAAACGAGATAAAGTATCGTAACGTTCGAAATGAAAGCATTTAAAAGCGAGAACACCGTTAAAAACAACATCAATAATGTTAAGATTTGTAAGTGCGCTATAAAAAATGAGCCATGAAAATGCCATTAAATATTAAAAGTGGAGAAACAGAGAGCTTAACAAGAAATAAAACATCGTTATAAGAGGCTAGGAGACGACGAAGTCGCCCCCGGCCGGGCTAGCTATCGGCGCGCCTCACTTAATGCCTACTTATACCTTATTATATAGCGGAGTTTGCGTTGAGGAACAAAATTAATTGGTTAAAACTCCTCTCAGTATCCAGGGCGGGCCGCCCCCCCGTCTCCCTCTTAATTCCGTTCCCTCCCCCCGGCCCGCGCGCCAGCTCGCCACCTCTCCCCGCACCCCGCTAGCTCCTTTGAACGCAACCTACCTAGAGAAAAAACAGAAAAGTATAAAGTTCACTACCATAGCGTTGTAACTTAATTAATACCTATTTTTTATCACTTATCGTAGGTACCTTTTTATACGACTACTGAAGGAGGGTAATGATAAAAAGACGTATTAGTATTAAAACTCATACTAATCAATAACAATAACAATTAAGACTGATCTTGAAAGTCACAACAAAAAAAATGATTTAAAATTAGCTGTTAATGTTGAATATGTAATGAAATATCTAACATTAATTTCTAATGAAACATAATTTCCCTGCTTTATTGTACCAATAGGTACATATCTTGTCTAACAGACCAATTTTTTTCGACATTCCAATCTTAGATGAAAAGGGGTTGGAAAATTTGTGCAAAAATATGTTCTTTTCTTCTACAAAAGTCTTTTACACGAAATAAGGCGCGAATCAAAGCTATATGTATATGAATTTAAAACCCTTTTCATATAACCATTATTTTACGCAGCTTCGTGCTGTAATACATAACAAAAAAATTTCCTTGCTGGCTTTTAAAATATTTACTACATGTATGTTTTTTATAATTTTTATTCATGACAATGGAATTACAATAAATACAATTTGTATGTGGAAGTTGTGGCTTGTTGCCGTAGTGCGCCTATAATTCACTGAAACTCTTTCTATTCTATGAAATACTTTTTGTGACTTATTTGCGTTGATGGTGAGCGTCATTGTATTGAAGTCAAATAACGATTAGAGACAATTTCATTATAAAATTATTTAAAAAAAAATTTGGTATAGATCATTTCCGAGCATACAATATGTCAACGGGTGCTGCTCATATATTTATATAAGCTCGATTATAATGGTCTAAAACTTTATCACGCTCATTATGTTTGGGCATAGTCATCCATTATATTTATAATTTCAAAGAAAATTATTACGTTCCAAATAAACTTAAGCATCATTTAAATTATGTGCATGATAATTTTAGTTTTGGATAAAGAATACTTTTAGAGTTTGTAATCATTCTTCTCCAGCGAAACTACCCCCCGAACTATAGTGGTAGAACAAAAATGTAATAAACATTTCTTTATAAGTTTTATACTATGCTTCCTTGGACATTTTCATTCATTTTTATTTTAGTACATATAAAAGAAATGCAAACAAAAATGTATTGTTTAAGATCGGAGTTGCAACGCTTGGAGCGTGTGGCCGTAACGAAGGGCGAAAGCAAAGGGTAGGTCGGGCGGCAAGCGCGGCGAGCGGCGCGGTGAGGGGCGCGGGGGGGTTCGTTGCCACTTCTCCAAATAAATTATAATTCGCCCGCTCTCGTCCTCGCCGGCGACCCGAAGCCTCCGCGACTACTGTTTCAAACACTCCCTAACTTGCCTATTAATCTTTATTTAGTTTATAGACAAATAATTATAAAACACATTTTTGGATAACGGAATCTTTTAATTTATTAGCGAACAAAAATTCTTTTATTTCGTAGTAAGGCTATATTTTGCTTGATATTTTCATAAACTAAATTGTATTTGTAGCAATAATAAAATGGACACGTATTATAGAGATTTGGCTTTTCATCATTGTAGTAATAGAATTTGGGTGAAAAACGTCTGATCTAGCCTAAATTAACCTCTTTAAAAATAGCCTTAGACTACATCGTGTTGGGGGGGGGGGGTTAGGTGTGGCGGGGTGAAGAGTAAGGGGAACGATTAATTTAATAAATACCAACCGGATTCCGGTACGTTTGTCTCCGTAGCTATGCGGTGGCATGCGACGCCTTTTGAATTACGACTCTATCCTGCTACTCTACCAATATCTATGTTCATCTGTCGGCGAAATCAAGGAAAAACGTAGAAAATATGTGACACAAATATTACGACGCACATTTCTAAGAAGTCTGATATTGTGTGTCATGATTGTCGAACTAACTTTATCAAAAATGTAAAATATAAAAAAAAAAATATTAGCCCTGTAATATTACTGTCCCACTACTGAGCACGGGCCTCCTCTACTAATGAAAGGGGTTAGGCCTTATTCTACCACGCTGGCTTAATGCGGGTTGGACTTCACATACCTTCGAATTTCTTGTGGAGAAATCCTCGGGTATGCAGGTTTCCTCACGATGTTTTTCTTCACCGTTATAGCAAGCGATATTTCACAATGAAAACACACTTAACATAGAAAAGTCAGAGGTGTGTGGGTGGTTTTTGGGGTTGGTCTCGAACCTTCGACACTCGTCTCATGTACATGTAAAATATATTGAGAAATTATTCTGTTATATCATTTCTGACACATTGAAACCTGTTATTATTTAAAAATGTCGTTATAGCTATTGCCATACGTCATACCATTTTAGCGTATTTTAATGCATTGAGCCTACATTGTAACAAAATAATAGTCACTTTGTAAAATCATAAAAAAGCAATATACGCTACAAAAAAATAAGTATTAGTTACTACCCATAGCGCCTCCATTCCTTTCCAGTTCTGATTAAGATCGCACACAAGCGCGTTATCTTTGTGTGCAGTGTGTAATGTGTCCGACTGTCCATGTGCCGAACTATATCATTATATTTGTGCGACAACTCATTACTTACGGTCGATCTTAGATAAATTATACCCCTATACACACTTTCATAAAATATCCATACCCAACTTACCAAAATGATTCGTTGAATATTTCACTGTTATTTGTTTTCTTTCTCTCTGATAATTATAATGTTTATTTAAAGTAAATCAATAGTCCAAAATCAAATTCAAATACACCCGCCAACAGATATCGATAGGTACTATTCAAAATAATTGTTTTTCCTATAAATTCTATGCCTAAATGGTGTGTTGTATGGCAATTATAGTTCTGGGCCCTTGGTATGAGCTTTGACAGTTCCCAAAACCCAGTAAAACAGGTATTTTACATAACTAACAACTTCGTGTGTTGTTTTAAATAGAATTTGTACGACATTTAGCTTTTTACTTTGGCCGTCTATTACTTACTCATTTCACTGGTAGAATCTGCTTAGCCGTGATAGCTTTCCTTTTAACTATGATTTTTTTGTATATGTCTAAAACTAACCAATTATACCGGTTACCTATTCAAAGGCCGGCATCGCATCCATGATTCCCCTGGTATTGTGGATGTTTATGGGCGGCGGTGATCACTTAACATCAGGTGACCAACTTGCTCGTTTGCCCTCTTCTATAAAAAAAAAAAATTACAGCTCTCTAATACCAATAGTCTCTGAGATAAAACGCAGTCCAATACACAGACGGACGAACATCTCTCTGACCGCAAGTCGCACGACGAATAAAGAGGCCTGTCGCGGTCGCATGTCACCGAATGCTTAAACTTAATGAGATGTATTTTTTTAATCTTAGATGATTTTTTATTTTTTTTAATTACCACTGAAATTCTTTGAATACCTAGATTTAGCCACTTAAAATACTTTTAGATGTTTCTCTCTATATGATATGTATATTTGAGAGTAAAATATTCGCTAATGACTTTAAAATAGTCTGAAATAAATCTTCACATCACATTACGAGTCGAATGCAGAGGTACAGATTGATTATCAGGATAAAGGGTTAATAAAAGAACATAAATAAATAACAAACATCTCTTTATTTTAATATTTATGTACTGGACATTCATAAAGAAATACATATAGTATTAATAGTAAGACAATCATGTCACATTTACTTTATAACTTATTATATTTTGTACAAGTGCAGATTACTCGAAACAAATGTTGTAATTATACCTGTTTACTTATATTTACGAGGTAGAACGGTTAATGGCAATACTTTATTAATGGGTAAACGAAATCTCACTCAAATTGTCTCATTTTAAAATTATATATCTTTAATGTCCACTAATGGCACATTGTTAATGACCATAAACAATACTAAGCAAAACAACATAGTTCAATAATAATAGTTAATTAATTAGGAACTTAAATCGATTGCGCAAACGATCGACTATGACTGCAAATTTTATAAAAGTGGGTAAAACATAAGAATGTTCTCGCCCTACCAAAACATGCAGTCACGTCAAATCAGATTATTATGTGAAAGGCTCACACATAACGGTGATAGTTATGTCATATGTAACTAAATAGCTAATCGTCATCGGAAAACAAAAAAACAGTAAAATATTATCAGTCTCAAAAATTGTTGTCACGTGACGTTAGTAGTTCGCCATCAGTTACTCTAAATCCTGACGTTGTACGTTATCTCGGTGGAGATAAACAATAGAAAATATTCCAAGAACTTTGGCTCTTTACCCTGACGCAGTATAACCGTAGTCAAACGAGGTAGATAATGGCACTGTCGCCTTACTTTACACTAACTACAGTATTAATTATTATAACATTGCAACACGAAATTACAACATCTAATTGAATGTATCATCAAATTTGTACATTAATTTATTTGTACCAATAATTTCTTTGGAAAATATATTTCGTATTCTTACATTTATCGACAAGCTAAGAAGATCTTAGTTCGAAATTTTACACTATCTAAAATGAAAATAAAATAAAAATAATCAACAATAATTACGTTCAAAGCACATACAAAGGTGTGTGCTGCAACGTTCAGAACAATTTAAGTCGCTAAATTAATTACATTAACACGAAGAAAATAAACACGTTACATCTAATAGGAAACTAATACCCGTAGAACAAATTGCAATAATGCACAATACTTGCGCCGCTCACAATGCACAAGAATCACAAGGGAACGACAAATGACAATCGGCAACACACGCGGTGCTCGCCGGAACCAAACGCAGGCCATATACCCGTCGAATTTGTTACAATAATTGTATTTACAAATCTCACAATAAATATATCGAATGCTATCTTAAATACTACATTGAATATTCTCGTATTAATTCTAGTAGTATATGGCCTAAATTTTCAGATAAATGCTTTATTCTGACATCAATACTCTTCACTGAAGTACGTCCTAAGTACTTTATAATTTTACACGACGCATCCGACATCAATGAAGACTTTTGTTTAATAACATATAACAATACTTATCTCTACACAAATACATATATACACTTTTATATTATTCACATTATATTACCGATTTAATCACGGACTAAATACCGTAAAGTTTTCGGGAAATCTACAAACTAATTGATAAATAATAAATAGATAATTTTACAATGAAAAGAGCAATATATACAGAAGCACGATGCGTCTCACCACAAGCTACATTTTTGCTCTTGTTACTAATTTCACGAGCTTCTTTATAACGAAATCATCTATTCAGAATACAATGGTCACGAAGTAGATTTTATTTGTTTTTTTAAGGAGTAGGCTCTTCACAGTGATTATTTGTAAATACTACTTACAACAGGGTGTTAATTGTAATATAAAATAAGTAATTGTCAATATTGTAAATTAACCTTTTTGTGTTCTGTCAGTCAGGCTTCGTTCGTTACGCAAGGAAGGACCTCGACTGAAATCAATATTCGCCAACCATTGCATTTTTTAGTCCCATCACGAAATAATAAATGTGCTCTAATAAATAAAAAATGTCTTTGTGATCTTTGGGCGTTTTGCAAGTTACGAAACAAAAGAACAAAACTGTCGCGTTTTTGCTCTACCTTGCTTTACGATTATGCAAATAGAACAACAATAAACGTCTAAACTGCAACATGGATGAAAAAGTATCTTTTTTATGGCGAATATTGCAAATGCAAAATCATAAAAAAGAATAGACGAGACTACCTAACGAGAGTATGCCGGTAGTCTTACCAAGAAAAACAAACAAAAAAATGAGTATACAAAAACGTGGCCGTTGCAATAATGTTTAGTAGAGCAGTACTAGTTGATATTTTTGAAACAATTGTTAGCAAATTCTCAATGTCATAATTCAGCTAAAACCGACTTTAGTAACATGGGTGAAAATGGCTCCATGGTTGAGACACGTGGTCTACGGGGGAGGAACTCGTATACCGGCTCAGCGGCGCGCAACAATCGGCGCGCGGTGACTACGCGGAATGAACCCGCAGGTCAGTGGGGGAGTCCGGGGTGGCCGGCCTCCGTGGTAACGACAAATCCTCCGGTTCGGTTTGCTCCGGCCAGTCATCCCAACGCCAGTCGGGAGCGGCCGTCACCGGAGGACTCGGTGTGTCAGGCTTGCAACCAACGCTGGCGCACCTGTGCAGGGCCGCGGCCTGTCGACGTCTAAATCGCGCCCCACATCTGCATGCAAAAGGTGCATCTCCTTCGTGCACCAGCGCATGCGCTTTCAGCTGGTTGGAGTCTGAGAAACGCGCTGGACAACGCGCGCAAGCGTACGGTCGCTCGCCTGTGTGGACACGTAGATGTCGCCTTAGGTTAGCGACTTGCACGAAATGTCGCGGGCAGTGCGGGCAGCTATAGGGTTTTTCGCCAGTGTGAAGGCGAAGATGTGTCTTGAGATGGTGATCGCGTGTGAAACGTTTGTGACACTCGCTACACTCGAACGGTTTCTCTCCGGTGTGCGTGCGTTCGTGATTCTGCAGTACGTGCTTATAGCCGAATGAGCGCGAGCACACTTTACAGGTGAACAGTTTATCACGCGGCGGCTCCGTTGCACCAGGTGAAGACCCCGACGACGGAGGTGACGGCGGAGCAGACGGTGTGGTCTCATCCAACTTTGGTGTACGTCGTCGTTTACGAGCTCGTTCAAGCTCCGGTGGAGGCAGCAGCGGCGCCGGCGGCGACGGTGGCCATGCAGCCAGCAATGCTCCGGAGTACAGCTCGGCCGGTAGCCCCGCCACAAGCGCTGCGGCACGACTCGCCAGTAGTCTCTCAGCTAGCATTGGCAATGACTCTTGACGCATTGTCGATAGTGGCCGCACGGACACTCCTGTACAAACAATTTACTCTTTTATTATTTTGTTACAAAAATTGCTCAGTTTACTGGGACTTAAATAATATTTTAAAGTGTGTTTCGTGATCACTTCCGTCACAAGCTAGTTTCGACCTAAACAAACAGCGCAGACGACTGTCGAACCTATCAATAGCACACTTATCAGGGAAAACGAGCAAAAAATACGGCAAAAACTGAGCCAGACGCTGCGGAGGAAACATTTGGTCGCAATCACGCCGTTGCAGGTCGCTTCCGCCCCGACCTGTTGCGCAAATTGCCGACGCTCAGCTAACCCACAGATAGCTTACCTCTATTCAGCGCTATTGCACACTCAACAACTGTCTCACAACTTAGATAATCTAGCACGGAATACGTAACAAGCCTATGTTTATGATCCAAATTATGTATTTATATATCTTTAAAATGCGACCTCATAAATCGGAATAAATTATGGAAGCAGTAGTTAAGCGGATGCGGGAGCGGGAGCGGATGGAGAGCTCGAACGCGGGCAGCCAAGCCGAAGGCGACCGGACCACTTACCTACATAATGGAATTAATTATTCCTCCAGCGGCAAACTCCGCCCGCCCGCTCCGCCCAAATTATATTCAAATATTAATTTCGTTGAAGAAAAGCCTTTTTGAGAGCACTTAATTAAAATTAGACAAAATCATAATTGAAAGTTCTCCTTGAGGCGTGAAGAGGCGGCGCGGGTGTGGACGCGGGGTGGGCTGCTGTAGCTCCTTACATTATCTACTTAGCCGTGGAATTAATTCCGTTACGAACTCGCCGATCGCGCTTAATTGAAAAAGGCAAAATATTGTGTCGCCAGAGTGCTGCCGCGGGGATCCTTTATAATTTGTAACAAAGCGTCTTGTGTTTATTACTTGAAGACATATTTCCCGGAGCGTGAATTGGTAGGCCAATGATAAATATATAACTAGGATAAGATAATTTTAAAGTTTGTGATTAGGTAGCGGTTTCGCGCGGCACGTACTACCGGCTTATCCCATAACTTTTTAATAACATTCCTCAGTGTTTCGAGGACGAGCTGCGAACCGCATTGCTGATGTGATCAGAATTATAACGTCTGGCTTAGAGTAAAACTTTAAACAAGCAAATACCGACACAAATGGCAATCTTCCTAATATAGTTATTATTATTATGGGTATTGGTCGTATATATACTAATAAAGACAATGTTTAAATTACATAATTAATGCATAATACGCGCCAGGCAGATAGAAAAAGTGGTAATTATTGCATCATTTCAACAAAATGTAAGTTATTCTGTAGTTTCGTAATCACTGGTACTTATAGAGACTGCCCTCTCTCGACTTTGTCATCAGTAGCCATATTTTTAAAAGAAGACGAAAAACACATAAAAAAATAATGTTGCCATAATTTAATGCTACATTATTTAAGCTTGTGCTTTTTCACTATTTCATTTTATTTACATTAAAAGTAACATTGATATAGTAAAGTATCTCTATCAATTATCCGATCGATTAACTATACAATAAACTAATATATAATTAAGCTATAATGTTACTGTATAAAGCACATCGGCACAATTCTTCGATCCCGTCGGGTGACAATGTTGGTGATAAATTTTTACAGCGCGCCGCACCCTTCCGCGCGGCGCTTTTTATGAGCTAAAGAGTTGTAATTATCCCCTTTTTATACGCCATAAATATTTGTCAATAACCCATATTCAATACTTTTATGGAGTCGCCTGCGGTTCGCCACTCCATTACTCATTATTGCGCAAGGGTTCGACCGATAACGGATGTGTCAACGACATCCTTATTTTTAGAGAGATGCTTCTGGTTTTCTTTTTAGCTTTACACAGTTTACTGGTATTAAAGAAGTTACGTCATAACTGTCTAGTGAGATAGGTTTCTACATTAAATATTGTCAGTGAAGGAATAATTTACTAATTTAACTAAAAATAAAATATGTTATTTTCGCTTATTTAGAAGACATGTCTTTAAGATAATTAAGATCTCTAAGATGATGATCTAATGAAAACCTGACAACCTTATATCATGTACTGATTTTATCTTATGAGTAACTTAACTGGTCTGTAGACGTTATTGTCTACAGCGTGGCTCAACAACACTACAAAGTAATACATACAAGTTAATGCATAATCTTACGTAAACTATAGGAAGCTATATATTTTTAAGTTACTCAATCATACTATATTACACAAGGTTTAAATTCTTTATTAAATCAAAAAAATTCATAGAGAAGAAAATTAAACAAGCCTCGATGGCATAGATGTATTGCGCAAGCGGTCTCGGGTTTGACTCCCGGGTCGGGCAAATTGTAATTGGGTTTTTCTATTCAAGATGGACAGACGACTTGAAAAAAGCCGCAGGAAGTTGCTGGATGCAGGCCGCTTTCAACAGGTCGACCTGGAAATCTTTGAGGAGGCCTATCCAGCAGTGGACGTCCTGTGACTGATGATGATGATTTAATATCAGCTCGAAGTACCTACGGCGATGATTGATATAGCGATAGGATCGCCCCTATCATATCTAATCTAATTTAATAAGACGGATAAGATATAACAAGACGGAAATGA
This sequence comes from Clanis bilineata, assembly GCA_036417725.1. Taxonomy (NCBI): domain Eukaryota; kingdom Metazoa; phylum Arthropoda; class Insecta; order Lepidoptera; family Sphingidae; genus Clanis; species Clanis bilineata. Next base: position 7,077,815 of record CM071149.1, on the reverse strand, counting down.
GCCTGGCGAAATGTAGGTGTTCTAGTTCGCCTACCTCTTTGGGGATACAGACGTGAGTTTATGTAACTAAACAAGAATGCTCACCAGATGACTATCGATGGCCTAATTCGGTGCGTGTAATGGGATTAACCTGCCACCGCTAAATACCCACGTAATATCAACTCACCACAGATTAAAGAGTTCCTACGGTTTCAGTACTTTAGGGTTAAGCGTGATACACGCGCCGAATTTCATGAGGCTTCATAAAGAGGTAATGTTAAATTAAATTATCAGTTTCAAATTTAAACCCCAAGAATGTTTTTATTTGCTGATTTGGGAAACAATGATGTAATTGTACATTAATTGAAAATAGGTACCTACCTAATACAGAAGAGAATAGACAGAAATTGGGTCTAAAAAAATAATTACATTAAGTATTACTAATATTTAAATTTTGAACTTTAAAAAAATGTGCACTTTTATGTATGAGCTGATTTTTAGTTTGCGTTGAAAAAACTAATTATAGAGGTATAAAAAACTAAATTACATTTTTGAGATAGCCGTGGCCCTAATCTAGTGCAAGTCACCACTATTACTAACCTACAGTTAGTCCTAACCTCAAATTAAATTGAAAAACATGCATGAATGTAACACATAACATAAGCTCACGCTTGTATCCCCGAAGGGGTAGCCAGAGGCGCACTAGCGAACTAGAACACCCACATTTCGCCGGGCTTAGTTCCGTCCCAGATGTGAGGGCGAGCCTTTCGATGGCGATAGGTGTCTGGACAAATTCCAGACTCCGGGCTGATATGGAAAAATCCAATATCACTTTGCCCGACCCGGGGATCAAACCCGAGAACTCAGAACCGTAGTCGTGCCTAAATACCACCACGCCACCGAGGCAATCATGAATACATGAATGTCATGAATTAAATTTCATTAATATATTTTCTGTAATTACATGTAGTACATTATTGAATTTGTAATGAATTTCATGTCATTCTATATATATTTTTTAATTTAACTTAAGGTTAGGACTAACTATTGGTTAGTAATAATGGTGCATCTCGCCCTTAGTTACTCAATGAGGCAAACCAGAAACAACGGGGAAAGTGATTAATTGGATGAATGTCTTGTATAAAATTTGTCTATCGGATATTGTAGGGTAATTTTTCAGTGTGTATAGACTTAATGCATTAAGTATTTGGTGACTAAAATGGCTAAATCCTTATTAGATTATGGTTCGCCATTAGTGGCGAAGGGTGAAAAGTTTCACAAGGGAAGCCAATGCTACTCTTTCTTCTATATATTATATTACCTAAAAATTACTTATCTATTAGACTATAAAAGGAAGCCGGTAGGATTCCGTTTGTATGGACCTTTCGCTATTGTTGGACATCGTCTGGACTTACATTTATGGTTTTTTATTGCAACCGAATAATGATAAGCGATACAACTATAGAACAGTAGCAACGAGTAGTGTTGCATTTGAATCTATCAACTTATGTAAGTACCTTATTATATTTATTTATCTTCAAACTTTTATTATAAACATTTATCTAGTGCTCTGAGGAAATTAATTATTTTACTTAGGTAGTGGATTACAATAATATTATTTGTATGGTTGTTGGTAGGTGGTATAAATAACAAAAAAAAATACTGATGATGAAAGACATACATAAAACAAGCGTAGGATAACAAAGTAATAATCCAAAAATTATATTGGTCATTAATCATAATTATATCGTACTAGCTTTTTTAGCGGTAGGTATTGCCCGCTTGGAAGTATTTCATGCCATATATTTGGGAGAAAAAAAAGCTCATGTCACTTTCCGGCCCATGAAGTAGCTCTTTAAATGATGGCGATTTGCGAACTTCCATATTAGTGGCTGAGAGAATGACAACAACGCATCAAACACATTTTTGCATTTATAATATTTTGTATGTTGCAATATAAAAAATAACAGTACCGTTTCACCCTTAATTTACTCTTAAGGGTAAAACTGAACAGTTAATTTTTGCTTTTAATGCATAAAATGTTTTTACTTGTTTGCCCCGGAAGGGGGTAGTGTTTAAAAGTGCGACGGTAAATTAGATTACGTGATATATGTAAATCGCATAATGGTATAAAATGTATAACGAATTGGTCGATCCAGAAATCTTTGGGTAAGGCCTATGTCCAGCACTGGACATCCTTGTGGCTGATGATGATGATATAATTGATTAATTACAAAACACTAGACATCTGTAGTAGTAGTAATTACAGTAGACTGCCTTGATGGCGTAGTGGTTTTGCGTGCGCCGTACGACTATCGTCCCGAAGTCTCAGGTTCGATCCCCGGGTCGGGCAAATGATATTGTATATTCAGTATCAGCTCGGAGACTGAATTTTGTGCCAGACATGGCGATAGTCTTGACCAAAATCACATCTAGCACGGAACTAAGCTCGACGAAATGTGGGTGTTCTAGTGCGCTAGTGCGCCTCTGCCTATCCCTTAGGGCGTGAGTTCAAATCATGTTAAAATAAGAAATAATAGTAAAAAACTGTATTGAATAGATCGTTTGTAATCGTAAATAGGTTAATGCGGGTCCTTTTATCCCTCGTTTAAATACACATAATATTAGATAATATACATGAAATTTAAAAATATTCATTGAAGATTTCGTGATTGTGTATTCTTTGTTTTAACTGGGTGAAGCTATATAATATGTATATTATAGTCTTTAATATACATTGTATTTATCCAATTCAAACAACTTCGATGAAATAACTGATCAACATAATTACAGAACAAATAATTAAATATATAAACGTCATTAAACCACCCACATAATTATCCATGTATTATCTGTAATTCCATTAACTAGCTCAATTAAACATTCCACAAACGTGATTCAAACAGGAATTACCTCATTATTCAACTAAACCGAAAGTAAAATATACGACTTATTTAGTAAATACTTACGTCAAGGAGTTATGACTTTTTTTATAGCTTTATCAAATTTAAACAAGGTAATTACATTGTTTAAACAGTAGCTTGTAAATATCACTTCGTTTTAATATGCAAAAAAATATCACAATTTATGAATTAAGTAATACATAGATACGAATGAGCTACGGTTCGCGGTTATATCGTAGCGGCCGCGTAGCACCGGCGCTACGCGCTCGCTACCGCCTACGGTTCACTGAATCTGTAAGACGTGGAATGCAAATAAACATGTGTGCGAGGTTCACGTCGCGAGTGCGGCCAATCGGCGCGCTCGCTCCACGCATGGCGCGCGCCGCTAACTTTTAAAACTTTTACACATATGCACTAGTGACCGGCAGATTCAGCGCACCCCGGGAAAAGCACATTAGAGAATATTGTCTCCACGAACCTCTTGAATTCTGCGTCGACTGCAGCGACAGGGCCATCTCACAGATTCACGGTAAATGCATTTATTTGCAACACTATGTTCAGTCTATCGGCAGAGGCTCGACGATCTCTCTTATCAGTGTCAATGTTGGAGCAATAAATTGTCGCGATTGTATTTGCAAAAATTCGATCACATGTTATGTCGACGCGAAGTCGCGATGGTGAATGATCCCGTGTGCGCAGTGCGGGCGCGCTCGATGTGACCTACCACAACACTGGCGGTGGCGAACGCTGGCGGCGAGCGGCGAGCGTTCGTCCAGCCGCCCCTCCGCGCGGTAAACACACCCCCACGCCCCACCCCGCCGCACCGCACCGCACCCCCCGCACAACACTCTCCTCGCACGCCGTGAACCCCCCTCCCCCCTCCTCGCCTCATCCACTGCACCCCAGTGCACTCCACGTGCACGCTGCGCAATGCATTCACTTTATGGCAGCTACTACATAATGCTCCTTCCTGACGTTGTTTTTTAGCCCTCTGAAACGAGCGCCACATAAGCACTTTTTATGTTTTACGAGCGGCTCTTGTGAGGGGCGGCCGATACTTTCTTTGACTACAGCTAATTTGAGAACTTACCTTTTTTATTTTATTTATATAATGTTTTAGTTATTTAGATAGTATAATAATTGTTGAAAATCCGGCGACTTTATGCTCATTAAGATAGGGGACTATCATATGAAAAATTGAAGACTGATATGATGAGGACATTCATAAAATGTTTTTTTGATTATTATTAATTAATATGTATTCGATTTCTGGGTATAGAATAAGCAATAAGCTTTAAAATAGAGATTTATTTAATGAAAGACCTTTATCAGTTTTATAATACTTGTTAAAGACATTTTGTTTAAATCTAATTAAGGTGATTTTCTAATACAACAGAAAAGGCTAAGTTCGCCTAGATATAAGATGCCCTCTGAGAACCTGCTTACCTGATTAAGATTGACTCGTTTCAAACAAAGTCAGTTGTTACTACAGTTTACAAGGAAAGCCTACGTGATTACAATATTGTCATAGGTTGTTTCGGCAGTTTTAAACATCAATGTTTATAATTCTACTGAAAACTACCACCTCACCTGTGTTGTAACATACTCAGACTAAGAACCGTACAGGTCCTATGTCTAAATTCCAATAGACGCTTTATAAATACAAACAATAAGAAATTATTAAATAATTAATTAATAAAAGTACATACAATGTTTTGTACACTACATTACAGTGTGTCTGCATAATAATTTATTAACAATCGAGCAAAGTGTGTTGGTTAATTTCACGTTCACTCTTACCATACATACCTCTATATATTAATATGCGTATTATGTTTATAAATCAGCGATATGTTCTTAAATATATGTTGTTATAATTTTCAATATGTTGTATGTCCTTAAAATTTCATAGAGTAACAACAGTACCTATTGAAAATATAATTCAAATGCCATTGAAAACATTATGAGCTGGAGAAAAACAGACAAACGAAACGCAAGTTTACGCAACTGAAACACTTGAGGTCACTTTACGTCATTTGGGGCCATCTTGTTTGTCAAAATTGTATGACACAAAACAATGTAAGTAGGTTCAAGTTGGGAAGAGTTTTAGTATTGCATAAGTAAATAAAATAAATACACCCAACAGTCACACACATAGTCCTGACCCCACACTAGGTGTAACCTGTATCGTGTGTATCAGAAACTACGAGAGACTTTCGGTCTCACAACACCCAGACCCGAAACAAATACCTGTGAGCCACACAGACATTGGTCTCGGTGCGGGAATCGAACCCGCGACCTCACGTTTCACAGCCGACTACTCGCCCACTACGCCACGGAGGCTGTCCCAAATATTTACTGGTGATGCTGATATCAAGTTAACATTAATTTCGGTATCTGTGGTAGGAATCTCATATGCAAGAGTCCATCTGGGCAGGTAAATACTATCGCAATGTCTATCTGCTGCTAAGCAACAGTCTGCAATGAGAGTTGTATTTCAGTATGAAAAACATTGTAGCCAGTGTGATTAGTATTATTATCAATGTCTTAGGGTGATTTGGATCACCATTTTTGACTTTTGAGTGTTCAATTTTGAAGTCGCATTTAACTTATATTAATTTGTATTTTTTTTGTGTTGGGTACAGACATTTGTTTCATGTAAATTCAAACTTTTTTTTCGGTGTTTCGTACACACTTAAGTCTATATCTTGAAAGCTATTGAACCTATGTTAATGAAACTTGCACTATTGCCTAAGATGGATGATACCTAGTCCAATAAAAAGAATTATCGCAATTTGATTTTTAGTTTATGAGAAATATATGGACAAACATACTTACATACAAACAACAATTTACCTTGCAGAGCTCTACGTAGAGTTAGTCTTAGCACTTGGACCGAACAAGCAGTATATTAGAAAAACATCTATTTATAGTAATTTCGAATATTTATTAAATAAACCAGCTAGAAGTTTTAACTACGACAATAAGCAGTAGGAACTTTATTTTTGTCACCAAAAATTTGCACCCAAACATCGATCATCATGGCAACAAATCGATACAAAATTTACATGATGTTTGCTGTATTGATAACAACGCTGTGCCTACCCTGTAACATGTCTAGTTATTAAACAATATTACATACGTAATATGTGTATTGTGTGTATGCACATAGTTGACATAACTTGACAAACTTTACCGGCTCTAAGTTTGGCCTTCGAATAACCGTCTCGAAGCAATTATTAGCTCAAAGACAACACGCATAAAGAGCATAAGTGTCGGCCCGCGGCGGTGTATCGCGTAAATTAAGTGTTTTTATTGTGGTCGTGCTACCGCTATTTTTAACATTTTTGTGAGCACGCGTCACTCTCCAATCTTGTCTTGACTCTACTCCCGAACACCTTTTACTTTTTATCCCATCGCATGACGACTCACAACACCAAGTAACTGAACTAAGTGCTATTATTAGACTTTATGGGTTGACTGTTGTTGTTGATTTAGATACTAATTGATTTTTTAACGTGTTTTAAAAATATCCTAATGAATGCCACTATAATTATGTTAATACATTGCTATTGGATTGGCGTTATGGACTTAGACCAAATACCTTTTTGTTTTTTTGAATATAATGTGTGAATTCTATTCAATAGTTTGTATTTAATTTGTATTTATTGTTTCGGATAAAATTAAAAAAAACATATCATATTACGTACTTGATGTATGTACCATCACTACTGTTTTATAAAAGTTATTATAACATTAAATGGTCCAATTATTTTTAAGTTATGTTAATAAGAGACGTGTCTTAGATAAAAAAAATTGCATCCAGATATGTCAGAACTCAGAACAGTAGTCTATTAAACATAATATGTAGGTAAACACTGATTGTAAAACTTTATTTTGTTCGGTTAATTATGAAGTAGTCACCATTGTTATCTGTTTCAATAAATCAAACAATAGACACAAGACAAACATCGTTCTTTTCACAAAGCACGTCTAAAAAGATTGTAGTTTTTTAAAAGCATTTGCTCCCACCTGCCGCAGTCGCGTGCCTCGCGTGTATTTGGAAAGGGAACCTTACTACATTGAGATAAGATTCGTTTAATTTTAGTTAAATAGACGCAGGGAAGTTTTTTAGATAAAAAAGTAAGTTTCCGTCTCGTTTTGGTGTAGTGTGCCCTTATTCTGCAGGATGTTTAGGTCTGTTATCTGGCACACGCCGCGGCACCTTGCCTCGGTCACACTCACGGGTGCACCGTATGCTCCGTTCCAGCAGGATATATGACGATATTAGAATATATACCGTTGAAAAAGTCCTCTGTTCTATCAGCATTTGCAGTTAAATAAAAAGGTTTGCCAACAAGACAGGTGCAGTGTGCGATCTTATCGTAAATTGACAAGCCGATGTTAATTAGGGTAGATTGGAGATGAATTTATATGCACCTCGCATAGGTTTATATCCTCATACTTACTTTTATACCTCTAGAACTATTTTTTGCAAGTTCAAAAGAATTTGTCGTAAGCTTTTTTATATTTCCTTCACATCTTTGATAAGAAATGCCACTCATTTGTGGCGTCATTTAACTTTTTTCTTTTAATGTAACGAAGAAAGAACGAGCTACTTGTCTGCCCAAAGCGTAGGCTCGGAGCATTTCACTTTTGGAACAAAGCTGGCAAGGGTGGCTCGCACTCGGTCGGCACACTCATCAAAAGAACCAACTCTTTGAAGCTGTGAAACCACAATTAAGCCTTGCCGAAGAAGTTCAAGGACGCCTCACTTTTAAAATTCACCCATTGCTTTTCTTTTATTCTGCGAGAGTCATTCGCAAAAATGTATTATTGTCTTCAATGTAATAAACAAATAAACTCTTTCATACTAAACTTTAAGCGAACGATTGTGGCAGAACCCTTTCGCTTTTAAGTTTTGTTATTTTACTGATAGCGATACTGATTGTTGTCGTCAGCTGGATAGTGACCTAAAGTTGTTCGTATGATAACATAGTTCTAAAGAAGCTTATCAAGTGGTTGGAAAGTGTAACACAGTCATCATTCTAGATCAATCAGGGTATTAGGAGTGTCTTATATAGAGGCCCGTAAGCATACTTTTCGTATCTCGAAAAAAGTCGAATACGACTTATATGTATTATTGAATAGAGAAAAAAATACCGCTTCTAATAAACTAACTCTTGTTCTTCTATGATTAAAAAAAATTTGATACTACGTTAAATAATAGGAAATTAAAAAAAATATACTTCTAAACTTTGTAAATAGTCAAAAATTTGTCATTTTTCATAATTTAACAAGTACGCCTAAATCACTTCCAGTATTTTCTAAAGACATCCAACTTACGACGTAGGTACAACGTATTCAACTAGTTGAAATAGTTACGACGCGACGTTGGTTTCACGTTAATTCAGAGTGATTTGATGTCCCCATGGAACTCACCTCAGAGATACAACGTTTTTGCGGCTTAGGATTAAAATATCGACTGCTGTATCTCATCAAAAGTCGTTGATAAACTAAATTTAGAACTATTTAACCTATTGCAAAAAATAAGTTTTAATTCAAAGAATACGCATTCCAAATATATCATTTGGTTTAAAAGTTAAGAAGATTTTAAATAGTTTTTGGCTCTTATGTAAATTTGGATATGTCGAGATACTACAAGTATGCTTTCGACCGTCGATATGGTCACTGAGCTTCATTTTGGGAGACGGCAGTATAGACTTCATCCAAAATATATCAAGACACAGGTACAAGTATAAGACCATGTTCTTTGTGTATGCCTCATATTTCTAATGGATATAAAGAAAAATAACAATACCATTAATTTTTTACTACTTCATAATTATAGGAAACATTTAAGAAAATTTGCGAACGTATAATTATCTTCTCCGGTAGTAAAATTATAGGTAGCTACGATCCTACCTTATTTTAGTGTGTCGACGTCACAAAGCGACCGTTTTAAAAGCGAAAGTAAACAAAAGGGCCCGGACAAAGTGTTCCGACATGCGCAAGTAATTTGTCCTATTGCGTTGTTATCTGAAACAAAGAATTTTTAGGACCAGTTTTGCAAATTGGAGCACAACTGAATTTTACGACATAATGTCGGAGCTATTGTTTGATATAAGATAAAGCCTTGCAAACTTTTTGTTGTAGTAGTTAACAATAAAATGACAATAAACATCAAATGTCGAGAAAAATCAACTAAGGTTGTCATAAAAAAGCAAGGCCACATCTTTGAGCAAAGTAATTCAAGTAAACGATGCAAAAAGTACAGATTGATAGTCACCAAAGGAAGTTCTTAAACGGCCGAATAGTTTTTTAATGTTCTTATTTTCGGACAAACTAATTGTTGTTAAACTGTGATTGTCCAACACGCGCACACACACATACGCAATAATTATTTATGTAGAATAGAGACTCCCTTCCGTGTGAACGACAGATGTGCGCTAGGGCCACCGAAATTACAAAAATTGTGAATATTTCATTCACATTATTGCGTATTCGGCCGTTACGAATCAATCGCACACAATAAACCCGAATTTTATACAGTTTTTTTGTATTTGTGTACGATTTTGATGTTAATTTTTGTACACTTTTAACAAAATCTGGTTTTACTTTATTATATCAAACGGCTTGCCAGTACAAGAACCAATAACAATGCTAACAATCTTATGATTGATTACAAACTTGTTTCATAGATTGACACATCAATGTTGGTAGCATTTTTGCAATTTCAACTGTCGTAATTAATATACCGTTATAAAAATTAATATAATGAAAACTTAATTAACAAAAGCATCCGTGAAGTACTAATAATAGACATATAAAAATTACAAATACATATCGAAGGGACCCATTATATTTTCTGTAATAATGGTTAATTAAATATTTCAATTTTGTTGGGATTCGCTGAATTGTTCAAATTCATTCGTGAATTTTGGAAAACCTTCCTCAGTCTATAAAAGTCCGTTACATTTCACGGTACATAAGTTTCTCGAGATGGAGTCGCTTATCTTCCCTAGACAGCATGCAGGTGAGAGTTAATAATAACAATTGAACAAAAATAAGGCATAAAATATCGCCTCCAAAGGATTCGCATTGAATATTTATCCGGGTCCGCGGAGCCCTGTCCAGCCCTTTGTTCTCGACGGCCGTTTAAACTTTTGATTCTGCAACTGGCAACAGTCAACCGGACCCTCGCAATCGATCAAAATGCTTGATGGCATCGTTGTATCAAGATAAAATAGTCCGTATGGTACAAGTCATTGGGTACTATTTGAAACATTCGACATTGGTCAGTTTTGCCGTTTGAGCAATGGCAGGTGGCTATTCTGTGCTTGCGTCACGGGCTCTCCCCTTCCGGGTGTGATGAATAATTCCCTTTTTCTCCGGGAGAGAATAAAATTGTCCTTGCGAACTGTCTCGGCGACTCGATACGCACCGTCGACCGCTCCGCATAAATGTGAATTATACCCTACACTATCCCACTTACAGAAGTCTCTTTTTATTTCAACGCTAAAGCTGGATTTATGTTTCCCCAAACTGAACATTACTACGTGTTCACATGTCTACTAAACGAACGCTGACGTGCTTTATTTAATTGACGGATCAAAAGAGTAAGTTCTATTTAAAACTACCTAAACCCTAGACTGCCTCGGTGGCGTGGTGGTATTTCGGTACGACTACGGTTCTGAGGTCTCGGGTTCGATCCCTGGGTCGGGCAAAGTGATATTGGATTTTTCCATATCAGCCCGGAGTCTGGAATTTGTGCCCGATATGGCGATAGGCTCGCCCCCTAACGTGCGCCTCTGCCTACCCCTTCGGGGATACAGGCGTGAGATTTATTGCAACGATTAACAAAATGCATATTTATAGCCCATTATTCAGTATTTATCTTTAAAATAACTATAAATCATATTATTATTCTATTTATTATAGAAAATATCCTGTTTATTGAAAAATACTAAACAAAATTAACTAGATTTTAAACTAAATATTAAGTTAATACTACAGCCTTTCTGTGATACTCAATACATACATATACTCATAATCTATTAATGGACCTCCTGGAAAGGGTAATAACGAATCTCACAGAGCATGTATGCATGTATGTTTGTTGCCTTGAGTATCTGCTAACATGGTGAGATTAGTTCATCTTACTGGGCCAGACAAACACAAAACTACTAGTTTCTAAGCGATTATTGTGGACCTTAATTACCAACTAAATAGGTCATTAAGCAAATACGAGGTCGCCAATTCTTACAAATATTTTAAAAATGCAGAAAAAACAATATTTAATCGCTATTGGAAGTGCTTTACAGAGTTTATGTGTAGTCTATAACTTGGACCGAATCTAACATAAATTAGGCCATGGACCCACCGTCACACTATTCACAAAATATATTGTGAAAGGTATATTTACAAAATGATCACATATATTATGTATTATGTAAAATGTTCATTTGTAAACGTTCTTGGCGTTTTCTCGTCACAAAGGATTAATGTTATCTCGTCGGTATTGTGCGTGTGCGGGCCCTCGCGGCCGCGGTCCGGCCAGGGGAGTGCGGACGGGTGGCGGCTGGCGGCCGAAAGGAACCGACGGACATTGCTCGATCACTCCTTCTTTCCATCCCATTCATAATGCCTTTCAAACGTCCCGTGGTCTTTGTGCCCCCGTCGCGCACTCCTTCCACCGCCGCCGAAGCTGTCACCTTTTGTGACGCGCGCGTCTTGTCCGTGTGTCCGCTGTCAAACGCCTTGCACAAATTCAAAAATAACATCGACGCATTTTTTGTAATGTGCCTGAGCAAACTGTAGATAAGCTTCACGCATTGGAATCTTTGTTTGTTGTAAACAAGGGCCGTGTCCTGCGACTTATCTCTGCATACTGATCCTAAGCCATCGCTAACCCAGTAATGTATAATGTATTTATCCCTTCCCAAACAAGCTGAACTATTCAAGTCTATAATATATTATGTCGTTATTAGCCATAGGACGGCCACTGCTGAACATATCCCTCTCTTAAAAAATTCTAGACCGACCTGTTCTCCTCTACATATATCCTGTACTAAACATAATTTAGGAAATGAATTTCTGACTCAATATACGAGTATAATGACGTATTGCGTCCCTTCTAACGAACTAATTGAACTCGTAGCACACTTAAATGTGCTTAAAACACGATTTGTGGGGTGACAAGACGCCATACAATACAATGGTTTCTTTGCTTGACATATCGCAATTTTTTAACAAATACGCGCAACACACGTCGCAGCACCACAGGCCACTCGTGCGCTATTGTAATGCAACGAAATGCATAATTTGTCGAGCACATGCCGTTTTTTATCTAAAGTTTAGATAAAAAGTGACCTATGCAGCGATTATAACGGGAATCTGTTGGGTAGATGTTATTGAAAGGTTTTTTGAACGGTGGACACTAAACAACAAAGGTTGTCCAGGTGCAAGTTTTTATAAAGGATATTATTTAGATAAATTATCATTTTTAATAATGTAACAATTTTATTGCGTTCTTTTTTTTAAAAAAGCTTTCTGTACAGTATACATGTGTCGCGTTCCCTGTATTTGTGCCATGATATATATGTCTTGAGCCTTGACTGATGGTGTAGGCTTTCTAATAGATCCTAATACATATTATCTACAGAGATATTATGCAGACACACATGCTGATATAATAATTGACTCTCGATGTTTGTTCATGTATAAGGTAACGTCGCGTCGTGTTGATCCATGTCGTTCGATCAGACGGTTATTCTTAAGTATGCCTGTCAAAAAATCCGTTTTAACTAATGACCAAGGAAACCTATTTTCTTTCATCATTGGAGTAGATGCAACACAGTTATTTGAAAAAAAAAATGCAATAAACATAAGATAGTGCGCAATAGTATGTCATAATATACCAAATATTATTTCAATGCTTTGGCGAAACATAACACTACATCCGAACATTGTTATGTAATTCGGAAAAATCTATTTTCTATGGGGTCGCTGGAGCAATTTGCACCCTGGAGTGCTTAAGCCGCTGTCATACTAGAGGGAGAAAATAACGTTGTTAATAGTCCACAGTATTGGAAAGAAAATCCATGAATTGTACTGGCCACAGGTTTAAATAACGTAAACTATTACAGTTATAATTATAATTCGCATAAATAATTGAACTGAAACATTGGCCTTTGACATCGTGATTTACGGTGGGTGGTCACGCTTTAAGGAAATTATAGGAGTACATCTGTGGCAGCAGTCTGGGCCAGATTGTACTAGAAGTATGTTCCCGTGGAAAACCCGAATAGCGTCGGCTGAACGATTTGGAAGAAGATATGAAGGCGGACCCTGGTATTTTTCTGCCGGGATAATTCCAGGCAGAAAGAATGATTTGGCATAAACATTCTAAGCTTCGGGGTCATGAACGCAGTATCGTGCCACACTTTCGGTAAGTATGTGCTTTGTTATTAAAAGTTCCGAGTGGGGTTATTATATGCAAGTGTCAGTGTAGTCAGTTGGAACGATATGCTTGACTTTCTATTCCATCACAGCGTATAAAAAACAGAAAAACTCGACATTGCCAATAGCTGTTATATACTATTGAACAATAACCCATAAATGAATTCATAAATGTTGTTAAATGTCACATTATGCAAAATAATTCACGATCTATATTTACAGTACATTATGAACGCGAGCTAAGGTCGTGGACACAGCAAATCCTTTCAGATATGTCGACACGTCGCGGGCGGTGAGTAGCCGCCAGTCGCCAGCCACCAGCCTTTGTAGCCCGGCTCCTGTCTTTGACAACACCTTTGACGCAATCTACCAAAAGCCCTTGCGTAACCTCTTACGGCTAAACAAACCCTCCCACGCCCGCCAAATCACAACGTGTTCACATTTTATTTATAAATATATCGTAATTGATAAGATAATACCTTTGTTTTGACAAGAACATCGTTAGAACTACAAATATATGAAATATATCGTTTTTGAAATATAATTTAAATAAATACAATTTTGCCGTAGTATAAGTATATACCCGATATATACATATACCCGATACAGTAATTTGTTTACAAAATGTCAAGCTTACTACGTTAATTAATACGTTCCTTTATTGCTATACATACATATATTGTTTTACCTATTTATTAATTAATAATTTAAATATTATAACTTAAATATTATATTTAAAATTGCTTATGCTGTACCTACTTTTAGACTGTTATGTTTTTATATTTGTAAAAGTAACACTCGACCACGTTGATGTACTTAATTTGTGTATTGTTTCAATGGTGCTGCTTAGTTGATGCAACTTAAATAAATAAATGAATTTAAATATTATTGGGATAACTTATTCTTAGGCAAATGTGGTGAATATAAACCATATATTTTGTTTTTAAGTTGTCTCCATAAAATGGTACTTACTATATAAATTAATATTCATGGAACACACACAAATATTTATTTACATTCAATCTCCTAAACCTTACGTGTACAGATGAAGTAAAAAATATTTATCGGATTACTTAAATCGACGGCCAGCTGCGGCCCGATTTGCGGACGTCGTAAGTTTTTTACACATAATTTGGCAACAATCCATCACACATTGCATAATTCACACACACTTCCGAAAGTCCAATTTCATTTCAATTCGGACGTATCTAATTGAAAGTCCATTAATCTTACGCGGTCGTAGCACGATGATAGCAGATCAATCCACTTGTGCATGGTCAGTTGTTGTCAGGAAATTGTGTTTTTTGCGAACTAACCTATTGTAAATAGTAGCTATGGAGATCGTTTGTTGATGCCGAATTTGACAGTAGATATAGTTTTTTTAATGATTCCCATGCACAAACGAGCAACTGTAGCAGATGGACATAATATATCTAATAGTAGGTACAGCCGAAAGGGATTTATCATTTGTGCATTGAAATCAATGAAAGTAACTGAAATAGTGTAGGTATTAAAATAAAACTATTTTTACGGATTCTATCACGATTAGGTTTTAATTATTGAACCTAATCGTGATATAATCCGTAAAAATAGTTTTATTTCAATGTATAATACTCGCGTAAACTTAAGAAAACAGTAGTGTAGGTATATTTATCTCCACATACAATTTTAGTTAATAATTTGAAACTTAAAGAGGAATTGAATATGAAAAGCGTACCTACGTCATTACAAATATAAAGAAGATTAAAAACACCAAAGGTTTTAAGATCCTTCAATCAAAGACTTCTATGTCCTTTAGTGCTCTAATTTGTGACAACAGATTTTACTTAATGTGACATACATTTAAAAGAAACATTCTGAAAAAGTGTATTATACAGATTTGCCATTTTGCAGACGGGTGTCACTCAAACCGAAATAGTTCTATACAAAGCTTTGACCAAGCAAAAAATCGAAGCGTAGCTTAGGGTCTTTGCGTAGGTGTCAAAGATTTTGACATTTTATAGTATTGAACCAAACAGTAGGTACCTAATACCTACATCGTATGCATATTTCTTATTTATGACACTAGTAATAAATAAAATAGTAATACAGTAATAATAGCAGGATAATCAGAAACAATTCCTAGCAAAATTAGTAAATTTACAGAAAATTACGATCTGTAGCCCGAGCACGAAAAACTAATGTAAATGTATTTGAGTTCGCTGTGCACTGATGACGTTTGGTTAATATTTCATACAAATTTCATAGACGCGCATCGAGTTCGAATACATTTACGGTTGTCAGAAATTTTCCTGCTTAGGCCGCAGTTCGAAGCTTTTCATTCAGAGATAAAACGGCATTTACTAATGTAATACAAATAATTTAAAGTAAAATCTATTTTAAAATTGTGTTAAATTATAAACTTATATATTTTTTTAGGTTAATTGAAGCTGGTTAAAACCACCGGCAATAATGAAATGAATAGATTTACATTCGTAAAAGTGACGAGTGGGTACAAGTATTTGAAAGATTGTACAATTATTTCTCATTTGAAACTTTTTGCATTGGGTCAACATAAAGCATCGGAATATTATATTTCTATCGAAAGAAAATATCCCATTTCCGCATCTTCCTACAACAATGAGTGCGCCAACAAACTATTCAAATACGGCACAGACGTTGGTAAACCCAAATTTTTTGCACAACGAATTAATGGATAACCAAAACCGATGCAAAATAAAAAAGCAGCTTATTAAATGTTGGTTTCGCGTAATAACACGTTGGTGGTTTTTGCTTTGTTTCCGAGAGCCGCGCCGAGATATCCGGTTACGGCCGTTAAATATTTTGCCTCCTGATGAAAGGGAAACTTCGTAGTTTTTTCTTCGAAATTTCGTTTTTGCCGTACAAACGCGGAAGTCGTGTAAACTTATGCAAAAGTTTGATATTGGAATCGATTTCGCTTTCATTGTGAGCCTCATATCGCAACATACAATTACATCGTACACGTTAATGTGTGTAATTGTACGTTGTCGGTTGGTTCGCATCGCAGTTCACTATGAATGTGTTGTACAGTATACACTGTGAATGTATCAACTGTGTTGCTTGTATGAAAGAATACCAACATTATTACATTTAGCCGTGAATATTTTTTAGGTTTTCACAGACACTCGTAATTTAACGTATTAAGTTCAAATATCTACATTTTGCTGAATTCAAAGAATTTTTGCAAAGGAACATTTATCAAGCCCACAAAGAGAGTGAAACCTCGCTGAAAAGAGGCCTGCTCTGGACAGATTTAATTTGTTGCGAAGGCTTTTATAATTGGAACATAAAGATTGCGAGTAATTAATTTTCGCAGCGAGTCAGAAGCAAAGAGGCCGCACATTGAGTTTGAGCGGAGGCACCACCGCGCCTAATTAATATTAATGACCTCGGGAGGCGCCCGCTGCCCGCTGCCCGCCGTCGACCACCGTCATACTTCACCATCGAATCTTCCTTTATCAGACACCTGTGCAGAACGGCCATCGATTCGGGCCAATAGTGTCACCATACTTACTCGAATAGCTCGTATACGAGTACATTACGAAGTGTATGTATTACAGTCGGTGCCTACGGTACATACGATATGTGTACAATAAATATGTGCGAAAATGGATGTGTTGGGCAATGGGCGGGCGGCATGCGGTGACCGATGAGACGGCGCTAAAAGCCGGACGGAAGCCGCAGACACCCGACTCCGATTACAGCAACCGTGGGATCCGCACCAAACACTGCAGGGCTACCAGGCGTTTGGAACATTATAATTTAATTATTACACGCAATTATATAAAGTTATAATTATTATAAGTCATCACATCTATTATTTTCTGCTACATGAAAAAAGAAGTATTTTTCACTTTAGAAGGTTATTGCTGTGCCAATAATATAAGCATCCTTTGCTTTATGAAAGGACGTCTTTTAAAGAAGCGCCACTTAAATGTTAAAGGTAAGGACTCCACTGTCAATGTACACCGACAGTGCCAGAAGAATCATGGGTTTGGCAGTGATGATAACTAACAACCAAGTTGAGCCAGGCCATTCACGCTGGAAGCTAGAAAGTTAACTATAACGTGGGTGCGTCACTTTCAACCGTATTCGTTCTTTTAGCTTGTCCTTATCCCATTTCGATAATTTTTAAAGTATGTTGCGGAAAGGATTCGGATTTTAGTTTTTATGCCCATCCGACGTCAACCTCTTCTGGGAGATCCAGTACCTACCCGGCAAATCGTTTTAGAAAACCGCTTTGTTCAATCTGGGAAAGGAACCCAGAACCTCCCAGTTTACAGCCTGCCACTATCCGCTGCCACTAAATTAAAGAGGCGATCGTAGTCTCTCGTCTTCTTTCATATCAAGAATTCTTTATCATCTTATATTCAGATCTATTCTGCATTATTAACCATAAAATATAATGTTACATGTTACCAAAGATAATTACATACTTATAAAATTGCTTTAGGGCCACTCGCAGCTCTGCGATAAGTCTCTATTTATCCCAAATCTTGATTTAATGGTAGGATTGAGCTGTAGGATAAATCGAGATGAGGTAGTGAGTAATAACACTGCAAATCGCAGTTAGTGTGTAAACTGAGAACACTGCACTTAGTATGATAATAAAAATGCGCTATCCTGTACGAATGTTGTGTAATATTTTGTGGCATCCCTGTTGAGTGTAGCTATGGCACGGAGATGAGAATGGCATTCCGCAAGGTCTACGCGTTCATATGCGAGCCATCACACCCGTGAATGTGTCTCGTACTAAACAAAACACTCCACACATTATTGAGATAAACTTTCGCTTCCGTTTTCTTATACCTTCTTGATGTATTTGACTGCCTTTGTGGTTACGACTGTAGTCCTGCGGTCTTCGGTTCGACCCCTGGGTCAGGCAAAGTTATATTGTGTTTTCTATTCGCTTTAGCTCGGAGTCTAGACTTTGTACCCAGTATAGCGATAAATTTGCACCCTATCATATCTGAGTCGGAAATATGTTCGGTGAAATGTGGGCGTTCTAGTCCTCTACTTAGTTCGTCTCTGCCTACCCCTTCGGAGATACAGCTGTGAATATACGTATGTATGTAATCTTTCGTTATTAATTTTAACGATTAACGAAAGAGATACACAAGACGAGTGTGGAAGGAAAAGTCGGTAA
This sequence comes from Clanis bilineata, assembly GCA_036417725.1. NCBI lineage: Eukaryota > Metazoa > Arthropoda > Insecta > Lepidoptera > Sphingidae > Clanis > Clanis bilineata. The sequence goes on along the minus strand of CM071149.1, from coordinate 7,059,305 downwards.
AGGTCGACCGCATCGCACATATTCAAGGCAAGTTGAAGATATATTAACAAAAGGAAATATAAAAAGTACCCTTAACCGACGCGAATGTATGAAGAGATTGATGAAAGTAGATGAAGCGAAAGTGGTGTGTCAGAATCGGGCGAAGTGGAAATCCATAGTCTCTGCCTACCCCTATGGGATACAGGCGTGATATTATGTATGTATGTATGTATGTAATGATATATTTTTAAACCTTGTGTCACTTCATGTATACTCTATCATATACCTAACTCTACCTAAAATTATAACTATGCCTTTCTGTAACATTCTTGAAAGAATGTATTATGATCCCACATTGAGATACGATAAAGCCAGATGGAAAGAAAGAATTAATCATTTTTCTTTACTAAAACAATTGAAGGCTGAAAGAAATAGCTTAGATTTAGTATTTTATCTACAAAACTCTGTTTTCATATAATATTATATACTGAACATAGCCTGTTATAAGAGTCGAGTAATGGAGTGTCAACAAGTACATGTAAGTATTCCGCGCCGCCGCAGCCTTACAAAAAGCGAAGCAAATGTAGGTAAGAAGGTTATAATCGAGTTTAAAGTGGGTTAAGCAAAAAGCGGCATATGTTTTATTGTAAAAAATCCTTTGAAAGGCATAATGTGCAACGTGCACGTGTGTTGCGCACTCGAGTGCGAGAGACGTGGCGTGCGATATGTCAGACCTGCTGGTACGTAAATACTCGTGAAAAGGCTCATAGTTTAATTGAATATAAAAAATAAAAACGACTTTATAAAGTATAAATAAATTTCATACTTGGAATGGAGTTGTGCCAGGGCCATTGCCAAACGAAAACGCCCGGACTCCAAAGAGAGTAAAATTATTGTCACTTTTTGAAGTAGATTTTTAAGTTTTGTTAAAGTTTATTTATTTTGTAGTTTTCCAAAATATGGGACTCATTCTGAACAATATCTACTCTTAAAAAAATAATATGAGAAATCGGTCCACACATCGCGGAATGATCAGTAAACACATCTAAAAATTATTAATGATAATACATTGACGAATTCACAGAATCCACCTTTCTGAAGTCGGTTAAAAAGTCCATAATTTACATGAAAAAGTAGAAAAACATTTTAAGTTATAAGGCGGTAACCTAGGAGCGCTAAGCACCGCCCTCAGCCGCTTAGTGTCGAGAGGATACTAGGTAAAGGCGGCCATTAGATTGGGAACGGTAGTCTGTTCAAGTTAACGGTTATAATTTCACACAAGAGCAACAATTGAACACAATATGTAGTGTGCATATCAAAGCCCGTAGGCTCCTAAGCAATGTTAACAAGTATTAATCCACTTTTAATAATCTCTGTCGTATTTGGTGTGGTTTGTTAATCTATTTTGTGCTGTAAGCGTCGCGATTAAATATCAAAAAACCTAATTAATTTGTAGACTTTATTCGGTATTTTTAGACCGCTAAAATATAAAACACGATGTATATTAAGATCGCCAGGAATCTGTGATAACATTTACTTTAAGAACATTTTAATTTAAGAAAATGTTATCTTCCTAGCGAAATATTTTGGTTTCTCGATGCATAGCTCTATATAGATAGCCAGTTATTAAAATGTAGGTATTAACTATGTATTAACTATGTTATGTTGTGTTGTAACTACAAAATTATCACCTGTATTTATAATTCGTTCAATGAGAGTACAATATTGAGTCGATAGGATATTTTACAAAGTCTAAAGCACTCGGTTGTAATTTTTTGCGGTGTTACTGTTCAACCAAGCGGTAATTTGCTTGCGTTACTTGAGGCCACTAGAGTATGAAATCACCCGTTTGTGCACTATTGTATGGTCGTCTTCACATGTACCGACAAACGAAGATACTTTTTTGAAGCATCACTGACTTTGATAACAACTATAGGCTTTCATGTAGATACATAAATAATTGGCTGTTTATCCGCACAAGATCTTGTAACTCGAAATATATTTTGAGGTCTGCTTTCTTAGGTGAAATTCAGTTATTTAATTTAAGACGGAAACCCAGAGTAAACTAGGACAAATAATTACACATTCTAAAATAGGTACTCTGGTAATTATTATAAAACGTACACAACCAAACCTTACCTACTTACCTACCAAAATAAACTTGTATGGAATCAGTTTTGTAGTTCTAAGAAACCACACGTGCACACTCGTATATGTGATTTCAATTAGTTGGAAACCAGAGCAGTTCTGTAATCGGATCTTACAAAGGACGCGATCGAAAGTGCAAGTGTCGCAATAATACTTCATTTCCACTCTTCCTCGCCTCTGGTTCTATCACTTTTTATATTCACGTCATATTGTTTGCCCGTCAATCGTACGTTATATATGATCGAAACTGCGATATCGACTTTATTATACAATGTATTCGTAATAAGTACGCGTAAACACGTTTTTAAAAATACACTCTAAGGCTGTATCTTTAAGTTGAAGTTCGGTAGCATACGCAAACCGATCTAAATGAAAAAAGCTTTACCTGAATTTTAAAACGAAAATATTTTTGTTATATTTTGAATTTGCTTTCAAAACTTAAAATAGAAAGAGGTATTTGCATTCATTAATGCGAATATTATATGAATAAGATATGTCTCTCGGAATCGCAAAACTAAAGCAGTGGGTAAATAAGATTTTAAAAAATCTGATTCGCATATCTTTACTTACATTTAAGTTTGCAGTAAACAACACGAAATCATCTACCTATTTAATGTCATTCGTATAACAATCATCATTATAGTAAAGTAACTATGAACAAAAATCTTAAACACAATCTACCATGACCACAACAAATTTCCAGATGTATCTCGCATACAGAAACATTATCTGTATCCTTTCACAGAATCTACTCAAAAAATGTAATTAACCCGACTTTTTGTGACCATCCTATACACATTTGATTTATTTTTAAGGGCCTTTCGTAAAAGAAGAATTTGCGAAATATTGCGGCCCATTGGTGCAACCGCCAATGTTTCTCAAAATGTAGAAGAAGGTTTTGAGACAAATACAACAGAATATAAATACAAGATGAAAATCTACCTTAATGACGTTTTTTGTTGAACCTAGTATTCCAATTACTATAATACTAAAATCATTGCTAAACGTGATCTTCGCTACAATATTGTCAATAAATAAATAAATAACACCCATCAGTCACATACATAGTCCTGACCCCACACTAAGATCGAGTCTTGTGTCGTGGGTATCAGGAACTACGAGAGACTTTCGGTCTCCCAACACCCAGACCCGAAACAAATATCTGTAGGCCATGCAAATATTTGTCTCAGTACGGGAATCGAACCCGCGGCCTCTCGCTTCACAGCCGACTACTCGCCCGCTGCACCGCAGAGGCTGGTCAATAGGTAGGTAGAAAAGTAATATCAGTCCTCAAATAAACTGTCCGAATTCTGGGCACGGAGCACTTACTACTAATTCTTACTTACCTTAGTTGCAAATATTAAATTGTATTCTTTTTGATTTTATTCTTGTAGAAATTGATGTGTTAACATTTCCATTATTTCTTTTTTTTGATTGAGCATATTATTATTGTATGTTGAAATCGAAACATCCGCTAACAGCTTCAAAAATTGTCAGGGCGTCTACTACCAAAAACGATCGCCGAAACGTCGGCCGAAAACGAAGAAACGACGAACTTCCTATTTAACCTTACTACCAAATTACTTCGGATCCGTCACCGTTGGCTTCGGAGCCATAAACAATCGTTCGAATGAACATATTGTGTCGGATTAGAGAGGTATATCTTCAAAAACCGTAAATGTTTACCAATTGTGACATTTTTGTGAAAAATGCATATAAAATAGATCTCTAATTAGGTTTTATGTAATAAGTATATCATTTCATATTTCGAAATAATTATTGAATATAAAATATTTAATATTTCTGCTAATTTTGCAATCTGCCCTAGTCTATTGCATTATGATTAATCTGTGGAATATTGTCATTTTTTAAGTTTTGATTGACACTGACAAGTTGACTAGAAGAATTCATTGTGTTGGTCAAGTATGTGTTGGTAAATTAATTATAAAAGTGTTATTTATTCCCTTTAAACGAATGATCCATTGCATTAAATGCAGTTACTGTGTAACAAAATGCAACTTCTGTGTTTTGAACGATTAAAAAGGATCATTACTTACATAACATTAACGTATAATGTTTTTGACTATTTTTCAAAACATTTCAGTTCAAGATGACTGTAGCGAGCGTGCAGATGGAGGCGTTATTATAATTTATGACGGAAAACCCTGTCTCGGTCGTGGGTTTATGCACAGCCTGGAGGAGCGGGCTAAATCAAAACGGTTGTGGGAGACCTTGACGTCCCACCTTAATAGCATGGAGGCCGCAATGAAAACTGTGCAGCAGTGGAAGAAGATAATATCCTTACTAGAATAATATTATGATGCACTTTACAATCAATGCATGAACACCTATTGTTACCCATTACCATAGCATGTGCTTTGAATGTGAGTGCCTAAACTATATAACTACACACATCAACCTGCTTTGATGTAGGCAATTGTTCTTTTGAGTAATAATAACGATATTTAGTCTGAAACAATTAACATTTAACTTATTATTTCCCCTAACAGTTTCAAGGAGATTACGACGAGTGAGTGCGACCAGCGATGCAGGCAGACCTCCGTAATCGCGCCTTTCGCTTTGAAGCTAAAAATAAGGAGTTGCTGGAGGGCATTCAGTGGGAGTTGAGAGACCTTAATAAAATTATAATAAAAAAAATTGCTAAAAAGTTGTTTTATTTTCCTAAATACATAATTCCTAAATACATAATTCCATAATTTGAGTGCTTAAGTGGCGTAGTTGTGTCGTGTAAGCAGTAAGATTATTGAATTGAGCTCTCGGTTTCGATCCCCGAGTCGGGCAAAATTTTCTGCTTAGTATCACATCATGAGACCGAAAAAGCCTTGGCGTAAAGTAGGTGCTCTAGTTGCGCCTCTGCCTACCTCTTTGGGGATAACAGACATGAGAGGATGTATACAAGTATTTGAGTATCTTATACTTGGGAATATTGTTGGCCACGGCTGCTTTAACAACTTGGCAGTCTTGTAATCATTCTCTTCTGAACCAAGAAAACTTTTATTTTGGAGGAAGCAGTATGTATGGTCTCGAGTTCGATCCCCGAGTCAGGCAAAGTGATATTGGGTTTTTCTACTCAGTATCATCCCGGACTCTGTTTGTGCCCGATATGGAGATAGGCTTGCCCTCTATCACATCTAGGATGGAACTAAGTTTGGCGAAATATGGGTGTCCTAGTTCGCTAGTGGGCCTCTGCCTACCCCTTCGGGGATACAGGCGTAAGCTTATAATAAGTTACAATTCTTCATACAGAAGGAATCTAGCCATTTCGAAGACTTCGAAACCAAAACGAAAAGCAAACGATAGGCTTAGAGCTTTCGTATAATCGAGCTTATGATCCGAACGAAGAAACGATGTATTTCATGTCACATTTGTTTTCATAGTAGAGTCAAGTAGGACGGACGAAAGTAATAATGTCAATAATGTCAAAATCTAAACATCGGATCCGTCGTCGAATCCGTCAGCGGATCCGCAACACTTCGTAGTACCAAAACGTGCGATCCGTCACCTGAAACTACGGATTTCGTTTTTGGTAGTAGACGCCCAGGTTCTACAAGTGCGTATTTAATTTTTCTTTATTGAACTTACATTATAGTTAATCTATACATTAATTATTATAAATTATTATTATGACATTGTGTATTAATGTTATGCTAGAAAACCTAACCAAATAAATTTTATCAAATGCTAAATATAAATATGCATAAATTTATTTATAAAAACATTGTGATATTTTATCATTACCATTTTTTTAAATGCACAATTAATAAAAGTTTGAGAACATGAATCCACGTCGGTTCGTTCGATGGCGATTCCGGGAACGCAGTAAAAAGCTCAGGTACAGATAGAGAGTGAAAGGGTCGATGCAATTCGAGAACTAGCCCAGTTTCACTTTGGATAGTTCGGTTCGTCTACTGACCTTCGTTTGAAGTTTTTGTCCCAATACGGATCCGATGTGGTGCATTGATTTTGTTGCCATTTTTAAGTAGAAACACGTGGGAATTTGCCCTTTCATCAACAAGATGAGGTAGTCCGATATGCCATTTGAATTCTAAGTACGAATTATTATTATCGTAGTTCAGGTTACGGCATTCATCTAGATGCGATGAAAGACTTTACATTCTGGTATCATATGAATGTCTATTGTGGACTGTGGTTGATAATAATGTCCAAGCGGATATCTATAATTGTTACTAAAATGTTTGTCCCACTTTATTGAAACATGAAGTGAAATTATGTAGTTACTATTACTTACTATGTATTACTTAGTTTAGAGCATGTCATGAACCTACCACCCATGATTATATACATATAATATTTATCTAAAAGAAATAGACAAACCCATAAAATAATATAAGGTATTATATTAAGTTAGAGAAATCAGGTACATACTTAAATCGGAAAAATTGTGATTTAGATAATTTCTTTCTAAATATTTTTTGAGGATAAATTTCTTTAAAACCAAAATTTTCATACAATCACAAACGACAACATTTGTTGACTAGAAAGCATTATCGATGCAATATAAAATCAGTAAAATCACGAATATGTAGATAATGATTGAAAAGATCCACTTTCCCACGCAATGCGTATTGTATTATATTACTCGGTTCGCCCGTGACGTGCGCCTGCGCCCGAAAGCTCGGACCTTTCGCGTAGGTACAATTTTAATGTTTCATATGAAATGTTATTTGCGCAAGTTTTTCTACACATCGTATGCACTTTCTATCGCGTGGGAATGCAGGTGAGCAAGGGTTCTACCCGAAGCCTTGCATATCTCTTTGTGTCCTTCGCTGACTTGATCCGGTTGCACAAAAGTTAACGTAGCCTTTTGTGGACACGTCAAGTAATGTTCGACGAATAGATAATTTATGGGAACCGCCACAGAACGAGTCAGCCTCAGATGAGAGACAACTTTTAATATATTAGGGTTGTTTGGGTCGTCTGCGACATACCATATATCTCCACGCTCATATTTAAGATTTGGAAAGATAATTTGCTTCTTTGTAATTTTTGCCATGTTGTGCTATTAAACAGGTACCTACGGAGTTTATTTTTTATTTTTATGGCTTTGAAGAATAAAACAATTAATAATAAAATAAATGTTAGCAAATAATACCTAGTCGGTCATTTTACAAAATGCGTAATAGTAAATCTTAAACATAAGAAATTAGAAACAATAATTCATTCATTGACATTTTTTATCTGCGTATTTTAGAGAAGGAATAGGTAATGAAAAAATATCACAAATTAATTAAATTGCCATTGGTACCTATTACTTCATCATCATCATCATCATCAGCCATAGGACGTCCACTGCTGAACATAGGCCTCCCCCAAAGATATCCAGATCGACCTGTTGGAAGTGGCCTGCATCCAGCGACTTCCTGCGACCTTTATCAGGCAGGCACGTACCGACGACCTATTACTTAGTTACTTTTTATTTAGATAACAAAGCAAATACATCCGTAATGGTCTAATGATTATTGGGATAAACTACGCATATTAATAAACATATTATAGAACAACTAAATGATTCTAACAAAAATAATCTGCATCACATTACAAAGTTGTTCAAAAGGGATATTCAAAAATTAACGTCCTCGTTGCATTAATAGCGCAAGTATAATCCGTTTAAATGGAGACGTCTGGTCGGAACTGTAATATAACCGCGCTGACAAGCTTTTCAACTGCTCTAGCGAGCGAAATTTACTGGCTGTAATCCCAATGTAGTTGTTACAGTCACGTCAAATCACCCGACGAGCTTTCGTTCGAAGCTAAATCTAAATCAACAAAAGTAAATTTCAAATGTCAGCAGATTAATTTTAACTCACGGGACAACCGTTTGTGCGGATTTATTAGACAATGAATTTTGCAATTCGCTATGCACGTATCTAAATGTTTATCTGAATATATCACCGTTATGTTGGTGTTGTTCTTTTTATACGTAAAATGATTGACGTAAAAATTACTTTAAAATAATGGAGCAAACTTGTACTAAACTAACAATAAAATAGTTGGATACATCGTATATCCGCTATTGTCTATGTTAATGATATAGGTAGACTATGTCATAGTCCTAACTAGAGATGAAACGGATAGTGATTTGACCGGATACCGAATACCGGATATTCGGCAAGTTACAAGGCCGGAGCGCCGGATATCCGGCTACCGGATATTCGGCCTGAACTGAACCTGTGTACCCGAGGTGATTCCGCATGTTTCTGCATTTAAAAGTATTTAGACAAAAACGAGACTGCACAAAGAACACCGGACTTAGCTCGTACGAGAGCTTCTTCAAAAGCTGAGTTGGAAAGTCTTTTTTAATACTTTAGGAGATAATCCAAAATACCTAATCACTACCTTTTTAGACCCAAGGTTCAAGTCAGACTATTTAGGAGTTCTTGAAACTGAAAAGGCCCGACAGAAAATAATGATAGAGTATATTAAAAACTCCTACGATGAATCTTCTTCTGACAGTGACAGATCATCGCCGTCTTCAACGCCTGCTAAACGAATAAAACAAGATGAAACTGGATCCAACTTCACACGTGTAGCTCATGTCATTTTTTGGGAATGTGTCAATGACACTTAATTGACACAGTCCCAAATCACTACTGTTATCCTTTGCCACTGCAAACGGTAATAGTAGTGATTGTCTTGACCAAGAAAAACAAAATCCAATTGCTAACGGTATTGACTTTTCTTGAAGATATCTTGAATCGGTCGCAATCAAGACCCATATATTTGGTGGTCATTTAATTTAAATCGGTACCCGCAGTGCTCAAAGTTTGTTAGAATTCATATTTCAGCAACTGACAGAAGCGTTTACAGCGTAAGCGTTTTCAGAAGCTGGTCTGGTGTACGAAGCCAAGCGCCTCTTACCAACAAATGCTGAAAATTTTGTATTCTTTCACCACAATTTGCCACTTGTTAATTTTGAGTACTAAACGAATTAATAAAACAAACATTTTTGACGTGCGATTATAAAAATAAACGGTGTCCATAACCTTATGGTATGATTTTCCTTGTGTAAAAGAGTAAGATTTTTCCTATCCGGTATCCGGCCGAATACTGAATTACTATCCGGTATCCGGCCGGATAAAAAATAAAAAATAAAAAAAATAAAAATCTTTATTAATCACGTAGGCATATAAAAGCACTTATGACATGTCAAAAAAGCATAATTTAGATTTAAGTATTTCTTATAATATTATTATATTATAGAATGCTATGAATTTGGAATCAGGTAGGCAGGTTATACAGTTAGAAGAATAGGATCCTATGGGGAAAGGGGAATGGAGAGGTTTGTGGACCGTGGAAAGGGAACGGGATGTGGCAGGTACGCCGACAGGGAAGCGACGGGAATTAATAGGAGTTGGTGGGATTGGATGAAAATACTACAGAGCCCTATCCTAGCTAACCTACCAACCTTTCTCTAGCTACCTACGGATGACGACCCGAAGAAGAAAGGCAGAAAGAAACTCCGGGCTTATTTTTTTCATCATCAATTGTCATCATTTCTTTTTTCTTTTATCAAATTATATTCACAAATTTGGGTACAATTGATAATTATAGGGATTTATGCATACCCAACACCACTATCATATTATATCCAGAAGAATGTAACCGGTGAAGTAGTATTGTAGCATGCATAAACCCATACTAACAAAATATCCTTAATAATAATTTTGATATAATTTATGGCACACACTTTACAAATTGGTCGATCGGTCGTACTGTTTACAATAAAAATATAGAAATGATAACAAGTATAATATCTAATAACAATATTATCATCACTATGGTGAGAAGCCAGTCAATGTACATTGTCAAATAAATATATATATATACATATATAGCAAAAAACATATAACAAAACAGAATTTCATTTATAGATAGTTAATGTTATAATTCAAAATTGCAGAAGGCGATTCAGTTCAGTTAGGGTTCAGCAGTTTAGCAGCAGACTGATTCCAGACTTCCGTATCAGTTACATAGTCTGTAACGCTATAATAAGCCCTTGCCATTAAAGTTCGTTTGATGTAAGTTTTGAAATTGCTTTCCGGTAGATTTGTTACTTCGGAAGGAAGCTTATTATAAAATCTAACACAATTTCCTACAAATGACTTATTTGTCTTGCAGAGTCTTAATTTAGGAACTGCGAGTTTGTCTTTATTCCTTGTATTCATACTATGCAATTCACTGTTTTTAGAAAAGCTAATTAAATGTTTACGAACATACATTATGTTTTGAAAGATGTATTCGGCCGGCAGAGTAAGTATATTAATCTCCTTGAACAGTTCTCGAAGAGAGTCACGGGATCGGAGGTTGTATATGGCGCGAACCGCTCTCAAACATATAGTGAAAACAGTGCCGGATAGGCCGGATAACGGATAGTTACCGGATATCCGTTTCATCTCTAGTCCTAACACCTGAACCTACAGTAAGATCGAGACTTGTGTCGTGGGTATCGAAAACTACGAGAGACTTTCGGTCTCACAACACCCAGACCCGAATCAAATATTTGTGGGCCACACAAATATTTGTCTCCGTGCGGGAATCGACTTTCTTTCTACCTGCCCTTATCCCACCTTAATGTGGGGTCGGCGCAACACACTTTTCCAAGCATGTTGCAAAGAGGATTTGGCTTGCCAACCTGACGTCAACCCCCTATGAGGAATCCAGTGCCGGGCAAATTAAAATAAAAATTTACTTTGCCCGACCTGGGAATCCAACCCCGGACCTCCCGGTCTACAGCCCATACAAGCTGCCACTAGACCAAGGAGGCGACCAACTAATGCACTATTATGATTTATGATTTATCCTCCTATATACATGACCCCCATCTATATAAAATCCCCCAGTAAAACATCTCCACTCCTAACCCTTTCACTTTCGAAAAGGCGCCGCCCTTTATTAACTGACATAGATGACGCCACAGATTTATTTATACCCTAACCCTTTCGCCCAATCAAAACGCCCCTCGTGTATGTAAAAATAAAAATGAGCGTTCACAAAAAAGGTAAAAGACGATGCAGAGTAGCATGTAGGGAACGGCGCGCGCGCCGCTTCTTTGGGGGACTTAATAATAACCCTTTCGCGGAGGAAAGCTTATCAACCAATCCAACGCGAGGCGGGGCCATCACATAACTGCGTTCTCTTTTTTATATCGTTTTTAACTCTTTACATATACCAAGGAATGATGATAAAAAACTTAGAATGTATTTTTTGTAAGGACACGTCCATGTGGGAAAGCGACGGCACAGAATACCTACCCAGTACTGCGTAGCGGCTGTATGAGAGAATTGATATTTGTCAAATGTGGTGATCACATAAAATGTTCCCGCATGCACGGTCACGACCACAAATGAATTAAGTGCACTCACCCTCTCCTATCAATTGAAGATGACCGCCTATGTTACATTGGTACATTCATAAGCAAAATGTATTGCTTTTAGGTGTATTTTATATAAACAACATCACATAATTATTAAAAGTACAAACTAATCTAGGCATCAAATTTCCATCAATTCCATCTCACTCGATTGTTAAATATGTGAAATGCAAAAAATAGCCGTTCTTAGGAACTTCTATACCGAAAGTAAAATAAATTGTTACTATTTTTAAGTGAACGAGCTACGATGAAAACAGTAACGTCTACAGCACGAATGGTCCGGCTCAACCGGGTTGTTACCACTGTCCAACAAAAAACCTTCGCGATGCGACGGACCCGTCAAAGTGGCAGCCTGCAGCTCGCTCTAGCGTTTCGTTTCGCGTTCGTCAATGCCTATTCCCCTTCTTTAAGATTGGTAATGCACCATCAGGTGATCAACTTACTCGTTTGCCAGGCTCTGCTATAAAAAAATAAAACAAAATAAAAACCAAAATATTTTTTATCAGCGTGTTTTTTAGACCAATACCTACTCTGATGATGATAATGTTGGTAATGGTGACGTCAATGTAAAAGCGCATCTCCTGTTTATGTTTTTCTCGAAACAAAAACACTTCCACAAAACACGATTTCGCTAGTAAGTACACATTATGGTATATGTTCTATTGTTGAGTAGGAGATAACGAAAAACATTGTTTTGCGTAGGTGTTTTTATGATAAGCAAATTTTATAAAAAGCATATACAGGAGATACGCCTTAAGAATTTAAAAAAACATTTGTTCATGTTTTTTTATCTATCCTATTCTGAATGCCTGCGCTTCACTGACGTACACGATAGTACTTTAATTTTACGAACATATTTACAAATTATCGCTTACTCCGCTCTTGGTCGTATACGGCTTATTGTAGCTCTAACTTTGATAACAAAACCCTCGATATAAATCATCGTTAATTATAATATCTCAACTTTAAGGGTTTTACAGGAAATACAAGCCATGTTATAAACAGTTTATTTCTTAACATAACATAAGCTCACGCATGTATCCCCGAAGGGGTAGGCAGAGGTGCACTAGCGAACTAGAACACCAACATTTCGCCGAGCTTAGTTCCGTCCCAGAAGTGATAGGGGGCGAGCCTATCGCTACCATACCATATACCATATATATATACCATATCGGGCACAAATTCTAGACTCCGGGCTGATATGGAAAAATCCAATATCACCTTGTCCGACCCGGGGATCGAACCCGAGACCTCAGAACGGTAGTCATACCGAAATACAACTAAGCCACCGAGGCAGTTTATTTCTTTATGTAGTTTAAACTACGAACTTGACTCGCGGTTCCGGCCAAATAGAAAAATCTGCTTTTATAAAATACTAATCCAGGTCATGCTTTAAATTACTTGTGTGCTATTCGTAGAAAGAAAGCAAGTTTATTATACATGTGTGATATTTTGTCTAAATCAAATCACACATGATTAATAATAAATAAATAACATCCAACAGTCACACACATACTCCTGACTCCTGAACCTACACTAAGATCGAGTCTTGTGTCGTGGGTAACGGAAAATACGAGAGACTTTGGGTCTCACAACACCCAGACCCGAAACAAATATTTGTGGGCCACACAAACATTTGTCTCCGTGCGGGAATCGAACCCGTGGGCTTGCTTCACAGCCGACTACTCGCCTACTGCGCTACGGAGGCCATTAACGCCACATAGAATAACAGCCCTTGAAAATAGAAAACATAACAAATAGATACCTTTTTATAATATCAGTAGAGATAGGATTAATAAACGTTTATCGACTACCTATAATTTCGATTTTGTATCAATATATGATTCACATAAGCATAGAACATTACTCACTTGGATTTTGTCTTTACATTTTGGTACGGAAACGAGCGTTACATATCTATAAGTACAGTGCGAATACAATAAAATTAAATATATGTATATACAAGATATATAGACTCTAGATACATAACAGAACATAACATAGGCTCACGCCTTTATCCCCGAAGGGGTAGGCAGAGGCGCACTAGCGAACTAGAACACCCACATTTCGCCGAGCTTAGTTCAGTCCCAGATGTGATAGGGGGCGAACCTATCGCCATATCGGGCACAAATTCCAGACTCCGGGCTAATATGGAAAAATCCAATATCACTTTGCCCGATCCGGGGATCGAACCCGAGACCTCAGAACCGTAGTTGTACCGAAATACCACCACGCGAACGAGGCAATCAGGCAGAGTAATATCTTGCTGATGTATATTTTGCGTCCTTCTCCTTTGGTCGGGCAAAGTGATATTGGATTTTTCCATATCAGCCCGGAGTCTGGAATTTGTGCCCGATATGGCGATAGGCTCGCCCCTTATCACATCTGGGACGGAACTAAGCTCCGCGAAATGTGGGTGTTCTAGTTCGCTAGTGCGCCTCTGCCTACCCCTTCGGGGATACAGGCGTGAGCTTATGTTATATTACCTGCAATAATATTAATACGATATCGTTATCGTGTCTAATACAATTCATTTTGGAAAGGCAATTTCCCAAACAACTTTAATTTGTTTCAAAGTATATTGATTGGAGTAAACTGTTACAAAACCGTGTTAGTTAAGTCAACTACATTGAATAAGTAATATACCGGCGACACGTCATGGTGCTCCCAAAACAACAATAATACTCCGCCAATGAGAATCATAAATTGTCCCCTATGACCAGCAATATCATTACACATATGAGTTTTCTTTTTTGTAAATAATCGTTGTAATGAGGAACCTTTTAAAATGCCATAAAGCGATATAGAAAAAGCGCGAGTTGTTGTATTGTGATAGGGGCGTATTCACGACATGCTAGTGACGCGACACTATGGGGGTGATTGTTTCACTTCTAATTGGTTAAATAGCACGGCCTAATTGCCGCTGGACACGACACTTACGAATATATATTTCCCACAGCTTCATTTTTGGCGGTCAGACTTGATCAATAATATTATTGTTATGCCCAACAAACCCTCAAACTATGGCAATAGGTGCCCCATCACCTTTAAGAAATGCATATCTATATATCTTTGATATAAGTAATATTTTTACGGAGGGCTTTACCATTAAATATGTTATATAAAATAAATTCGAAAAATGTAAATCCATAAACGTGATCCAGTTGAAACTTCTCAAATTGTATTTTACTTGTCAGGGCTGTGAATTATTTTTTGATATACATATAAATAACGGATTTACTTCTATAGATTTTTCTACATGCCCTTATTTTACTCACCTGTGGGGTCGGTACGATACATTTATTCAAGCATGTTGTAGAAAGGATTCGGCTTAGTTTTAACGACTAGCTCCCTGCCCGAAATCAATTTATTTTTACTATATACATAAAGTCGGTCAATAAATTGCAATAAAACCAAATCATAAAATCTATACAGTACCTAAATTCATAATTACTACTGACTGTGGAAAATGTGTGGCGCATTCATTTAAAACAAATGAGGCATAAATAAATGATGGATGCATTTACCGGTTTAGTTTATTGTCGGACATGACGGAGCAGTTTATCATGGTGTAATCCGAGGCGCATTAGTCAAATTAACACGGCATAAAGTTTGGCGTGCCCACTGGCCACTGGCCGCTGATTAGTCGATGGAGGCTCGCGGGCGCGACTCTGTCTAATTGACCTAAAAGTGCTGAACACGAATCGGTCGAAATTACGATTAGCAAGCCTTGAGGGCTGTCCAAAGTCTTTATATCTGTATCGCCTATGAACGGCGAGGTTTGCGCACAGTGTAGGTAGACACATCAATAATTAAAGTGGTAATGGCAAATGTATTCATGTATTATACAGCAGATTCAACATGAATGCGCCAACTCGTCCGAGGTAGATATGTCTGTCATAGGTACAGTAAACAGTACCTAACTCGTCTATAGCTTTCACGCGTGTCGAGAGATTCAGACCCGTAGATATTATATTATAGGACGACATTCATACCATGAATATATTATGAAATCTACTTTTTACAATTTAAATAGTCACGGGCGGCTCGGCCTCTGGTGACCCATACGCTTATGTAACATAGAGGTATATATGTGCCGCCTCCGACGGGTGTCTAAGTAACGTTCTGTAAAACGGGTCCTACGTCCGAATACTGAAACGCCACTCAACTTTAACGGCTACGAAAAAGCGCTCGTGTGAATGAGGCCTTATAATAAGTTCTAGGTATTTTTTTTTTTATTTCTAATTATTATATCTTAAGTTTTGTAACAAAATCTTTTCAGTCATGTCGAATCAACAACTAAGGTACTTTTCCTGTTGTAATTGTCATAAATAGTCAATATTGATCATTTACCGTCTCTTGATAAACTTGATCATGCAAGATAAGTAACCTAACAATAAATACAAATAGAATAGATATAAATATTGGTTAACATTCCGTTACATATTGGGAACAACTGTTTTTTTTTTTATGGAAACAATTTAAAGACAATTATTTCATATTAACACCATTGCTCTTGTGAAAGTCTTTTTCTGGAATAAAAATATGTATGTATATTAGGTGGATACGCAATTATACTGCAGCATGATTACAGCTATCTATTAGTGAAATAATGTGTAAAATAGTTTCAGTAATTCCAAAGAAAACCCTCGTCATATGCAAGCAAACAAATGTTTCCTATATCTCCTTACACAGAAACACGAGTCATTGAAATATGTATCTAGGTTAAAATATATAATTATATAACATTGAATTCCACAAACAACCCTAAGTTGCGAAGCCAACATGGTAATACGGCGGATTGATAGACCCGCGCCCACTAACCCTAATCAAATTAATGGCGACTGAACACTGATTAACACGGGTAGCTGCGCAATACATTTCCATAGACGCCACAACCGCCACAAACCGCGGCGCGCACCGTGTCGCGACTCGCGGCCGCTAGGTGTGCCCGATTTATCGCACCTTCCAGCCCAATCATCATCCACTTTTACTGGAGTACTATTCCATAGAGACATTCCCCGCAACTATGTTTAAATATACACCACATTGTTTACAGCCTTTCAAATTTGTATATAAATGAAACGCACAAATCTCGTGGAAATACATTATTTCCAAATGATGATTAGTTGATTAAAGTGGTCGCTCCTGTATGTGACACTAACAGAATAGCGAGCGTCGTTAGAGTACATTTTCGTTGACTGAACTTTGTTTGATGTAATTAAAATCCATCTTCCTTGAAAAGCACACGGACACATCCGACGTGTAATTTTCCTTTCAAAGAGAACTTCCGTTTTAGCTCCTCCCCCTCCTAATGAAAGATTACTTTCCTCCGCCTAAAAAGGCTTTTAAGCAACGCCAGTGAAATGACCGAAGTTTTATACTTTAATGACTTAGTGCAAAATTTGCCGATTCTCGAAGAAATTTTAAACTTAGATTAAGATTTCGATGTTTGAAACTGCGAGATGTTTTCAAAAGAATTTTCCAAGCCTCACTTAAACGCGGAGCATGAATTTTAAGTAATCTAGTCTAATTGCTTTTTAATTACTTTCCATGAATAAGAAATTGAAATTATGGATAACAGAAATGTTGTGTTTGCAAATATAAAATGGATCATGAGTACAAAGTCTGAACAAAATAAATGAGTCGACATTTCTCTCGATGTGTCTATAAGATCGATAATGATTCTACGTGCGATAGAATGTGTTCATTGTGAGTAGAGACACTTGGCAATGAACTAAGCTATTTAGACGAGGCTCATTATGTGTACTATGAAAAGGAGTGGCCGATATGCATTGAATCTAAACTGTAGGTACACGGTGCTAGCCACGGCCACGCGCACCACAGCTAGTCAAGCAAACAGCATAATTATTAATTGCTGGCTCCCTTCTCGTACGGACTGCACGGAGGGCGCAAAAACTCGTCCTCCCGAGCCCTGTCAGCGAGGGAAAAAATCAGTGACCGATCGTCCCCTCGCGGCCGAGTCCATCATATTGATTGAGGGTGGGACTGCCATTGGTCAGCGTCCCCCGCGCCCGTTCATTTATTATAGACACTGTGATGCTGCGCCACTATACAAACTGATCGCGTCTCTTAAAATTCCTGCGTAATCATCCCATACTTCCTTTAATAAAAATAAAAATCGTGAACATGCAATATTTGATGCTTTCAAAAAACATCTTGAAATATTATGCATTTAATATACTTACAAAAGTCATAGAAATGCGAGGTTGATATTTTTAAAGAAGCTGTTGCTTGCAGCTTGATCAAAATGATTCCCGGGATAAAGTTGGTCTATATCGCTCAAGGATAATATAGATTTCTTATTTAGCGAAATTATTTCAATATTGGTTATATAGCTCCGGATATAATTACGTTCAAAAAAATAAAGACGCAAGCTTTTCAGCTTTAAAATATTAGTATAGAATCCAAGATATAGCTACTTTATCTGATAAGAAAGTTTGTTTCAAATCTGAAAAGTCAACTCCCAGTAAAATTACCATCTAGAAAAGATAACATTTTTACATTAGACATCAGTCCAAGACGTCATCGTGAACGATAACAAGACAGCTACGATTCGGAAGTCCCGTATCTTCTGCGAGTAACGAAATGGACAGCACCAACTCTATTATAATTTTCGAACATTTCTAACTTAAACTTCATGAATTACTAAATCAAAAAGACATGTGACTAATTATTGTTCTTATTATTCGAAAACATTTTTATTAGGTAAAAAAATATAGAGTCCAATAAAAAGGAGTTATAACAATAAGCATTTACAATTCGCTCACAAACCACAAAGACAGATTTTATGAAATTATTTGTAAAACAATTTATCGTATAAAATAAGATATAAGTATTTTCATATCAAAAATATCCACAGTAGGTATTCGACTTACTGAGGTTCGAGTTAGAGAAAACAACCAGAGCAAAGGGAAAGTTTTATTCTCCTTAAAATATGTAGAGAAAGTGAAAAGTAAGGGGGTGGTGGTGGGGTGGCCGCCGCCGCAGCGGTCAGTGGAGGGATGATGGATCACCGCGCCTCCGTGCCAGGACCTCGCTTTTCTCCTGTTCTCAATTACACCAACGTATAACAACTTTATTTTCGATGTGGAAATAATTCTTTAGATATCTTCGAACACTTTCGATAGATACTGTTTAGTAATCTTTTGTATATTCCCTGTCTTTCTTTAGAATCTCAGGATATTGTATAAAAAGTAAATGTATTCTACTATATATAATTTGAGTAATAGTTAAATGTATTTTAGAGTAAGATGTTGCTGGTGAGAGGGTACTTATAATTATTTTATCCGAATTCGAAATGTATATCGGAATTTGTGCCCAATATGGCGATAGGCTCGCCCCCTATCACATCTGGGACGGAACTAAGCTCGGAGAAATGTGGGTGTTCTAGTTCGCTAGTGCGCCTCTGCCTACCCCTTCGGGATACAGGCGCGAGCTTATGTTATGTTATGTCGAAATGTATAGACACATGGTGAAAAGCTCGTCATAGCTGCTTGTTCAAAGAAGTTGCCTACATGTTCCGAGGTCAGCCAGTAGGTAGATACTTACCAGGTACTTATGTTACGACTATTATATACAGGAAATTTTGGATGGATGAATGTTTGTTACTCAATCAGGATTCAGTCCAGAAAGGCTAAACGGATCTGGATGCAATTGGGCATAGAATACATTTTAGTCTGGCATAGTACATAGGAAGCTACTTTTTTCCCCGAAAAACTGTTCGATTCCTGAAGGATCGACTTGTTATCTTTCACATGCTTAATTTTATCAAAAACCTACATGTTAGACGATATGATTATCACTTACATACGTATAGCTTAGTCTATCGTTATCCTAGTATCGTATCGTATCGTATCGTATCGTATGGTATCGCAACAGCTAGTATCTTATAACTTCAAGCTGGCTTTATTCAACCAAGTTGCTATCACCTGTATGGTGTGTCATTAGTACGAGTTTCGACAGCTTGTAAACACGATGATAATTTTCGTTTTCTCCGTCCATTTGACTCAAATAACAGCGACACTCGCAGAAACTAAGCAAACTAAAATATGGGGAAATCTAAACAATTATCGTTTACCAAAAGTGCCTACACAATTTGGCTGTATTCTTCAAAATGAAGCTGCCTTCAGACAAGAAGCCAGTCGTATAAAATAAGCAGAATCCTTTCTAAAACTTGCCAAATCAAATAAAGCAATAGAAAAATTCCATAATATATTAAAAAAATATTTCTCATTTACATTCATTAAACTCACTTAAATTCTTCTTGAGAAACATTTTTGAGGAATATTATTAATAAATTTCCACGCGAACGCAGTCGCGGGTAACAGCTAATAATTTATAACTAACAATAATGTAAAATCTTTAAGTCGCTGAAGCGTACAGTATCGATCATGACGGGTCTACCTAAATTACGTATTACGTGATAATGTAAAGAAAGAGTTGGCTCTATTTCAAAACTTACATTTAATTTTGTCGACACGAATCGGTTCATAGTTATAATTAAATTACGTACGAGTAACTGGACTGGAGATAAACATAGGTACATACATGTGCGGGAGAAATCGCATGAGGCAGCGAGTAATTTTATACTATTATGCCACGTGCTTCGTGATACAACCCTTATTACTGTCTTAGTTACTAGTTGCTTGCTCTTTGCGATCTTGCATCGAAAGGATTTCTGATAGAGATTAATTTTAGCAATACCATAACGATATTATAATAAAGTTTGGTTTTCAAAATGTTGCCAGCATTTTGTGTAGTCATAAAATAGGTCCTGAAGCGCATATTTAATTTAAACTACACATTGATTCTAAACATGCAGGAATTATTATAATTTTAACTCAAACTACATGGCAATAACGGACAATTTAATTCATTATTCATATCATGACTGTATATTTTAAAAGATAAGTACGTGTTTTTGTAGAATTGAGTTGTAAGTCGACGAACAGCAGAGTAGGCGCTACGCGGTGGGCCCTATACCGTCGAGTCGCGTCGTTTCGTCTCGTGTAGTATGCACTCAGAAAGCTCTGTGACTCTGTGAGGTAGTGTGTCATATGTGGGGTTCAGAGATGCGGTAGCCGGGCCGGGCTCGTGTGGGCGCCCCCTCCGCCTCGCCTCCGGCTGCCGCACGCCCCGGTTGCCTAGCAACCGTTTGTTTTCGCGCCGCCAACCGACATTGGGCGGGATATCGAGATAGAAGGGGTAGGCTCCATGATTGATCAGCCTATCCCGCCACCGAATGCCTACAGCCATACATTTTCTTACGGTTAAAAGAATCTTTACAACTTTATTTTGAAAGAACTGAAATGTTTGTACTTGTACATGTCGTCGTGGATTGGTACATAAGACAATAGTATGATAAAATGGACTGATCAGTCTCGACACTTTTGTGCTGTATTATGAAATAAGTATTTAAATACTAGATATGTATGTATACCATTTAGAGTACCTACCTACACCATTTACTAACAAGATGGAAATATAGATTGTACTTACCCGAATAAATATTTTAATATCTAGCTTCTTCTTCTTCTTGCCCTTAACCCACCTTGCTATGGGGTCATCGGAACACACTTTTTGTACACAAACATGTTGCAACATGCAAGGATTTGGCTTAGTTTTTATGACCGGCTGCCTGCCTGACGTCAACCTTCCCTCTGGGGGATTCAACCCAGGCAAATTAAATTAGAAAACATTAATTTCTTGGCCGGACTTGGAAATCGAACCCAGGACCTCTCGGTTCACAGCCCATCCATGCTGCTGGAGACCACGACAGCAAAAGAATCATGAGTGTATTGCCAACCTAAATGGAACGGGATAATTATTGGGAAGTAGATTTCAATCTCCGAATGAAACGCAACTTCAAGCTGTAATTTTACATCTGTTTTATTTTAGACAGTGGTATAAAATCGGTCTATCCAGTCCATTCGTACTGAAGATATAACAACTGACTACGGGTCTACAACTCAATAATCACAAGTTTGGAAATTTAACCGACTTCAAAATCTATCCCATCATGACTAAATAGGACCATCTTTGGACTAAGCTATATCAAACACGAAATAAATATTAAAATTCAGTCTACATTTGGCGGAGATATCACATAAAGATATATGTACATACGAATTGTTAACCTCCTTTTTTTGAGTCGATCGAAAATTGTTTATGTGCAAACATGAGCCTTCTTCTTCTTATATTATTAGCCCATATCATCCCACTGTTGGGAAAGGCCTCCCCTTTATCTTCCATGAGCCTAACTTTAGAAAAAACATTCCAATTCAAAGACAATATAAAAGTCATACTTTTTATAAATTGTTCAAAATTGGATCGACAAAAAACATCGTTTTGTATTCATAACTAATTATTTGTGAAATATGCAAATGGTTGTCGTTTTAAGGAAGTACAAGCAACTAGTAAAGTACGTCTTGCCCCTTTTTAATGTTTTCTATTGTAAATTTCACAAACTACACAATAGCAGTTTGTGCCAATATTCAAATTCGCAGAAGCTTGTGGTGTTCACAATTTGCGTCACCGTTACGATACGCTTTGTGTTCTTATTGTTGGCCTTTTAAAATTATAGCAGTCGATAAAAAAGTCAAATTTTCGGCTTACACAAAGTTAAAAATCATTCAAAAGCAACCTCAGCTCCCTGTAGCGTTAACTCCATGAAATAAATATGACAATAATAATAAAATCATTTTAAGAAAACAATAAAATCCCTTTCTTATGCCTACTAGTTCGCTGTAAAGACCCAAAAATATAAGTAGGTATTAAGTACCTATCAATGGCGAATCGTCTTTTATGCAAACATATTATATGCGAGAATATAGTGTGTTATAATACCTATTTATTAGTTGACGGTTTAGCAAAGGTAAGTCAGATGAATTTTTCATTTGGATTGGATTTTTCCATATCAGCCCGGAGTCTGGAAATTGTGCCCGATATGGCGATAGGCTCGCCCCCTATCACATCTGGGACAGAACTAAGCACGGCGAAATGTGGGTGTACTAGTTCGCTAGTGCGCCTCTGCCTACACCTTCGGGGATACAGGCTTATGAATGAATGAATAATGAAGTCAGATGAAACCGTATTATATGGACAATTCTCAAACCTATAACCTACCTTAAAAGAAATTACACCCCGTACCTATCTATAATTAAATTGGAAACGACAAATTAAATATAAAGAAAAATGAAATTACTAGGTGGCCCAATTGAATAGTTAAAAAGACTAACAAGCTGTAATTACAAAGCACCTAATTGCAGTAGTTGACATCCTTTCACCGAAAAAACTATAAAATGTAAGTTAATGATGGGGTTATCATTAAAAAAGTTTCCTAAGAAATAACGATAAAAAATACACTTCCTGGATCGCCCAATATGTTGCTTGAAAAAATAAATCGAAATTTCGATATATTAACGTAAATGACTAACTTGAACCACTAAAAGCAGTCTGTCAATTTTTAGAATTCCCATTCCCATTTCTCCAAGTAACATTTTTCAAATAAGAGGTCAGGGGTCAAAATGGCACATTATAATCTAAGTTAGTTATTTGAAAAAATGTAATAAAGTAGACATATTTCCATGCATATCTTATGAAGAAATTCCTTTAAGAGTCGGCAGAGCTGAAGGACGCGGGCCGCGGGGTGGCTCGGCCGGCGCGAGACACGAGGCGCGCCGCGCCGCGCGTCGTCAGCCCGTGCCAAATTACTGCTATTATTTTATAATCCCTCCTAGTTATGTTTTGAATATTAATGACATTCCACAGCTTTTTGTTTCGTACGGTCTATTATATGGAGAATAATTTGATATATATACAACCATAGATATAAGCATAGGTATAACACCACAGTTTCACCATTCACGGAAATATCGAAATAACATTTGAAGATTTATCTTACGTGCAGAAAAGCAATTTCTAAAAGTTCTGAATGACTAAAATACATGCCATATGTATTGAATATTGCACCTATATCTAACACATGTCCTTGACATTTAAAGAATTAAACATACGATCTAGTTTTTACGTCCGCCGTCCGTCGGCCTGACGTTGACCCCCTTTGGGAAATAATATGGGATAATAAGGGAGCAATAATTATTATTAAATATTTTTATAATTCTCTACGTCCCGCAAATTATAGGTTTTACAAGATGAGTTTTATAAGCATTTCAATTTGATATACAATAAGATATATTCATCCTCCATACGCCGGTTTAATTATGCTAACAAAGTTATAAATGAGTTTCAACAGTTGCGAGTTACGACGCGCACACTACACACAGCACGCGCACGGTTGGCTTGCGGTTACCGTCTAATTAAAACATTCACCTTACGCACCTCGAAACAAAAAACGTGACCCCAACGGCTGCAATAAGGTGGATTTGACTTTTTATAAAGACGCGTAAAAAACATCGAACACGCGCCTACAAAATCCGATTAAAAAAGGGGTAGACGTGCGTCTTTAGAAAAAACTTCGGATATCGTATAACCCTAATTCGACGGGAAACTGATAGAGCTATTTGAGCGCCGTTAAAGGCTCAAAACGACCGATTGTTTCGATATCGATTAATTGGATCATACGGTAATCGATAACCTTTCTATGGCAATGTGTCTTTCCATCTGCCCTTAAAATTATGTTAAACGGTTTTTTTAACAGAAACAATTTTAGTACTTTCAGTTATGTTATTTTTTCATATTATTTGAAAGGAGAGGTACTGTTGCCGATCTTTACACAGCTACGCCATGGGTATTTAATTTTAAAGCAATTTTTTTGTTTGTAAAACTAGCTCAAAATTCAAATTCATGCCTCGTAATATGGCTCTGTTGATTCTGTGGTCTTGATATTGTGTGCACAATAGTGAATGATGTTCAGCATTGATGTATTCTTACGTATAATTGCAGTAAGTATTATGTAGGTACTATATATACCTACTTAAGTAATTCCACCTACTCTACACCTACCATGTTCAAAAATAAACATGTACCAAATTACTAATTTAATATCAAATATATTAAGGACTATGTCTGTAGGTAGGTACTGAAATACACACCTACATTTTCTAAGTATTTTTTTAAGTAACTAGAAATTATTTAAATCCCTATGAAATTATACAATTAAAATTATTTATTAATATCAATAATTCTGGTATCTTATTCAAAGCATTACGAACCACAATATATTATCAAATTCAATAATCCAGAATACCCAACAGGTGTCGTTGTAAAAAACTGTGG
Source organism: Clanis bilineata (assembly GCA_036417725.1). Classification (NCBI taxonomy): domain Eukaryota; kingdom Metazoa; phylum Arthropoda; class Insecta; order Lepidoptera; family Sphingidae; genus Clanis; species Clanis bilineata. Next base: position 7,034,506 of record CM071149.1, on the reverse strand, counting down.
CCACGGATAGTTGTTTAGCCTCAACTGTCGCGAGAATCGGGTGTTTTTTTTAACTAAGTTATAATATTCATATTATTAATACTTTATTCTTATCATTCTTCAAGTATCCAGTATGCTGACCCTCGTCAAACAAAAAAGGGTTGAAGAAAGTGGTTGAATAAAAAGTGAAACTTAACCCTCACGTGGGCTTTGTACGCAACGCTTTGTTTTTGTACAACAGACATATGTTTTGAGTCCATGCAACACATCATTCGCAGCTCAATTACCAACGCGTCCGGTGAACAAGTGCGGTGTGTGGTGCAGAGCATAAAAAACTCACAATAGAAGGGTTGGGGAAGAGTTGTAACAGCATAATATCCGTGTAAACATCGTGTAATTGCACGTGCCAACTGCCAGGTAAAAGGGTTCGATTTAACAAGACCATTCCTCTACCTACCTGTATGTAACCCGTTTGTACATTTTTGCATTGATCTGTTTTTAAAACCAACTGTACGCAATGAAAGCGGCTGCATTACAGAAAAATGAGTCATTATTGTCAATTTGCATATCTGTATGAGGCCTTTGCTATAAAAAATGTTAGATATTCGCAATGTTAACTGTTAACAACACATCATTATTGCTTGACAATATCCATTTTTTTATTAACTCATTATGGTCTAATTTATCTCATCAGCAACAAATTTTTAGACATTAGATCATTCTTAGTAGCAAATATACCTATCATCTAATTATTATAAGCGCCCAAGCACGACAAATTATTATAGCGCAATCCTTTTATTAGCGGTTTCAAGGACCATTTATCCTAATACAATGTGTCTATATTTCCTAACATAAAACGGGACATAAATCGCTCAGTGACAACATACAAAAAATATAAAAAGCTGCCTGCCTACCTACTAACAATCAATCCGTACCCTTTTATTGCAACCGATTGTAAACTGATAAAGGGATGAACACTATATCTGTCCGCAGCGCTAATTTATAAATGATTGAGACTTCATTTTTTTGGTTTTGAGGAAAGATTATTGATAAATATTATCTCACACGTTGTTCCAAGGGGAAAGAATATTCTCGATATCATCAATATTTCAATGATAAAGAGACTAATTTAAATACTAAAGTAGCTTTAAACTAAATAACTGCTAATTTAATTTAAAGCAGATCTTAGCCTGATATTCTCGATATTGTGCTTAATATCACCAATCCTTATAAAAGAACGTCATTGTTTCCTCATAATAATTACACCTCAATTCGATGAATCAGACCCCTTAATTATTTTTCATCAATCCAAATGGTTCGCTTATTATTTCACCGTAATAATAAAAGATCCTAATTCACAACTATCGATTTTAAAAAAAGAATTTTTTCCACAATAACGGCAATCGATGGACGCGAACCAGTGATTACTAGTTTCAAAAGCACCCCTTTCTGACCCACTTTTTACCAGTTTTTAACAATTTTTCGTTCCCTCTTCAAAAAGTTCCCTTTGAAAGGCCGGGCGTGAACGAGTTGATGATATTACATTTTTTTGAAAGAAAATTCACGAACAATCTACTGTATTAACAACAAAAACAGCTTCGTTTTGTGCATTGTTCGAGGTTTTTTGCAAGTTCGCGTGCGATTGCGCGTCGGCGGGCATTCGTGCGAACCCTTCCCGAGTCCCGAGTCCCGACGCAAGGATTCTACTCGGAACCCTTCCCGCCGCGCCGCGATACGCTATGTGCGGAGGGTCGCCTTACATGAGCCTCGCGATTCTTCACTCGACCATAATGAACTAACGTACCCAACATCCCCCAGCACATTTGTCGTTTCGTATCTAAGCGTATTCGCTACATTTCGCATGTGTGTGCCGGCCGACAGCTGCATCAGTTTTTATATACGCTCTCATATTTTTTCTCAATGGTCTAACACAGCGCACCCTTGAAACAGTTTGCGTAATCGATGACAAAACTAAATATTCCGCCCGATGATTTCCGTATTTTTGGAGAATATAAAATGTTTCGTCAAACGGGGTTCCAGCTTAAAAAAAAACGTTAAAATCAAAAATACGAATAAGGAGTGACAAAAGGCATGTCAGTGGAGATAAACGTATTGTAAATCAGTAGCATAACCATTATGATAATAAGTTGATCACAAAAAAAAACAGTGTTTTGATGTTAATAAGATATTGTTTAAAATCAGAATAGAGATGAGAGAACGCGTGATAACACCTTAAAATAATCGTCACATAAGCAAATACAAGAATGATCGACTAAATATTAATGGCAATAAATCTGCAAAGGACATTTTAAATGGGTTTCGTTCGAACTACGTACATATTTTATTGTTTTTTACCAGAAACAAGATGACACAAATCGGTTATATTAACAGCATTTTGGCTTTGCCGTCGTCAGAAGAGGCTAATATTTAAATTAAGTTAGCTGATGTAGGTTTAAAAAGTAGTTCTTAAAAGTTTATGACTAAGGCTATTTTATTGTAATCTATATAAGGACGATGTGGTCGCTAAGCGACAAAGTCCTACAAATAAATGAAAAAAACATTTCCTAATCACCACTATATTTTATACAACTCTTGACAATACTTGATCGATACTGACCGATTTATGAAAACAAATTAACGCAAAGCATTAGTTAATTAAAAGCAAATTTATGACCAAAGCTTAAAAAATATTCCTTCTTATGGCAAAGGCCAGCGATCAAACGAGTGGGCTTTCTAATATTGGATAAACAAAAATAATCTTGGCAGCGTTACGTACTCCTACTAGAATAGCGAATTGAGCTCAATACACTACCTCAATCATCTCACCATTAGTACGTAACAAAGTAACTTACCATTTCACGATTTTTATAAGACAGTGGTACTGCTTCGGTCGAGCAAGCCTATACATGAATGTAACTGTCTACAATATGACTCTACCACAGTACATATATCTAATAGGACTACGTACATAGCTCTACCACTGTTGCCACTTTCTATTAGTTATAGGTTGGTTGAACTCTTTATTATATCATCATCATCATCATCATCAGCCATAGGACGTCCACTGCTGAACATAGGCCTCCCCCAAAGATTTCCAGAGATTTCCAACAGGTCGATGTGGAAATCTTTATTATATATTTTTTAATTTTAAATAAATTGTATTCCGTGTCTATGACTGCTTCGGTGGCGTAGTTGTATTTCAGTACGACTACTGTCCTGAGGTCTCGTGTTCGATCCCCGGTTGGGCAAAGTAATATTGTTTTTTTTCAACTCAGTATCAACCTGGAGTCTGGAATTTGTGCTCGATATGGTGATAGACTTGTCCCCTATCACATCTGGCACGGAAATAAGCTCGGTGAAATGTGGGTGTTTTAGTTCGTTAGTGCTTCTGTGGCTACCCCTTCGGAGATACAGGAGCGAGGTTATGTATCTATTCTGTGTTGATTGTATTTGTTGGGTTGTCTGTATTTTTGGAAATGGGCAAATAGAGTTCTTTCTTAAACTATACTTATGTGCAATTTTATTGCACTTGTAAACAAAAATTTAAGCTCATAAGGCGTGAGCTTATGTTGTAAACAAAAAATTAAAATTTGATAAATCAAAAATTATAGCTAAGAGTAAATAGGTATATATAAAATTATAATTTATAATAAAGTATAGAGCCATTTTTTCAAATACTGCACCCCATATATCGGTTAACAATGGCGACTGGTGGTATTGATTATGCAAAGCGACGTGCCGGGATGCAATTGTCCGATTTTTGTGAAGGGATAGCCGGAGTCCGGACGCAAGGGGAAGCATTCGTACATACCCCTTATATCTTACATACTACACTCCGAAGCTGTATCTGACCGGTTTTATTATCTTAGCGGCAGTTTCTGTTTTTTTTGTCTCAATCGTAACCCCGAAATGGAGCATACACCTCAGTCTTTTCTGATAAGTGTATTGTCTTTGTGAATTATCGCTTGCTATAACGCTGAAGGAAAATATCGTAAGGAAACCTGCATACCTGAGAATCTCGCCACATGAATTTCAAAGGTATGTGATGTCTACCAACCCGCATTAGGCCAGCGTGGTAGGTTAAGGCCTAACCCCCTCTTATTAGTAGAGGAGGCTCGTGGCTAGCAGTGAGACGGTAATATTACAGGGCTAATAATTATAATTTTTATTTTTTAAACCATAACAAAAGTAATTTCTAAATTAAGGCCACCTATCTTCATCATCATCAGCACCCACAGGACGTCCACTGCTGGACCTATGCCTCCCCCAAAAATTTCCAGGTCGACCTGTTCGAAGCAGCCTGCATCCACGGCTTCCTGTGACCTTTATCAGGCCTTTAAGGCCACATATAAGTCCATCAATTTTCAATTTTTAGCTTCCTAAAAAATATAATAACAACACATCCTTACCATAGGTAAGGATTTATGATGAACAAAATTGATGAATACTCTTTAGATTTAGTGCCTGAGGCCGATCCTGATATAATGAAAATTTACTATTTAGACTATCTTTATTCTAATTCGTCTGGGTTTATCTTAGTCAGCTGCAGTACTTGAATTATCTATTCCTAAGCAGCAGTGTTACCTATATACATACATGTATTTAGTAAAGTTATTCCACTCTGTCAATCGAACCAGCTGGAAATGTTTATATGCTTCAATAGATCGAACAGCGAACGACGTGGCCATAGCCAGCCGAGCGATCTGTTCCTCTAGTCAGTCAGTTGTAAAATTGACTAACATCGCCGAATTTAGATGCCTTCTTTCAACTAACTGTATATAACAACATAATCACTAATATATTACTAACGAAACCTAATTTTGACTGTGTACTGCCTCGGTGGCGTGGTTGTTTTTTGGGACGACTACCGCCCTGAGGTCTCGGGTTCGATCTCCGGGTCGGGCAAAGTGATATTGAATTTTTCCATATCAGCCCGGACTCTGGAATTTGTGCCCGATATGGCGATAGCTCGCCCCCTATCACATCTGGGACGGAACTAAGCTCGACGAAATGTGGGTATTCTAGTTCGCTAATGCGCCTCTGACTACCCCTTCGCGGATACAGGCTTTATATTATGCAATGTGTAGAAAACAAAATAAAAGTTAACTAATTTACCATTTTATTAATGTTCGATTTACAACAATCACATTTAATTACTAACATTAAACTTAAGCGTTTAAACTAAATAGTATAGTAACAAAAATCGCAAAACACCCATAACGGTGTCATAGATCTTGTGTGCCATGTGGCCTTACCTAGGTATGTATATCCCTGGGAATACCTAGTTGGTATATACATAGGTGGGAGACCCATTCGCAAAGAAGCTGCTCTGTTTTGTGCTGATCCTTATCTATATTATCTTGGTAATGATGCAACATACCTAACATGTAGCAGAAGTTGCAGAACATATAGTACAAAGAAATAAGTAGGTACTCTATAAAGGATTTACCATTACATTGTGTCTACTTCGTCTTCAAATCTTCCTAAACTGTACCACCACTGTTACCACATAAAAAGCGAACATAAAATAAAAGATGTGTTCGAGGTCCAACAAAACTATCGATTGAAAAGACACAATTAAACTTAGAGTTAGGCCAGTACGCCATTTGTTGTCTCACACGTGTGTATGTGTTAGTTCCGTGTTAACCCCACAAAACTTTCATCTCTGGAGACCCTCCGTGCGGGTGCGTGCGTCGCGCGTCGGGAGGGTCGGCCCTCCCCACAAAGGGAGTAAAAAGTAGTTGTGACTTGTTCACCTCTTTCACTGTCGCCCTTTGCCGACGGATTCCTAGTGTGGAGTTTATTTACTCATTCCTATATACTCATTGTATATATGTATGTGTAACAATATCGTTATTTAAACAAGATAGTTATTGAAGTTACTGGATCGGTTTAATTAATAAATTAGACTTTGCAATAGCTAAGATTGTTTAAAAAACCATACGTAGATTCTTGACAAAATATGCGAATTTAATTACAGAATTACTAAAATTAACAGACAATATCAATTTAACTAACTGGTTTTAGAAACATATTACTACCAAATCAAATCGATATGATAGATATAATTATTCTAGCTCTTGCGGCTTTTCTTATTCGGATATCAATTACCTATTGCACTCCACTCGTTTCCGTGGCAGTCATTTCTAAGACTTGTTTCAAATTTTTGTAAAACACTAAAATCATTGTTTCATTAATTATGTCAGCCTCTGGACGACTTTTTCTATAGTATGCACCGACTATTGAAAAAGTCGTCCAGAGGCATTGCGTTCCCTGATACTTAGTCGACATTATCTTTGTCTAAAACTTACTAATGGACCAATAGAGACCTATGTACCTCGTTTTAAAATATAAAAACTATTTTATATCACCTCTATAGTTGAAAACAATGTAGTGTGAGTAAAACAAAAGGGCAAAGTGTTTGTGCGTGGAGAACAGTGGCATGTGCCACGGCCCACGACGTGGTTTTATCTACGACAAGTTCCGCGTGCCACCGCGCCGTGCGTCGCACTCGCGAGTCGCGTAGTCGCGTCCTCTCACTGCGTGGCACACACCACGCAATAAAAAAATCCCTTCCACACATAAAATTGAACTCGTGCTCATCCGACACGCAACAATTGGACGCCGCTGCGGGGACACGTTTTTGACTTAAAAAGTGAATTTTATTTTTAAAAAACGCTCTTTCCCCCAATCTAGCGGTAGTTTAAAAAAGCCATAATGTGTCCCTGAACGATGCGCGCGCGCCGGCTGAAGATTTAACGCGCTCGCGCATGTGTTTACCGTCCCCTCGTAATTTTGTTTTTTTTTTTATAAAAATTTAGTACACATTTCAATGCGATCTAAAAAAAATGCATTGCGAAATTTTAATCCATGGAACGGACACTACAGTAGCAAAAAAAGTAAAGGAGATATTATACTTTTTGATCGTCATCGCGGTCGGACGGCTGGACGTTATGGGTCCGGTAAGGGCGCAACGGTTTTTGTGACCCCCAGTGTCCTTTCTTTGTAAACATAAGAAGGGGCATGTCCCCCGTGTACCTCGGTGTCTCGGCCAACGTGGAATTTAATGTAAATTTGGTACAAAAAGTGGAATTTAAATAAGTACAGTTACCGAGGAACAAAGGGTCCTCAGCATAAAGCCGGTCGTTATTAATACCAGCGCCCTGACGGTAAAAAATGCAGTAGCAGAATTTAACACGAAAATCGCCTACCGTTTTAGTAATCATTTAGACACCTTCTCTGCACAAAAAACACGAAGCCTTATATATTAACTAACGTATATTTATGCTAACGTTTTAGCATTAAAGACTGTTGTAAATGTGTAAATATGGCAAAATCAGGATATCTGGACGTCATTGTTCTCCGTTGAAAATGCTACAGACATCGTCAGTACATAAGATCGTCTAATAACATGGAATTTAGACGGCATGGCAGGCGGCACGCAGACGACAACATAGTAAAAAGAATACATATATACTTATACAAAAAAAAATTGCAGGAATGTCGCTTAAGATGGTATGGACACGTTTTGCGGAAACCACAGGAGTACGTCGGTCGCTTGTGTCTGGCCCAGATCGTACCAGGGTTGCGTTCCCGTGGACGGCCCAAAAAGCGCTGGTGGACGTTTTGGAGGAAGATATGGGAGCCAATGGCCTCACCACTGAGGATCCTCAAGGCCGGGAGAAGTGGAAGCGTTTAAGTAGGAAGGCGGACCCTGCAGACGGCAGAAGGCCGGGATAACGCCAGGCAGAAAGAAAGACTTATACAAAAAAATAACCAGTTCCGTATAATATCGTGACCGTGCATCAAAATTCAAAACTATCAAACCAAAGTAGACAGATCACATTACATATCTGTGAGTTAGATCGTAGTTATCGATTAGTAAATACAAGACGACACTGACTTTTTTTCTATCTCCCCTTATCCCACGCAGCGTGGGGTCGGCGCAGTACACTTTTGCAAGCATGTTGCAGAAAGGAATTAGCTTAATTTTATAACTGTCTCTAACATTTTTCCGATCTTGAACAAAATATGGAACAAGTTCTATAAAACACAAAAATTATATTATTGTGAATCATTCCACATCTCCCAGAGATAATCGAGTAAAATCATACATACATAAAAAATACCGACGAATTGAGAATCCTCCTTTTGAAGTCGGTTAAAAAGCATTCTTCGATCAATTCTTAAGTTTCAATTATTCATAAAAATACTACGTTTTCAGAAAAATCATAGGAAGTTTATATCAAGCATTGGAAAAATATCATATATTTCGCATAGACGTCCACGATGAAAATGAAAGGGCAACTGTGCGATGTGTTTGTGTTAGTCTTGCGTAGTAATGGGTACGGATGATGCAGGCCTGACGAGGGTGGTGGCGGGTGGGTCGGCAAGAGTGCCGCTGCCGAGTGCCGTCCACTGCACCGCATCACGCATTTACATCAAACGCTCGTTACATACAAACTCGCAGACGTCGATGCCCAAATGTCTTCACGACATCGATGGCTCTCTCGGGAGAACTCTATGTACGAGTACACGTTACGCAGCCCCATTACTAAACGCGAAAGTATATTGCTATTCGTGCATGACTATTGTATCTTTCTGAATGAGTGAGTGCTTTTTTCATTTAAGTAATCATTAATGGCACAACTAAATTATTTTATCTTTGATTATATTGATTTTATATGGAGTCGGAATCAGGAAAAAATGTATTTGTGAAACTTATGATTAAACATTACATTGCTTATGTTAATTTCCAATTATTACACTGCAAGCAACAAGTACTGAAGTATATAGAAATAATTTTTGAAGCCATCGTTGTGATTGTTACACCGTCAAATCTAAGCGTGTGTATAGTTCGGCCATCGGCAAGAGGGTTATTCGCCCTAACCCTTTCGGTCGGTGGTGTGGGGGGCGGGCGGAGGCGGGCAGCGGAAGGGTTGCCGCCCGCGCGCGCCAGCCGACCGCCTGGGCGACTGGGCGACTGGGCGGCGCGGCAACCACTCGTCGCCCCCTGTTCCGCTCACACTTTTACGACGAGCTTTTTTATCGTGCGTGCTGTCGTTTTTCCTTTTCTATTTTTTATGTTTATTTCCCCGAAACCATAAATTATGTTTGAAAGGAGGGAACACTCGGACGTTACAGTCGACAGGAACCGGGGTGATGTCGACTAAGTTTTCTGTTCTCCTTTTCCATTTTTTTCCCTTTTTATCATCGATATAATAATATACCTAGATGCACAGTTGACGCTCAGAAAGTGGGACAGCCAACGAGTGCTTAAAATGTAAGTAAGCACTTGTTTGCTGTCAGTCGGGCGCCGACCGTTCGCCTGTGAAGATGCCTAAATGCTCTGTGAAAGAATGCAAAAATAACACTCTTACAAAGCGCAAAACACATGGGATTTCATATTTTATGTAAGTATAATTCCCTTACTTGATTCTTAAAACCTTAATCATGTTAAATTAAGTATTAAACGTGTATAAATAATTAATTTAACGAATTCAGTTAATAAAATATTTTGCCCCTTTTGAAATCATGATTTGGAACAATGAAATATATGGAGTCGTTTTTTTTTGTAAATATATTATATTTATTTTAAATTTATGTTTTTTTTATTAATTTTATTTATTAATTACAGATTTCCATGAAATGAAATAGTAAGAGATAAATGGCGTAAAATTATTTCCGAAGAAAGGAGAGAAGAAAATTTTAAACCCAATTACTCAAGTGTGGTTTGTTCAGACCATTTTGCCGATTCCGATGGATATTATACAGAAAAAGGGATTAGGAAAATTAAAAAGAATGCTGTACCAAAAATAAAGGTGATAAATTGTCATCAGCTACATTGTCCTTAACTAATGTTTACTATTTAATTTAACAATATGTATGCTGCTGGTGTACCTATAAATAAATAAATAAATAAATATTGCCACATTTATTGACTTTATTTTAGATTGTCGTAACTACAAGTTTAAATGAGGCAGGGTGTATACAAGTGTAATAGTTGAAAAATATTTGATACAGAATTCATCAATAGCAAGCATATACTAGGTACATACTGCCATGTAAAATGACTATTTAATAATTTGCGGCTAATTCTAATAAATGTTTTCAATCAAAGTGTGCAGATCATAAAAAATTGCCAACATGAACAAAGTTGAACATTCCGCTGTCAAATAATAATTTTAATGGTTCATGCTCGCGATTTTTCATTTTTTTATTTTTCATTTTTATCTTGGAATCTCGGATTGAGATCATTTATTGGAACCGGTCGTTAGGCATAATTACTACAACAGTAATTGTGGCGTCATCATTTATTGGAAACATATTCATTTCCAGGAACCAGCAATTGAACCAATAAATAATGAAGGATCACCAATACCATCAGAATTTTCATTAATCTTTAACACACCTAAGACGTTATTTTTTACAGTTAATTTGAAAGAACGCAACCAAAAATTTAAACTTAAATCTAATTTAGTGCGAAACTTAAAAAGGCAGAACAAAAGATTAAGAAATCGAAATGATAGTCTAAAAGAAATTATTAAGAATCTAAAGAGCAAAGTACGATCTTAGTATGGGGCCAGGACTATGTATGTGACTGTTGGGTGTTATTTATTTATTTATGAATCACGTTAAGACAAAACAGTGCTTATTTCATATTCATAACTAATTAGCTTTGTTATCTTCTAAACATTTATACTCTGTCTATCTCTTAATGTAAGTAAAATTATTATACAGATATCGCCATTCTCATCTACATTGTACGCCATGTGGTCAACATTTCTCACAAATAAATACAAGAACTATTCGACTCCATTCAATCTTTGTCCAAGTGACTAGAATGTTTCTTTTAATAATGTCAAATTATTGTCAAATTCAAAAACTATTGGAAATTCAAAAATTTCGAATATAAGAACGTTTGAACATGCAATTTAAAAAGCTACTTTATGCCGCGTCTATAAGGTCATATTTGTATTAATTTAATTAAATTTGTGATGTTTATTTGTTTTGTCTGTCGAGGACACTGTTTACAATGATATTTGTATGGAACTGTGCATCTAGGTATATTATTATATCGATGCTTTTTATGATCTTTCGTGTATTGGCGAGCGTTAGGGTGGTGCAACGTCGCCATGGTAACTGCATCGAATTAGAGATCACCAGACACAGCGAAGCCAATCGTCGTAGTTTGATACGTTGTCGATACGATATTTACAAACAAATACGGAGTCAATACAAGTTCGTTTAGTAACACGATCCGTGACTGTCAACATGCTTGTTTATATTCATTCAATATGTATGTGTAGACAAACTAGCGAGATGGACGCCGCGCCAATGTTTGCACACCATAGCTGAATAATACGCCGTGTAATTTTATATGATGTACAGTCTTTACGGTGTCCACACAACATGCTTCTCTATAAGTAATGATAAATGTTAGTCAAAACGCTAAGGATAACCTACTTAGTACCTACTTACAGAAAGTTAATTCCACGTAAAAACTTAATGCACTGCTAAATAGAAGATTCTCTTCACCACTAATGCGGCGTTAGGTCCTCACAATGTCGTAACCTTAACGTGGGCAGGTATCGCTGGTACAGTGTGTACTAATATAGTCATTGTTCTCTATATTAAATATTCAATGCAGTTTTGAGGTCGCATTTTAACCACCACACACGTTATTAGTTGGCCACAATATAAAAGCCATGGAAAAGTAATAATGCCTGCAAATTTAATTGTTGATTAACCGCAAAGTGTAACAATGCCATGTTGTAGGCTACAAATTGGTTACCCTTTGGGTACAACAAAAAACTACGCCATATTGCGTCCAGCGAACTAACCACCGCGAAAAAGAAATTTACGAATAAAAGCCGAAATAGTTACACGCAGCATTTAAAATTAGAACCCTTTAGGGCGCCACACCGACAGACAAAGGGCCGAATGGCAAATTGCCGGCAGGTAGCGATAGCGAATATGCTCGAATGGAGTCCCAATAATTATAAAGGGCTCTAGTTTAATAAATGGCTCTTTTTCTAAATTATGAAGGGCCGATCGCGCCATACGGACATACCTGCCGCGAACCCTTAGTCCATCACATAATGAGTTAAAGCCCTTTTACTTGCAGTTTTTTTATACTTGCGTTATAAATTAATACATAGACCGGCTTGTGTCATTGGATTATTTTATGATTTAGTAAAAACAATAAACATCAATTTATTTATTACTTAATGAGTACTCAATTATAACATAACATAACATAACATAAGCTCACGCCTGTATCCCCGAAGGGGTAGGCAGAGGCGCACTAGCGAACTAGCATACCCACATTTCGCCGAGCTTAGTTCCGTCCCAGATGTGATAGGGGGCGAGCCTATCGCCATATCGGGCATAAATTCCAGACTCCGGGCTGATATGGAAAAATCCAATATCACTTTGCCCGACCCGGGGATCGAACCTGAGACCTCAGAACCGTAGTCGTACCGAAATACCACCACGCCACCGAGGCAGTCGACTCAATTATGTGTAGCAAATAACCTTCCCTTATTCAATGCTATAACTAATTTCGCCTTAAAAGGAGACTTCATATATAATTTTTGCTATCTAAGTATAATATGAATACAGCGTACAGTTTACTATAATATTAATATTATCTATATATCTACGCGTATATTTTCTTTACAGCTCCGTAGCGCAGCAGGCAAGTAGCCGGCTGTGAAACGTCAGGGCGCGGGTTCGATTCCTTCACCGAGACAAATGTCTGTGTGGCCCATAGATATTTTTTTCGAGTCTGGATGTTGTGAAACCGAAAGTCTCTCGCAGTTTCTGACACCCACGATATAGGTTACAACTAGTATGGGGTCAGGATTATTTGTGTAACTGTTGGTTGTATTTATTAATTCATTATATACGGAACCTACCTTAAGGGCGACTTGCAGCGCTTTTATTAATCTGGAGTAACACCTTATCTCGACATGTCCTACAGGCCACTCCTATCTTTAAATCAAGATTTGAAATAAATAGAGATTTAGCGCGGAGCTGCACGTGACTCTAAGTGTTTAATACAACTTCTGAATATAATTTGTTTATTAAGTAGGTATAGCAAATAAATTCGAATGGCCTTTACTACCAGAATATTAAGAAACCGTAGAATGCAACACATCTAAAAAATCAACAAGATATTTTTTATTGCGATCGTAAACTGAACACGAAACGGTTAAGAGTTTGACAACAGACCCCTTTTGCTCGAAGGCAATAGAGTAAGATCGTGATGACTTGTAATTCTGATGTTTTCGCTGTTAAAATCGCATTTCCTGAACTAGACATTCGAAGTCACCGAAGCGAGCACGAGTACATTTCTGATGGGACGCAAACAAAGCCTGCGCACCAAACAATGTATTCGAATACTATTTAAAACGCATCCCTTGAAGGCACCTACGCACACACTGCCAATATTAGGCAATGCCGCAAGTTATAAGTGTTTGCCATTTTTATCTCTAATGTTAAAATAAAAAAATTTAGATACCTATTATAAATATTTTAATTATAAGTAGATATATTCATAATTTAATAACACTTAGTGCCTACATCTTAATAAAATAGAAACTGCTGTTTTTTTTCTTTCTGCCTGGCCTTATCCCACCTTAATGCGAAACATTCTTCTTCAAGCATGTTACAGAAAGGATTTGGCTTAGTTATTATGACTGGCTGTCTACTGTCTGAAGTCAACCTGTAGGGATCCCGGCTCGGGCAAAATAGTGTTAAAAAAACTCTTCGAATTGAAGCCAAGACCACCCAATTAATACTAACAGTAAATAAAAAATTCCACTATACATCTTAGCTTTACTATTTGGTTTTCATAGTACACGTTGACACATTTTCCACAAAATTATAATTTATATAATATGAGAACGCTGTTTTTATCGTACTGTCTTTAGTAAAACCGTATATTTGAAATACTGAATGCATGTAAATTGTAAGAGCAAAATGGTTAAGTGAGATATCGTCGCTGTCGCTTATCGCATGACCCGCGTGATGCGGAAGCACGTAGATCGCATGGCTGAGTATTTACGCTGCAACTATTAGCAATCCTTTACCGCCTCAAGCCTTTCGTGAGCGATAGACTATGAACATTTGTTAATACTCACAAATATTTTGGGGACAAACACAATAGGTCTTTGTAAATCTACCATCCATTACGCCGAAAAAGACCATGTCAACAAAGCTAGAGACATTTTTGATACTTACGTATCATTATATGAACTGCAGCTTGAGCTTAAGTAAATAATCTGAAACGATTTAAAAACTGTACCTAAAGGGTTAGGTATATATTTTTTCATCAATATAATATACCCTAGATGCACAATTCATTGCAAATATCCTCTTAAAATGTGGGCTCAGGAATAAAACAAAGAAAAAGGTCACAAGTTCTAATTTAATCAACACAAATATAACACTATGCACGTGTTATAAAGTAGCTTTTTAATTTAAAATGATGATGATTTTTTTTAAATGAAGCGTTCTTAAATTTGAATTTTGAAATTAAGAATTCTATCGGCGTCCGACTGTATGCAAAAGGAGTGCTTAAGCACTACTTTCCTGTCCCATTTGCCGACCATCAGCTGTGCATCTAGGTAAATAATATATCGATGTATATTAACATAAAAAAACTAGTTTTTGTTTAATAATTTGTATTTATTTTATTTTTAGTCCCCAAGTTTCGAAAGCTTTACAGCCTTCATGGTCACAAGTCGGACTAAGGTGTCAGTTGTTCAAAATATGAATATTACAATATCTACCTTCATCTTAAAATTGTATAAATAAAATAAATTCAAAACAAATCGGGATAGAATCCGTAAAAACTAGTTTTATTTCAAAGAATTCTTGGAAGGTTTCAGGTTTCTTGGAAGTAAAAATAAAATAGTAGAGACCACAGTAGACGCGATATCACTAACGCGCCTCCCTCGCACTTTTACCCGCAAACATATTATCTGCCAATTATTTCATATTTAATAATAGCATACGGTAAGAATACTTGTTTCAGGAGAAAGGATTATACTTATAGTGATGAAATATTGCGTAGGTAGAGCGTAGAGATCAGTTTATAAATACCATTGATACAAATATATCTAACCAACCACGCTTGTATCCCCAAAGAGGTAGGTAAATATGAACTGGAGTCTAGAGAGCCTTTTTTGTTTTCGCGGGGAAAAGCGTTATACCGCTACCGACACATATGGGGGGACACGTGACGGTTATGTCGGTTTCGCCGGTCTTACGACCCAACGTTCAACTGCCCAGGAGAGATGGAAAGCATCTAGGCGACCCTTGGGCCAAGTCCCTAACACTATGTACACCTACACTGGCAATACGGAATAAAATCCCCGCGGTGGCCCTCTTCGGCGCATTGAAACGGCTCCAGGTTTCCCTAGTCTAGAGAGCCTACGTCACGCCAAGATAGTTTCCAAAGATGAAACAATTTCTATTTCTTAAAGAGCTTTAATGTGAAATATACTACTGCATCCATGTAGGGCGTAAATAGCTCTGGAGTTATTATTTATTTAGCATATACGTACTTTCCTTTACGTTAAATTATAATTAATTTTGTTTACTTTAATTTGACTCGGTGGCGTAGTGGTATTGCTTGCACGGTACGAATATCGTCCTGAGGATTAAGGTTCGATCCCCGGGTCAGGCAAAGTGATATTGAATTTTTCAGTTTCACCCGGAGTCTGAAATTTGTGACCGATATGCCGATAGGCTCGCTCCCTATCGCATATAGGACGGAACTAATCTCGACGAAATTTGGGCGTTGTAGTTCGTTAGGGCGCCTGTGCCACCCCTTTCGGGGATACAGGCGTAAGCCTATGTTATATCTATGTTAAATTCTAATGTCCACATTAAAAATCATTATATTCGCATTGTTATCATTTAACACTATACGCCAAAGTAGGTGACCAAATGTACGATTCTGGACACAAATGTCGATCATTAATACATGTCAACCAGAGACTGTGAGTGACGTTTGAACTAAGATCACATCATTAATATTGAGCAGTAGCCAGTACACGTAGGCGGTGCTCGTCGAAAAGAATAAATTTCATGGAGAAGTGCTTTCACCCTTTACGACTCACATCTATTTGTCAAATAGAGAGGATCTATGTTGGATGAACTTGTGAAAAGAGCCAGTCTCAGGCTACTGAATTGTGTTTTTCGTCCGCGACCTATTTCGGTACATCAATGCTTAGATTCAATAATGGTGGCTGATTTAACGCTTGTCTGCTTACTTATGAATGAACTCATCCACTTTTATATAAGTATATGTATGTTAATTTACAAGTCAATCTTATAGCTAATATCTTACAAATTTAAAGTACATGAAGCTATTAATAGGTAAGTATATATAATTTGTTGTCGAATTAATTAATACAAGATAATAATTTTCCTAATATATTTACACCTTTTCTCTTACGATCTAGATTAAAAAAAAACATGATCCATATGTAAACCCGCATTAGGCCAGCATGGTAGACTAAAGCCTAACCCCTCTCATTAGTAGAGGAGGCCCGTGCCCAGCAGTGGGACAGTAATATTACAGGGCTAATATTATTATTATTATATGTAGTACTGTATAATTCAGACTGGCATAATTCTAGCGTCAAGCAGTCAAACATAATGGCGCAAATATACCGAGCCGAACAAAGGCAAACGTACATACCTGTTTCATTCCCACAACAACGGAAATTTGTTTGTTTGAACGCAATAGGTTTATTCGTTCGCCTTCGTTCAGCCGGTGTGTACCCGCCATAAACCAAAGACCGTTTTGATCGTCGTGTCGTATTAAAAAGAAAAATCAGTGAAATAACAACATAATTATACTAGACTTTGACAACATAATGTGAACATACGAAAAGTATAGCTCCTTTACCACTTAGGTAGGTACTTATTAGGACAATAGTTGCCTAAAGTAACGAGGTAGGTAGCGCATTCTGCTACTGTGGTCATATGTCAGTGTTCTAGGAACCATTTTAACTCTCAGATATATCAGACAGGCTAGTCGTTAAGCAATCCCACCTATAAGTAAAAGATAGTAGTTTACATATACATAGAACTTTGAGCAAACATCTATCCAGCGGCACTTTGTTTGTGCCACAAGATTAATGAGTATTTTTAAATGCTGAAGTTACAAAACGTTACTTGGGTAGTTTTACACCCATTTTTTATACTTGCTAGGTTAATACATAAGTACAGTAGAACGCAACCCATTAGCGTGGCTCGACGGGGGCCCATGATCACTTTGCTCTTGTCAATTTATGTGCTTTGTCGCATTGTCCACCTCACAATGGGTGCATTTTATAGCATTCGGCTGCTGGACACCCAGATTAACATCTATGCATGGTTTTGGCTTTCTCTCGTTTTGTGCAAACGCACAATAGAGCTAACCGGACGAGCACCTGGCATTAATGGCTTTACTGTAAAATATTATGTTTTAATAAAAATATACATTTATTCAATAGTTTTACAGAGTTCCAATGATCTACGATAGTTACAAATTAACAATTCATGTAATCTGTAGATTTCATTAAACAACTATTTATTTATCAAATGAGTTATATAGATTAAAGATATATTATATAAGTAACTCTTAAAATATAACATTAAATATAAATGAGTACTAGGCTGTTTATTCATTTTCTATGAATAAATCACCTTCATCCACAGCGGGGTTATATGGTGCCTGTCCAGAAACCAGTTCACCGTGAACTCTGAATCTATATAAGCATGTATACACCGGATGACCCCAATTAGTAAGGACTTTCATTCGAACTAAGTTATATCCTTTGGTGGAAGGCTGCAGGACATCAAAATATTGAATCGGTTTACCCTCCTTATCGTATTCAAAGCTACCGAAGTCATGCGGATATGTATCTGCACGAAACTCCAAGCCTTCGACTTGAAACAATCGAGGCGCTGATGATATTTCTCTGAAAAAATATTGATAATTTTAAAGCAGTTAATCTATAGTCTATTCATTACTATGCTTTCTTTTAGTAATTCTTGTACTCTTGAATGAGCACGGTAACCTGTATTCGATCTGTTTTCTTACGGCCGGTTTCAATAAACGATCTCAGTTTAGAGCCCAGATAGATCGCGATTATGAACCAATCACATCAAGTTTGACGGAGTCATGTTCAAACTGTGCATTCGAACTGAGATTGTTTATTGGGACCGGGCGTTAATTAAATCCGTATGAACTATTTTCCCTATGCTATTATCGTTAAGTCTATATTTTATTAAAGCGATGAGGCGCGGGCATAGAATATCAGGCCCCTGATGGCTTACTATCAAATCATCATGTATAGCGACTATTGTCAAAATATAATGCAGTCCATTATCGAGAAACATGTGTTTGAAACACATACAGTGCTCGGAATGGACTTGTTCTACGAGAAAGAACACTTTTTCCCCTGCGTTCCTAAATTTATGATACGCGAAATGGACGGGACTGGGTGGGAACGGTGTTCCCTTTGGTAAAACAATAATCTCACGGCGTTCCCTTTCGTAAAATAACTGTTCCGTTTCATAAAAGCAGCGTTTTATGATTTCAGGAACGCAGGGAGAAAGCGTTTCCTTGTATGAAAAAGTCTATTTTAAGCACTGCCTACCCAGCAAAGAAAATGCGGAGTTAATATAACGCATGATAATAAGTTAAATTAATAATGATTCTCTCATTAGTCGCCTCCTTGGTCTAGCGGCAGCATATATGGTCTGTGGACCGGGAGGTTGTGGGTTCGATACCCAGGTCGGGCAAAGCGAATTTTATGTCAATATTATTAAAGCCGGCAGCCGGTCGTAAAAACATAAGCAAATACTTTTTGCAACATGCTTGAAAAAGTGTGTTGTGCCGTCCCCACATTAAGGTGGGATAAGGGCAGGTAGAAAGAAAGAATAATGATTCTCATGAGCGCACACAAACCTGGTCGGAGATATGTGAGCTGGTATGTGCTCTACGCTAACGCCAGTCACCTGCACGGTTCCCAACAATCGGATGGTGAGCTCTCCTTTGGACCCTCTGAAAGCCCAGCACTCTCCAGGCAACGCACCGGGATGAATCACGACTCTTGCGCCTTGACACTCCCTACACACTAGCGCAGTTAACACGTGGAGAGCCCAACCGACTGGTGATTCATGAATAACGTGCTCTACCGTGTCACCGGTGTCTATGACTCTCCCACCAGCAGACTCAAGGGCGTAGTCCGCCATCTTCAAAATTTAAAACCATCGTATATTTTAAAGATATAACAGATCAAAAAACATAACATAACATAAGCTCACGCCTGTATTCCCGAAGGGGTAGGCAAAGGCGCACTAGCCAACTAGAACATCCACATTTAGCTGAGCTTAGTTCCGTCCCAGATGTGATAGGGGGCGAGCCTATCGCCATATCGGGCACAAATTCTAGACTCCGGGCTGATATGGAAAAATCCAATATCACTTTGCCCGACCCGGGGATCGAACCCGAGACCTCAGAACTGTAGTCGTACCGAAATACCACCACGCCACCGAGGCAGGCAGTCAGATCAAAAAATTATATATCAATAGTTTTTTATTGTAATTGTATGTAGAGGTATATCAGTAATTAACAGGCTCTGTGGCGCAGCGGGCGAGTAGCCGGCTGTGAAGCGAGAGGCCGCCGCGCGGGTGCGATTCCCGCATTGAGACAAATGTTTGCGTGGCCCACAGATATTTGTTTGAAGTCTGGGTGTTGTCAGACCAAAAGTCTCTCATACTCATAGTCTCTGACACCCACGATATAGGTTATACCTAGTGTAAGATATATAGTGTGTGATATAGGTTATACCTAGTGTGTGACATAGACCCTATGTGTGTGAATGTTGGGTGTATTTATTATCTATTATTATAAATTACTACCTACCTACTATGTTTTTGGGATCCACAATAAGATTATTAATAACTAGCTGTCGCTATCGGATATCCCACGAGTACCGTACCTACTTTTTTTCGAGATAAAAATTATTCCATGTTACTCACTGAAATATAGCTTTCTATGTGTTTTTTTTTAAACTCGGTCCAGTAGTTTTTGAGTCAAACAAAAATCCAAAAAATCAAGTCTTTCCTCTTTATAATATCAGTACACTAAGTAAATGTTTTAAAACGGATTAAGAGCAATATAATTTGCATAGATATTTTCTACATAGGGAAAATCATCTCGGATCTTTGTTATTGACGGTATGTCGGATTTCTAACGGATAACAACCCCATGATTGTCGTCATCTGCACTATCGAAGGGTTCCAGAATCTTCAAGCAAAACCCGCTAATCCCCCTCCAATGCAACGTTATACAGCACAATTATCAAAGAAGGCATGGCATCAATTAAAACCTCTTTATATTATCATCATTCTCCAGGGGCAGAGGAATCGAAGCGATTTCTAACATTGCCTCGGGGTCTGCGCCTCGGACGGAACCACTCCTCTAGGTAAATAGGTACATACCTGATGAAATTATTATCTAATAGTCAATGTTGACCATGAACGATTATACAAAAAAAATAAGAATCTACCTGCCGGTCATAGTCGTGGATATCGAGTGCCTGTCGATTGTTGCGTCGTGAAGGCTGGAGCGCGTCTTTGGCGCGGCTCGCAGCGGCAGTGGCGGCCGGTATCACTGCTGACATGCGTTCCATCTCACTCTGTAACTGCTCATGCTTGCGGTTTACCTAATATTAGTTTTTATGAGTAGGTACACTTTTGTAAGCACTTTTACGAGTTTACTTTTGTCTACAGTATGAATTACTTAATATCTCAAAAAATCCATTTGATCTGGAACCTTTGCTTAACTTTGCCAACCAACGTTTAACCAGTGGCTATCATCCACTCCTGCCAATTGTTTTCCAAAGATGCTAACGCGCCCCTTATTTCGCTGGTAAATTGGTATTTTGGATGTTCACCGACGGTAATTAAAACAAAGCGTTAGAAGACTTACACGATCATTTGTTTACCGAGCAATAAAATCATATATTATTAGCCTTGGTCCATGATTATTAGTTTATTGACATAATAATATGAAGTCTCAATAATTATAAATAGGTAGGTAATTATGCACACTATAAATAGTGATGACTCTACAACTACATGTTACGCCATCTATTAAACGCATTTAGAACTATTAGCGTGATTTAGGATTTATATAGGGAATGAAATACGTTTTTCTGGTAGTAGATTCTACTGGGATAACTACTGCCCAATTGTTTCACCGCAGAGTAACTTAGCTAATTAATGATATCGTATTGTGGGAAGTACGAAATAACATGTTAGGCAATAAAGCCAAAACAATAACAGCAAATAAGCTCTACAATTTGGTGCTGCAATTTTAACATCATAGTGTACTGGAAATAAAACTAGTTTTTGCGGATTTTATCGCGATTTGTTTTGTATTATAAATAACATTCGCGTAAACCTAAGAAATCATTATCATAGTCTTAGATCATAGTGTTATCATTATCATACTCTTCATAAGCCTGACCTAGAGGTAGCAAACTGGGAAACGAAGTCCGGTCACTGCCACTAAACCAAGGAGGCAACATTCGCACCTACAGCGGAGCGAGTATTTTAACACATGTAAAACATACACACAAACAACATAAACCTCTGATAATCCACGTGTCAGTTGCATCACGACATACTTGATGTCGGATATAGCTCCGTTTGAATCTTGCGGGGCCCAAATGTATGCATAGAAATGAAAGAACAGCAACAAACTCAACGTAGCACAAACAAACGAACGAAATAAATTCCGAAGACAACCCGGGTTTTCCATAAAGTATCATTAACTGATCAGTTATGCTAGCAAATATTGTAGAATTATAAATAAACGTTTTTCTCAGATCAATTCAAATAATACCCAATTATTAATCTAAGTACCCAATATTATTTTCAGCTATTTGCTCAAGTTTGTTACTGTAATTTTTCTGTCATATTGATTGAAGTCACACAAAGTCACATGGCGGTTCCAATGTCACTTGCACTTTTGCACTTATGCACGAGCATGGAAGCTTTTTGTAAGGTGAGAGACATTACATTCTCTTTGCGTGGAAGCCATAGAAGAAAGAAGAGCGTAGAATAGCGTAGTGCGGGCCGCGATCCACTGCGAGCGCTTGCCAAGGACCACTTGTGGTCCGTGGACCACCAGTTAAGAACCTCTGATCTAGTGTCTAAGCACTAGTCAAAGCGTACGAGTGGATTTTCTTCACCGTTTTTGTCAGCTTGGTGGTTTTATCCCCCCTGTGCAAAAGCTTGTGTACTGTGTATAATTCTGCCTGTCCGGTCTGGGCTTCTGCGAGATGAAGTGCCAAGAGTGCGTGGTCTGTTCACAGCCCGTATAAAGTAATATAATCTATGGTCCACAGGGTCTGAAGTTCAACCGAGTGACTTGCGGTCAACGATACAGATATTATTTTAATCAATGAATTTTATTATAATTACATAATAATAAAAACAAACTGTTTTCTTTCTAAATTACAATAGTTATAAGGTTAGAAAGAAAACTGTTTTCTTTTTAGGCTAAAATGAAATGGATTTGTCCATACATTAATTACCTAAATTAGTTTTTTAAAATAAAACTCATAGTAATTTTTGTATAATTTATTTATACAAAAATGTGAAACTATAGAATAAAGTCACATCACTACCAATCACTACACACGCTATATTGAAAAACTGTTTTAACTTTTTTGGTTAATTATTTACCTTGATAATTTACTTACTGAAATAATAAATCACAAAAAAAAACTATTTATTTGATTTAATTATGTTGCGAATATGTCGTACATATGGAGGATTATTTGCGAATAGCTCACAAAAATATCAATTGGTTGAAAATCGATACTTATGCGATTCCGCATCCCTACATCAGGCTCGGGTCCGGATCGATATAGTTATCACGCGTGATACTGTAGTGAGGTGGCAGCGATAGTGTAATGTAACACGGAGTAGTGTCGGCGCGTATTACGCGGGCTGCTGTTGTTGCTGCTGCTGCTGCTGCTGCGCGGAGTACTCGATCTGCGCGGCGGCGACGGACTTCATGGCGTCGTGCGCCTGGTGCACGTTGGTGCGCCACGCGAGCAGCACGTCGCGCAGCTGCAGCCACTGCGCGCGCCCGAACGTGCGGTGCATGGTGCTCGACACGCGCACCGCGCGCGCCGCCTGGTCCATACGCGCGCGCACCAGACGGGTCTTCAACACTGTAAATACAACGGCATTGAGCTTGGAGTGTTACCTTCTTTCCAACTACCCTTATCCCAACAAAATGTGGGCGCCACACACTTTTTCAAGCATGTTGCAGAAAGGATTTGCATTTAGCATTAGGTCCGCCTTTACATAATAATGTGTAAAAAGTTAAATAAATAAAAGATTTACGGTAATTTTTACGATCATCTGTTTGACATCAATCCCTAGATAGGCGATCCGATCCAGGGTAAATAATGTTAAAAAAAACACTCCACCCGACCTGGGAATCTTCTGGTTTAACATAACATAAGCTCACGCCTGTATCCCAGAAGGGGTAGGCAGAGGCGACCAAGCGAACTAGAACACCCACAAGCTTAGTTCCGTCCCAGATGTGATAGGGGGCGATATATCAGGCACAAGTTCCAGACTCCGGGCTGATATGGAAAATCAAATATCACTTATTCCACCCGAGACCTCGGGACGGTGGTCGTACCGAAATACAAACACGTCACCGAGGCAGTCCTGGTTTATGAGCTGTAAACCAAGGTGGCTTGGAGTTTAGTCTAGCTTTTAAAGAAATAATGTTCCATTGGTCCATTGGTAATATCAGTAATCAATACTACCTTCAATTATGAATGCTTCAACATCTTTTTCTTCAATCTGAAGTTCTGAAATCATCTCATCAAAAGTGATTTCAGGGTTAGATTCAGCCATTTGCATGAATGACAATATTCTCATTTTCTTAATGTTCTGTTCATGGTTCAAACCTGTAATATCATAAGAAATAGATAAATCCATAGTTTCGATAATCTACACTATTAAAATGAATATAAACATAACCAAAAAAAAAATTGCTGTGTATATAATAATAGTTTGGCCTAACTATATATAAAAATATATGACAATACCTTGTGACTGCACGAATTCCTTGTGGTTATTATAGAATGTCTGATAACTTGACAATTTCTCAGACACAAATATAGTGAGCAGGTCATGTATAAGTTCTCCTTCAAGGAATCGAACAGGTTTCAATGCTAGCAAAGGGTCTAGTAGAAAAGTGTTGGGATCCGCAAGTGCAGTGGCAATGCATTTGATGGCATCTTCTCGTGCGTATGAGGCATTTTCATCTGTGTATGTGCCGAGTAACTCAATCATTACCTTAGATGCCAGTTCACTGTAAGATAATATTATTACAAATGATATAAAAACTAGTTTTATTCTGGTCTATATGGGACAAATCCCTAAAAAGGCAGAATACAAACCTATTTTGATCCTTTAGAACTTGATGGAGAAGTCTATATAGCTTCTGCATTTGTTCATTAGAGGGTGGGCAGCTGGCAAACTCTTTCCTTAACTGCTCAACTCCTGTGAACACTTCCCTCACATATCCAACACGTGCTGCCAACTCTATCACATGGTAGTACACATGATAACGTAAAGGAGAGTTTGCCTCCAAGTTGTTGTATAGACGCCATAATCTAGTAAATATTAAAATACTTAAATGATACAAGAAAAAACAGTAAAATAATAAATAAGCAATTTTTTTATTCTACTAAATTTCTAAACTTGTATTATTAAATTTCAAAGACACCAAAAAGACAAAATACACCTAACAAAAGTAATGTTTCCACAGAATAAAACAACATTAATTACATTATAAACATTCTAATGATTTATTTTTCAGTTCTTAAAAATCCAAAAGAATTATACAGTACATATATATGTAGAATTATACTTGTGGGTACAAAATGTGGGTGTTCTAGTTTTCTAGTATGCCTCTGTTTACCTCTTCGGGGATACAGGGGTGAGCTTATGTATGTAGAATTATACTTACGATTGCAGTGCCACCATACCAAGCTTTGGTCCTGGAGCTTTTGTTAATCTTTGACTAAAGGCCAAAATAAGATTCTCACCTCTTTCCAAAGGAATCTGTAATATTGTAAAGTTTTTATGTTGACACAATAATATGTTTTACAAATTGTATGTACAAATTTAATGAAATAAAAATTAATAAAATACCCATCAAAAGTAGTATACTTACTGAAACCATTATAGAAACAATACTGTTGAGTATAGCTTCTATATCAGATTCATTAGGTTCTTTGAAACAGACATCACAAACTCCAACAATTTTATGTAAATCATCCTCAATCCCTTTTGGTGAAGCTTCTTCAGCAATCTCCGCTCCAAGACTCTTGAAATATTTCCTTAGCTCTTGCACCTTAAACAAATAATAAATAGCACTCAATCAGTCACACACATAGTCCTGATCCCACACTAAGATACGAGTCTTGTGTCATGGGCATCAGGAACTATGAGAGACTTTCTGTCTCACAACACCCAGCCCCGAAACACATATTTGTAGGCCACACAAACATTTGTCTCGGTGCAGGGAGTGAACCCGATGGGATATAAAATGTGTATTTGGGTTATTTAGTCAATATTAAATACAAAAATACAAATTGTTAAAAGTACAAGAAAAATCTTAATCCTTTCAGGTTATGTTGACGTAAACTAACCTGATCTTCGAGCCATATGTCCATAAATACTGCTGGCCCAGGCATTTTGGCTAAATTTATCTGATGGACAATTCCCTTTTATTAATTTAGCAAAGTTGTAATTTTTGTATTTAAATATTTATTTTGGCACTGTACATGTGTCCCGTCAACACTTTCTTTACAAACCAAAGACATTTTTATATATTTTTTTTACACAGAGAACCGGTTTAGGTCTGAGACCAAACAGTCACATCATAAGTAGGAAGTACACTAATGTACATAAAGAAAAACCACTGTACACTCGGGAGGATGATCGACGCTAGATTGGATCGCGTTCCAGGCTTAGCCAGTGCCCAGTATAAAATAACCTTAGAAAAAAGAAGAATATGTAATAATTTATGACTTGGCAGCATGGTCTCAAATCTTAGCTAGTTTCCTGTGGAAAAAAATTCAATAAATCTCTTTGGCTATTTGACAGAATTTTGATTTTTGACATTTCATTTAAATGAAATGTTGCTGTTTGTTTCTAAACCAATTTTTAAATGTTAATCAGTAATAATATTTCGTCATGCGTAGTTTCCAGAAAACAAGCGATTCTCGTGCTGCGATAAACGGGACTAAATTAAAGAATAATTTACCTTATACTTCATCAGGAATACCGTCTCTTGACCATGTCATAGGTTATATTATATGTAGTTATTACTTGAATTATAGCAGCGATAGCTCAGTAGGGAATGATATGGACTGCCGAGACAAGTGTCGGAGGTTCGAGACCAACCCCAAAATAGAGCATACACCTCTGACTTTTCTATGTTAAGTGTATTTTCATTGTGAAATATCGCTTGCTATAACGGTGAAGGAAAACATCGTGAGGAAACTTGCATACCCGAGAATTTCTTCACAGGAATTTCGAAGGTATGTGAAGTCTACCAATCCGCATTAGGCCAGCGTGGTAGACTAAGGCCTAACCCCTCTCATTAGTAGAGGAGGCCCGTGCCCAGCAGTGGGACAGTAATATTACAGGGCTAATATTATTATTATTATTTTATTACTTGAATTGCTTACAATAGTATATTTTAAGCAAAGTAACTAAGTAGACAATGTTGTAGGCCTAAAATTACTATTTAGTCATTTCAAGTGGATGAGGCGGTGCAGATTCGACTACCGATTTTGAGATGTGAAAATGGAGGATATTTCCTTTATATTTTTCTTTTGCTTCAACCACTCTCCACTCAAATTCTTTATCTGTAAAATGTAAACAATACATCTATCCCAGCAGGCTTCAGCTGTTCAGCCTGACTCTGTTCCTGTGTCTCTACTTTAAATAACCATTTTCTTTTTAACTTCAGGTGGAGGTCTACCATCTGGTAGCGTCTTTGTTGTAGGTAAGTTGTATAATTACAAAGTATTGCAATCCTCCATTGAAGATGTTATGATAATATTTACCTATTTTGTTTCAGAGGAAGATGTATTAGGCAATTACAGCAGAGTCCTATTAAAATATTTCCTTGCTGAAGGTATCGCAAGTAATCATGCGCTATTAATAGCATCTGCTGATGATGAACCTCAGGAAATTGTAAGTATTGTGTGTGACTGTCATTAAAAATAGCTGCCGACTTATGCCAACACATATTTTGTCTATTTTTTTTATAGAAACAAACTAATCTGAGCTTTAATTGACTATTAAAATTTATATATACATATATACATACTGTGGCTGATGATAATGACATACCAATTAAATTTTCCATTTAATACTTTGAGGTAAAAGAGCTGCCTCAACCATGTGCAGCTCCCCCAGAGGATGAAGTTGCTAATGAACCCACACAGCTCAGCAGTGGAGACAAAATGAAAATAGCATGGAGGTATGAAGGACTTGCCCAAGTTGAATCATCTTTTGGCAGCAACTCCAGTTTTGGACATCATTTTGATTTAAGCAAGCACATTGATACAGATACTATTGAAAATAGTGACATAACATATTGCAAATTGGAATCTGATCAGGAAAATGTTAAAGGTACATTTAAAACACTTTAAAAAAAAAAATGTTTATTGGTCACATAGGCACATCAAATGCACTTATGACAGGTCACAACAAGGTCTAGATATATTTATATAATAATAATCATGTTACAACACTATCAATTTAGAAAACAAGCAGGCAGGTATGGACACAAATCAAGGATGGGGCTTAGATAAATGGTTGTGATTTGTAGGAAAGGGAACGAACGGGATATGGCAGGAATGCTAGCAGGGAATTGACGGGAAAATAAAATAGGAAGCTTGTAGGATTTGACTGGAAATGTGAGTAAGGAAAATCACGCCGTGGACTATAAGGCCCTATCCTAGCTAACCTACCAGCCTTTCTCTAGCTACCTACGGATGACGACCCGACTTTATTGGGGAAACAGATGTATAAACTTTGCTATTTCAAAAATTAACTTACTAATCATAGAATATGTAATATTATAATAAATATAATTTATTATGGTTATGTCTTATATTTTTCAGGCTTTAGGAGTAACTTGTACCACAAGCTACTATGTAATATAAAAGAACAAGTTTCTAAGGAAGAATTTAAAAAGAAAAATCTTCTTCGTATAAGCATACATTCCCTAGGGTCTCCTATTTGGATGTCTATGGACTGTGAAGAGAATGTAAATCCAAGTACCTATGGTCAAGATTTAATAAAGTTCATGTATTGTTTGAGAGTTCTTTTGAGAGACACCAATGCTATAGCCTATGTAACTATACCTGCACATTTATTTGATGTAAGTAGATGAAACATTAATTGACAGTATTTTTCAAATTATATGCAGTTACAAAATAAATTAATTTGCAGGATGAACACATTATGAAAAGGGTTCTTTATTCAGTTGATAATGCAGTAAAAATCGAATCATTTGCGGGATCGAGTCGTGAAACAAACCCTGTCTACAAAGATTACCATGGATTGTTCCATATAACAAAACTGTCCTCGCTGTATTCACTAGTGCCTTTTGTACCGCCTAGTCTAGACCTGGCCTTTAAATTGAAAAGGAAGAAGTTTCTTATCCAAAAACTACATATACCACCAGGTAACATAATATTTTTACACTTAATGATATCTTTACGCAATTTGGGCATCATGTGATTTGTCATCTAATTTCTCACGGTGACAAGCGCAGTGCAGTGCCACTCGGTGGTTTGTTATTAAAAGTACAGGTGGTGCCGACTGCTGATACTGTTCATATATATTAAAATTGCATAACATATGCTCACGCCTATATCCCCAAAGGTGTAGGCAGAGGCGCACTAGCGACCTACCAGCCTAGCATGCGCGCCACAAGATATCCCGATAAACGACTGTCGAGATGTTGTCTACAATATTGTATGAAAATAAACGAGGACGCATGTTAGTGTCCGTAGACAAATAGAGAAAATCGGTTATAACAGGACAAAAAGCGTAGACAAAATGATCTCTTGGCGCGCATGCTAGGCGGGCTAGAAGTTTCATTTCGACAACCTTAGTTCAGTCCCAGATGTGATAGAGGGTGAACCTACCGCCATATCGGGCACAAATCCCAGACTCCGGGCTAATATTGAAAAATCCAATATCATTTTGCCCGACCTGGGGATCAAACCCGAGACCTCAAGATGGAAGTCGTACCAAAATACAACTACGTCACCGAAGGATTCTTGTTATTTGATTACAAAAATAGTGGGCTCAGGACTCGGGATAAAGGAATGTGGGATAAATAAAAAAAAATATAACTACAAAAGTGGCATAATGTAACAAGTAACAACATTGTATTTGTATTTCTTGTTCCAGAGTTGGAAGAAACAAGCGAGAGAGAGCAAGATGATATTACAGCAACACCGCCAGTTAATTGTGGTGGATTTAAAAAAAGTCAAATAGACTTTTAAAATAAAAAATATTTTCAATATACACATTATGTATTATTTTTAAATTCCAAATCACATTTTAACACAAACAGGTATGTTTAGGGCATATCCCGTAACCTACTATATTATCGCCGCTATTCAATTTCAAATGTGGAGACAGAAACCTACGCAATTAAAATTAACACCCATTTCTACCGCGCACCTGCAACAACCAGTTTAACGCCGCTCACATCCATTTACGATAATATCGCTCAATGGCCACATTCATTTATATTTCAAATAGAAGAGTTATAACACATACGAGTAACTCATGCACTAATTTTAAACAAAACTACCTTAATTATTAGTCACCCCACCTGCTCAGCAGAGCGTATCTCCCTAAAACGGACGAATGTTTTCATAGCATCAACTATTCACACATTAATAAAGCGCTGTGCGGCAGCCAAGTTATTCGCGTTTTTTTACTTTTAATAACTTTTTGTTCTATTTAGGAAAAATATATAGAAATTAAACATGTGCAAGAATGCTTCAAGTGCTAAAATAGTGTTTGGTTGTTTTAACAGTGTATTCTTTGTAAGTATTTAAATTAATTCTAATTAAAAAAATGTTAAATGCGTAAAGTGAATTGTATGTATATTTATAACTAAATACATTCAAGTTGATTATATATGAAATGTAACCAAACATGCTTCCTTTTAGACATGTGGTCTTTTGGAAGTTATATGTGGATTCCTGCTACTATGCGATTCGAAAAGGATCTTACTATCAAGACTTTTGGCAACGCCAGACGGAGGTTTAACGCACCCGCCGTTTTACTACCTGGCTTTAGCATTTTTAGCTGCCGGTCTCGTGATGTGTGCAACCGGCGCTCTCGGTTGTTGGGCTACGTACATACCGGGATATGTAATCCTAACAATAGTAAGTTAGCTACCTAATTCTATCTTTCCAACAGGCTGGGATCACCTCAATTTAAGGTTCAGCTTAATTTTTACGGCCGGCCCAGGTTTGGGGTCAATCGCAACTGACTGATTCAGTCCCGAACAAATCTATTTTAATCCAGGAACGCAATATCTTTTGTTATTACTATAGTATATATAATAAATGCGAAAGTGACTGAGGCGTTTTCACAGCAAGACCGCTTAACCGATTTTGATCAGTTCTATAGAACACAAAAATAATCTTTAAAATCGGTCCACATTTGGCGGAGATATTGCGTAGCATTTTTGAGTGCTAGATTACGAATGGGCCGCCTCGACCGGTTTGATACAACGGTCTTAGAAAATCGACGTACAGCTTGCTGTAGCGTTTCGTTCGGTGAGTGTGATTTCCGGTCGCCCATTTCCTCCCCCCTTTCTTTCCTAAACCCCTCCCTTCCATTCCCTCCTTTTAGGTTGGCAACGCACCCATGACTATTTTTGTGTCTTGGGTGTCTTTGGGCGGTGGAGATCACTTACCATTAGGTGACCCATCTGCTCGTTTACCAGTCTGCTTTACCCAAAAATATTTATTATTACTTACTATAGAGGGGCTATCAAGCAAGTTTCCATACAAAAATATCTCAAACATCCTAGAATGTTTTGTGAATGATTAAGAATCACGTAAGATAAGTTTATTCTCTCATTATTATGCTAGCCGACCTCATATACCACTAAGTCATAACTTTTGGATCACAAGTTTTGTGCTGTTGTCCCGTCTAATACTGTTGAATGTCTATACCTATAAAAACAGACAAATTGATTACCTCCTTTTAAAGTCACTCCATAAAAATGAGACACAAGATGCGGATGAAAACCCGTTAATGAAAGTATACTTAATAATGGTAAAAGTATAATTTCAGTACTTCCTGGTGGTGCTGTCGCTGTTGCTGTGTGAGTGCGCGGGCGGCGTGGTGGTGTCGGTGTGGCCGCGCTGCCTCGGGCTGCAGAGCGCGCGCGGCGGCGCGGTGGGCGCGCTGCAGGCCTACTACGCGCTGCCTGACTACGAACAGTTCACAGCCTCTCTCGACCTCGCTCAAACAGAGGTTCTTATCATTATTTATAATAGCTTTTGGCCGCTTCGGTCAGTGACGTAGCTAGGCGTGGGCGAAGTGGCCCTCGCCCATGGCGTCGCACTAAAAGGGAACAATAGCCCCGTTAAGTACGATGCCCTAGACGACTAATTAATCTGATCACTTTTACGCTTGAAAATGAACCCCTAGAAAGACTGCCTCGGTCGCGTGTCGGTACTCCGTGCGCGGTACAATTATCGTTCCAAGGTCGCGGGTTCGATCTCCAGGCCGGGCAAAATGATATTAGATTTTTTAATATCAGTCTAGAATTTGTACCCGACATGGCAATAGGCTCTCCTCCTATCAGATCTAGGACGGAACTAAACTCGGCGAGATGTGGGTGTTCTAGTTCGCTAGTGAGCCTCTGCCTACCCCTTCGAGGATACAGGCGTAAACTTAAGTTGTTTAATTAATTTATATCAACACGCTATGATTACAGTTGCGATGCTGCGGTATAACGGACGCAAGAAACTATGACATGTCAATCTGGCAGCTGAGGAGACTGGGCCCTCGCGGCATGTCGGTGCCGCTGAGTTGCTGCGTGCAGGATGATCTCAACATCTCCTACCTCAATCCCACGCCACTTAATGCGTCCCGTTGCCAAGATATTCAGCTCAACCCCACCTACCGACATGTACCTGTAAGTTACCTATTACTTAGGTCCAGTGGCGCCGCTAGATCAAAGTTGAATGTCGCGATATCACATTTGCAAGCCCCTTAAAATTTTCCCAAAATATATCGGACAGTATTATCTGATGAGTCTCCCTTTAAATCGAGAGTGGATGCAAGGCCCGCTTAGGCGCGAGGTAGTCACTGACTCAACGCTGCCATAGCCTATGTCACCACCATACTATTATAATGACTTTTTCTTTCGCCGATGTTACTTATCTCACGGAAACACAGAGCGTGACTCCTTGGAACAATACGATGTGGTATTGCTTACGATCCGGCGAGTAGCTAGCTTGTAACGTCATCGATTGCATGAAAAAAGGGGGGCAACAACAGATGACCCTTTTCTTTGTTACAGGGATGCCTAGGAAAACTAGAAGATTGGTACCAAAAACATTATTTAGCTCTGATGTTGAGTACATTCATTTTCGCTTTAATCAAAATCGGAATCTTGTTGAGCACTGTATTTTCCTGCATAGGTCTCAGAAAAACGAGACAAGTCATCCATTCTATAACGTTCAAGCATACGGACAACAAAAACGAAAACATCTATGACAATGGAGTGCGTGATGAGCCCATTACAGCAAAATATATTCAACCAAATAACTTTTACAGTCCCAGGGTGCGCAACCCGTGGATTTTCTCTCACAGACCCAATGAGATGGTATGAGAGTTAGCAGCGGAGATAAATGCTTTAGAGAGACAACTGGACAAGTTTTCAGACTGCTTATATAAACACCAGGCAGACTCTATCATGTGGTGATATTTACCGTAAATATATCGTTATAAACCATGTCGTTCAATTTGTAAAGCAATGTATATTGACTGCAGTCGTGCCATATTGTATGTTCGTTGTTTGTTGCTATTTATAGACGCGTTCAGTAATTATATATCCTCTGAAGTATTTTCTCCGTCAGTAGTCTGAATTATTTTTTTATAACATTAAGATACATTATGACTGATATTTTTATATTTTAAAATAATTTTTTTATTAAAATAAATTTATAATTTATAAATAAAAGGATCCAAGAAATTAAACTCCGTGTTTAATATGCAATATTATTTTCAAAAGAACATTCAAAAATTGGTCCTAAAGTTAAAACATTGTTAACAATGGTTCTGGAATGTTCCTATCATTTACAATAATTGTTTTAAAGGTGTCGCACAAGAGAGCAGGAATATTTTCGTAACGTACAAACATACGCATCTATAATATTATGTTGACATTAGGTTCACTACACATTGGTACAATAAAATTATCCAGAACACCTTAAAGTTGTTTAACAACTATTCTGTAAATTATTTACAAATTTAAGAACTATGTACGAATTTGTGTATATGGGAATACATAGGTCGATACCTAAAATACATAAGTCAAAAACATGTTGTTCCTCGAATGAAATTAACATCACATATTTTGTAAAATAAAAACATACTAAAATGAAACCAACAGCCTATTTTCTCCAGAATCCCTCAGACTAAAATGATACAATGAGATCCTTAACAATAACGACAATCTATACAATAATATAATTGATGCTATATTACCTATTGACCATTGAGACCGACATCACAGTATAACCTACTATTTATCTTAGGTACAGGAATGATTTTATAATATCCCTACTTAAAACACAGTTTGCACTACAATAAAATAATAAAGATCGGATTATTTCCAGGCGGATACCAGCTTCACTCAACTTTCATTTTCGTACACCTAATATATATTAAACATCTTCTTTAAAAACCATACACCTCTTTACCCGAAAGAGTTATCTGACTCCTACCTGCAAAACTATTTGGTTCAGTTGAGAATAACTAGCAACAGATGACACACTAACCAGTTCCCCTCATTCCTTGTCATACGTGATGCATTCATCCACTTGATTTAGTTGATTAGAAACATAATACTATTACTCTGGTGTAAAATACATGCGATGCGATGATCGAAGTAATTATGTAAATAATAAATAAGTTACTACACCAAAAACCAATAATGTATAAACGTGATAATGTATTGCCCCAATTTGATTCATTGTTTGCATAAATAAATTTATTAAAAAGTAAATAAAAATATGAAATGTCTTTTGTGCTTCTCTTCAATTACATCATAATGGCTACAATATAATCTGCAATAAATATACTTTAGTCTACTTTCAGCTAAATTAAAAATTATAGTAGAAGAAAATAGAATGTCAGCTTTTGGATATCTCCAAGACTCAATATTTAAATTTAACTGATCCTACCATATTAAAATACTAAGTTATTTACAAAGAATAATTAACAGTAGTAAAAACTATAAACACTACGAAATGGATATTTTAATAAACCGCCTACAAACAATGTGGTCCAAAACATTAAGAGACATCAAAAGAATTCCGTAACTAACGCATACAACTATTATGCCGCTAGCCAAAACTGGCCCTGTTAAATTCTGTTTGAAAACTTTGGTCATAGTTTATTTTACATTGGTCATAACTTTACTTCTGTTGAAAATTTTCATTTCAACCTCCTTGTGCAGATGTTATATAATTGACTCCACGATAGGTCAATTAACCAGCACATATAGATGTTGAATACTTTCATGGTATCAGTGAACAATAAGATTAGTACGCGACGACTTTATAGAATGTCATTCAAAAAGGAATTATCTAAAGAGTTGAGTAGTTCCTGCGCGGTGAGGTTGCTCGCGTCAGTGGAAGGCATGTTGTCGAGGAAGTCCAGGTTGAAGTCTGCAGTTTGTCCCGCGAAGGAAGACGTGTTGTGGAGCGAAGGGAACGAGTGCTGCGACCCGTTGCCGTTTTGAGTCTGCATGGGCCCGTTCTGCGACATCATCGAGTTTTGCATGGGAGTGTTCTGCGCATGCATGGAGCCAGGCTGGCCCGGCATAGGGCCGCCCTGATGGGGGGTCATGCCTCCCATGCCGCCCCCCTGCATGGACATGCTTTGTGACTGACTCATGTGGATGTTCGGTATCTGAAAGGGACAATTTTATATTTATACTGTGTTCATAAAACATAAACTTTATATTTAAACTAAACAGTGCAGATACTTACTTGTCCTTGTACACTCATCATTTGATTTTGCTGCATAATGAGGTGTGACATTGGTGTCTGCTGATTCGATGACCTTAAAAAATAAATAATTTTATTTAGCGCATAGTCATTAAATGTATTAATACAAGTGAATAACAATTAATAGCTTTTTACGGCTTTGCAGCGATTGCCGAGATTGCTGAAGGCTCAAATACCTTTTCTTAACTTTCGTAAATGCAATCACAACTCGTCTTTGATTATTGACACACCACAATCATTTATCAACATGTAATCTTTTACTACCTTTGTTGTTGATGTTGCATGAGATGTTGTTGCTGGAGTCGCACTTGCTGCAACTGCATTTGTTGTTGTTGTTGCTGAGTCATACCACCTCCCATTGTAGTCATTCCAAAACCTGTAAACAGATACATACAACTATGATAAATATAATGCCGACCACACCGCATAATAAGATATAGGTATGATTTGCGAAATACGACGACTGTACTTGAAAAAATTAAACTATGAAATAAAAATAATACCTTGATGATGATGTGGGAACTGCTGCCTAGAAGCAGCTTGTTGCTGCATGAGTACGTGGCGCCACTCAGGCGAGTACTGTCGAGGGTGCTGCGTGAACGGTCTCGGCTGCGCGGCGGCGGCTCGCCGGGCCGTGAGGCCGGGGCCCATGCCCCCCACGCCCCCCACGCCCGCCACGTTGCCGACGCCGGGCCCGGGCGCGGTGCCCACGAAGCGCGCCTTGTACTCGGGCGGTGGAGGCCGCAAGTGCTGCTGCTGTGCGCGGAGCATCTGCTGCTGTTGTTGCTGCAGCATCTTTGCTTGCTGCTCACGCGATATGCCCGCTGCGGCCACTCCTGCATGTTGAAAATTTTCAATAAATAACCGTTGCCTGTTTTCATTATAACAATATTAACCATGTCGCAAGCATTATCAAAATAGAAATAAAATTAATATTAGCCCTGTAATATTACTCGCCCACTGCTGGGCACGGGCCTCCTCTATTAAGAGGGGTTAGACCTTAGTCTATAATTGTTATTACGGCCTCATTTATCAACCACTTGTATTTAGTAGTGTGTAGTTTCCGTATTCGTTTTTATGTATACCTCTGTATTGCTAAAATATTCAAATTCAAGCATGAACCCTATCGGAATATTTTAGAAATATGCGCTTATACGCATAGGAAGAACGTCGAAAACATTCATACGAGTATAAATGACATAACATGACAACAAACATACCAAGCGGCGTTTGTCCCGGCGATGGTGCCGCCTGCTGCTGCGGCGCGCCGGCGGGCCGCGAACGCATCGCCTGCGTGAAGTTGATGCTCTGGGACTGCGACACTGAATATGTGTCGCATCCGGCCCCTGCAAAATCATAACTTTACGTTTACTTTATTACATCAACAAATACTTGTATTATATAAAGACGCGAAGACCGAGTATAGGGCCTGCAATAGTACAGACCTATATAGCATCCGGATAAAGAACGTTCTTGCCATGAAAACGAAAAAAAATAAGAATCTAAAATGATATGGACTCTTACGTCAAACCCGAATTGTCTTCATTTGAGCTAAGGGGCGAGAGGTAACGGCCGTTACTTGCGACTAGAAGATGCCTATGAGACTTACATACAGGTATCATATGCAAGACCATCATTCGGCCTGTACATCTGCATTACTGTAAACCCACACGCAGATGAAGATGTTGCGATGGATGTGCAACATGTCACGATTGAATCGAATACGTAACGTATACCGTATATTTATCCACGGAATGTACTTGGCGCCCCGACTTAACACATAAACTGTAGGCCAACCATGAGTTTTTTGACATTACTCGCTAGAGTCCGTAAAATATTTGTATGACAAACACCCTAACGCCTCTAGCGATTACGCTGGGAACTGATGTTGTCCATACAAATATTTTACATCCTCGCTCGCGCAAATACGTACAACAAACTCATGGTTGAGCTACTGCAGTCGCTTGAGATGGTATGGTCACGTTTTGATCGATAAAGATTGATGAAGGATCGCAAGTATCTGGACCAGAGCGTACTAGGGTGAGCCCCAATGGACGGCCCAAAAATTATGAGCTGTTTTGGAGGAATATATGAGAACCAATGGTCTCACTGCGGATGATGCTCAAGAGCGGGCGAATTGGAAGCGTTTATGTAGGTAATAAGTAAGGAGGCGGACGTTGGCAGTCTGAATTCCACAGATCCGTAGAAGGAAGGCTTAGGCGATTTTGGAAAAGCACCTTCCAGGCAGAATCAAAATAACATTAAGGTATCTTATTGATTGTGATGATGATGTGTCATCTGTCGGTTTTTTGGCCTCGTGTCGGCGCATGTGGGGATTAAAAATATATGCTCTGACGACCCCACATGTTTTGTTGATATCCCTTTTGCATGGATATTATATAAAATCGGAATGAGTGAAGAAATTAAAGAAAGCTAAAGAATGGCGAGTGACGTAGCGTAGGTCACACTTAAATTATTACGGAATTGTGTCTGAATACGTCTCTGCGGCTGACGACGTTTGCGCTATACATCATTCTTATATACGATAACTATAAGTGTTTATTCAAATAAAACCAAACCACATACGTCTTAACTCTTAAGCGTGGGAAATTAATATTTAAGCACACACCACAAATATTAAAATATATGAAGTGTTTGATGGCGTAAAGCTAACATTATGTTCTGTGCAAAATCGATTGATAGTGAAAGCATGTTGGAGCTTAGCACCTTTTTGTAAATGTCATACGTGTAAATATCAATTAAGTACCTATACATATAACTAGGTATGAATAAATAGGTTGGTATGAATCTAAAATATCATAATCAGCAATATGCCAACACGACCTAAATACAAACACAAATTAAGGCACGCGTATACTATAATGTTCAATTAGAGCCTATAGGCATCAATTCCAAATTATATATTATTATTATTATTATTATTATTTTAAATATATAATTTGGAATTGATGCCTATAGGCTCTAATTGAACATTATAGTATACGCGTGCCTTAATTTGTGTTTGTATTTAGAGATGAAACGGATAGTGGTTTGACCGGATACCGGATACCGAATATTCGGCAAGTTACAAGGCTGGAGCGCCGGATATCCGGCTACCGGATATTCGGCCTGAACTGAACCTGTATATAAAAAAAAAACAAAAACAAAATAATTTATTGAATCCATAAAATGTCATATATTATTTAGATTCCGTCAAAAATTTTACACTACCGCCAGTTTGGAAGGCTGGTTCGTCAGAGAAGAACGAGTAAGAAACTCTGACGTTGTACTTTTCGAGAAAAAGTAATAGTAAGCAGTTTACAATTAGATATTAATAAACAAACAATAAATCATAAACATATTTCATTAGATTAGAGCAGCTAATTTACAACAAAGTTGCTACAATGTAATATAAAACCAATAAAACGTACTATTTCAATTGCTGAGCGACTCCCACAAGCACGGCGAATAAACAGTAAACTAGACCGATGGATACAAATAGAAAAAATAATAAAAAGTCGAGCAGACCAGTCCCCACAAGCAGCACCCGTTCACGATTATGACGCATGTGCCAGCCATCGGCCTCTCAACCATGTTGCAGGGAACTGACCGGCACGGCACACGTCGTCGACACAAGCATGGACTTTTAAGCGAGCATGACTACCTAGACCGATCACAGATTACAATAGAAAGAGACCACCATCATACCATTGCTACTAAAGTCATACAGCATCGCCACAGTGTTAATTAATTGTACATTGTAATAAACAAAACAAAACAAAAATAATGTCGTGACCAAGAAAAACAAAATCCAATTGCTAACGAGATTGACTTTTCTTAAAGACATCTTGAATCGATCGCAGTCAAGATCCATACATTTGGTGGTCATTTCATTTGAATCAGTACCCGCAGTTATCGAGGTTTGCTAGAATTTGTATTTCAGCATATGACAGTAGCGTTTACAGCGAAAGGCTATTTTGAGAAACTGGTCTAGTGTACGAAGCCAAGCGGAGTCGCTTCTTACCAACAAATGCTTTGAGTGGTAGAGCCACGCTGTACACAGTAACGTCACTCGAATGGGCCGGCTCGACCGGTTTGATACAAATGTCTCACAGAAAACTGACATAAAGTGGCAGCTTGCTATCGTGTTTCGTTTGATGAGTGAGATTTCCGGTGGCCCATTTCCCTCCTCCTTTTCCCAATCCCTTTTCCCTCCCTTTCCACTCCCTTCTTTTAGGTTGGCAACGCACCCATGATTCGTTTTGTGTCTTGGGTGTCTATGGGCAGTAGAGATTGCTTACCATCAGGTGAGCCATCGGCTCGTTTGCCAGTCACTGCTATAAAAAAAATGCGGAAAATTTTGTATTCATTCACCACAATTTGCCACTTGTTCATTTTGAGTACTAAACTAATTAATAAAACAAAAATTTTTGACGTGCCATTATAAAAATAAAAGTTGTCCATAACCTTGTACCTATGATTTTCCTTGTTTAAAATAATGTTTTTTTTTTATTTCACTATCCGGTATCCGGCCGAATACCGACTAACTATCCGGTATCCGGCCGGATAGTGAAAACAATGCCGGATATGCCGGATACCGGATAGTTACCGGATATCCGTTTCATCTCTAAATTAAACATACGTACCTGCCATCTACGAAATATTACAACTTAAGATCATGAGACTGAATGAGGCGAAAGAGGTGTGTAAGGATCGTAGCAAGTGGAAGTCTGTCTCTGCCTACCCCTATGGGAAAAAGGCGTGAGTCTATGTATGTATGTATGTATGTATGTATGTATGTATGTAAGAGCTACATATTTGATTTTTCTTTTAACCGCTTGATTCAACGGTCAAATACTCTACAATACTCATACATTATCGTCACAGCAATATGCATATGTATGTAGGTATTAGATATGTAAAACATTTATTTAGGTCATTGTATTCTGAAAGTTAAATAGTTTCGTTGTAAACAGTGCGAGATAGTTGTAAGAAGCTCGAGTGAGATGCAAGTAAGTAGGCATACCGCACAATAAACACGTCAATCTAATGTGATCCTCATCCGAGGTGCGCGACTTGGCGCATTCTCGGCACATCTCGGCTCTCGCAGATCGTCAACCTCGGCCGCTTGCTCGCCACTGCACCGCTCTCCCCACCTCCCCATATCCACTCTAAACTAAACGTACTGCCATACCATGCTACAACGACAACCAATTTATGTTAAACGCGTGCCAACTGCCATATCACTTAACCCAACCATACA
Source organism: Clanis bilineata (assembly GCA_036417725.1). Classification (NCBI taxonomy): domain Eukaryota; kingdom Metazoa; phylum Arthropoda; class Insecta; order Lepidoptera; family Sphingidae; genus Clanis; species Clanis bilineata. The sequence continues at coordinate 6,993,844 of CM071149.1, read as the reverse complement.
AAGATTATATTTGAATAACATCATTCCGAATAAAGGCACACAGTGTATCCTCTAATGCTAGCTAGTACATATTACTAATATGAATACTTCATTCGTGGAAAATAAAGTTTATTTCTTTCATTTTATTGTACAAACAATTGTGTTTGGTTTCTTCGATAAATGGTCGTTAGCTTCAAATGATATCAATGTGTATAATGAAATGATTTATCAATCCATTCAACGAGTTATCGTTTATAAATAACCGTCCGGAATTGAATCATCATTTTGGCGTATCATTAGCGTGACTATGGCCGATAAATGTGTATGAGAAAGTGATGCACGCATTTTGAAATATGTAACTTTAACGCGTTTATTATCACATTCAGCCAACATTATTGTTTACTAATAAACACGAAAAATATTCTTTCAATATTGCAAGGTTTTTATATAGTAATCTAGTATTTTACAACAATAAGTAAGAAGATTTTTTTTTTGTTTGCATTTTGTATTAAAGATAATGTAAGGAAATACCGTGTCGACAGGTAGCGAATACATCGGCGGACCAAACAGGAGGCACAAAGTATCTACACGCTTACTAGAAATTTTATTCTAATGACGTAACGTATCGTAGGTGCCCGGTGCCTTTGGTTCCGGTAACCACGGATTCCAGCTACAAAACCGATGCAAACGACAAACTTGTTTTGCTTTACAAATTATACTAAAGAAAAATTGTAAATTCACGGATTGAGCTGGAAAAACAATAAATGGCCATGATCTTTGCCATTCAATCAAGTTTACAAATGGAGTTCGGATTCGTCGCTATCGTGAAATATGATCACTGATCCAGCCAGTTTGTTTTAAAGGGAAATATATTTATTTTTCTATTCATGCCTAGCCTACGTTCATTTTAAGACATATTAAAACCAACGGTGTTCCATTTAACATCGTTGGTTTAAATAAAATATCATAATAATTCTCTCTTCGCGCAATATTCATAACGTAATAGGTTTTATGTAACATTAAGTCATCATAATATCATATTAACACGTTTTAAAAATGTAACTGATAGAGTATTTATTTACCCTCGATGTTGTCAATATAACTAGGCAAATACCTAGGCTTCAAAAAAGTTTAACAAAAACTGATGACCGACTTAAAAAACGAACACCTAAAAGTGAAAAATAACAATTTCTTACTCTCTTTGGAGTCGGTGCTGAAGCCGAAGCAGATTAAATGAAGGGTTTCCGTTGTTGTTAAACTTTAATTATTATTTATCTATTTACAGTTTAATATTAAAAGAATTATCCACCAACTCTTAATAGTTAAGGAGTTATATTTTCATCATCATCTCAGCAACATGAGCTGATGAGTACGTCTGGTACTCATCAGCTCATATAGCAAATACCTGAATAGTTTTAGGAAATATATAAAACACACTATGGGTCCCTATACAATTTGAGAGTTGCCCTCGACTTTTCTAGGATCCCATCATCAGATCTTGACTTGGTGCCAATGGGACCACCAGGGAAATATATCCTTTTAAACAAAAAAATCTGGAATCGGCCCAGGCGTCTTCGAGTAATCGGGGAACATACAAAAACAAAGATTCCGACGAATTGTTAACCCCCTCCTTTTTGAAGTCGGTTAAAAAGGAGGTTATAAATTCGACCCGTATTGTTGTTTGTTGTTTTGTTAGAAATGCATGATATACACATAATATGTTAGTCTGTATCAGCTTTTGAACAGATGTGCCAAATTTCATACATATGTATGTATGTTTGTCCTTGTTTATCTCAGAAACCATAAACCGAATGATGAATGAATAATGAGTCTTCTTTGTTGGACTAGATATCTTCTAACTCAGGGAATAGTGTGAATATTTCAAAATCGGCTTAGTAGTTTTAAAATAGTATAGACTTAAATATGTTGAAATGGTGAAGTCGGTTTTAGGGCCACTTGCAGCTCCGCGATAAATCTTTATTTCTCTCAAATCTTGATTTAAAGATAGAAGTGAGCTGTAGGATAAATCATTTAAAACCATTTAAACCATTTAAAGTGTTTTAAATGGTTTAGGATAAATCAATATAAGGTGTAATTCTAGATTAGTAATAGCACTGCAAGTCGCCCTTAGGTTTTTGTTAAACTTTAATTATGTAAGCTAGGTTTAGCATGTTTTATACACAGTACCTTGGTGATGCTGAGGTGAAGGCGTGCCCTGGTGTTGGAAGCTGGCGTACATGCCCTGCTGGGCCGCCACTGAGACATGTCCGCCGCCCCCCGTCCCGCTCACCTGCATGTGCTGCGCCGCCGACACCTGTGCACAATTCGACTATATTAGTCAAGCCACAAGTCACTCATTATACTTACTGCTATTCGTAATTTTTTAAGCGAACGCACACAAACAGTATGTATTATTTGTAAGACTCATACTGATGTGATGTGTATGAATGAAATAAAACTATTTTTACGAATTCTATCACGATTAGGTTTTAATTTTTATTCCCGACGTTTCGAAGGCTTTGCAGTCTTCGTTGTCACGGGTCAGACAATATATATAGTTATAGTTTTATTTCAATGTATAATATTCGCGTAAACTTAAGAAATCAGTGTGTATGAATGACTTAACAAAAACTTATATGTACTACGTACGACTGATTCGAAATACCACTTTATTTCTAAGCGCCTGAAGTCTGAGTTTGGAGCCTCGACTGCTTTCATGCTCGATATATCGCCCTCTATCAGATCATGGTGGTTACCACCACGTCTTATAGCAGTATTATTATAATCTTACTTTTTTTAACTTACCGGTATAAGTAAGATTATAATAATACTGCTACAAGACGTGGTTGGTCTAGTCTGGAGTGCTAGGACTATGTAGGTCTAATCACTCTAATCGAACCACCTCATTATAGCTTAGTCACAGGGTACATAGGTTGAAACGCTAATGTCCTATGTTCAAATCCCAGGTCGCTTATAATTTCTGTAACGAATATTTCATATTAAAAATCCACCCATGAATTACTCGGGGTTGGAATTTTTGGCCTGTACGGGGATTGCCGATAGAGTCGCTCCCTATTACACGAAGGCAACGAAATTAGGACGACGATGTGATTTAACTACTATGTAGTTGCGCCTTTGCCTATCCCTTCGGTAATCCAGGCGGAAGCTCATTATTAAGAAGGGTAATATTTAATTTAACACATAATATGTGAAATAAGAAACGCATTTTAAACACAGTTCGAATATTAAGCGAAAAGATAATTATGTAAATCATAAACGTTATCGGCGCGGCGTTACATAACCAGAAGTATATTTCTATTTCGTACATATTTCAGATATCATTATGTACCGGGCACTGCCGTATATACAAACAGTATCAAATGACGAACGCACGACGTACCTTATTACGTATCTACGCACTACCTATTAATTGTTATTAACAGGTTCATATCATAGTCATAAAATAAATAAACCGTTCTACTCAATAACGCGTTACAAAAATGTTGTATGAAGTTTTATCTAAACACAAATAATATTATGTGTTTGAAGTATCGATTGGCGATGATTGCGATGAAGCTATTTGTCGTTCAGTAAGCGTATTATTACTGTGTAGACATAAAGAGGCGACAGATGCCAGTCGGCGGCAGAGGTGAACACATCATCACTACCAGTGTGGACTGTCGATCGGCGGCACGGCGGCAGCGGGCCGATGTGGTGCGGCCGGGCGGAGACAACGTCCACTCGACACTCGAGCACAGAGTCTCGACGACACAAACCTGTTCCGAACACAGACGACCACGCACCGGTCTACATGCATCCGCGATTTTGTTACACTATATCAGTGTAATCCACATGTTACACTCACATGTACGTTATTGTACTACAGCTCAATAGTAACTGGAGAAGCCGCTTTATCTATAAACGACATCTTATAGCTAATTTTCGGTGACAATTATCGGAAGATATCTTTACGGCTTACTTGCATTTGTTTAAATTTTTTAATAACTGTTGGACAAATTCGAGTGATGACATAAATTACTTGTGCAATTACCATTAAATATCGCGACGTTTGCAAAGAAAAACATCGTCGGGCCGCCAGCGAGGTTTCGTTCCCCATGAGACTATGGCCTAAATAACCTGCTAACCCGTTAAATCGTATACCTGCTATTGTTACACGAGACGATCTAACGGCACCTCTCTTATCACCATTTAAATCGTCTTTAGAGTCACCTGAGAACATATCAACATGGGCGCATATTTTTATGTAGTAATTTTTAATAGAGAATTCCATCTCGCACCGTGAAGTTTACATAAAACTAGTTTTGATCAACAAAACCTTAAAAGTCCGTTTATTTGTTAGAGCACGCTAATTTCTGTTACTACTTACTACTTACAAGATTTTGTATTTAATTTCACTATTAGAAAGCTACACTACACTGGAGTTGAGTGACATGCTGCTTTATCCCGAGAACACTTTTATAACGGGAGCGAAGCCGCGATCACCAATTAGTAATGTGTATATTTTTCAATTTCAGTGTTATATAGTACTAGATTCAAAGTTACGAGACGGGCAAAACAAGAAACCGTTTTAGATAAAATTATGTGGAACATAATGTTGGAATTCAACATAGGCGACACGAATATTGATATGAATGCAAGGCCTCGAATGTCAAGCATTTGTGTAAACGTGATACGTTTATAACTTTATACTCGTACTTTATCACCTCTCACATTTTGTGACCAAAAACATGATGATTTTAGATCGCGCATATTGTAAATTGTTATGCTAGTCAAACGTGATCATTATGGCTGTGAATTTACGTATCTACATTATTAATATTAATGTATAATTTATTAAAAACAAGGATGTCTAAATGGGCACGGCTGATCATTTTGCACGTAGACACCTGCGGGCTGCGTTAGTGGTTTGAAAGTAAGTATATGCTTCGTAAAAGTGACTGGACCTGTGTGTGTTCGCTGGCTGCTGCACGTCTATGTTATTGTATCTCGGCATATGAATGCCAATTACAAACAATGGTCACGTGACCATTGAGAAATCAATGCGAGTAAAAGCAACACAACTTTAAACATGCAACAATGTAAAGATGGTAAAAAGATGAATAACTACAATAACATCATCGCAATATGTTATTAATGAAACCACAGACACATAAAGTTTGATTTATAGAAATATAAATTATGTATATATATATATATATATATATATATATACATAATTTATATTTCTATAAATATATACATATCGGCGCAAAATAGCAAGCTTATTTAAAAAGCCGTTGTTATTTCACGTTATTAATTTATTTTACAATTGTTAAACTGCTGAAACCTTAAAAGATTCTAAAAAGTTAAAATAATCGTTATAATTATTTCTTTGCCATTCGATATTCGGTATCGAGTAGGTAGTTGCAAATATTACACCCTATAAAAGGAGTGTTCAGAGCAGATTCGAGGATTCGACACAGTCGTGCTCCGGCACTCGGACTGTCCACATCCCTGACTAGACGGAGCTCTTGAGCACCGTTAATAAAGGGAGTTAGTGAATTTCAGTGTTCACTATTGATAAATAAGATGAGTAATCATCTTATTGTCAAAAGTGACGTCAGCAGTGCTGACGTCACCGTTTTTAAAAACAACGTTAGCGTTGGCCCTCCGACATACATAATTTATATTTCTATAAATCAAACTTTATGTGTCTGGTTTATAATATATAATATATATAATATACAAGCTGTTCTAATTCTTTATACAGTAGTAAATATATTATATACATATGTACATAAACTCGTATCTGTATCGCCGAAGGGGTAGGCAGAGGTGAACTAAAGAGCTAGAACACCCACATTTCGACGAGATCATTTCCGTCCTAGATGTGATATGGAACGAGCCTATCGCCATATCGGGCACGAATCCCACGCTCTGTGCAGTGTCAGCAATGAACGTTGGTTAAAAATGAAATACCCAGACAAAGAAACTCAAAAGGCCGTTAAATAATAAAAATATCAAGCTGCCAACTGATATAATATAAATTAATCATAAAGTTCAAATAAATTAAATCAGATCCACGCCAATTATGAAATGTTTAAAACTGAAAACAAATGGAACAACCTTCTGAATAACGTGAATCATTGCGTCTTCTGTTACAATTACAATAACCGAGTACCGACTACCGACATATGAAACAACCCACGCATAATAACGTAATAACTGATTCCGTATGACTTTACTTGTAACGTTTGATCAATAAAATTCCAAAATTGTTTTCCAATATATTACTTAAGTAGTATACATATGCTAAGCTATCTAAACAGTGCAGCAGCAAAAGAAGAGGTTTGTAGCCTGTAGGAGAATCGACCGTGTCGTCGTACGGTCGTACCGCTCCACCCGCGGCTGCTGTATATCTTTAAAGCTCAATGTATTGGTACATCGGTACTAATGTGTCTTTCTCTATTAAAACGCCTTGTATTATTAATTCCAGACTTGCTAAAAAATTCATAGCAGTTGTCATCTATATTATAATACACAAATTGTAAAGAATGTAATGTTTTGTGCTGATTTAGGATGCACTGATCTATGTAAATCGTAAATATTATAATGTTAATTGACACAAAGTTCCGTTAAGATAGAGCCACTTTATCGCATGATTTAGGTGAGAACGTAACAGAAAACTGTTGTTTATGTGTCCAGACTCTAATTTAAAAGGTACTTCAATATAATACATCTACTAAACATGAAATTAAGATTTGTTTCTAATTACATCATTCAGCCTGTCTGTCATCACATTCTAATCTCAAATAATTATAAGAAAATGTGTACTTAATATTTCATAATGTTTTATTAAAATACGGAGTTTACTAACATGACGTCGCTGCCGCTCTACCATATGATCATATCTCGTCCTACAGTTAAAGCTTATAAAACAATTCGCCGAGCGTGATAGCATTTTGTGTTATATATACCCAATCGCTAATGGTATCTGGCTACAATATAATAAAAAAAAAAAACTTGATACGTAATCAAATTATCATATGCTTAAATATGTACTTCGACCTATCAAACAGTCTATGCCAGTCTATGCAGTCTATGGCAGTATATGCTAGTACATCATTTTGCAATGCAACACTGAACTTTTAGCAGATTATTAAAGTCGTTCCTACAAGCTTTGTTTGTGTCTGTTCGAATAAAATATTTCATTACGCCGTCATCATCACCGTCGCCATCGGCATCTTCGCTATCAAATTCTACAGTGGCATCGTCATCGACATCGTTATGATGGCGCTCGTCAATAGTCGAGCAGCCAACGTGACCTCAGCTTGCACGCATTAATTTACTTTGTTCTTTCTTAGCACACATTCTGTCCTACACTTATTACGGGAATTGCTCGAGTACTAAGAGTCATAGCGTTATGTTAGATAGCCCTTAGCCATACCTAATAAATGGGCTATAAAGTGAAAAAAATACTTTTTTGGAATCCCACTGGTAGTTCAAAGGCTTGGTGAGTTTAAATAAATTAACTTTTCAACTTTATAACATTACCTACTTTATATTATAAGTATAGGTCGATGAAATCGCGACAAACGATTCCATTAACATCAAAAGGGCTAAAGTGAGTGTTCCGTTAGCAATGACGTCACAATCTCAGCCGAGAAACGGCGCGGTAGAACGGTCTTCGGTTACGGCAGAAATAGCTCGACCTACACGCCTACGTTATAACACCCGTCACCCACCTACATACACAATACACAGCGGCACAGCCTTCCAGGGATCGACACTACATTATTCATATTTAGACAACATTTTAGTAAAAACTTCATTACAAAATTCCTCCTTGAATTGATTTTCGTTGTTTAGTTGTGTTTAATCAATCTTTTATAGCAGAGTGACCAACAAGCCGGTGGATCACAAATTGTTAGTAATCCCAAAATAATGGGTGTGTTGTTTTGTATGATTGAGGAGGGGAGTGGGATTTGGGCCATCTGAAATCTCTATCACCGAACATAACGCAATTAACCCCAAACTACAATTTAATTGGTTTTCTAATAAGACAATATCGAACCCATCAAATCGGAAAGTGGGAATAGTGGTGCGCCTGATTAAAATCATGATTAGTATAAAACAAAGTCGTTTCCCGCAGTCTATCTGTATTAAATCTTTAAAACTACGTAACGGATTTTTATGCGGTTTTCATGGATAGACAGATTCAAGAGGAAGGTTTATATGTACATAGAAATATCATACATAGGACCGCAGTACACGGCCACGGCGTGAAGGCGTTCCGGGTGAGTCGTTTTAGGCACCCAACGCCGCACGGCGTGTCAGTGTCCTAGGTCAAGTCTTAGTATGAAGAGCTCCCACAAATTTAATTATATTATGACGAACTGCGCTATCAAAGGATGTCACAATACAATGAATAAGCACCAAGGAAATATAAAGATAACTTTTCACAAGTAATTAATTGCTGTCATGTTTTAATATCAAGTAAAACATTCATCAAAACTAAAAATAAAATTGTAAAAGTGACAGACGCCATTTACGTTATGAATCATTATGAATGTTGCCAATAATGCCAACCAATTTACCCATTTTTTAAATACTATTAGGAATAATGAAAGGAGAGGGAAATGCTTCCATACAATCTTGGGCCTAGATTGTAAAAGGATGAAAGTAGTGTCAATTAATAGATAGTATATTATGAGATCATTACTAAAAATTTGGCGATTTTTTGTAATCTGAGAACAGAACCAGCAAAGGTCTGAATGCATGCCGCAAAGATATTCAGTTACTATTTTATTTCATAGAACTGTTTATTATGTTGGTTTTTCTTATCTTATTAGCCCATATCATCCCACTGCTGGGCAAATGTTAGTTCTAATCTTTTTATTTATTTTTACATTATATATATTGATATTTTTTTTAACTCATTCATCTTAATCGATTAAGTAATCGATTCTATTTAGTGTCCTTTACTTATTTTTCAGATATCTCATTTTTTAGATTGTGAATTGAGCAGATTTTTTATATTTTGAAATAGAAAAAAATTGACAATTTTCTTAGCCATATCTTAACTCATTACATTTTGGCCCAAAGATCCTCGTCTCCTTTGGTAACTTTATATTACGATGATAATAATTATTGTTATTATCCCGTCAAACATCCAGGCAACTAGAGTTGCCCAAATAGTCAGCGCCATCTCTTATTTTTGGTCTGTTATTGCTATGAATAGGACCTTTATCTAATAAAGTGCTACCATTTATCAATGGTTGATGTCAAATAACACTTATCACAATAAAATCTCTAGTTAAAACGCAAATCTATATTCATATTAAACTAAATAACTCTGCGATAATAGCTCTGTTTGTGCAGTGGCGTGCACTCCTTATAAACAAAGTGACACTGCCTATCCTGACAATTTGGTATTAACATAAATAATGAGCAAAATCAAATTACACAGCCTAGCTTATGTTTGATATCAAAATGGGGGATATGATGATAGTAATTGGTGATGTAAGAGTTAAAGAAAATAATTTTCAACTTTTATGCGTACTCTGATCGGAAAGTGTGTTTTTGCGTTTTGACGGTTATATCACTGTGCCGATTTTGATGTCATTTGATATGATTAAACCTAAAGGATTTTCTGTTTTTTTTGATCTTTTTAACCTTTGGGGATCTTTGGGCCAAAATGTAATGAGTTGAAATATGGCCCAAAAAATTGTCAATTTTTTCTATTTCAAAATATTAAAAAATCAGCCCAATTCACAATCTAGAAAATGAGATATCTGAAAAATAAGTAAAGGGCACTATGAAAATAGAATCGGTTACTTTATCGATTAAGATGAAGGAGTTAAAATAGGTGAGATTTGTACTTATAAACATCAGTTTGCGTATAGTTTGTTCCATAACCTCACTTTTATTTAAGTCAAAGTGAGGCTCATAACTGTGTTCTCAGATTACAAAAAGTCGCCAAATTTTCAGTAATGATCTCATAATATACTATCTATTAATTGACACTACTTACATCCTTTTACAATCTAGGCCCAAGATTGTATGGAAGCGTTTCCGTCTCCTTTTTATTTCAAACACGTTATACACAAATATGTTCAGACGAACTTAATGCCAGCTACATTCGCTACCAGTCAACCTTTGGGTGGTGCAGAGAAAAGACAAGGCGGGTGTGTATATGAAGAAAATAAAAATGAGGGTAGTGTTACAAATACTCGTAATATTAAATATAGTTGCGATATATAGCTATAAAAGAATATAACATATAATATACATAATCTTAAATAAATTCATAATCGTAATATTTTTTCATACACAAGCATACACATACAAAGCGAACGCGAACATTACAAACAACTCTATCGAACAATTGATAAAAAAAGTTATGTTTATACAGATAAATTGAGAACCTTTTTATTTTAAAGTCGGTTCAAAATTATACAAATGTTTTTTTTAAGTTTAGAATAAAGCAAGGGCATAATTATTAGAACACTTTCGATTTCCCTGTTTTGTTGGTAAAATGTCTTTTACTTGCAACACTATTCATGCGCGTATGTGTGTGTCGACGCAAGTAGTTACGCGCCGACGATGCACACATTGAATCGTTATCGGCTTCAATTTCCGAAGGAATTTTGTATGAGACTATATCTCTATACGTAATTACTCTAAGTATATGTATAATACATGCATAAATTCATCCCCTCAAGTGATGTAATGGGGAATTCATGTTTATTAAGACTCTCACGCGGTCGTAGCCTCGGACAAAAGCTAGCAAAATATATATTGTAGTAACAATAGGTAGTAAAACTAGACGATGTCATTTTAGTTTTATTCATATTATGGTGTTTAATGCGTCTAAGTAGGTATGGCGCGAACCTAAGACAAGGGTGTCTGTGACGCAAGTATGTATAGCTTCCAGCTTGTAGCCATGTGTACTGCGTTACTCGGTGCCAATCCTCCAATTCTAAATATTTTGTTTATGTAATTCTATAATATAAGAATGTTCGGTTTTTGCGCAAAATATAATTTCAAACGTTAGTAACTCTATAAAGCCATTTATTTTAAGTCATAGTAGTCAAAAATACAAATATTCTTAATAAATAGCACCTACACGTATTTTAAGTGTTAATAGTCCCCATTTACGTCATCGTTATTTTTTATTTACACAAGTGCATTTATTTTTTTATTTTGTTACTTTTCAGTTCTAATCGGTGACCACATTTAAGAACCAAGAGAGTCCATGTATAGCTATATTAAAAACGATATAATAATATAACATTACACATGTAACAAATAAAATTTGAAATAAACAACGATACAAGTGGACTTCATGATTCATTCGTTTCAAGTAGTAACATGTGTTGTTACATTTCATTGGCAGAGTGTTGAGATACGGAGGTGTGTTATGTAGGAAGAAGGGACACATGGGCCGCCTGTCGCCTCACGACTGCGCCTGCGCTCTCAACAGGAAGTAATCGCAACCCGAATACACACTTTTTATATCAATATACATACTTACTTCTAACTTTTAATGTCGTCGACCGTAACGATCTAATTCTCATTTTATTTCTAATGCGATGGATAAAAAGCCGGCTAATGTAGTATTATTTGAATGTACTTATTTAAATGGCATATGTACGATTGGCTTATTCTAGGATAGCAGACGCTCGAATCCAGGATAAACGCCTTCTCCAGTAATTGTGATTAGATGAATAAACCCAAGATTCATAGACTTTATGGTATGGGTTGTGTCCATTTAGTCCCATCAGGATGTGTGAGAGACTTTCAGTTTCACAAAGTCCCAAAACACACAAACATACGTCTCAATTATGGGATCGAACCCACGGCCTTTCGTTTTAGAATCGGCGATTAGCCCTCTGCGTTTCACATGATATGAATATGCAATTTCGAAAAGATCGTATCTGAAAATGTTAAATGTTTAGAAAACGAAAAACTAACTAGTTATTTTTTAAAATCAGCGTACAATACATAATTTTATTTTTAAGTTACATTTTGGGCTCAATTGCATTGCAGAATTAAAAAAAAATGTCATGCTATAAATATGTAATGTATTCATATTATATTTGGGTACTTGACTGTTTGATTTTGTACACATTTTCATACGTACTAGCAAATAAAACAAAAAAGAAATTCATCTGTAAAAGATGCATCGAAATTGGTTGAAAAATGAGTCAGTGATTCATATTTTAAATTCTGCAATGAGCAAGAATGGGGACGTAGTGGAGATATCTTGCTATCCCTTTCTAACGCACGTATGGCCCTGACGTGATTTTACTGATACTTCTCTTTTCCGCAGTTTGAAGGTTACACCAAATTTCAAATGCTTATAACTTTTTTATATTTGAGAATATTTCAATAATTCTTTCAGTGCTATATTTTGGACGGCGTTAATTTTATATAAAATTAATAAAAAAATATTAGTCAAGTACCCAATTATAATAATTGACATAAATGTGCATATTCAATTTTCCAAAACGTATTTGTTCATACGAAAATATCATCTGATTCATATTATTATCGAGAATTGTCGCAGGATAAATTATGTGAATAACCAATAAAAGCAAATAGTGTCAACTCGCCAACCACTACGTAGGTAGGTACTGAGTTGTGTGTAATTCGTACTAACTTGCACGTAATTTGTATGACACTGTACTATAATAATAACATGTATGTTATGTGTACGTACTACGTACATCCATTGAAGCTTGTTTACAAGGAACACTTTTAATAAGGTCTAACATGTGGCCTCTCAATACATCTGTTTATTCGCGGTACACGACGTATTTCATAAACTGCACATTGTTACTTCGTACACAAAATATAATTCTAGCTATGTATATCAAACTACAGTTCGAACAGTTCGAACTTTTAAATATCAAAATAAGTATGTAATAAATATTAATGTAAATTAAGTATTAAGTACCTAACCGCGAAATACAAAACAAAGTTTATATGGAAAGCAGGTATCTGACCTATGTCTTTATACTTATTATGTATGGTTTATGCTGTACGTAATAAAGAATGAATGGATGGATATCCATCAGGACACATCTTTTCCAATATCGAATATTTATATGTATATAATATACCTATAGAGAGATTTGCTAAAATGTTACGTCGCAGTAACATCGAAGTAATACATATGGCCATAGTAGACATCACACTCGGCGCGGAACTAAACGCGGCAAGTGGAGAGGCAGCGCGCGCACACTGGGCCCGGTCGATACTACCTCAGACTCCATGTTTTTTATGTCTCTTTACGTCATGAATTGGCCAACAATAAAGTATTTCCAATAATTACAAAATTATTTACACCATGTTAAGTTATCAGAGAAATATTGCATCACGTCATATTTTCAATGCTCAGTGTGCAATAAAAACATTCTATAACTAGATATTACTTTTTGTAGGTGACGATAGCTAAGGTAATTTTGGCGCGAAACTACGCTGCGGCAAACGAAACTTCATGTTTAGCATTGATCGATGTCATATTAATAATATTAAACAGTTTATTTTCCTAACTAGTCTGTCCTGTCACAAAACTTGTGACAGGACAGGCGTGCATGCATTTAAATACACTGAACTACGTAAATATTTTTGTTCAGTGAAGTTCCATTTTAATTAATTCCGTTAGACCCGCCATAATGGCTAACCACTAAAGAGTAACAGGTTACCTACTTATTATAACTGAATTGCACCTACCTGTAGGTTGTGGTGTGGCTGTGTGAGGTGCAGTTGTTGCTGCTGCGACATGTGCAGGTGGTCGATGGGAGGCGGCGCAGGTCGCGGCCGGTAGCCGTAGCCGCGGTACCGAGCCCAGTCCCCGCCCGCCGCCTGTTGATGCTGCTCCGCCATATGTTTCAACGTCTGTGCTGCCGGTGACATCTCTCCTCCGCCATAAGGCCTCGACGGCGGCTCACCCTCCTGGGGTTCTAAACCTATCATACCGCCGTTCAGTTTTCCACTATCTAAATCGAAATTCTTCATGAACTCCGGATATTCAGATATTTCCGTAATGAGATCTTCGAATGCATCATCGCCATCGTCCTCGCCGATAAGTTCCGCCAATCCCGGGAAGGCCGACGCGGCATCGCGTTCTAAAGCTGCTGCGCATTCGTCGAGTCCTACGAATTCATCATCTGCAACTTCGGACTTGCATTCGGCTTTACATTCACGTTCACAATCTAGCGGTGTAGGCGCACGCGGCAGCGGCTGCTGAGGAGGCGGGGAGCTCGAGGTTTTGACGGCGTTCGTCAAAGCTTTCACGGTGACGTTAGTTGATATCTGTTGCGGTTGGGAATCTGCCGCCGAAGTGGTGAATTCAAGCTGCTGAACAATCTCTACAGAGAATTTGGTGAGAGCTTCGCCGGCGACGCCTCCCCCGCCGCCACCTCCACATTGCAGCTTTGCCGGCGGTTCGTAATCACCACACCCGAACTTTTGTTGCTACAACAGAAATATTTTATATTAGGTGTCATTAGCGGCATACTTTAATTTAAATCTACTAAATAATCTCTGTAAGCATAACAAGCATGAAACATCAAGTCTAGAAAACTAAATTTACCTAACGCCCGTATGGTCAAACGCTACTCAACTTTAACAACTTCTTACATTGATTTTCGCAATATTACATACAATTTTGACAGATAAGTTAGCCTTAACGACATACGAGCTCTCGACGGGACTTCTGTTAAAACAAGTTTTTATTGTTTCCAAATACAAAGAGACACAGTATGTCTTTTAACGGGTCAATTTAGTATCTGTATAAAAAATAACTGACAAGTTATAACTTTTCTATTGAACTGCTGAACACGGGCCGTCACTACGACTAGACGGGGTTAGTTCCATAGAACAGTTAAATGTTAGCCCTTATTCCACCATGATAGCCTAATGCGAGTTGATGCTTTTATAGAGAACTATCTTTATCTCTTACATTGGTTCTAAAATCTTCTAAGGCGGCCATAAAGATTTCTTACTTCACACCTTGACCTAAATAGGTACTTGATTTTTAGATCTCTAATTCTTATACCTATCCATGAATTTATTTTTTACCACTAATCATAATAGTGTGTGATCACTTATTTCGAGAATAAAAACAAGTATAATTAAAATTTTTCGCTCCAAACCATGAAGGTCATCAGCTTTAATCAAAATAATAGGTATGTAATGTCGTCTGCACGTAATCTAATTCGGATGGATATATTTTATAAAATATAAAAGAGATATGTTTAAAATAAAACTTTAAAAGCAGAAATATCCGTGGAAGATCATTTTTATTTTTAACAACTAGAGCTGCGGTCTCCAAAGCCTTGGTGTAAGATTATAAACAAAACATAACGATAGATTCACAGAATCGTCAATCATACGATATTGAATATGATCACAGCTATGTCTGTATTACCAATCTTAATAATAATAATGGGACATGCCTGAAGTTGGTCACCCAAACCCATCCTGTATTTCTCGCCACTTTTTTTTTGTCTCTGGACACAGTAGCTTGACCGTTCATCATTCATGACTAATTTTATCGTGTCCAAGTTATACTCCGCGTATTTTATTCATCATATAAGCATTTATAAATTGTATTAGAAAACAGCGGCGCAGGCGCACGGAGGTCGTCGCGGTGAGCGGCGCGAGACAATGCGAGGCGTTTGTTGTGAAACTCGCCCAGTTTGCACAACCGCACACCGCCCTACTGTACCTACGTAGACATGGTTTAGCCGAGTAAAAGGAGATACTTGCGAGGAAGCTGCGACTGACCAACGCCAAAAAAACATCGGCGAGGCCTTGAATCTAGCGAGTAACTAAGTACCAAACAATTTATCTACGCGCCGCGCTGGTTTGTATTGACAGTTTGAAAGCCTAACAAAGTCCAAGGACAATGTTGTAATTAAGAAAAACAAAAGGATTAATTAATTTAGTGCAACAATGTTAGTAACTGTTGTGTGTCGCCGGTCGCGTGCTGCGAAGTGTGGAGCGCTGAGGGACGGGATGTGGTGCCAGAGGGTCAAGTCAATTGACGTCCAGTTACATCCGGTGCGAGTAGTCACCGCCGAGACCAGCACGTGCCGCTATATTAATTATTATCTGCGCATCTCATCACATTGTACGGTGTACCCCACCGACGCGCAGTCGCATCTGATTTATTCAGCTTTACAATAATTATTAATTAACTACCTTCCACAACAATTGATACCGGTACCCAATTCTTAATAGCTACGTGATACATCCATGTTCCATGAGACTAGATAATCATGGATACGCTGCCCATCGTTGAGGGATTGGGGAACAAGCTAGGAGTCTTGGGAAAGGTTCACACTTCGTGGCAGTCTGCCTACAGTTGTGTACTACCTGAGTACAGTAGTTCTACGGAGAGCGAAAATGAGTACAATTATACGATCTCAGAACAAACACGTAAAAGAACCGAGCACGCAATGCAAAACACCGATCAGGAAGTTTTCTTAGAACTCTCAAGGCTAATAATAGGTGAGATAACCTACAATACCTAACTGTTATATCAGTAAACAACAACGCATTACTATCGAAGCGCCTACCTAACTGACTAGTAAGTACTGCCTATTTCTTGGTTTCTAGATTCTTGTCTGACGCTCTGTTATAAGCCCTCAAACATAATGAATACGTAGAAGAACCTTATAATAAAATCAATGTATATTGTATACAAATAGAGCCTTACTTATAAAAACAGTTTAACCGCCGAATGTTCATACACTTAAGGACGCCTCATGTCGTTTAAGGCCACCTTATGTGTCAAAATTATATGGCGAAAATCAATATATGAAGCCGTTAAAGTTGAGCAACGTTTGACCATTCGGGCGTAACTGAGCTAATGGTAAAGAATAGTCTGTCCCTTTTATTTTCAAACAATGTGACACAAGGAAAAATTTGACAGACTATTAGTCAGGCTTAGCCATTTGCTCAGCTAAACTGTTTTTATAAATAAGGCCCGTAATTCCCAGGAACTGTAGACGCAATTTTTATTGGCTAGGAATACTCAACAGGAAGCCCAAGAAAATAAAAATCCTGATAAGTGCATAACTTCTTACCACATGTACAACGCTGCTATGCAGGTTGCCAGAGATCGCTGGCAGGTCCGGTTTGCGTTCGCTCTTCTTCGCTTGTCGCTTGGCTTTTCCTTCGATAAACCGTTTCTGGAGTGCACTTGTCTCCAGATTTTGTTGTTCACAAACACCGCTGAACGACTGGTCGAACCTGGGCACGCATTCCGACTGTCGTCTTCGATATGTCTCTATGCGCCGTCTGCAATAAATGATTTTAAATTAAACACGATACTATTTATTTTTAGGGACATAACATAATAAGGTATGTTTGACTTTTATGTTATGTCAGACATTTGCCCAGGACTTTACTCTACAGCGGAGGACTGACATCCGTTCGTAAAACATAAGCCAAATGCTTTCTGCAAAATGCTTGAAAAAGTATGAAGCGCCGACCCCACATTGGGATGAGGGCAGGTGGACAGAAGGTAAAAGTATAAAACTGGCTTAAATACAATAATGAGCGCTATTCTCTAATGAACAACAATATTTCTCCTGATGCTCAGTCAGCCGCAACGCAGTCAGAACGCAGTCAGTCACCTTGAGCAAATGTTAACGCGGACAACAGGCGACTTAGTAAAAATCATTTATAAGCGTTTTATTTATTCATGTATTTTTCTGTTATAGGTAAAGAAAGGCTTGTTTTAGATGTTTAGAAATAGCTGCCAATGTGTATGAAGAATATCTAGCTTAGCAAGATAATTATTATGATGCAAATATGCGCCTTCATAATATTTTTTTTAACAATATTAATATTCCATTATTAAACCATGCTATAAAAATATGTTAGCACCAGACCACCAACACTTTTAGGTCTACAGACAAGCTCACTAGAACGTGGTACGTGTATTGTCGAACCTTATTAAAGATGCATAATCAGTAAATCGTTGTGTCTGTTTGACTATATAGTTCACAATATGTAAAAATAAAAGTATTTTCTTGCGAAGGTATTGAAGACATTCCAAGATTTTTTTTATAATTGTCAATGAATCCATGCCATGATGTCCATTTCTAATTTCTATCGTTAAGATAGCTACAAGAGAATCATCGGTTGCCGATGAATATGAAATTAGGAACACTGAAGTGCCATTTATTTTGTTAAGTATGCTGTCCTGAAATTTGTATTATTGGTATAACCTGAACCGATGAGAGTAACTTAATTATATAACTATATTGCGCGCTATAGCTTGGTTAACCTATGAAAAATCATCATGGTAATTTTGGTGGCAAGCAATTTCTCTATATCCCTTACTTTCCTAACACCTGGCTCTGTTGAACTTGGCTTTCTCATCAGCGACATCCGCGATGTAAGAGACATACGCCCGAATGGTCAAACACTACTTAACTTTAGCGGCTTTTTACATTGATTTTCGCCATACAATTTTGACAGATAAGGCGGCCTTAAACGAGATTAAGTTACCTTAAGTGTATGAACATTCGGCGGTTAGTGTAATAATAAAATAATGTTAATATTAGGTGGTAACTCCCTGCCATTGTATTAAAAGTAAAACCTAGTTCTATTAATATCATTATTCAAATTCCGATGTCGCCGAGCGCTCTGGTTCATTATACTTTCAATTACGTATCTACGGAACAGAGAAAAAAGTTACGTCTGCACTCGAATAACCAGTTCATTTCCTTAAAACAATAGCAATAGCAACTTATAACACTTGTACTTGGCTTGCAAATTGTTATATAATAGCATCGATGTGCCAGTATTGCATAACTACTCTGTAATGAGGCACAACACACGAGTCGCGACGTTTCGATATCAGTTATGTGTGTTGGCCATTCTAAATTTTTTTTTTATGTATAGACATTACAGAAAAGAAACATTTGAACTACAAGTTGGAAGCAGCTCTGCTGTAAGTGATGTTGTCGGGAGATTGCTATATGGGAGCTCATAATATTCTGGAAGTGTTCGAATTACGATGCTTCCTGCAAGCTACATAACCGAGCGACGAAACTCAACCTTTCACCATCATTAAAACAACTTATATAGTTATATGTACAACTAATGTATGACTGCCTCGGTGGCGTGGTTGTATTTCGGTACGACTACCGTCCTGAGGTCTCGGGTTCGATCCCCGGGTCAGGCAAAGTGACATTGGATTTCTCCATATCAGCCCGGACTCTGGGATTTGTGCCCGATATGGCTATAGGCTCGCCCCCTATAACATGTGGGATGGAACTAAGCTCGGCGAAATGTGGGTGTTCTAGTTGGCTAGTGCGCCTCTGCCTACCCCTTCGGGGATACAGGCGCGAGCTTATGTATGTACAACTAGAAACTATAGTAACAAAAAAATCAATTTAGGAATTTATTCCTTACTTGATGTTCCTTATGATTGGATTTAGTAACTACTCAAACCGACTCGAAGATATGCCTCAAATATTTACCATTTAAAAAACATTTACCTACTCCACATTAAGTATGTAGGTACAAATCAGTATAAATGCTTTTTAAATCTGAACTGAGTATAATAGGTACTATTAACTGTAACCTATTTTTTTTTATAGCAGAAACTGGCAAACGAGCAGATGGGTCACCTGATGGTACGTGATCTATCTCCACCACCCATAGACACCCAAGACACAAAAAGAATCATGAGTGTGTTGCCAACCTAAAAGGTGATAATGGAAGGGGAGGGAATGAAAAGGCATTGGGAAAAGGAGGGAGGGAAATGGGCCATCGGAAATCTCACTCACCGAACGAAACGCGACAGCAAGCTGCCACTTTACGTCGGTTTTCTGGGAGACAGTGGTATCCAACCGGTCGAGCCAGCCTATTCATGCTGTAGACGTTACTGTCTACAGCGTGGCTCTACCACTCTACCACATATTCTACAATATGACATTTGGTATAGGTAATTGACTGCCTCGGTGGCGTGGTGGTATTTCGGTACGACTGCGGTTCTGAGGTCTCGGGTTCGATCCCCGGGTCGGGCAAAGTGATATTGGATTTTTTAATATCAGCCCGGAGTCTAGAATTTGTGCCCGATATGGCGATAGGCTCGCCCCCTATCACATCTGGGACGGAACTAAGCTCGGCAAAATGTGGGTGTTCTAGTTCGCTAGTGCGCCTCTGCCTACCCCTTCGGGGATACAGGCGTGAGCTTATGTATGTATGTATAGGTAAGTATTATAATGCGTACTTAAAGAAGACCTTCGGTCACACATTACAAACGCATATTATAACGTTTAAAAAAGCGAATAGAATATATTACAGTAGACTGTAGAAACTGTAAACCATAATAGAACAATGTGAGAGAAACTCTGTCGATATGTTTTCGATTTGATTACATATGCGTGGTCATACGAACTCGGACAAAATCTTGCCTACATATTGTAGAGTTCATTCAAAAACGCTATGGGTATAAAACGCACCGCTTTGAATTCTTTATACAACTTAGATATAGTAAATACATCGCAGATAAGGAGCGGACGATTTCCCTTATCTACTACGTAGAAATTCCATTTTATTGTATAACAATAATAATATTTTACTACTTCAAAATCCAAAATAAAATGTACCAGAAAGTGTCTACCTAATATTTTATAGGTAGTACACGTACGCCGCATATAGCGTATTCTTATGTCATAACCATACATTTATTCTATTCGATTATTCTATTCGACTAGCGCATAAGCCACTTATCTAAGCGCACAGAAGTAAAGAGTGTTCTGAATACAAGATGCTGTTATCAGTGGCGAAAGGTTCATACACTCGCTTCCTATCGGCTTACCTTTGCCAAATGATTGGCCTATCAAATAGGCATTAGAAGAAAATGCAGCACCTGCTTCCCTTTTCAAATATATCGCCCTTCGCCACTGGCTGTTATGTCTATGTCTTTGTAAATCTAATGCTTAGGCTAAATCCAAATTATGTAGTAGAACCACGATGAATTTCAATTTTGCCTACAAAAAATGGGCTGTCTAGACAGGATTATTACCAGGATAATGTTTTGCTGCAAACAGAGAAGCTGTAGTTTTATAATTTATATTGGAGTCTGATTAACGTAGCTCTAATTTACCTGAACACAGAGTCCTATCCTCATACAGTCTACATTTAATTTTTAACTCCTGACCCAAAAAGAAGAGTGTTATCAGTTTTTATTTGTGTGGTTGTCTGTGGCGTCGTAGCTGGTAAATTGATTTAATTTTGTCGTTTCAAAGATGACCTAATCCGTAATCGGGAATAATTAACAAAATCTGTTCAGCTGTTTGAAGATCATCATCAGCTTTTATGGAGGCGAAATGTAGGTATACTATGACGTTTTATTCATATTATGGTACATATATTACTCTTTATAAAGTGTAAAATAATTGTTTAAAAAAAATTGAAAAAAGACACGCTTTTATAACAAACACTAAAAAAATTAAATAACTTTTCAGTATAAAGAGTTTGTTATATAGCGATATAAATCATCTTTTTTTTATAGCAGAGATTGGCAAACGAGCAGATGTGATCTCCACCGCCCATAGACTTAAGACACAAAAAGAATCATGGGTGCGTTGCAAACCTAACAGGAGGGAATGGAAGGAGAGGGGAATGGGATTGGGAAAGGGAGGGGAGAAATGGGCTACCGGAAATCTCACTCACCGAACGAAACGCGACAGCAACTTGCCACTTTACGTGTCGGTTTTCTGTGAGACAGTGGTATCAACCGATCGAGCCGGCCCATTCGTGCTGTACACTTTACTGTTTACACTCTACAGCATGGCTCTACCACTCATAAAGAGGTTATTCTATAAAGACATAAATCATTGTAAAAACCGTAGGGTGCTTTCAAAACGTTTTTAAAATTACTTTACGTTTATTAATAGTTATCAATAGAATAGATGTAACATTTTATATTTGGCACCCCACGCTTTTTTCAATGATTTATAATTTATATCGCTACAGAATAAACTCATACTGAAAAGTAATTTTTTTTTTTAATGCGATGTGTTATAAAAGCGTGTATTTTCAGTTATTTTTAAACTAATATTTCTTTTTAATTTTTTTTGTCTTCTCAGAGACTTAGTTTAAAGTAAATCGTATTTCATTTTTTGTTATCCTGGTGATCCTGGCCAAGATACCCGAAAAAAAATATTAAATAATTGTATTTTCATCGGTCCTTGATACGTTTGCCAATTTTCACGTTCAACAGACGTCTGGAACATGGTGAAAGTCACGTCAAAAGATTACATTATATAGATACATATAAAGTGGATGCACACATTTTTTAAATTAACTTAGGAATAAATGAATATATTGCAATGCAAATAGTGCGTAAACTCGTATCTCCTGCACTAAAACATTACACAAAACATGGTATTTCTATAATTATTTGTCTATGGTCCATTATATGAGCAGGAGACAATAAAATCCTTGTTTTCTGTAAGTGTTTTTAGTGTTTTGTTTCTCATTTGCAGGAAACGCGGCTTAAAATACACAATTACAGTAGTAAGCCAATTTCGAACTTCCATGCCCGTGGGCTTGTGAGTGTCGCACACGACACGGCACACACCTCGCGGCGCGCGCCGCGCAACACTGTGTAAACTCGTAGGTGTTTTTGTTTAGTTCATTGACCAGCGTTACCACGATTGTCGCGCTACGCAAACAACGCCTTCGATAAGTCCCGAACTGACTGTAAGTCACGCTATGTCACTGACACCGCTGACACCTCTCTCAACAGTCTACCCTCGCTCTGGACACTGGGTATATCTTTTATTTAAATAAATTACAAATGTGGTAGTACCTATGGGTGTAGGAATATGCTTTTCTGAATTTCGTTGTTGGTAAAGCACAAAACAGAACGAATTGGAAATTGGGATGAAATATGCACCTAGGTGGACCATAATCGGCCTATATAAGAAACTTTTAAATCTTTGCCCGGTACAAAGCACTTCAATTAGTACAACGTAATGACTAAATGCCTCCAGCTAATCCACGGGCGTAGCCGGGAAGTGGGGGGTGGGGGTAGTCAAACCTCTTCGAAATCTAGTATTACACTACCTTTTCGACCGACTTCCAAAAAGGAGAAGATCCTCAATTATTCGTCCGTATTTTTTTATGTATGTCCGCGATGACCCTTTTTCCAAATTATTTTTGTGTTCGATACAGCTTATTTCAAAGGTGGTCCCATACAATTAATTTGGTCAGGATCGGATCAAGTTGGAAGTCGGTCAGTTAAGTTTTTAAACTTGTAATTATTAATTTTTTTTTTCTTATGAATATAATATTCATATTCTGAATTATTATACATTAGCGTTTTTTTTTTAAACCTCTCCCGAAACTAAAACCTAGCTACGCCAGTAAGCTGAGCTACGGGCAAGAGCTACTTAAAAAACAAAAAACGTGCATAAAAAATAAGCTCTATCGAACACAACAATTTCGAACATCGATCCACTTTTGGCGGATATCGCGTAACATACATCCAAAAAAATACAGACAAATTGAGGACCTACTGCTTTTTGGAAGTCGGTCGACAAAATAAAGGCATGATTTTCCACAAAATATTTTGTTACATTTCCACGTGGGAAAGGTCCAGTATTCCGCATAAACCTGTTTAAATTTTTATCAGTTTATGATACTGTCTCATGACAACGGATGGACCTACTTCAACGGGACTTTCACTGTTACACAGATTAGATTTCTTGCTTTAAAGTGGGATGTTATATTTCCGTAAAAGGGTCTACGTTGGTCGTGTGAATGTAAATGTACTTAAGAAAACTGACTTTTTTACAGTAAATATTACATAATGCGAATAAAATATATAAATGAAGATAAAAGATATAATTATATAAAACGTTTACGCCAGTTTACGCATACTTTAAAAATAAATATAATACGTAGAACGTCGTCAGCATTTAAAAGGCCGTCTCGATGGCATGGCATCAGGGTGTATCCCTATAAATGATCCCATTAACACGGGGGATCGTCCCTCTCGCCGGTCTCGCCTTACGCGCGGCCGCTCCACTTGCTCTGCCAATATCGATCGCTTATAAATGTTAGTGCTTTTAACTAATGTCAAACCCAATAGGTAATTACATATTGTTATGTTATTGGTGCCAATATAGTGACGAATGGCGACTTCAGCTCTAAATTCTTGTTACTGGATTATAATAATCAAATGAGACATCATTATTTTTAATTTAAATTATTCAATTGAAATATTTATATAAAGAAGATACTATTGTGAATTTTTTCACGTATCTGGAACCTACCGTTTAGGAAATAGAGGGAAGGGGACGCCCCACTCTACCAAAACTGTACACTATTTTTTTCTACCTGCCCTTATCCAACCTTTTGAGGTCAGCGCAACACACTTTTTCAAGCATGTTGCAGAATAGATATGGCTCAGTTTTTAAAATAGAGCCTCGAATTGAAAAATAGTACTAACCCGCAATGTTTTTAAAAGACAAATTAATGTACCTGGTGGAATGTTAAGCTTGTAAGTTGTGAGCATATTTTACAGTGTTTCAATAATCATGTTAGGCCACGGCTCTACACGCTATTTTAGGGACCTGAAAGTCGAGCTACTCTACAACTAACGGCCGGTCTCAATAAACGAACTCAGTTTAGAGTGCAGATAAATCGCGGTTATGGACCAATCAAATCAAGTCATTTGACGGAGTCATTTTCAAACTGTGTTCTTATTGGCTAATTTTTGTAATCTATCTGTACATTCGAACTGAGATTGTTTATTGGAACCGGGCGTAAATTGAACTACGAGGGGTAGTATTTTTTATTATCTTAGTTATTTTTTTTAATAATATACAAACATATAAACTAGTTACACATATTTTAACCGCAACGTCAATAAAGCACAGACGGGAGTGTATAGCATTGGCTGCCTATGCACTGTATGCAGTACCGTTACGCATATACACAGCTGAGACTCCGACATAATTTAACTCGCTGCAAAGCATACCACGATGCACTAACCTCATCGCTGATCGGAAACATACTAAGCGTATATATGTTAAAGGTAGGCAGTAGGTACTATTATACAGTAGGAACTAGAGACCATATTACAAAACGACACTCAGACAAGCTAGGTTCTTTGGCACTGTGCAGGACGAACAATCAAACTCTAATAAATTTTATTCCTTCATCCCAAATAATTTATAGTGTGGGAGCGGGACGCCCAAATCGGGTGTCTCCCTCTCGCGGCACGTGGCACGACACGTGCCCCCCCGTCCCGCGCCCGCGGGGCAGCGCACGCTGCGCGCCCCGATTGGCCGACTCGCCGCCTACAGCCGGCGCACCTGACGCAGACTGCCGAGCCGTCGCTGCACTGAAGTATAGCGACGGTAGCCGGCAGCGCCAGTTCAGTCCAGTTCAGTTCGGAAGAATCAAAATAGCAAGAAAACAGCAAGTAGTCAGCAAGTAATAACAGCAAGAATAGCGTTATTGACGTCTTGTATATATGTAAAATACTGTTTCTGGTAAAGACGAAATACACGTTTTTTCCCATCGCATCTTGTTTCACTGGCATTTGAAACCTACGCAATCCAGCAACAAATTTGGGGGAACATTCTAACATCCTTTGCGTCCCCCACAATTTCTGGTCCATCGAGTCGGATTTCGTAGGTGGAAAATGCCGGTGACTAGATCGGTGGGAAGACGTGCGGCCTCGGCTACCGCGACGGAGACGGAAACGTCGGGAACCGTCACCGCCTCGACTGACGTCACTGGTGCCACCGGCACCATGACCGAAGTCACCGGCACGACGACGGAGACCGGCGCGACCGTCTCCACGGAGACGACGGAGTCAACCGTCACGAACCCCGCCGTGGAGGAGCGTCCAGCCGCCACGACGGAACCGCCGCGTCGTAGCAAACCCGCGTCATCCACCGGAAGCAGGAAAACCAAGGCACGCCGCCTGGCCGAAGCCAGGGCTGAACTCGCGAAATCAAGGCTCGAGCTAGCCGCCGCCAGGCTGGCCGTAATCGAAGCCGAAGATAGCGCGGAAGATGACGTAGACTCCGTCATCGCCGAGGTCGAGCATGACGGTCGGCTACAGAGCTGGTTAGAAAATAACCAAATGCTCGCAATAACCAGCCGGCCGCATGCAACGTCGGAGGCGCAACCTGCGCACGCTGCGCAGACCCCACAGCCGTCGGCCGCCGCCGCCGTCCCAGGAACCGCCACAGCGTCCTGGGACAACCAGGCGACCGCACCGGCGGGAGCCATCGCCGCACTCCCAACCCCGCGCCCCCCGACGTCGTCTATACCATCCGCGAATATGGAATGCGCAACGCGTGCGCTTCCACCCCCGCTACCAGAAACGACCGCCACGTCCTGGTATGCACAACTCCCGCGAGTGAGCACCGCTGCTTTCGACCGCGCGTATATAGTGCAACCGTCGCGAGTGTTCACCGCCGAAATAGATCGCGCGCACACGGGTGCTGCGCCGCCGCCGCGAGTGTTTGTCGACGATGCCGACCGCTTGACCGCGAACATCCCGCAACGTTTGCGAACGTTCGCCGAACCCGAAATCATGCGCACGGGTGCCGCGCCTCCACCGCAAGTGTTCACCGACGGCCTCGACCACTCGAACGCAAACATCACTCAGCATTCGCGAACGTTCGCCGAACCCGATATCATGCACACGGGTGCCGCGCTTCCACCGCGAGTGTTCACCGACGGCATCAATCGCTCAAACGCGAACAACGCGACGTTCGCCGCCGAACATAACGCCGCGAATGCCGATATTCCGCGAATGCCACCAGTGTCCGCGGGTTGGCACGAAACAACGAAACCACAGCTACCAGTGACCACCGCCGCGTCCTGGCAGCCGAACTGTGGTACTTCGCGATCCGCGAATTTAGGTCCGGGAATCGAACCCGCAGCCTGGTTACCGCCCGACGCGTGTCGGAACTCGGGTGGACCCACGAACGATCTGCGTGAATTGGCATCTGCTATCACGCAGGCTGTGCAAGCTGCACAGCACCGGCAACCACTGAAATATTCGGAGTTGCCAACATTTAACGGAGCACACCAAGATTGGTTAACGTTCCGCGCCGCCTACAATGAGACGGCACACCACTTCTCGCCGATCGAGAATATGTCTCGCCTACGTCGCAGCCTTCGAGGAACAGCCAAGGAAGCCGTGCAAGGACTACTCATCACCAACGCCGACCCGAGCGGGGTAATGAAGACTTTGGAGACGCGTTTTGGACGACCCGAATCAATCGCCACAGCCGAGATCGAGCGTCTACGCATGCTGCCGCGTCTCACCGAAGCACCGCGCGACCTTTGCACCTTCGCGACCAGGATCCAGAATATCGTCGGTACTCTACAGGCGCTCGACTGCGCCCTCTACCTCTATAACCCGGAGGTAACAAAGTTGCTAATTGATAAAATAACACCGACACTCAAGAGACAGTGGTACGAGTTCGCCGCCGGACAATCAAAAGGTGAGCCTGACCTCCTTAAATTTTGCCGCTTTATCAATAGAGAAGCGGAATTGTGTAGCCCATTTGCGACGGCGGAAGTGATCACTGACCGCCCCCCCGCCAAACCGGGCAATGAAGCGCCCCGACGACAACGAGTGCATGCAGCATCGGAAAAGCCGGGCACTCACTGTGAATTTTGTGAAAAGGAGGGTCACGCCATCATAGACTGCACGCGTTTCAAAAACGCAGATGTTAACGCGAGGTGGGACGCGGCGAAGAAAGGTCGCCTATGTTTCAGGTGCTTGAAGCGGCGCAATAGGCAGCACAGCTGCAAACAAAAGCAGTGTGGTGTCGATGAGTGCGACCGCTACCACCACAAGCTCCTGCACTCGGTAAAGAAGAACACAGCGAACGAAACGGAAGAACCAAAACCACAAGAAAACGTCAACTCAGCCTGGGCTTCTCAAATATCTTTTTTGAAAATAGTTTCAGTGCGCATCTCCGGACCGGCGGGAGCGGCAGATACACACGCGCTTCTCGATGACGGCTCGACCATCACCCTTATCGACGAGGGACTGGCGAAGTCGATCGGAGCCAACGGTCCGGATGAGCCGCTGCGCATCTGCACCTACAACGGGGAGACCAAAGATGACGTGACTTCGCGACGCGTGTCCTTCTGCATCGAGGGAGCGGACAAGAAGCAGAGGAGTATTCAGGCCCGGACCGTGAGTAATTTATGTCTTAGTGCTCAACGGATTCCGCAGGAGGCGATCCAGGACTGCCGCCACCTCAAGGGTCTCGTCACGTCGATCAACCTGGAGGAGGTCCGGCCGCGGATACTCATCGGCCAGGACAACTGGCACCTGCTGCTCGCCAAGCGCACCAGAACCGGCAGAAAAAACCAGCCGGTGGCATCGCTGACTCCTCTGGGATGGGTGGTCCACGGGAGCCGTACCAGGGCCCTCGGACACCAGATTAACTTCGTGGGTCACACCGCAACTGATGACGATATGGAAATTATGGTAAGACAATTCATTACTTCAGACAACATATACATCGACCCACGAAGACCGGACAGCGACCCAGACGAGAGGGCGTTGAGGACCCTGACAGAAAGCACCACCAGGACTCCGGACGGAAGGTATCAGACTGCTCTTTTATGGAAGTCGGAGGAGGCGGTGCTGCCGAACAACTATGAGAACACCCTTCGAAGGTTGCACGGCGTTGAGCGCAAAATGGATAGAGACCCGGAGCTCAAAGCCAGGTATTGTGAACAAATGGATGCACTCATAGAAAAGGGGTATGCGGAACCCGCACCCCCATCTACAGCTAATAGAAAATGATACCTACCACACTTTGCCGTGTTTAATGTCAAAAAACCGAACAAGATACGTGTGGTTCACGATGCCGCTGCAAAAACGAAAGGAACATCTCTTAACGATTTACTGTTGACAGGCCCAGACCTACTACAGCCGCTTCCGGGAATCCTAATGCGTTTCAGGGAACATCCGATAGCGGTGACTGCGGACATCACGGAGATGTTTCTACAGGTGCAGTTGCGAGAACAGGATCGTGACGCCCTGCGGTACCTTTGGCGGGGGGACCGCAGGGACAACGCCCCTCCAGAAGAATATAGGATGAAAACACTCATTTTCGGAGCATCAAGTTCACCGGCAACTGCAATCTTCGTAATGAACACGAACGCGGAGAGGTTCCAGCCACAATACCCGGAGGCGGTCAACGCAATCAAAAGAAAGCATTACATGGACGACTACCTGGACAGTTTCCCTTCATTGGAAAAGGCGGTGGAAATCACCAAGCAGGTACGTCGTATCCATAAAGACGCGCACTTCGAATTAAAAAAGTGGGCCTCCAACTCCCCAGAATTGCTGCGGGCACTCGGTGAAGCAGCCAACAACGCAGCGACCATCGACATCGAGGACGGCAAGGCGGAACGCGTGCTCGGCCTGATATGGAGGCCAGCGGAAGATCAGCTCGCGTTCGACGTGCATCTCACCCACATATCACCGGGTCTGCTGCAGAATGAAGTCCCAACGAAACGACAAGCGCTGAGGATCGTTATGTCGGTATTTGACCCTCTAGGTCTCTTGTCCCCCCTCACTATCCGTGCAAAGCAGCTGTTGCAGGAGGTGTGGCGCCGTGGGACGGGATGGGACGAGCAGTTGGACGCGGACTTAGCGGTGAGCTGGAGCAAGTGGCTCGCTCACCTCCGAGATGCGCGCACAGTAACAGTGCCGCGCTGCTATCCCATGTTCAGCAATGCCAAACACGTAGA
Organism: Clanis bilineata; assembly: GCA_036417725.1. Lineage (NCBI taxonomy): Eukaryota > Metazoa > Arthropoda > Insecta > Lepidoptera > Sphingidae > Clanis > Clanis bilineata. The sequence continues at coordinate 6,964,069 of CM071149.1, read as the reverse complement.
GTTACATGTGTTCACAGATGCCAGTGAGTCTGCTTACGCGACCGCACTGTACTGGCGCACCACAGATGATGACGGGCGAGTCACCGTCACTCTTCTCGCCGCGAAGGCGAAAGTTGCTCCGCTCAAGCTCCTGTCCATACCCCGCATGGAGCTGCAAGCTGCAGTCCTCGGGACGAGGATGGCGATGGCGGCCAAGGAGGAGCACCAGCGGAAGCCCGACTCTACCACCTTCTGGACAGACAGCCGGACAACTTTAACTTGGATCCGGACAGGAGCGCGGTCATTTAAGCCATACGTGGCACACCGTGTCGCCGCCATCGAAGACGGAAGCAAAGTCGACGAGTGGAGGTGGGTGCCAACAGCTTGGAATGTTGCTGATGATGCAACTCGTGATGTTCCAGATGACTTCAGCGCAGACCATAGGTGGTTCCACGGGCCAGACTTCCTTTGGCGCGATCCGGAGACGTGGCCAAGGGAAGAAAAACAGCAGATCATCACAACGGGCGAAGAAAGGACATGCAACCTGAAAACTCTCGGGCGGCCGCCGCAGCCGAGCGCCGTCCTGCCTGACGTCAACCGCTTCTCAACATGGACAAGGTACCTGCGAGCAGCGGCCAGAGTCCTACAGGCCGTAGAACTGTTTCGAGGTAAGGGAAAGCATGTCATTTATTATAAAAGAAACAGGAAGAATCCGAGTGACGATCCGGACTGGCGTCGTAAGAACGCCAAAAAACAAACCACCAAAAGGAAGATTACTCCGGCCTCGGACCCGTTCATCCCGCTACCTGCCGAGTGCCAGCACCGCGCCGAGACGCTCATAATAGCGGCGTCCCAAGAAGATTCATTTGGTGCCGAACTACGGGCACTAAGGGCTAACGCGCCAGTAGCGCGTGATAGTAGGCTGCATGCGCTCAGCCTACACTTGTCCAATAATATGATTAAATTAAAAAGCAGGATAGCGGCCGCCCGAGACATCGACGAGGACATCAAGAATCCGCCGATAGTCGACGGTGGACATCGTGCTACGAGGCTGTGGATCGAGCACATCCACAGACAACTGCATCACGCCGGCACGGAGAGCGTCGTCAACCAGTGTCGACAGCACCGGTGGATAATCCGTTTGAGACCCACAGTGAAAGAAATCATCAGGCGGTGCTTCAAGTGCCGCATGAGAGCGGCGACACCACCACAGCCGGCGACGGGCGACCTCCCTGCATGCCGGTTAGCGCACCATCACCGACCATTCACCTACACGGGACTAGACTACTTCGGGCCTCTCACAGTAACGGTGGGTCGTAACACCCAGAAAAGGTATGTGGCACTCTTTACTTGCCTAACCACCCGAGCTGTCCACCTAGAAGTGGTGCCGTCACTCAGCGCAGAATCCGCTATACTGGCTCTCAAACGCATGATAGCGCGCCGAGGTTGCCCGGTCGAGCTCTGGTCCGATAATGGGACCAACTTTCATGGAGCTCAGAAAGAGCTGCGACACGCTCTTCTCAAAGGTGCCGAACAAGAGGCGTCAAGAAGAGCCATACGTTGGAGGTTCATTCCTCCAGCGGCGCCATTCATGGGAGGTGCATGGGAGCGCCTCGTACGATCAGTTAAGACTGCACTCATGGCAGTATTAGAAGAAAAGAAGCCTAATGAAGAAACGCTGGCCACCTTACTGACAGAAATCGAATTCACAGTGAACAGCCGCCCGCTGACACATGTGTCAGTTGACCCCGAGGACCCGGAGGCCCTGACGCCCAACCACTTCCTGTTGGGCGGTCAGGGCCCATTCGCCGCGCCGAGCTTCCCCGCTGACCACGGCTACGGCCCGCACGCCAGCCTACGAGCAACGCAGCACCTCGCCGACTCCTTCTGGGCGCGTTGGCTCCGGGAGTACCTCCCCGAGCTACGCAACCGGCGGGAGCCGCACGGGAGAGGACCCGTGCCCCGCATCGGCGACCTAGTGCGGGTCGTGGACGGAACACTGCCACGAAACACGTGGATCCGGGGGCGCATCGCCGCCACGCATCCAGGACCGGACGGCACCATCAGAGTGGTGGACATCGCCACCAAGGGTGGCATACTACGTCGCCCCGTGAAGAAGATCGTCACCATCGAGCCAGCAGAAGATTCAACAGACGAGCGCGGTAACATCACCACACCGGCCGAACCAGGTGCACGGTGCGCACAGGCTAAGCGCGGTACGCAGTCCGTGCCGATCGAGCGCGGTAACCAGCCCGTGCCGGTCGGACACGGCTGTCAGCCCGCGCCGGCCGTATGCGCCGGACATCCTGCACCGGTCACGTGTGGTGACCAGCCCGCGCCGACCATGCAGAGCACTCAGCTCGCATACGCCGAGCGCCGCACGCTGCCAGCGCCAGACTCGCGCGGCAGCCAGCCAGCGCCAGCCGAGCGCGGCTCACAGTCCGCGCCGGCACCCTCCAGTTCTCCACATCCGTCGGCCCGCCACCAGCCCGCGCCCTCCGAGCGCGGTACGCGGCCGCCGACGACCGTGCGCAGCAGCCAGCCAGCACCAGCCGAGCGCGGCTCACAGTCCGCGCCGGCGCCCTCCAGCTCTTCACATCCGTCGGCCGGCCGCCAGCCCGCGCCCTCTGAGTGCGGTACGCGGCCGCCGACGACCATGCCAGGCGGTCAGCCGGCGCCTGCCGAGCGCGGCTATTAGTCCGCGCCGGCCTTGCCTGCCGCCCCGCCAGCATCATCAGGAGTCCAGCCCGCGCCTGCCGAGCGTGGTGACCAACCACGCCGGCCGAGCGCGGAACTCAGCCCGCAACCCTGCGGGCAATCAGCAGCGCAGCCGCCAGTGGCGGCGCCCTGCCGCATCATCGCGCCGCATGCAGCGGCGCCCGAGTCCTGCACGGGAGAAGATTGCGTCGCTCCCGACTCCCCGAGCAACGCACGGCGGGAGAATGTGCAGGACGAACAATCAAACTCTAATAAATTTTATTCCTTCATCCCAAATAATTTATAGTGTGGGAGCGGGACGCCCAAATCGGGTGTCTCCCTCTCGCGGCACGTGGCACGACACGTGCCCCCCCGTCCCGCGCCCGCGGGGCAGCGCACGCTGCGCGCCCCGATTGGCCGACTCGCCGCCTACAGCCGGCGCACCTGACGCAGACTGCCGAGCCGTCGCTGCACTGAAGTATAGCGACGGTAGCCGGCAGCGCCAGTTCAGTCCAGTTCAGTTCGGAAGAATCAAAATAGCAAGAAAACAGCAAGTAGTCAGCAAGTAATAACAGCAAGAATAGCGTTATTGACGTCTTGTATATATGTAAAATACTGTTTCTGGTAAAGACGAAATACACGTTTTTTCCCATCGCATCTTGTTTCACTGGCATTTGAAACCTACGCAATCCAGCAACAAATTTGGGGGAACATTCTAACATCCTTTGCGTCCCCCACAGGCACTATGTTACGATAACGCCGGGCAGAAATACACCCAATCCGCACCCTTTCGCCTCTGTTAATGAAAAATATACATTTTTTTTATCCGGCAAAGTGACTACACTGCACCTGATGGTTAGTATAGTGCAGTCCAAAAAAACTAATCCAGCCTGAATCATGCCGGCTCAATTATGCTTCTTTACACTCTGAATCCGAAGAGGGAAAAAGTAAATCGATGGGCTTGCTACAAGACAGGCGGATGACGATGCAGACACAGGGATTCCCCCATACACGTCCCAACTCCCAACCAACCTTCAAGTCATGCCGCAAGTACCCTTAAAAGAACCGGAAGTACACTGGCTGATGCTGGCACGCGAACCACACACGAAGTGTGGGTTACTATGGCAGGTTTTACTACCATGTGTACGGTGGTCGCCATCCAGTCGGATACGAATATCCTACCAGCATATTATGCTATTTTCTCTTGTGGTATGTCGAAAAATAACGGTGAACGAACGGACAGCGCGCTATCCAATCTAATAGTTGATAGTTGATACTCTGGTACAAGCAGTGACGTGCATAGACACTCCGATCAGGATAGACAAAAATCTTACACAATTATTTTCTTCAACTCTTGCGACACCATCATAGTGACTTTCATCTCTGTGTCGATTTAAAACATAATCCGAGCATTGCTATTTTGAAAATCTGTATTTAGTCATAATTTTATTCTTTATTTATGTAAATAGCAAATTGTTAGGGTAGACAGAGTATCTTTGTCTATATGGACTACACGCCACTGGGTACAAGCTCATCACACAGGGACAGCGCGGTCAGCGTCAACTCGTGAACTGCGAGCTGATAAGGTTGCCAGATATCTGGCAACTAGTAGCAGTCAGTGCATATCCAGTTCTCTCTAGGGGCTTGTCACATGACTTGATGTTTGGTTGGGGCGCACATTAGGATACATCCCTGCAACGGTTATTCGCCTGTTTTGCAGCAGTACCTCGATTTGTTTCTGCCCTCTTGGGAGTGTGAAGAAGTATATAGATAGACGGGCATGATTTTGGTGACCACCAATAAACGCAATTTTTGTCGGTGGTAGCTGCTTTTTTGGACTGCGCTTAGCATCAAATGTAGTGTACATGTACCTAATTTGCCATGCTTATTTAAAAAAAATATGCTTATGCTATAGAGTGCCGAGGCATTTGTAATGGACGATGCTCTTAATTTTTAATCATGAAGCAAGCGATTTTAGAACTACTGTGATAATGATAAATGAATTAGATTTCGGAGGTCCTTCTCTTCCTTCTTCCTAATTCTTACTTCGTTATTTAAAAAAAAATGCTTCAAGATTTCTATGTGGTGACGTCACGTTCTGTTTAGCATGGGTTCTCATAAGTCATACTTTAACTTGCAATAATTAAATTATTTGTGCATATTTTAATGTTTTTGTTTCTGGTGTGTTTATTTGAGACCTAGTACTTTACAATTAACTAAAAAAAAATACATGAAAGTTCCCTATTGTCAGACATGAATCAGCACAAGTGGGAATGTGCCGGTCTGTTAGTTCCGATTTGCAGGGTAATCAACTGTGATTGGATAAGTAAGTGGTGGATCAAACAAAGATGAGTAAAAGAAACTAAAGGTATCCAGCTTTTAAATATTCTGGTTTTGCCTGAACAAAATACACTGGCTGAAATATACCTAGCAAAATAGAACTGAGTAATTTGGATAAATGAATGATGATGCACTTGGAAAGACTGCATTTAAGATACCTAACAGATTTATTTATTTAAGATGAATAAACAAGTGTGAGGGCCACATAATGGTGATTGCCAAGGTCTGAAATTTGCGATAGGTTGGCCCCATATCACATCTGGTTCACTAGTGCTCCTCTCTCTGCCTACGCCTCCAGGCATGATTGAGCTTATGTACATACATAAGCTCATACATGTATTCCTTATACATACATTATGTATGTTACCATTACTCATAATATTGAATAGAGAAGGGTTAGCTGCGGCAGCACAGGCCAATATAAAACCATTGTAAGATATTAGTGAAAAATCTAATTGAAAATACTATCGCACATATATATATATAATATATGTATTATAGGTGTTGCAGCATTATATGGATCAATAATTTGTTGTAGGACTCAGAAACAGGGCAGTATCTAATTTCAGGTTGGTCCAGTAAAGATTGGAGACAGTGGCACCTTTATTTACTATATGATACCTACTGCCTTCACATTACCCAGTGTCGTAATGTTACATACAGATTACTACTATGTATGAGATACCAAGCCATGCAACAGTTGTTTCAAGGTTTAAAGAATACATTACAAATATAAAACATGTAATTACATTACTTTGTAAACCTTGTATTTAACATTACAATTTTATTGGGATCAAAACATAAAATGGATGACTCTTTGTAAGTGTAACATGGTGCTAACTTGAATACCATAGCCCCTCAGAGGCCTTCGACCACTGAGCAGTTAATGTAAAATGCATTATTATTAATAATAGGGCAGCCTCCGACAGGCATAATCTCAAAGATAATTTTTAATACCTCAAGTAAAGTTTTGTGGATGAAATTAGGTGCTTTTGTAGTAAAGTTACCTAAGACGGTCGACAACAGCCTGTCTCTTAGGTGGCAGAATCATCTCCTCCATGGGCTGCAGCATGTTGGGCGGGTGCTGGGCGGGCGAGGCGCCGGGTAGCAGGCCGCCTGCACCCCCCGCGCCGCCTCCCACCAGGTGCTCCACTGTGCCGGCTCACACTTCACCTCTGTCCCTCCATCCTCCCTCAGTCCCACAGACTCTGACGCACTGATACTCAAGTACTACAACGCACATGCGACAACACTCGCAGAAAATAACTATAGTTCGTCCTCAACACTCGCGACATAAAATTCATTTTGAGATTGAGCTAACACCGTTCAGTACACTATTATCCCAATTTAAATAAAGTATGACACCTCAAAAATACATGGTTATTGGTTTTGAAAACAAGTCATTTGTTTTAACAGAATGTCCGAATTTGTGTAATATCAGCAACACAAGAGATAAAAATGTTTTGGAACAAGTTACAAAGTCAACACTACAATTTCGTTACTTGCGAAAGTAAACCACCGATTTAAGTTTATTTTGACACTGATTCACTATATGTGAATATCGCACTAAGTTCTAAAAGGTAAACGAAATTAAAAAAATCTCAATTTTGATAGGTTTTTAGAAAAACATATCGCACAAATAGCGCCCAGATTGAATGAATGACCAAACCAGACCAAAAGCCAAACATCAACTTGATTTGATAGTTGATGCTGTCAATTCAACTGACATGACGCTTATCTGGAGCGTTTCCTTACCTCTATGATTGTGTTTTTAGCATAAATTTAAGGTGAAGTTACTTAAAATAACAATTTTAATTTAAATACAATTCTTAACTATAATTTGAAAATCCATACAAAACAGCGTTATATAAACAGTTTTCACATTTTTCTTTCATTGGCACATCTCAATGATTCACATTTAATTATTTAAATAATCTCTTCTCGATTTTTCTACCGAATTCCAAAAAGGAGAAGGTCCTCAATTCGTCTATTTTTTTTATGTATGTGCCAAATGTGGACCGATTTTCAAAAATATTTTGTGTTCGTTAAAGCTTATTTCAAAGGTGGTCCCAGATAAATTTGGTCACGATTGGACTTTTTTTTTATATATGGCAATTGAAATACATTATGCCAATGTCAAGTTAGGGAAATTGTTTTCCTACATGTAAGTTTTCGCAAGTGCAATGAAGTCGGATGTGTTCGAATTCAAGGCCCTGCTGGAGTTTTGGCGTCAATTCCTTCCAGTTTGATGTTTTTTAGACGATTTTCTCGCAGCGGAGGAATCGAACATGGTCGACCCATCCACCCGACAAAAAGCATCCAAAATCACTTATTTCAAAGCTTCCACATACTGTCCATCTTCATTGATGTTTATTGCTTAGATACACATCACATTTAAACCACAAACACAACTCTAGACTAAAATATGAAATCATTAAAACAAGCGATCACCCGCACTGTCAGAATTCCCGCCAAAACCCCACGATTGGACTTGAAGTCGGTCTGTTAAGTTTTTAAACTTGTGATTATAAGTAATCAGTGCCCTGAAATCGATTCACACTGCTTAATATTATAATATACTTAATATTATAAGATAATTATAACACTTAATATGCATTATAATATTAATTATTATCTTATCCGAAAGCGAGTTTTTATTTTGTTAGGAATAACTTTAGCTCTTACATAAATAACTAAATACACTCAACAATCCCGCACCGAGACAAATGTCTGTGTGGCCCATAGATATTTGTTTCTGGGCTGGGTTTTGTGAAACCAAAAGTCTCTCGTAGTTTCTGATACCCACAATACAGGTATACCTAGTGTGGGATCAGGACTATGTATGTGACTGTTGGGTGTATTTATTTATTTTAATCACACGCATAGTGGTCGCCTCTTTGGTCTAGTGGCAGTATATCTATCTATCTATCTGGGCTGTGGTCTTGAGTTCGATTCCTAGGTGGTGTTTGTCGAATACTATTTGCCCAGGACTAAATCCCCTAGATTGGGGTTGACGTCAGGCAGGCAGCTGGTCGTAAAAATTAAGCCAAACCTTTCTATAACATGCTTGAATTAGTGTATTGCACCGACCCCACATTAAGGTGGGATAAGGGCAGGCAGAAGAAAGTCACACTTTATTTAATCTGTAACATGAGTATCAGAGAGTACGAGAAATTCGGTCTCACAACACCCAGGACCGATACAAATATTTGTAGGTCATACAAACATTTTTCTCGGTTTGGGAATCGGACTGTGTGCGGGAAATGAAGCCCACACAGCATACAAACAAAAGGTTTCAACTATCAGGTTTACGTCACACGCCACACAGTGTCGATACTTTATACAAAAGATAAAATCCATATCTGTATCTGTATCCGTGGTCCTAGGCACTAGTGATCCGCATCTGTACTCGCATAGTATATTTTTTAACAATACGACATAATAATACTATTAAGCCGTATAATCTCTGATGCTTATTATACCCCTTAAATAACTACGAACCATGTCAATAATATCAGTAATACATATTTTGAGCATGAAATGTGATAAGTTTTAATATTTTATTACTGTACACTTTAAACACCCAGGGGGGTTACCACCACCTCTTATAGCAGTATTATTATAATCCTACTTGTACCGATTCTCATACAAAACAAACTGAGAACGATTATAATAGTACAGCTATAAGAGGTGGTGGTAACCCTGCAGTTCATCGGTATTTATATCGAACCAGCATGTAGGAATGCTTGTATTGCTTGCCTTGCTATCAATCTTATCTTACTATGCATTTCTTATGCAGTTGTGACTTGTGGCCGTTGATTAAATTCTTGTTTTATATATTTTTCTTTTATCATTGTCAATGTCATTGATTAGAATTGTCAATTTAAAATGAAACTTTGAATCTTGAAACTAGGGATGATCTATGTGTAATAATAATATAAATATAATTACATACCATTATAAGATTGATTTTTCATTAGATAATTGAGATATTTCGCACACTGAGCTACAAAATATTAGAAGAATGTTTCATACTCTAATTATAATAATAATTCTGAAAGCGTTCATTCATCACAATAAAACATATCCTAGGTGACGGAGCGGCCCGATACATCTAAAGAACAAACTTCGATTAAGTTTGAGGCTGAGAAACGAACTCAGTGAGGATTTGGAATTTTTAAATCGGACTTCGATTTAGGCCGAGCTACTTTTAACAAGAAAACAGACTAACAGACAGACTATACAAATATTTTCTTGTAAAAAATGACTCTGACGACGTCAAAGTTCGATTAAATCCGTCACATAAATATGTTACATAAGCGTATGGGCCACCGGAGGCCGAGCCGCCCGTGACTATTTAAACATTCTAAATAAAATAAACTAATATAAGAATAATAAATTCGAAATAGTCGGCATTTATGGATATCTAAATCACCGATATTCGATACTATTTATTGATACCGGAGGAAATTTTGCTAAGAATTTTGACATAAATAAGCATCAATATGCATTATGATTAAGCATCATTTATTGTTAAATTGAACATCCCTACTTGGAACATAACCTTAAAGTGATTTTTTAATTTGTTTGATAATTTTAAATAAATTTGGAAATAGATAGAAAATACGGTATATTATTAGTTACATTTCGAAAAAGGAGTGTTAATTATTTGAGTGCTAAATACTGTGAATATGTCAGCACTTCGTGTTAAACTTGGATCTTCCACGCTGTGTATGAGAAAATTGTTTTTCCATTCTGTGAAAAATAAGAAACTAGTATTACCTTCTAGTACTGCATTAAGACTACATAATGGTATGGTGAAATGCACTAATAAAATATATATCAGAGTTAGTACTTCAAGTCATTATTACGTATCGTCATTTTTACAGGGCAAACGAATTTCTTTGATTGCAAACATTATACAACAGCAACGGAACAAAAGACAGAGACTTTAAAAGGTAACTCTGAAAAAAGAGAGTTCCAAGCTGAAACTCGTATGCTTCTGGATATAGTGGCTAGGTCCTTATACTCTGATAAAGAAGTAAGTAATATTATGGTGAAATGCGACCTACTGGTAAACAGAAGCAGGTAGACACTAGACAGAGGTCCTTAATAGTTAATACATATCGATTGTGTGTTTGTTGAAAAGAGATAGTTCAAAAGTTATGTGAAATTTTAATTTAAATTGTGACTCCTATACAAACTATGAAGTGTATTGAGATGACTGCTCAAATAAGATAAATTTAGCTTTTCGATACATAATATAATTATGAGCAAATACTTTGCAGAATCAAAAAATCAAAATCCAGGACCAATAATTACAATAAATTTTAGAACAGCTTATTCTTTTCTTTAATCTTTAAATGGGCTGTTACATAAAAACCAGTGTTTTATTCACAACCTATTTTATTAAGGTAATTTTAATGTATAAAAAAATATATTATATTACTGTTAAATGGGTTGACACTAGAGTTGGGCTCACAAATGAATATATTTCTTTGAAATGTTTGGGAAGTCAATTGATATGAAAGGAAATGTTCAAAATTAATGTTTAGGTTTGGTAATGATAAGCCGTGTCTCCTGTACATGTTTTTTTAGAAACAAAACACAAAAAAACCTACACAAAATAATGTATGTTGCTGTCACCTGCTCATGGAACAATGGACCATAGACAAAAATTTACTGTGTTTTATGTAGGTGTTTTGTGTAATATTTCAGTGCAGGAGACGCGGCTTTAGACAATAGGTATTAATGTATCTCTATCAACCTGCTTCAGTTGTTCTATTGATTGTGTTATACAGAATGTAATATAGATATTATTATTTAAAAAACAATATTATATCCTGTTTTTTGCTACCATAATGCCTTAATATAATATTCTAGAATTACCAATTCTTAATTATTGGAACGTAAAATGTTCAAAATCTTAGAATTTGAAAATCATAAAACATTTTTCTTAGCTATACAATGACTTGCTAAATTGTGTTTTTTTATGATTTTTTTTAAATGATTTTCTAAATCTAATAATTTTTGCCAAAGTTATCACAATCACAATACGATTGTCTAATGTTACTATACGATTCTGTTATGATTAAACAATCTGCTATATTTTTTTTGTACAGAGGAGAAAACCGTACCTATAGAGATTATGTTACTATTACAGGTGTTCATTAGAGAGTTAATATCAAATGCAAGTGATGCTTTAGAAAAGTTCCGTTACATGACTGTGAGTGCGGCACCTGACCTACCACAGTTAGAGGAAATAGACAGACCTCTTGAAATTAAACTCACTACAGACAAACAAAACAGAACTATCACATTTCAGGTATGGCATTGTTGCAGTTTTATTAGGGTGACTTGCACCACTATTACTAACCTATAGTTGGTCCTAACCACAAGTTAATTTGGAAAAGAAATATATGAATGACATATAATTGATTACATGATTGATGATACTTGAGGTTAGGATTATACGTAGGTTAGTAATAGTGGTGCAAGTCGCCCTTAATGTTACAATTACATTCTCTTTTCACCTGCCCTTATCCCACAAGTGTACTTAATCAACACTGGACTAGGCTATTCATTTTGGTGAGGACAGGTCGAGATGGAGGGCCTGTTATAATCTCAGCCTGCTGTGGTTACAATCCTCAGCATTGAGGGAACAACTTGATGGAGGGGTCTCTCCTCAATATGGGGTTGGCGCAACACACTTCAAGCATGGCGCAGAAAGGATTTGGCTTTAGTTTTTACAACTAGCTGCCTGTCTGACACCAACCCACCTCTGTAGGATCCAGTCCTGGGTAAACTATGTTAGGAAAACACCCCGTCCGATGGAAAAAGAAACTCAGGAACTCCCAGATCACAGCCAATATACGCTGCCACTAGACCAAAGAGGCGATTGTGTTACAATTGACAATAACAAAATGCAGGATGAAACAACCCACATTAATATCTGGTATGCTAACATTGATTGTTAATTTCTACAATTGCCTATATAATTAATACTAAGCACTAACCTTTAAAATTAACTTTGACTTCATTGAATAACATCAAAAAATTATGTTGAATCGATTCCTTAACAAACTTTGCTATTCTTAGGATACAGGCATTGGTATGACAAAAGAAGAACTTACACAAAACCTGGGTACAATAGCCCGCTCTGGTTCCAAGTCCTTCATAGAAGAGATAAAAAAACAAGGGGCAGAGCAAGCCAATTCGATCATAGGACAGTTTGGTGTGGGTTTCTATTCTGCATTTATGGTGGCAGATAAGATTGAAGTATTCACTCGTAGCAGTAAAGCAGGATCGCCAGGGTATAAATGGAGTTCAGATGGGTGAATATTATATACTTATATTTTTTTTATTAAACATGTATAAAGGATTTTTTTTTTACCAAGTCTACCTGGGTTACTGTGGTAAGTAGTATATATAAAGGGAAGTCATTAATTTCATACTAACTCTAGCAAGTATTTATTATTTAAAAATACAAAAAAGTAAGCCGGTGGGTATCGTGTTATATGGGCCCTTCGCCACTTATACAGAGACATTCTAAAATGTGTGAGGTCTGGTAAATTACTTTAAACTCATCTACCTACCCACATCCCACTTCACTGTGAGATTGGCGCAACACACTGTATCAAACATGTTACAGAAAAGATTTGGTTATAATTTTTACGACTTACACCTGATGTCAACCCACTTTGGAGAAATTATATATTCAAAATACTTTTAAATTATCCTTTTTATAATATTGTAGATCCGGCACATATGAAGTACAAGAAGCTGATGGGGTTCCTATTGGCACTAAAATAATAGTCCATTTAAAAACAGATTGCAGAGAGTTTTCTGATGATGTCACTGTACAAGGTATGGTTTCATTTTGTGAAGATTCAACATTATTCAATCCATTTTCAATAATGCAAGTTGTTTCTGAAAATATCTCCATAGTTTAATAGTGTTCTATTTATATTTCAGGTATAATTAAAAAATACAGCAACTTTATTGGCAGCCCTATTTACTTGAATGATGAACAGGTCAACTCAATTAAGGTTTGTCTTTAAATCATTTTTAACGAACAATATAAAATGTCCTACCATATTCCCGACACCCATGACCAATAGGGTGGCATTCTGGCAAAATGCCACGGGCCTCTTAACTATAGGGGGCGCCCTGCTCCGCCTGCCAGAAACGACCGTAACCATAGGGGCCGAAAAGCCCTTAACTTTGAATTGGGCACTTGACTATGTCTGATTCTATACACATATGTGTGATGAAATCAAACAATCCAGGTTGGGTATATTCCACTTTTAATCATATGCTTCAAGTATAATTTAGTCCTCACTTTTAATTTAATTTTCACTACACTAGTAGCCCAAACACAGTTGGCACTTGCTTGTCGGTCGATAGCTCGACCCCGAATGAACCAATGTCCAGCAAAAGTTACCAATTCGACTACTACCGGACAAACATCTTTATTTCACGATGTCGAGTCAATTGACCGACCAGCATCACGCGGCAAGTCAAATGCGTAACTCAATATTGTTACTAATCTATTTATGGTTTCAAAAAATTACTAAATTCATTGAATAATACATGCAATAATTAGATTTAAAAATAATAATATAAATAAACTCAATTTTATCATTAAACATGATCTTTCAATAATTAAATGACAAAAGTCAAATGTGGAACTAAATATAAAAATAAAATTACATATTTGGCTAAAAATTCTCAAAATCATTACATTCGGCCGTCCTACGACGTGCGATCTCCTGACGCACGCCTCGAATTAATTACAAAAATAAGGTCTTATATCTATAACACATTTATACTACACATTATATTAATACAGTTATAAGTCTGATTTGAATATCATTACATTCGGCTAGTAAGTATTCTCAGCTTGATTTGGTAATTGTCGGTCATTATCACTTCCACTGTTAGAATTATCATTACTACCTGAATCAGAATCACTTTTGTCTACCTGGTTGGATACATTAATGTTAATCCATGGCCTGATACGGTCGACCGCAACTACACTCTCAAACTTATTCTTTCTGTTGTTAAATCCCGGTATTTCAACCACTTTATATCTATCGTTACCTAAAACTTCGGCTATTTTATACGGACCTATGAATTTAGACAAGAGTTTAGTGCTGTTGCCTTTATTACTAAAATTAGTTCTGTTGATTTTGATTAAATCACCCTTTTTGTAAACAGGTGCGGGAGTTCTACCTTGGTCGTAAATTTGTTTTTGCTTAACTTGACTAGATTGAATATTATTAGTTATTTCATCTCTTATGTTTATCAGAGTTTCGGGGCTAATAGTTACGTCAGTATTAACATCTAATTTGTTGCTAAGACTATCCCTTAGTCGAATCCCAAATAACGCTTCTGTAGCTGTCTTCTGAGTGGTAGAATTAGTGGCGTTATTTATTCCCCATTGAATTTTGCCAACATGCATGTCCCAGTTCCGCTCCTCATCACCATAACTATGTCTTGACAAAGCATTTAATATTGTTTGATTGTATCTTTCAGCCTGACCATTGGCTCTCGGACATGCGACGGCATTAAGCACATGTTTTATCCCATTCGCTTCGCAAAAACTTTTAAAAACTGTTGAAGTAAAAGAGGTACCTCGATCTGATATTATACGTGATGGTAATCCAAAATCATAAAATATACTTGAAAGTGTCTTAAGAGTGGTCTTAGTCTTTGTGTCCTTAACAGCTCTTACAAACGTGTACTTTGTGTATCCATCGACTATAGTAAGGATATAGGCATTGCCGTTTTTGCTTTTAACGAATGGACCTAGGTGGTCGATGTGCATTGTGTGGAACGGAATGCTTACTTTCTCTATGGGGTACAACTGACCCTTGTTTCTAGAAGTATCGTCTTTATTATATGCGCAATGAATACAAGATCTCACGTACTTCTTAACAAATTTACGCAATTTAGGGAACCAGAACATGGATACAATTCTCTCTGTTGTTTTAGCAATACCTAAATGACCTGCGTCGTCATGATTAGACCTGCATATCTGCCAACGAGCACCTCGGGGTATAACTAAGCAAAGTTTATCACCTACTTTTCTATACACTCTGTTATTCTTAATGACATAGTTTTTCCTAATATCTTTAGCTTCCTCGTCAGTTTCCGGTTTTAGAGTTTTAACAATTCTGGAGATATCGGGATCTGATAATTGTAGAGTTAAAAGCCAATTGTCAGTCTCAATGCTGTAAACTATAACTGAAGATTCATTGTTTGTATCAGGAGGCAGTTTGGTATTACGGCTCAATGCGTCTACATGAGCCATGCGGGTTCCAGGACGATATTCAACCGTGAAAGTATATTCACTAATCTGGAGCCACCATCTGGCTATTCGGGGTATCAAATCGCGTTTAGTTAATGTTGTTCGAAGAGCATTACAATCAGTCACAATTTTGAAATTTAAACCTAGCAGGTATACCCTAAATTTTTTTAGTGAGCAAACGATAGCTAGTGTCTCAAGCTCATAAGAGTGTAAGTGGCGTTCCTCAGGTGTAGTCTGTCGACTAAAATAAGCGACAGGTTTTAGGGCGCGATGTTCTAGTTGCCACTGCATTAAAATTCCTCCTATGCCCAATGAACTGGCGTCAGTGTGCAACTCTGTCTCAAGTTTCGGGTTATACAAAGCAAGTATAGGTCTGTTAATTAGTTTTTCTTTCAATGAAGTGAATGCATGAGCTTCTTCATTTGTCCATTTGAAACTATTACCCTTTCTTAACAAGTTTGTTAATGGTCTTGCAATTTCCCCGAAACTTTTGATAAATTTCCTAAAATACCCCGCTAAGCCTAGAAATTGACGGATTTCATGTATATTTTGGGGAACCGGGAATTCCTTGACGGCTAATATCTTATTTTCGTTTGGACGTATACCTTCAGCGGAAATTTCATAGCCTAAATAGTTAAGGGAATTGTCGAAGAATCGACACTTCGAGATTTTGAGAGTAAGACCACTTTCTCGTAATAATTTCAAAATGTCCTCCAACCGACTAAAGCCCTCCTCTAAGCTAGTCGATGGCACAAGAATATCGTCCAAGTATGCTAAAGCAGACTCGTGGCGTTTGCCACCAAGCATTGTGTTCATTAATCTCTGGAACACCGCTGGGGCATTGGCCAGCCCGAATGGCATCCTCTTAAATTCATAATGCCCATCGGGCGTCACGAAAGCCGTTAATGGACGACTCCTTTCCGCCACCGGCACCTGATAGTAGCCGGAAGCTAGATCCAATGAAGTGAAGAACTTATTACCAGTAAGGTTCGTTATTTGATCGTCGATTAGAGGTAAAGGGAAACAATCTTTTTTCGTTTTGTTGTTTAGGGCCCTATAATCAACGCATAAGCGCTGTTCTCCTGTCTTTTTCCTAACCATCAGTATGGGGCTCGCATAACTAGAATTCGATTCTTGTATGATGTCATTTTGTAACAAATCATCGATTATTTCCCTGACCTGTCCTCTTTCAGAATGAGACAACCGGTAGGGTCGGTACACGACAGGTCTATCGTCTAATAAATCTATTTTCATTTCGACGGAGTTAATACAACCAATCTCACTCAAATTAAATGCAAAACAATCACGAAAATTAAGTAACAGATTATGAAGTCTACCTAACGTGTCTTTGTCTACTTCAGGTCCAACACTAATGTCAGATATTCGTAGGGGTTCGAGATTCGACGCATCTTCAGCAATTATCCTGTTATTATGCAAAACTTCTTTTTCAACAAAAGGAATTGCCCTAGCAATGGGAAAATGACCTTCTAAAACTAGGGGTTTATCTGATAAATTAGTTAAATTCAAAAAGCATTTCCCGTTATCGACATGATAGGCACCTTGATGCAAATAATATTCCTTCCGAGGTATATTATTGTTGTAACCTTCAACATAGATATCACCAGAATAATTAGGTTCAGACGTTGAAACTTCGATTAGACTAGACGAGGATACTTCACTGCTATGCAAGGTATTTAATTTGAGGCATTTTATGTAATGTTCTTTCTTGTCAGAGACGACACTCTGGTAAAAAGTTAACCGACTATCATCCTTAAAGACAGACACGCATGGTAGTTCGGTGACATTTTGACCTATTAACAAGGCTGATTGCATAAACTCGTCTTTAACCACAAGAACTTCGATACTAGCCGTAACTTCGTCTAGCATTAAGTTTATCATGCTTCTATATATAGGCAACACTTCAGAGTTACCAAATCCTTTGATAACCGGTAGTTCCGTATAAATCTTTGTCAATTTTAGACTTTGAGCCATAGACTCTTGCATCAAGCTACATTCGCTCCCGAAATCAATAAATGCTATTAAGCTAATATCATTAACCTTAACTGGTTTATAAAATTTGTCACTGTTGTTACTCAAAGTTGAAATTTTCAAAGTCTTTCGCTCGTTATTGTCTATATTTTTATTTTCTTTACGCGTCACTATAGGTTCAAGTTTGCAATTTTCCGTATCATGACCTACTCTTTGGCATTTTTGGCACTTTACGAGTGGCTTAGTACATTTATAGTAAGGATGTCCTCTAGCCCGGCAGTTAAAACAAATAATTGGACTATCATTAGAGGTCGACACAGTATTTTCATATCGGTTTGCACCAGAATTGTCGCCTCGCTTTCTATTGAAGTGTAAACTATTGTCTGCTGGACGCTGAGAGCTGAGAAAACTCAATAAATCTTCGGGTTCGTCACAATTTAACGCTTGGGCACTACTTCTAATCGCCTTATCTAGTATACCATGAATTATGCAGTCTACAGCTTTCTTGCCCTTTATCTCACATCTGTTTACTAGTGTCAACTTATCATAGAAATATTCGCGTAAATTTTCATTATGTCTTGTAGTACGAGCTAGCATTTCTTCGAGAAGACGACCATAATTCTGCTCATTGGGAAACGCTTTCTTAAGTTTTATTTGCCAGTCATTCCAACTGAATACAACACTAGGAAGGGCCTCAAACCATCTTTTTGCTAGGCCAGACAACTTTTGTAACGCAAAATGTATGGTCTGCTTCTCGTCCCATTCGTATATGGTAGTGCATTCATTAACTTTTCTAATCCAACTATCAATACTCTGAGATTTACTAGAAGGATCAAATTCCGGTATAACATTATTAAAATTATTGTTAAAATTAAGTAATTTTCGTCTGTCGTTCTGCTGCATAGAGTTAAAAAGTTTAAGTACCTCTTTAGTACACCAATTCCTCGATTTCTTGTCCTTAGATCCGACAGACGACGAGGACTCCGAGCTTCCAGACGAGGAAGAACTCGAGGATCGATTCCGTTTCCTTTTTGATCGTTTCTTTGAACGTGTCTTTGATGCCGCTCTCGGACGTGAATATCTTCGTTTTCTACGTCGGTCCTTAAAGGCTGGCGGCTCGCCATCAGGAGTCAAGGTTCCATCAGAATCCATATCCTCAAAAAAAAAATACAAATTCATTTTAGTCATAAATCGTACTAGACCTCTTGTATGATAACTGTCATCCCTAAATATCACAACATACGTGGCTGACAAGGCGTACATAGCCTGTATTAGCATACTATTTTGGCATACAGCCGGTATTAGCGCACATGGCTATCAGGGCATACATAGCCCATTATCAGACGGCATACATAGCCGGTATTAGCACACATGGCTATCAGGGCATACATAGCCCATTATCAGACGGCATACATAGCCGGTATTAGCACACATGGCTATCAAGGCATACATAGCCCATTATCAGACGGCATACATAGCCGGTATTAGCACACATGGCTATCAGGGCATACATAGCCCATTATCAGACGGCATACATAGCCGGTATTAGCACACATGGCTACCAGGGCATACATAGCCCATTGTCAGGCGACATACATAGCCTGTATCAGCACACGTGGTCATCAGGGCAGACATAGCCTCATTATCACGTTTAAACTTGGTTAATTGGACATCATCTTTTGTCAAAGAAATAGACAAAAATAATAATAAAATACACTAGACCACACATAGGCCAGTATCCACAAGAAACACGCTTGGCTTTCAAATTATGCTTTTAGTCTGTTTAGTCTTTAGTGATTATTTTTATACGACGGTACCAATGCCGCAAAAAAAATAAAATAAAAAAAATGATAACTAAATGTTCAGGGTAGGTCCTTACTTGTGGCTTATGTGAGCAAGAATAAGTTTCATTAGCTTATCACAACACTTGTATAATTTACAAGAATCATGCTCTTATCAAAATGCTTTAAAACTGGTGTATGTTATACACGTTAAAGATTTGTCCAATTAGTAAAAATAAAAAAAATGGTAGATAATCATAAGTAATGATAACTGTACGCACCTTCGAATCCCACTTCTGAAATGTGATGAAATCAAACAATCCAGGTTGGGTATATTCCACTTTTAATCATATGCTTCAAGTATAATTTAGTCCTCACTTTTAATTTAATTTTCACTACACTAGTAGCCCAAACACAGTTGGCACTTGCTTGTCGGTCGATAGCTCGACCCCGAATGAACCAATGTCCAGCAAAAGTTACCAATTCGACTACTACCGGACAAACATCTTTATTTCACGATGTCGAGTCAATTGACCGACCAGCATCACGCGGCAAGTCAAATGCGTAACTCAATATTGTTACTAATCTATTTATGGTTTCTAAAAATTACTAAATTCATTGAATAATACATGCAATAATTAGATTTAAAAATAATAATATAAATAAACTCAATTTTATCATTAAACATGATCTTTCAATAATTAAATGACAAAAGTCAAATGTGGAACTAAATATAAAAATAAAATTACATATTTGGCTAAAAATTCTCAAAATCATTACATATGTATATGTATTACCAAATAAACAAAAAAAGAAAGTAATTCATGTTTTAAATTCTGGAGTGAGGGCATAGTGGAGATAACTTGCTATCCCTTAGTAACGCACGTAACGTTATGGAGGTGACGTGATTATACTGTTACTTCTCTTTCCCGAAGTTTGAAGGTTACACCAAACTTTAAAGGCTTATAACTTTTTTATTTTTGAGAATATTTTAATATTTCTTTCTGTTCTATGTTATAGATGACGTAAATTTCATATTAAAATTAATTTAAAATAATTATTCAAGTACCAAAATTGAGTACTAAGGACTCTCAAGGCCCAACAGTATAATTGGGGGTACTTGACAATTTTTTTTTTATTGATTTTATATGAAAAGAAATATTGAAATACTCTCAAAAATAAAAAGTTATAAGCCTTTGAAGTTTGGTGTAACCTTCAAACTGTGGGAAAGAGAAGTGACAGTATTATCACGTCACCGCCATTGCGATGCGTGCGTTGGAAAGGGATAGCAAGATATCCCCACTACGCCCCCACTCTTGTTCATTGCAAAATTTAAAATAGGAATTACTACCTGATTTTCCAACCAAATTCGATTCAGTTTTTACAAAAGGGTTTCTTTTTTATTTAATTTGCTATTACATATAAAAATGTATATACAATCAAACAGACAAGTACCCAATTACGCCACTGCCCCCGACACAGGTTCAATATACATAGTGTGGGTCAGGATTATGTGTGTGACTGTTGACTGTATGTATTTATTTATTTTATTTCAGCCATTATGGTTGATGGAACCGAAAGAAATATCACATGAACAGCATGTTGAGTTTTACAAATTCATCAGTAATTCATACGACAAGCCTCGGTTCACTCTACACTACAAAACTGACGCTCCTCTCAGCATCAGGTCCATATTGTACGTGCCTGAAGGCAAACCGGGACTGTTCGAGTTGTCACGAGACTCTGACGTCGGCGTAGCCTTGTACTCACGAAAAATACTGATCAAAAGCAAAGCCGAAAACATATTGCCAAAGTGGATGAGATTTGTTAAAGGTAGGTCATTTAGGAATAAAATTGATGATGATGAAACTATTTTATTTATGACTTATATATTTCTTTAATTCTTAAATGTATGATTATAGAACACATACTCCAAGCAGTTCATTCGTGTTTCAGGTGTTGTAGACTCTGAAGATATTCCATTAAATCTTAGCAGGGAGTTGTTGCAGAACAGTGCTCTTATAACGTATGTATTTTCTTGTCTAAAATAATATGAGGAATCTATCCAAAGTTTTAAAAGTAAAACCATTGCAGTTTATGATTAATTATTCACAAATCACAATCATATGTTTTTTTTTACAGTAAGCTAAAAACTGTTTTGACTAATCGATTCCTGAAATTCATGATTGATATGGCAACAAAAGAACCTGTATCATACAATGCATTTTATAAGGATTATTCTATATTCTTGAAAGAGGGTATTGTTACTAGTCAAAATCCTCTAGAACGGGTATGTCAAGCAATATATTATTATTGCAAATAAACAATAAAATACAAACTTATAATTTATAAATGTACTTGCAGGAAGAAATCGGCAAATTGCTTCGTTTCGAATCGTCGAAATTAAACAGTGGACAAAGGACATCGCTAGCTGAATACAATGAACGACAACAGGATGATAAGAGGACTATTTATTATTTAGCTGCGCCTAGGTAAGGCTTATTGACGCGCCAAATATGAAGGACTTAAGAGAAAGAGAGACAGAGAAAGAGACACAGATAGAGACACGAGAGACTTTCGAGCGACATTCAATTTCACAAAACCTAAACTCATTTAATGATTTCTTAGGTTTATGTGAATGTTATTAATTGAAATTAAACTATTTTTACGGATTATATCACGATTTGGTTTGGTTTTAATTTTTTTTTTCAAAAATTAAAACCAAACCGTGATATAATCCGTAAAAATAGTCTAAACTCATTTGTTACAAATATAAAATATATTTGTCAGACTACTTTACTAATTTAACACTTTTCCAGTCGCGAGTTAGCAGAGACGTCTCCTTACTACGAATCTCTTAAGAAACGTGATGTCGAAGTTCTGTTCTGCTATGATGTATATGATGAACTAGTCTTATTAGAGCTAAAAGAGTTTGGCGGAAGGACGTTAGTTTCAGTTGAAAATGATATGATACGCGATCCAGCTGACAAATCAGATACGATAATCGGTAAGAAATAAGTATTCGTCTTAGCTAAGAGCCTCTTCAAGGTGAAGTTGGTTATAGTGCAAGCATATTGTGTTCCAGTTTAAATGAAATTGTAGCAAGTGTTATTCGAAGTGGGGTGGTGTTGCTACTGTTCGTGGAGAGTCGTATCGCTTGCCATCGGGCGAGATATAACATAAGCATTGATATTCTACATGTTAAGATAGATAAATTACTTTTCGATGCTCTTTCTATAAAATTCTCTTTGTGTAATCGGAGATAGAGTATTTTTTTGGTCTTTTTTTTT
This sequence comes from Clanis bilineata, assembly GCA_036417725.1. Lineage (NCBI taxonomy): Eukaryota > Metazoa > Arthropoda > Insecta > Lepidoptera > Sphingidae > Clanis > Clanis bilineata. Next base: position 6,941,681 of record CM071149.1, on the reverse strand, counting down.
CAAATATTTTTTGTTTACTTGTGAAGGCAGGCTTGCAGACTGCCCACCTGGTGCTAAGGGGTTCTGGTTACCATCACCCGTTGATATCGGCAATGCCAGAGACAGTCCGCTTGCTGCCTAGGAATATAATAGGGATGGAATGCTTTTATTTGAGCTCTAGCTACATATTTGTTCATCTGTAATACATAGAAAGTCCTACGATTCCTCCAAAACAAATTAAATTAATTATATAGCTATATAATCAACCGACTTCAAAAAGAGAAGGTTATCTATTTGTCGTATATTTTTAATGTATGTATGTGACTTAATATCTCCGACAAATGGGGACCGATTTTCAAGATACTTTTTGTGATCGAGCCTGTTCCGAGATGGTCCCACATAAAGGGTAAAAATCGGATAAATCGGTTTATTAAAATTATGATTACCTATTTTCATATTCAGTATTTGTTATTAATTTTTTTTTCACATTTATGTTCACAGGAAGCGATGGTCTCCAGCAATCCCAGATCGATGAACTTGTGTCATTCCTCAAAACCAATTTGTCGGGCAAAGTATTCGAAGTGCGCACGACACAGAAATTAGATTCACATCCGTGCGTGATAGTGGTACCTGAGATGGCAGCAGCAAGGCATTTCATAAGGACACAGGCTCAAAGTCTCAGCGAGGAGAACAGATTCGCACTTTTAAGGCCACAAATGGAAATTAACGCAAAGTAAGTAAACCTTTGCAAATCTTTGTGGGAGGCAATTAACCTTACAAGTAGGTCAAAAATAGCACTCGAAACTTGCCGGTCTTGAATAATACCTATTAACTAAATCTTTATTCTTTTCAGACACCCTATAATTAAAAAGCTTCATAAATTGGTTTCTACTGATAAAGAGTTGGCCAACATGGTTGCACAGCAATTGTTCTCTAATGCAATGGTTACTGCAGGGCTCATCATGGACCCAAGAAATTTGATAAACCACATTAACGATCTTCTAGTTAAAGCTTTAGAAAAACATTGAAATTTATATGTTCAAAATTGTAATTGATACAATAATTTACGTTATCTCATTCTTGCATTTCATTTTCCTATATAAATGCTCCGAAAGGTATACTATAATAAAGTTACTCGACTGCCTCAGTGGCGTGAATTATTTCGGTACGACTACCGTCCTGAGGTCTCGGGTTCGAGCCCCGGGTCGGGCAAAATGATATTGGATGTTTCCGTATCAGTCCGGAGTCTGGAATTTGTGCCCGTTATGGCGATAGGCTCGCCCCCTATGACATCTGGGACGGAACTAAGCTCGGCGAAATGTGGGTGTACAAGTTCGCTAGTGCGCCTCTGCCTACCCCTTCATGGATACAGGCGTGAGCTTATGTGTTGTTTTGTGAAATAAAATAAAAGTAAGATCAGTACTTACACCAATTTATTTCAATCAATTTACAAAATTATGCAAAAATTGTATAACTACATCTACGAGTGCAATAACTTAAATCACATGAAGCATTTTGGCTAAACAGGAATATAATTTCCATATCTTATTCTCTAAAGGTGTGTGTCAGACATAAAAAAAAAACATTAAATCACAAACATCTTAAAAACTAAATGGCGTGATATTTTTCTTTGGATAAATCAGACTTTAACAATCACATTTTATTTAAACAGCAGGAAAATATGAGTAAAGTAAGTACTACTTAGTCTTATATGAAATTATATTTGAGTTTTCTAAAATAAGTAAACATTTAGAGAGCAAATATTAAACAGAATATAAAATTATATGTGGACTTGTAATATAAGAGAAGAATATTAATATATTTTTAAAAAGCTTGCACTTAAGTATATTTGTATTATGTATAAAAGTCCTTACGACTACATGTTATGCTATAAACCTCAGTAGACAAATGCATTTATTTGAGACCTTTGAGACTTACGATATTGACTTAATATTTACGCGTTCACGTACAAAAATGTAAATTAAGGTAACTGGTAAATTGAGTATTGCTGCCTAAAATCACTAACTGGCTGCCAGATTCACAAGAGATCCATAATGTTTAATGGAATTTAATCAGTCTTAACTTATCCTTAATAATGTATATCTAATCATATTAAATCTAACACTATTTACTATAATAAATTATAGTAAAAGTCGAAAGTTAAAAACTTTGAGGATACTGAATAAACACTGTACTTTAGAATTTTTGTTCATCTTCGTGCACGTAATTCACATTATTCAATAGCATTGTTTGCTAAGGGTTCATATTATTTTATCTTAAAAACTCGTGCGAAATACTGAATACACACGTCACTAAACTGTGAGACAATCTTAGCTAAGACATAACTTAATCAATAACAAAATCTCAACCAATTCGTGTCCGGCGAAAATTATTGTCACCATTTCAATCAACATGTGCGTATCTAGGTACGATGTCTTCGTGAATAAGTAAGTCACAAGCAGGCAGACCATGCAGCGGAAGCAAATCTTGTCCCACCGCTATCAAACCCGTCTCAGGTCCTGGCAACACACCATTCCAGACGTAATAATAGAAAAGTTGTTGCATGGCCGCCATAAAACGTCGCTGTTCGGGCATTTCTGAGTCGAATGTACCAAGTATGGCTTCAACATCTGCGTCGACGCCGGCTCGGCCCTCGCCCCCCGCGCCCCCCGCCGTGCCCGTGCCCGCGCCCGCTCCCCCCGGGCCCTGCACTACGTACATCGACACCGACAGGCGCAAGCGCGCTAGGCTAACTAAAGGACACAACGTACGGATCGCCGAAATTAACTCCACTAAACCGTCGTATGTTTTATTGAAATGTTTAAATACAGAGGCAGTTATATTTTTCTCGCCGATTACGCTTTCGTTCACGAATTTTTCAACCATTTCGGACGTCCAGTTTACATATTTCATTTTGAGCAAATCAGAATGACTAGAATGTTGGGTAGTTCCAAATACCATTGGTTTAAAAACTTTTTCCTTCCCAGATTTTTTGGCTTCTTTTTGGATATCCCATTGTTCATACGCGTGAATTCTTAATAGATCGCCATCTAACACTAACCAAGAACGTTGGGTTTCGTCAGAAGTGGGTAACGTGCCGACGTTACTTCCTAACCAAATGTCTGGTGTATAAGACAGCAATTCAGAAGTAGATACTCGTCTAAGACAATCAGCGTCTTTACATTTACTTAATTGCTTGAATTTTTCATTATTTTTTTGTGACTGTTCTAGTGTTTCTCCAGGAAATATAACAGACGGCGATGAAAGCCATACCCTTGAATACAATTTCTGGGCTTGGTCCGACGTTGTTAAAGCAGCAGTTAATGTGGCACCAGCTCTATGTCCTAACAATGTGACGGACTTTGGATCTCCACCAAAATTGTCTATGTTCAAGTTGATCCACTTTAATGCGACTAATAAATCACTTAATGCGTAATTTCCTGATGTAGGAGGATATTTTGAACTAGAAATAATATCGAGAGCCAAAAAACCAAAAGGCCCTAATCTAAAATTAGGTCGAACAAAAATTACTTCTTTGGTGCGAGCATACAGAGCAGAAGGTTGGGCTGGACTTATACCTCCAGCAAGTGTATTAGCTCCTATTAAGACAACAACAGGTAATGGGGAATCATATCTAACGTGTGGTGTAACAATGTCCAATGTAAGGCAGTCTTCTTCTCCAATTATAGTTCCATTCTCCAAGAACTGTAAGCATAGAGGCCCTTGTTCATGAGTCTTTAGGGTTCCATTCCAGCACAATGATATATTATTCAACGGATGAGCGTTTCTAAATCGTCTTTCCGATATTGGCGGAACAGCGTATGGAATACCGTAAAACTTGTAAACACCTTCATCCAAAATCCTGTAAAACATAATGTGTATATGTATATAAATCAATTGCAACATGAAAATAAAATAACACCAATATATTAAGCATTATCTGTTTACCCTTCAACGGGTCCACAGCTGGTTGGTGCAGTAATAAAACGGCCGAGACGCAAAGGTCGTTCAATCGGTGGTCCAGCATACGCGCCAATGACTATTCCCATAATTGTCACCAACAGTACCAGAAGTACCACAAGGCAGACCACTATGTCATCTATAGAATATAATTATACTAATTAATTAATTTATTTATTATTCATTCAACAGAAAAACCAGAAGCTAAATTAACATAGACTACTGGAGCTACAAACATGAAGCCAAATAAAGGTTTTCATGGGAAATATGTATTACAATATAATTTTTTAACACAAGGTGTATGTATATACAGCTAGCTGCCAAAATATTAACGTATAATTAGTTAGTATAGAATGCACTAAATAAATGTAAATATTATACAGAAGTAATCTTAAACAACATTGTGCAACACTATGTAAGGGTGGCATAAACCTGCATGATTTGAAGGGTATGTATAAACAGAATTTGTGCAAAACTTCATTTGACATGATTATTAACAAATATAATTTTTTTGAGCAATCCCTCAGTGTCGTGAAAACAAAGCCATATAATTTCACCAACATGCTTGAAAAAGTGTGTTGCACCAACACCACATTAAGGTGGGATAAGGGCAGATAGAAAGAATAATTATTTTGAGCAAATTATAAAATTAAACAAATGTATGTCTCATAACAGACATTCTAAGTTGATAAAAATACTACATGTGTTGACCTTAGTGGCGTAGTTATATTTAGGTACGACTATCTTTCTGAGGTCTCGGGTTCGAACCCCGATTCGGGCAAAGTGATATTGGGTTTTTAAATTTAGTATTAGCCTAGAGTCTGGAATTTGTGCCTGATATGGCGATAGGCTCGCTTCCTATACGGAACTAAGCTTGGCGGAATGTGGGTGTTCTAGATCGCTAGTACGACTGCCTACCTTTTGGGAAAACAGCGTGAACCTATTTTATGTCATGGGTTATCATCGTAAAAATACAAATTTTTACCCATAATAAACTTCTTTTGCCGAATTCTTTCTTTGAGTGGAAGTTTGGTGGCGACCTTGCCTTCTTCAGTTTCCTGAAAAATAAAAATACATACTTATACAATATCGTATTACAAAATAATATGTATATTTTTATAATATCAAAAGAACTCAAAGAACGATTGCGACTGTTTTACACATAAGTACATAACATACCATAGATTCCAACTTAACATTCTCCATTCCATCATTTGTGGTGTCAAGTTTGTCATCCAGAGTCTCCATGGATGCAAGGGCAGCTTCAGTACCACTTTCAGACCGTTTTTGAAATAGTTTAGGATATTTCAGACTAAATAGTCCCTTTCTATCTGTCTTGGCATCATCTAAAACAAGATTAATTTGTGATAATGGTTGATTTGAAAACATAATATGAAGGGGCATTTTACTGTATTGCTGTTGAGTTAAAACTCAATGTATATTAATCATCACATTATTATAAAGCTGAGGAGTTTGTTTGCATGCGCTCATGTGCTAATCTCAGGTACTACTGGTTGGAATCGAAAAAATCTTTTAGTGTTTTTAGTAATTACATTGCGCAGTCTGTTTATTTTTATATTAAATTTATATGTTTTCGCCTTGCCACTATCGACTGGACAAATAGCGGCGATCGAACAGTCGATCGCGATCGACCGGTTAGCCACCCCTGTTATATAACAACACGCTATAACCAATAGGAGCGGGGCATTCATGTTTTTTTTTGTAAAAACAGGGAAAACGTATTCTTTTAAGAGCTTACATTGTATGTGCTCATGTGCGCTGCATAAACGCTTAATGTGCGCGCGTCAGCTAGTAAATTATAAACTTGTTTATATTACATATCATATTATAGCTTCAACTCCTAAACTCTTCAAACCTACTATTGAATGACATTTATTAAAGGTTGATTGAAATATAAAAGGTTTCACCATCATCATCAGCCATAAGATTTTCACTGCTGGATATAGGCCTCACCCAAAGATTTCCAGATTGACCTGTTGAATGACCTGATAAAGGTGTTAAAGGACAATAAAATTAAACCATTAGATATCAGTTCATTTGAATGTAGTATCATAACAGCAGATGGCATCATTGGCCAGGAGTCAGCCAAAGGTCCATTGCCAATTTACCATCTCTGGTACTCACGAAACGCAAATCTTGAAAACAAAAATTAAATCTTATTACTGTTAAAATCTAAAATCAACTGACCATTATCATGTTGTGGGTGATGTAGAAACTTGGTTAAGGGGCATGAATGCAAAAACTGTAAGCGGTGATTGATCTTTGGTTTGGTACTTTCCTCAAGTTTTTGAATTTCAGCTTCTTTCTCAATAACTTCTTCATCCTAGAAAACAAAAAAATACTAATCAATGCAATTTATGCAGATTTTATTAAGTAATATTATAATAAGAACATCATATAAGAAATTTCAACTATACAGATATAAAACATACAGGCCTATTGGCCCCCTCTAATAGTACAGAGGGTACCCCTCATCTCACCAATTTTAATGCGTTCTAGTTCCTTCCACATTATCACTATCTTTGTCCGCAATTTAAAACTACCAAAAAGAACACTAGATGTACATACACATAACTGAGATGCATATGATAGGCTTGTTGGCCACTACTCACTAGTATTGTTATTGCATCCTACTTACAACTGATTATAAACACTTACATTTAAAATATACACAAATCAGGGGGATTCAGTCTGAGGCTGATTTGATTCCAGGTCCTCCTAGCCTATTTTTATTTTAAATGAACTTAATGTACATATTTCTATTAAACATAAAATAATCAGAAGTTTAATAACTTAACAGACCGGCTTCAAATCCAATTGTGACCAAATTTATATGGGGCCACCCTTGAAATAAGCTCTATCAAATACAATAAGAATTTTGATAATTGGTCCACATTTGGCAGAGATATTGGTTAACATAGTTTTAAAAAAATACTGACAATTGAGGACCTTTGCCTTTTTGAGTCATTCGAAAACAATAAAAGCATCTTTCTTTCAGCCTGATGTTATCCAGGCTTTCTGCCAGGGTCCACCTTCCTGCTTCCACTTCGCCCAGTCTTGAGCATCCTCCATAGTGAGGCCTTTAGCTCTCATATCTTCCTCCAAACCAAGTCTTAATACCATTATAAATGCGAGAGTCAAATGAATAAATGTGTTACTTTTTTACACCAAAACGGCTGAACAGTTTTGGATGAAATTTAATAAAGACAGATTATAATCTGTAATAGCACACTACTTTTATCCTGGAAAAATATAAGGCTAAGCTGTACATTATCTGAAATCGAATTTGAGTAGGGGAGTGGTAGGCAGGACACCATGCACATATCAATATTGACAGATACAAAATGAAGAATATACATTTCCAGTTAGGTTACGTTGGAACTGCAACCCCTTATTACCCATAGTGGACTATTTAAAAGTAGGAGATTTAATTTATACTTAACAAAAACCGCCTCTTTCTTATATAGCAGAAAGGAGAGTCTACCCTTTCTTCCTTAGCCTTATAATAAGATGAATTTTGAAAGTTACACTAAAAATACCCCCTATATCTCCGAAAAGGGGGGGGGGGTCCTTAAACTTTTCTTTTTAGAGGTAGGCATACACCTCCCCCTCCTTCCCCTCCCACTTGGATTTCGGTTTCAGAGTATGTAAAGTTCTACCAAATGAGTTTTCGTGGGCCCACAGTATTGTTTTTGTCGTTTTTCACCGAGCCGTTTTTTGCATAGGTGTGAGAAACTTCTCACGCGGACGAAGTCGCTGGCAAGAGTTAGTTGTGTTTTAATTTTATAATAGAATTCGCATAAAAATTACTGTCGTTACTTTCCATAAAGCGTTTAAGTAGGAAGGCGGACACTGGCACTAGGCCGGGATAACGCAAGGCAAAACAAAAGAATTCACAAAAAAAAGTTTTTTTAAGGGAAATGTATTTTTTCGTCAGGGATATACCTATATCTCTAACTCACCTTTGACTTTACCTTTTCAGAATTTTTTGTAAAAAATCCGGGCATTTTAATAGCTCCAATAGGTATATACTTCGGCTTAACTTCCCGACCTTGCTCAGTTACGTCTCCAGCAAGCGCAGCCTTCACTGGGCCTTCGCCTTCATTCTTCAACTCTGTAACCGCCTCGGCGACATCTTCCGACTTTAACATTACTTCTTTCTCCTCTTCTTCAATCTGCTTTTTGTCGAGTGTCTTATTTTCATTTTCATAATCAAGTTTATTTATATCAGTTGAACTCATTTCTAAAAAAAATTATAAATCCACAATTTCATTGATTTGCATGGATGCCCATAGATTCACGTTTGTCACGTTCCAGTATTATTTTTAGAGTACAGAATCAAAAACTCAAAATACACTGAATCTTATGTACTTTTCGTGTGCCCAAAAGAGACGAAACATACATAATGATAGAAATCATATTTTGTTTTCTGGAACACGCAGAAGCGTTATGTGGTTGTGACTTGTGGAGCGTTTTATTTAGCCGAGGGTTTTATTAGTAATTTTACAAAAGAAATAACGCCTTTACCATGAATATTATTCACAACTTATATATTACACTGTTGTGTTTTACTTTAAAACAAATTGCATTTGTCGCTTTGTCACAATTTCACGAAAAGAATTCACCTCACATTTCCCAGCAATTTGCAGTTTGCACCGGCATTTGGTGTTGCTATATTTAATTAATCCACAGACTACAGAGTACAGAGTACTTTGTATATACTGAATTTTAAAAGGTGTATATTTTCGACGGACTTCAAAAAAGGAGAAAGTCCTCGTCTGTATTTTTTTAATGTATGTTACGCTTACGCTATTGCAAGGTGGTCCATTATTAGCACGATGGAATTTTGAAGTCAGTCCATAAATTAAACTTTATTATAATACTCACATTTCATGCGTGTATTGGAACTTTTTTTAACGGAAATCAACGGATTTGCAGCTGCAATCAGCTGTCGCGATTACGTACAATAGCGTGAATCTAGAATGAATAGATTTCGCGCGCGATCGTTCATACTTCGTAACGAGTGCTGACGTTCGAATGTTTGTTTTACATTTCTATAACTTGTTGGTTTTTTAAATTATGTTCTCCAAAGCAAAGCGATTTGAACCCCTCGGTAAGTTTTTAGGTACCTATTGCAAGATATCTTATTTTTTATATTATTCTTAATCTGCCAATAATTAGTAATTAATAGTAATTTATGAATTGATAAGAGAGAGGGATGCTTCAGTAAAACCAAAGACATGAAACTGTAAAATCCATGAACACTGCGGTTTGCTTCCAAATAGAGTAATTATTGTTTTTGATAAAGACGGTTAAAATATAATAGTCAATCATTATTCAGTAACATTTAAAACATATATACACTTCTTTGTCAAGTGCCAGTGTATAGGGGCTGTGGAATGGCAGATTCTGGGTTATGCCCAGGTTGGGCAAACTGGTTTTTAAGACAGTTTGCCTGGAAAGGGATCCTTTAAAAGGGCTTGATGCCAGACAGTGTGTGGTGCTGATTTTTTTATTAAAGAATAAGGGCAAGTGGAATAAAATTGATTGAGCACAATCTTACCATAATTGACTCCGAGATCACAAACCATATAATTCCACCAAACCTTTTTTTTAATTTATTCTATTTGGTACTACTATATTTACATAACACTATTGGCACACATACATAACAAAAAAAGGTGAGATTCAAGTTAATCATAGTAGAATTTAAGGAAAATGAACTTTTATGTGTATATATATTGCTTTATCATTGAAATTATAATTCCAGGGAATAATCAAAATAAAAGTAGTAATCTGAAAAAGCCAGAAAATGAGAAACAGAAAGTGCCTAAAACTCAACCAGGCTCCAAAACATCCGCAAGTTCTAATGTGGATACTCAGTCACAGTGTAGCTCAGTTCAAAGTGTTAAACCCTTTGTAACAGTATGTATTATACAATTTTACATAATACACTATAATTTATCAGTTGTGCACATTAAAGCCATGTACAGTTATACACACTTGCGACTGTTATTTGTGAAGAAGTAACCTATTCCACCCAATTTTCGCCATAACTAATTTTGTCCCATGATTTGATAACAAGCGAGTCTATCGCCATTTTGAGAACAAACTCCAGAATCCTTATTCAGCCTGAGCTAAAAACCCAATATCCTTTTGCCTTACCTGGAGATTAAACCCGAGACCTCAGGATAGTAGTTATAAGTTTAAAATAATTCGTCCATAAATGTTGTTCCTTATCCATTTAACAATCACATAGAGAGGAACAAGCTTTACTTGCATCACTTTGTAGCTACATAAAATTACTAGCTGACCCGCGCAACTTCGTCTGCGTATAAGAGAGAGGGTTGAAAGAGTGAGTCGTAGGCACCTATAGCACAATAATTCTAAAAGAGGTAATGAGATGATCTACTTCTGCCGTCAGTCACCCCGTCTCTCACACCGTCAGTCACACCGTCTGTCAAACAGTCTGTCACCCCGTCTCTTACCCCGTCAGTCACACCCTCTGTCACACCCTCTGTCACACCGTCTGTCACTCCGTCTGTCACCCCGCCTGTTACCCCGTCTGACAACTTGTCTGTCACCCAGTCGATCACCCGTCTGTCACCACGTCCGTCACCCCGCCTGTCACCCCGTCTGTCACCTCGTCTGTCACCCAGTCGGTCACCCAGTCTGTCACCTCGTCTGTCGCCCAGTCGGTCACCCCGTCTGTCACCCAGTCTATCACCCCGTCTGTCACCACGTGCGTCACCCCGTCTGTCACCCCGTCTGTCACCTCGTCTGTCACCCAGTCGGTCACCCAGTCTGTCACCTCGTCTGTCGCCCAGTCGGTCACCCCGTTTGTCACCCGTCTGTCACCCCGTCTGTCACCTCGTCTGTCACCCCGTCTGTCACCAGTCTGTCACCAGTCTGTCACCCCGTCTGTCACCCCGTCTGTCACCACGTCCGTCACCCAATCTGTCACCCCGTCTGTCACCCGTCTGTGACCCTTCTGTCACCCGTCTGTCACCCCGTCTGTCACCCAGTCGGTCACCCCATCTGTCACCCCGTCTGTCACCTCGTCTGTCACCCCGTCTGTCACCACGTCCGTCACCCAGTCTGTCACCCCGTCTGTCACCCGTCTGTGACCCTTCTGTCACCCGTCTGTCACCCCGTCTGTCACCACGTCCGTCACCCAATCTGTCACCCCGTCTGTCACCCGTCTGTGACCCTTCTGTCACCCGTCTGTCACCCAGTCGGTCACCCCATCTGTCACCCCGTCTGTCACCAGTCTGTCACCACGTCCGTCACCCAGTCTGTCGCACCCGTCTGTCACCCGTCTGTGACCCTTCTGTCACCCGTCTGTCACCCCGTCTGTCACCAGTCTGTCACCCCGTCTGTCACCACGTCCGTCACCCAGTCTGTCACCCCGTCTGTCACCCGTCTGTGACCCTTCTGTCACCCGTCTGTCACCCCGTCTGTCACCCAGTCGGTCACCCCATCTGTCACCCCGGCTGTCACCCAGTCGGTCACCCCATCGGTCAGCCTATCAGTCACCCCGTCATTCCTCACGTCGGTCACCCCGTCAGTCATCCCAATAGTCACCCCATCAATCACCCCGTCAGTCACCCCTTAGTCACCCTACCATTCATCCCCTTGGTCAACACTAAAATATTTTTTCAAATCGAATCAGTAGTTTCTGAGATATAAAATTCCCCGCTAGCAGCATTTTTCATTTCTGCTCCGCTTCTATTGGTCATAGCGTGATGTTAAATAGCCTATAGCCACCGTCGATAATTGGGCTATCCAACACAAAAAGAATTTTTCAATGCGAACCAGTAGTTTCTGTCTGAGATATAAATTTTCCCGATTTGGTAACATTTTTCATTTCTGCTCCGCTCCTATTGGTCAAAGCGTGATGTTATATAGCTTATAGCCATCCTCGATAAATAGGCTATCCAACACAAAAAAAAATCAATTAGAACCAGTACTTTCTGAAATATAGACTTTTTAACATTTTTCATTTCTGCTCCGCTCCTATTGGTCATAGCGTGATGTTATATAGCCTATAGCCACCCTCGATAATTGGGCTATCCAACACAAAAATATTTTTTCAATTCGAACCAGTAGTTTCTGTCCGAGATATAAATTTTCCCGATATTGCAACATTTTTCATTTCTGCTCTACTCCTATTGGTCAAAGCGTGATTTTATATAGCCTATAGCCATCTTCGATAAATAGGCTATCCAACACAAAAAGAATTTTTCGATTCGAACCAGTAGTTTCTGAGATATCGCCTTCCCCGGTTTTAAACATTTTTCATTTCTGCTCCGCTCCTATTGATCATAGCGTGATGATATATAGCCTATAGCCACCGTCGATAATTGGGCTATCCAACACAAAAAGATTTTTTCAAATCGAACCAGTAGTTCCTGAGATTAGCGCGTTCAATCAAACAAACAAACAAACAAACTCTTCAGCTTTATAATATTAGTATAGATAGAACTAGTTATTAGTATGTGAAAATGTCAAAACAACACTTCACAAGTGTTTGTATCATATTATTAATTTATAGGTCTATGCATAAAGTGAAGTGATGGCATTAATTTAAGTAAGAATTAAGTACATATTTGAGAAAACTGTTTTGTTCTAGTGCTGAATTCAAAAAGAATAGTTTTTCAATAGGTAATTGCTTAAGGAGACTAATATTATTTTCAGCCACAACCACTCAGATTCAATAAGGATATTAAGCCAGCATTAAGTATGAAAAAGCCATTGATATGTCCTGTAAAAAAAATTGAAAACAAAGCTCAGGATGAAGTTATCAAAGCACAAGAAGTAGAAATAAGGTATGTATAACTTTAATGTTTTTGTTATAATTTAACCACTCAAAAAATTTTACAACACCTTATGATTATCCGTACCTATCAACACCATGAAATATGAATATTAAGTCTTCGATTCCCACTTATAAGAGGAAACTTTGCACATAATGAATAGCATGATTTAAAAATTCGATTTTACAGTTAATTCTGTTTCCTATGCCCTTATAAATGTTCGATTTGATATTCAATAAATTGCGAAATACATATTATTTGCTTATTAGTTTCTAGGAAATTTCCACTCGAAAGTCAAACCTCAATCCACATCTATTTCGCTTTGTTTAGGGATCGATTTTCGGAAAGTTTAAGTTTCAAGTTGAAATGTCTAATACAGTTTGCAAACATTGAACCCTTATTTCAAACCCTTAGAGGTTGAAATTCCCAAAATACTTTCTTATGCCTTGCCAAAGATACTACTACTAAAGGAACCTACTGTCCTAAATGTAAGAAATATCTTGATTACAGGAATAAAGACCACACAATCATTGAATATAATAAACAGATTGAAGAATTCAAAACCAAAATTGTATGCCTCCAAAAGCAAATTAAATGCCTGTCAAAAGATAAAGCAATGGAATCTATAAACAATAAGTTATCAAAAATAACTATCAATGATATTGTTTGTAATGGGAAAAAGGATCAAGCATGTCGTAATATAGCTGATAATACTAAGACAGTAAATGGGCTCAAAAATAAAGTTATTGAACTTGAAAATCTGTGTGAAAAACTCGAGGAAGAAGTTAGAAATAAACAATTGGAACTGACATCACTAGAACAACTAATTACAATTAGAGATAGTTTATGCAAAGATTTGCAAGATAAATTGACAAATGTTGAAACAAATTTAGAAGAGACTAGGCAGAGACTTGAAATGGTCAAAGGTCATCATGATTTGGCTTTAGAAGCGAATGAAAGTATCAGGAAAGAATATAAAGTAGAACTAGAAATTTTAAAATCAAAACTTGAAGAAGAAAAACAAGTCATTATAAATAAATCTAAAACGGAACATGAAAATATTAAAGCAAAATACAACACTCTTATAGAATCTATTAAACAACAAATGCTATCTGAGAGAAATGAAGTTGTGAATGAACTACAACATCAATTAAGTACTAAAGACAGTGAAATGAGGGCAAAGCTTGAACAAATAGATGAGGCAACACAAGAAAAATTAAGACTTTGTGAAATACAATTTGAAGAGCGTAGCCAAAGCTTACAAGAACATTGTATGCAGCAACAAAACACCATACAAGTTTTAGAAAGAGAAATTAGAGATCTTAAACGTAACATATGTGTCCTGGAAGATCGAAATGACATCTTACAAAAAGATATAAATAATTTAAAAAATAGTAATGAAATATTAAACAAAGAAAAAAACAATAGTGCCAAAGAATTAAGTGAGCTAAAAGAAGATTCTAAAAAGAAATTTATAGACTTCGAAAATGAGATAAATAAGCTTACAGTGGAAGTTGATAAAGCAAATAAAGAAAAAACAAAGTTTGAAATGTCGTTATCAGTAACTAGAGACATAGTACAAGTTTTGACAATGCGCATAAGGGAGTCCGATAGTGAACTTGAACATTTAGAAAATGAATTAGGTAACATAAAAAAGTCTAAAGAAATAGTAGAAAATGAATTATCCACTGTTAAAATTTCACTGAACAATGCTGTCATGGAATGTAATGAATACAAAGAGGCTCTAGTTAACATTTTAAAATCGAAGGCTGCTTTAGCAAAGGAACACACTCGCATAATGGAACACAATGTTAGTTTAATAGAAAGTTTACAAAACGTTGAAAAAGAAGCTTACAGAGAACTTGATACTATCAAAAGTGAACTCATCGAGGATGTGGAATTGCTAAGAAAGGAATCAAAATCACAAATTCAATTGTTACGTGAGGAGGTCAGTTGTAAAATTATGTATACTCTTATTCGATTCGAAATTGCATATTCTTTTCATGATACTTATTTCGAATGTTTCCAGGTGGAGAAAAAACAGTTGCTCTGTGAGTTAACTAGGGAGCATGCCGGCCAGGCTACGGCGGCGGCGGAACAGTCGCGCGTTTTGATTGCACAAGCAGCCACCGAGATTAACCGCCTTGAGACTGAGAATCAACGTTTGCAACAGCAGGTATAAGTCATTTTTATACTTTTATATTATTCAGCTATAGGGGGTTTTCGGTTATTATATCTCCATCATTAGTGGTTTCTCTAAAAACTCTTGCTGCTGTGAGATTCCATTTAGTCAGGTTATAACTTTGTTTTGGTCATCACAAGTACCAATAATAATGGTTGCTACAATCTAAAGAATATATTGTGACCAGCTCCATACCTTCTATCTGTCCACAAAAAACACCTTTATTGTGATTCTTGCCTAAGCGAAGTAACTTTCTCACTCTAACATTTATTTATAATATATTATTTGTTACAGATTCATGACCAGCAGTCTATGGTAGTAGAATTATCGTTACTTCGTCAAGAGAATGAAGAGTTGACTATGACAGTTGCCAAGCAGACATCTATTATAGAAAAAATGAAAAAGGACTCTGAGCAACTTCAGTATAAGCCAAAGTCGCCTTCAGTATTGCGCAAAACCCACAAAGTTGGCAAAGAAAATTTAAATACTATTTCACCGTTGAGAGAGAGAAACTATTAGCTCGCTATTATGTTTTACATCAGACATATATTTTATTCATGCTGAATTTTTGTATTCGGTTTCTTGACAGTAAATAATTTAACATTGGGTAAAGAAAGCGATGATAAAATTGATAATATTTATTGCCTTTTCAACCTACGAGTTCAGTAGATATTATGACTTATTAATACATCTGACGACTGTTATCGTCATGTATTACTGTGGCTCAGTCCATAATGTGTTGTATGCAACATATGTTGCAAACTCTCAATTTGTAAGCTTGTCGTTCAAAAAAGCTCATTATTTTTTTTATTGCGTGAAGTTTGATCTCGGTAATGAATTGATCTCACTTGGTATGTCAATCGATATTGCTAACACTGATTTTCATATTAGGGTAGACAAAATCTTGCTAAACTAATTTTATCAATTCTTGTATCACTACCACTGTTGTTATCGATTAAAATCGTGTCGATTTAAAATATAAGCCGAGTGCAGCAATTTTAAAAATCTGTTTATGTTTTTGATTTTAGCATTTAATTAATAATTGTCAGAGGCTCGGGGTAGACAGTGTCTCTTTGTCTGTATGGTCTACACGCCACTGCTAACACTACTGGTAGACTTGATCGACAATTGATCGATCTTCGTGGCGCAGCGGGCAAGTAGCCGGCTATGAAGCGAGAGGCCGCAGGTTCGATTCCCGCATTGAGACAAATGTTTGTGTGGCCCACAGATATTTGTTTCGAGTCTGGGTGTTGTGAGACCAAAAGTCTCTCATAGTCTCTGACACCCACGATACAGGTTATACCTAGTGTGGGGTCAGGACTAAGTGTGTGACTGTTGGGTGTATTTATTTATTTAATTAGGAGAAAACGAAAATATCATCTTTTCTTCAAACTGTTCGTTAGCCTTATTACTACGGTTTTTTTTCTGTTAATTTATCCTATATTTTGATAGTTTCCGCAAGTGGCACTGATAGTTAATTGTATGGAGGAAATGAAAACTGTCGTTCTTAATTACCAAAAACTGAAAAAAAAACTTACTAATGTAGGTACTAAAAATAGAAGAAGTCATCCCGCTCGCGTAGGAGCCATTAAAAGTCATAATATGAAAGGTCCTTTGCCAAGAAGCAATACTAGTACCCTTAAAAACAGCCCTGCGTTCGACCCTGAAACAGCGACAAGCTGTCTTTTGTATGTATTATGTATGAAAGCTTTCATCGGTGTTTCAGTATCGAGCGCAAGCTGTTTTTTTTTTTAAGGAATAGCATGGTGGAAGTTTGCTTGTATGTGAATACGCAGCAACTTTATATTACATAGACCACGTACTATATTAATATATTATTTGTTTACCTATTTACTGTTTATATCATGACGTGATCGAATGAAACTAAAAAATCGTTATAATATTGAAGTTACAAAACATTCATATGTTCTTTTTATAATTAAAATTTTACGAGTTCGTCGTTGTAATATTTCTTTATTGTTCTCTACGATTTCGTTTATTTAATACAAATTATATTTATGACTTGCAGCATTAGTGTTTTGTATGCAGTTCCGGATTAAAGCGTGGGAATTGTTGGTACGCATTGCGGTTTTACCCTTAGCTCATGCGGTTTTACCTCTACCGAAGGTCCGGGGCTATTTGTATGTTTGTTTTATTTATTGTAATGTGTGAATAAAAAATACATTAGAATCATTTGTTTTGGACCACCAAATCCCGATTATATAATTTTTTCTAATATACTATCAAGTATAAATATATGTACTTAAATTTACGTCTGTAAAATATTTTAGATATGCGTTATATATAGCACATTAATACTAACAAAGCACATAAATAATGATACATAAATACATGTATCAGTAATGCTATAATATTATGATCGCCGTGCCACCGCCGCTCAGCCCCATGATACCAAAATAATAATGGATGAATTGCAAATGTGTTTGTGTGACGTTTCGAGAACATGTGCAGGAGGCGCGCATTTAGAAAAACGTTCTTTCTTTCTTTTTTTAATATCAGATACTGGCAAACGAGCAGATGGGTCACCTGATGGTAAGTGATCTACACCGCCCATAGACACCCAAGACGCAAAAAGAATCATGGGTGCGTTGCCAACCTAAAAGGAGGAAATGGAAGGGGAGGGCAAAAGGGATTGGAAAGGAAAGGGAGAGGAAATGGCCCACCGGATATCTCACTCACCGAGCGAAACGCAACAGCAAGCTGCCACTTTACGTCGGTTTTCCGTGAGACAGTAATATCAAACCGGTCGAACCGGCTCATTCGTGCTGTTGACGTTACTGTTTACAGCGTGGCTCTACCACTCAAAACTCACTGTATTGCCACCTGTGACTTAAAGAAGTGCTAAACGTTGCGCGCCAAATTAGAATATAGCTCGAAAAAGCAAATTATCCTAAAAGATATTGACTACGTGACGCAAACCTAACCCCCCGCCCCCGTTGCCAAGCGTATTTTGAAGACCCCCTCCCCCCAGAATTGGTCACGTAATATAGGTATGTTATGAGTACCTTACCCTCGAAACCTTGTACTGTGCCGCGTGCGTGATCAGATATGCAGCATGCACTTGCCTGTTTTTTTTATTATTGTAGATAATCGTGTAAACTTCGTCGATAAGGTGACAGTTGCCAAAGTTTGTGTGCCGGCCGCCCCTAATGGTATTGACGCCCTAGGCCCAGCCTAGTTGGGGCTTAGGGAAAATCCACCACTGGTAATATTATATTATTGTTATCAGTCAGTCTATACACTGAAGCATGTCTTTTATAATGCATTATGTGTAAATTAACTAAGTACCTATTATTGTGTGAACAAAAGCCAGGATTATGGATTGCAATATGAAAAAAAAACAGTTTATTACTAAAAAAAACTTATTTGTCATTATCAATTACATTGATGGTGGAGGTGGTGGAACAGGGAGTAATGGGGGTGGTGGAGGGACCCCCATTAGTTGTGCTCCAGGTGGAGGAGGCAAACGCATGCCATGGTTTTCCCACATTTTTGGTGGTGGGGGCATACGCATTGGCTCCATCTTAAATGCAAACTGTAGGAAAAACTGCTTAGTATCCTTATTCCAATGAGTCCAAAACTTGGAGTCATGTTTTTCAACTTCTCTGCTGGGAACTTTAAATGCTATGGTTTCATAAGGTTCAGCAGCAAATAGCAAGTACTGCCATCTGCGGTCTGGAGGTTCAATCTTTTGTTCATAAGCAGACATAAAACGATGTCGGGGTTGCACACCCTCAGCAATTTCTGTAACAAATATACTTTTGATGAAATCCATTAATGGCAATCATGTTTTAAAATATTTGCCCTACTATACTGAATAAAACAAAACAAGTACATATTTTATATTTACCTGGATAATCCACTTGAAAAAGTAGACTTTGTTGTCCGTTCTCAGGATCTTTTTGCTTAGTGACTCTATAACCAGGTCTACCAATTTTTACAAACTTCTTGGGTTCAATTCTTGGTTTCTCAGGGGCCAATTGTTGAGGAGCCTCTTTAGCTTCCTTGGCAGCTCGGCGAGCCAAGTTAGCCTGATGTTTCTTTCCTTGTGTGTGAGCTAAGTAGCTTCCTTCATTGTTGTGCAGTGTCAGACATAGTTTACATTCATAAGAACCTAAAAATTAAGATATAGGTTTTAATAACATTTTGCCCAATTCTTTGTATGAAAGTAAGCTAGGCTTATCAAAGCTGACTTTATTTAGTATAGTTTCTGCATGTTTTTATACTCCAGTTCACATCTTCAAGTACAGCGCACTACCAAATTAGTGATACTATTTCAGTAGTAACCTAAAACTAGCATAGATAAGTGAACTTTGTTTAACTCGCTGTGTGGCCTGCACTTTTAATTGAAAATGTTATTTTGCAGATGCAGATCATGTTTAGCAGATCTTGGCTAAAGTGATGAAGCTCAGTTTTTAAGACTTACTATGAAACAATTTTGTACAGGATGCATAATATGTTTATAAACACTTTGACGTAAAATCCAGTTGTTTGCATTACAGCCACCCGAAGGGACTGGTTGTTGTAGGTGCGAAAAGTAAAAATAAGTAGATGATAATGGAACAAACCTAAATGATTTTTCATGAAATAAGGGTCTTTATTTAAGTCGATTGTCTCTAAGGCAAGCTGTCTTAGCCTCTCGCGTCGGTCTCTGTTGCTTTCAGACCATGACGCCACACCACCACCGCCAGTTTTGCCGCCGGGACGATTTTGGAAGTCCATGGTGTCTTGTTGAAGTTCGACACCACTTGCTCCGAATTTTCAATAATACAGTTAACTTGAGTTGGTATGAATTAAAACAAGATTTATTGTTAATTCCAAAAAAATTAATTCAATGACCAAATCAAACCATTGATGAGGATGACTGGTCTGACAGACAGTTGACACTTGACAGTTGATACTCGACGACCATAGAGGTAGGGATGATTAATATTCATGGATGTTTAATAAACATCGATATTTAGCTGGAAAATATCGATGTTTTGACAGCGATGTATTGATTTCGATAACATCGACACATCGATGTTATTAGAATAAAATATCGAAACGTCAATATATTCTTTAGGGCCATCTAGCGTTGGATGGACTAGCTGGGGACTAGATAACTACATATGAGTTCAACTATTTAGCACTAGATGACACTGATCAACATCATCGAAGTAAGCCATACGAATAGTTATTTTTTTGCATTTCCTTAGGGATTAAAACAAACTGTCAACTTCAATGCACAGACTAACGTCCGGTTCCAATAAACAATCTCAGTTCGAATGTGCAGATAAAATACAAAAAATAGCCAATAAAAACACAGTTTAAACATGACTCCGTCAAATAACTTGATTTGATTGGTTTATCATCGCGATTTATCTGCACTCCAAACTGAGATCGTTTATTGAAACCAGCCATAAAGGGAAAACACCTGGAAAAGTTATTTTTTTACAGAGTGTGCCCAAAAAACACTGAGAATGTTAAAAAAATCCTGTATTGTGTTTTCAATAACAATAAATACATAAATTAAAAAATAAGAAATGAATAAAAAATAAATGGAGTACACAGTTTTATTTGCTACAGAAAATATCGATGTTTTGACATATCGATGTTTTGCTATTGATGTTTATAGTACATCGATACTTTTGAATCGATGTCAGCATCGATGTCAACATCGATGTTTTTCTAATATCGATAGAGGTGAACAATTACGATCACTAGTCACTAGTTATTCGTTTAATATGTCCTAGGATATCTCGATTATTTTTGGATATTTTTTTTCATTATGTACCAGCATTCCATTCGGGTTCACCAAGACATAGTGGAGTTTGCTTGGGCCTCAGCGTTGTATGTGTATTAATCTTAGAGTACTACTACGTGTTTGTGCATGCATGCGTTGTACAAAGCTTGGGAAAAGGCATCACACAACCGTGGTGTTTTGTATACGTGGATGTATTATACGTTTGTAGAGTCTTTTCATCATTTTTATAATAAAATTTATGTAATATATACGAATGAAATATACGAATAACTAATAGAAATAAATAATACTAATATCAATCTTTGTATCACTGTGATCATTACTAAAACCTACAATTATCCTCTTCCCGAAATACATTTATCTCATTATCTTGACGCAAATTTTTTTTAAGGTTTCACTCAAAGAATTTAAACGCGTTTCACTTCTACCACGTGTGAATTGCACTCATGTTTTTTTTGTTTTATATCATATAAAAATTAAAATATTAACATATCAGTCAGATGAGACTTTTCATTATGAAATATAGCTTGCAAGGAAAACATCGTGAAGAAACCTGCTTATGCGAGAATTTCTACACAAGAATTTCGAAGGTATGTAAAGTCTACCGACCCGCATTAGGCAAGCGTGGTAGACTCAGACCTAACACTTCTTAGTAGAGAGGAGGCCCGTGTCCAGTAGTGGGACAGTAATATTACAAATCTAATATTGTTATTATTCTCATTTATTTTAATTTACCTATTTTACATTTTAAAATATAAGTAATATAAAAAATACATTCAAAATATATACAAAATAAATATCACCCTACTGATGACGAGGCTTGCGACCCAAGCCACCGTTCGTTAGGAGCTTAGAGCGAGGAACCGCCTTACAATGCGTGCCGTGTCCAATAACACTGCCTTCTGTATCTGGCTCTTGACCCAATGCCTGATTGAGAGCCTCTTAAGGTGTTGGTCGAGGCTCTTTGCTATCAACCCATTAGCGGTAACGACTATCGGGACAATGATTGTTGATTCCACATCCCACATGTCGGTAATCTTGTGTGCCAGATCTAAGTATTAGGACATCTTGTCTTTTTCGGCCTTAACAAGATTTTCATCATTTTTATTTTTATTATTATTATTTGAAAATGAAAAAAAAACTTTCATTTTCCTTAATCGAATATGTAGATAAATATATCGATTCACATATTATTTGTGGTCGCCCATCTCTACTTGACAATTACTTTGAAAATACAAGAACAATTTATTACTTATTTTCTGATAAAAAATGCGTTGAAAAACATTATTTAGATTTATTATGATGATGATATGTGTATAAACTGGTATAAACGAAATTATGGCAGGAGAACTGGCTTTATGGCTGTCATGCTTAAAACTCTTAAAACTCTCCAAACGGTATCTGGAATAAAATACGTAAGTGTCATTGAAACGTCACATTTTGTGTTTCTTTTTGTTGTCAAAAGTGAGCTCGAAGGTAATATTTTTCTTTAAAATCTTCAAAAACATTAATAATCTGGAAAGTACGCAATCATTTGAGTTTCATTATTGTAAAGTAGGCAAAGTCTTAGTAATATAGTAATGATATTTCAGTGCTCTGTGTTTTCTTTCGGAAGTTGTTGTGATAACCTATAAAGTCTAAATTCACTCTTGTTTTAGGAAGAGTTCCAAGATGTTGATGCCAAAACAAAACCGTGTATCCATCTATGAGTACCTCTTCAAAGAGGGTGTGATGGTCGCTAAAAAAGACTATCACGCTCCTAAGCACCCGGATTTGGAAAAGATTCCTAACCTCCAAGTTATCAAGGCGATGCAGTCCCTCAAATCCAGAGGATATGTCAAAGAACAATTCGCGTGGAGGCATTTTTACTGGTAAGTACATAAATAACAAGTATTTTTAAAAGTGCGCTTGTCTTTCATGTAGTTTCTGGATTCAATATCTACACTTACAATAAAATTAAATACTGTGCTCACAGATTTCTGGGAACTAAAGTTATTGATGAGAAATGTTTTCAGTAGAAATCTTGCGACAGTTTACACAAATATAATTCCCAGTTTACTATGAATAGAACAATTTTACTTATAAGTTTCATTAGTAATAATATAAACACTGTTTTTATCCAATATGCAGATAGTATTTTATACTGTGATTATCAACCTATGATGATACATAAAAGTAATAAAATGATAATTTAAATATAATAATATAAGCCCTGCAATATTTCTGACCCCACTGCCTTTATGACACATGGGTCTCCTTTATGAATGAAAGGCTATCTATTTATGTAAGATCTATTCTCTATCTATGTAAGATCTATTCTCTAGGCCTTAGACTCCTATAAGTTGATAAACTTTTCATTTTTTTAGTTTTTCTGTAGAATTACAAGCATAATATAAATGTCTTTAATGTTTCCACAAAAAAATTCTCCATTCTTATTCAAATATCAATTAAAAGGATTGTTGAGGACTAAATACTCATCATCATTACTATTATAGAAAACAGTTGTCCTTCTTTCTACCTGCCCTTATCCCACCTTAATGTGGGGTCGGCACAACACACTTTTTCAAGCATGTTGTAGAAAGGATTTGGCTTCGTTTTTATGATGGGCTACCTGCCTGATGTCAACCCCCTCAGGGTTCCATTCCCAGGAAAATGAATTAGAGAATTCGCTTTGCTCGACCTGGGAATCTAACCCACGACCTCCCAGTCCACAGCCCATATGTGCTGCAACTAGACCAAGGAGGTGACATTATTTTTCTTACTAATCTATTTACACTATAAACATGTTTAGTCTTAGCTTTTCATTTGCAGGTATCTGACCAATGAGGGTATTGAATATCTGAGAATCTTCCTTCACTTGCCCCCTGAAATTGTGCCCGCAACCCTGAAGAGATCAGCCCGCACAGAGACAGTCCGACGTGGAGCTGTAGGCCGACCAGACGCTCCTGCACGTACTGCTGAGGATAGGTCTGCGTACCGTCGTGGACCCACCACACCATCTGGTGCACCTCATGATAAGAAAGCTGATGTTGGTCCTGGCTCAGCTGATGTTGAATTTGTAAGTACTATTACTTATAGAGTTGAATGGTGTCATAAGAATGGATTCCATGTGTTTGTCTGCAGTTGCGATTTTTTCGAATTTTAGGCTTTACATTGTGGATGTTATAGTTTGATCTTCAAGTTTCAAAGTAAAATAAATAATTTACGTCATTGAGATAAACCCATGTTTTGTAATGTTGTTTTTGTTTGAGTCAGTCTAATACTATTCATTAACAAATCTATCTCATGGGAACTGTGCATTTTACTGGAATAAAATGTGGCTTATGTGTGCTATTCCAGATACCAAATTTCATCAAAATTGGTCCATTCATTTGAGTATGAAGAAGTAACTAAAATACTAACACACTCGCAAACTTTCGCCTTTATAATATTAGTAAGATTGATTTCAATGCATTTAACGCAAATTAACTGTTTGACACCAGAGTTATAGATCATTTTTCCATGGAAGTTGCTTTAGAACTGGCAAGTGTATGCCACATTTTACTAACCTGGAAATATAGTTGGAAAGATTATCATGAACAGGAGTGAGTCTATTTAATCTGTCACTGCACTGCAGTCTTAAGTCTTGTTCAACTTGCCCTTATCCCATTCCACTGTTGTGTCAGCGCAACATACTTTTTAAAATGTGTTGCAGAAAGGTCTCAGCAAAGTTTTTATGACCAGCGGCCTGCCTAGCTTTAACCCTTATGGGGAATCTGCAGTCCTAAAGAATATGTGACTAATGTCATATTTTTTTTTGTTACAGAGAGGAGGATTCGGTCGTGGTAGGCCTGCTCCCTAAGTTGTAATAAACTTAAGTTTTAAGTATCTATTGTGTTTTAATTTTCATTAAGTTAATGTATGGGTTAGAAAAACCAAACATCATGGAAGTATAAAAAGAAGGACACCATCGCGCCTATAATGGACGCCACAGCTAAGCCATGCACACAAACGCGTTTCTACAAAAGTGCCCCACGCACACACTAACCCTATAACGCGCTCAGTCGCCGCAATTACGTGTCGATAGATCGAATCGTCAGAAAATCGTACTACACTTTCAATGTTCCTAGCACTATGTCCATCTTTTTTTAACGTCCATGCATGGTATGTAATTGGTCCACTTCAGTATATCGCATCCGCCTGCGCACAACTGAAAAGAGTCCGCCACGCTGACGCATCTGCGTGTCACTCGGGTACACACAGTTACACATCCTCGCGTCGCCTCGCTAGCGTGTATATGTGGTGGAAAGGCAGCCTAAGGATTGAATTCCTCCACTTGGAATTTGGCATAAAAACTTCTTACCAAGAGAATGGTATCTTTATACCATATATTAGAATGTGAGCAAGGGTGAGCAGCTCCTACCATTGGCGATGTAATTTTTTAGGGGCAAAGTCAAAGAGATTTAATGTTACTAACTATAGAGGGACTATCCAGCAAGTTTCCATACAAAGAAATTGATCTCAAACTTCAGTACCACCATCAACCACTTATTACAATGCGAGTATTACAATTTACACCTTAGAATATTTTGTGAATGGTTGGTTAAGAATCACGTAAGATAAGTTTATTATCTCAATACTATTTCGCTGGCCGACCTGGCGTATATTTCAAATAAACTGAGCGACTTATGACCACTAGGTCATAACTTTTGGATCACAAGTTTTGTGCTGTTGTCCCGTCTATATACTGTTGAATGTCTTTAGACAAAATTAACATTGACAATGGATTTTTGCATTATCCTCGAGTTATTGATGTGCGAGGTGGGAATGGTAGACCATCACTTTATACCCATCTGGATATTAAAAAAAAATATTCTTTCACTCTTTATTAATTTAAGTTAACACTTTTGCTACACTTGTTCAATCCTGATTTTCATGTAATAACATAACATTTTATAGATTTACATAGTTAACGGCTGGACCTTTGGTGGGTCAGGTTTGGGGAATTCTCCTAGTTCGTCCATGTAGTATTGATAAGCGCGGAAAGGTTTCAGCTCCCATGGTACTTGGTCTTCCATGTTCGTCAAGGTAACGCCCAAATCCTCGAGTGTCGGCACTCCTTTCATCACGACGTCTGTAGTAGCTTCCTGCAACAAAGTTGGGAATAATAATGTCTTGTATTTACATACTGAGTACAGCTAATCACATAATATGTATTATACTCTCTTATTCCAATCGTCGGCAGGGTAATCCTCATTGACGTGCTGTTCATATAGACAAAGAAACACTGTCTACCCTGACAACCTGTCAATCACATAATTAGAGAAAACAATTATCACAAAGACATATTTTGAAAATTAAAGCATTTAGCGTATATTTTAAATCGACACAGGGATGATTATGGTGATTATAGTGAAGCAAGAATTAGAGAAAATAATTATGCAAGTTTTTTGCCTACCCTAATCTGAATGCCTATGCACATCACTGGTAATCTTTTAGTTATGAAATAGGTTCTGAGGCCTATAAATACTGTGCACACTGGTGAAAATGCAGATAGAAAGAAATCTCATTGCCAGTTTGACTGCTAAAATAAAAACCAGTCGAGTAGTGGAACACAAAAAAGGGTTCTGTAGAAGGAATTTATATTACTGATATAATTTTATGTGGTCCATGAACGTATATTTACTACTTGTTTTATATAAGTAATAACTTCATCTAAATAATATTATCATTAAATGCAAGCAAAAATCATGATCGTAAGCGATATGACTGCCCACCAACGGTAGCAACACTACCCCTATTTTGAATAGCAATGCGTGAAGTACTGCCGTTTTCAAGCTAAATTGTTGTTAAGTGAATAAACCTAATTTTGAGATGTCTCCAAAAACATGAAAATATTATCCTTATGGCTCGTATACACCGGGCCGAATGAAGGCGAACGAATGATGCCTGTTTCATTCCCACAACAGCGAAAGTTTGTTTGTGTGAACGGAACAGGTATAGATTCGTTCGCCTTCATTCGGCCCGTGTGTACCCGCCATTAAAGGTTTGTTAGAGTGTGGGGGCGTCCATAAATTACGTGAGGTGTTTTTTTTAATTTTCTGCCCCTCCCTCCCCCCCTGGTGAGATGTCGTGAGATTTTATTCAACCCCCTCCCCCATCCCCCAATCTCACGTGAGATTTTTCAAAATGTGAGTTTCTTACGTAAACGCGTTGGATTGTTATTGTAAAAAGAAAAAAACAAATTTGCTTCGTGCTTTTATTTACGACTAGTTAAGACTAGTAATCAATATTGCTGAGAGTTTAATTATAAGTGTAATAAAAATTTTACAATAGAATACTTAAATCGTAACTACTGTGATTAAAAAAAGAATACCTACTCTAATTCAGTCCATAGAGAATCATGCACGGTCTCAAGAGAGACTATCCATATGGTGGTTTGACAGTAAATGTATTACATTTACTGACTGTCAAACCACCATATTTGTTGAAGTATGAATGAAATTATTTTCTTTCGAAAGAATTAGTAAATGATGTTAATCGTATTACGATTACGCTTAAGATTAAATCTTAAGCATGTACAATCTGGATTAAATGGACCAAAATAGTATAATTTTTTTTTTGTTTCAAACAGAAAAAAAATTGCGTGATATTTGCCGAGACCCCCCCTCTCTCCAACGTAAGATTAGATGAGATTTGACTCGACCCCCTCCCCCCCTTAAACACCTCACGTAATTTATGGACGCCCCCTGTGGTTTTTATATTTAATGGACGTAATAACTTGTTTACATACATACATACACACTCACGCCTGTATCCCATGGGGGTAGGCAGAGACTATTGAGCGCCACAAGCTACGATCCTGACACACCTCTTTTGCCTCTTCCACACTCATGCATCTTTTCATACATTTCCGCCGGTTGAGGGTACTCCTCACTTGCCCTTTTCGGAGAAGATCACTTATTTGATCCATGTATGTTCTCCTCGGGCGCCTTCTTCCGACCCTTCCATTTACTTTCGCGCGATAAATACCTTTCGTAAGTCGCCTTTCATCCATCCTCTCCACATGCCCAAACCACCTCAACATTCCTTTATTTATGTATAATTACGTTTATTCACTTAACGGAACTTTAGCTTGAGGGCGGCAGAGTAGCACTGGACTGTGCTTGTTATCATAACACATTAGATGTTAAGTCTCATAAGACCCAATAATTGCCTGAGAAATTTAGTACCAGAGAGTCGCAAGTTAGAAGGCTATATTATAGTTACAGCTAAGTTTTCATGAGTGGAAGTAGTACATATTTTGCTTTTATAATTTATATGTATTTAGAATAAGAATATATTAAATCGTAAGTAGTACAAACCTTCTCAAGTCCTTCCCAGTGCAGGTTACCAAAAGGATAAGCTGGCGAAATCATGTTCACTAGTGCCACCTTCAATGGGAATATCGGATCGTACTTCATATCGTAGCGAGCATAGCCCCATTTTTCGTCTTTTCGCATTAGCTTATAGAACCAGTCTACTAAATCAGCCAACAGGTATCGTTTCGGCCTGAAACACGATATTTTTTTCTTTCAGCGCGAATGATGTCTTTTGAAATCCACTTACATAATTTAAAAAGCAGGGTTTCCTAATACGAAATGTGGAGTATATAAAAATAAAAAAGTGTGCGTGCGCAGTTCACGCGCAGTCGATGGGAAACTTCAGAAAACTAAATATAGAGAAAGTACTTGACTTGAGTCAGTCAATCAGTCTTGTGAATTTACTTTACTTAAACGAAGTATGAAACAAACACACAAAATATAATGTATTCTATCTCATTCTCCCGCAGGCTTTAAACAATGTTTCTCTTTGTCGAGACGCATTTCAGTTTAATCGAGTTTCATATCACAATGATTTTGTAGAAGTTTCACTTCAAAAACATTTCTCAATAATAGTGGAAAATTATATTTACCCAATAGCTTGGTAAACTTGGCATATAGTGTCTGCGTCACGAATAGCATTGACGATGCCCTGAGCTACATCTGAGACATATACAGGCTGCTTTAAAGTAGCTTGTCCATTCTTGTAAAGAGGTAAGTAGTTGCCCTGGATTCGCAGTTGACTGACCAAGCCTCTGGAATCATTTATGTAAATTATTAATATGAATTATGATATTTAGTGCACTGATTTTGTCAAGAGAGTATTGTGTTTGTTAAGGAGCATCTCCTCATAATTTTCTCGAAACACTACACAAAAACACAAAACAATGTTTTTGTTCAGACACAATATGTTGTCTCCAGCTCTTGAAACAATGTACCATAGACAAATATTTGTAGCGAAACCATGTTTTGTGTAGTGATTGTAGAAAAACATGAAAGAGACATGTTTTAGGCAGGCGGTCGTCGAAATTAAGGTCAATGTTAATCTCCAACCCTACATTGGTTTGTTATAAGGGCAGAAGATTATGTTGCAGGTTTACAAATCAATTTCATGGGCTAATCCTGGATTTCAATGTTAAACTGGTTAGAAGAAATTGAGTGGGCCTGAGGCAACCAGCCCAACAGGCAGCTTCACAGAGCTATTAGTAATAGGCACAGTGGATTAAAATCCAACAAAGATATCTAATATATTAATCAAAATTTAAAATAACCTTAAAAATCTGTCCTCAGAGCCGTAGATATCAGAGGCTTTAAGAATAGTAGCGGTTGGAAACTCCTCCTTAACAGCAAGTTCTCCCAAGTATTTGCTGATTTTAAACATAGATGGCTTCTTCATCACTAGTGGCTTCGGATGTTCCTCAGCATTGAGGTAAGAAAGGTGTACAAATCTTTCTACACCCATTTCACGACAAATTCTGCAAAATAAAGTCCATAGTGTTTGTTGATACTCTACAGTTAGTTGATTGAGCAAACTCTTTATAATTTGTATTAGTTTATATGTATGTATGTATGTAGTATGAGTTTTTCTCGATTCTCAAAATCCACAATAGTTTATAGTTTCTCCATTAGTATTTTAGTTAGTTGTAGTTTCCTTAAAGTGGCACTGCTAGTCAAAGGTATGGACAAATGCAAACTATGGTTGATTTTGATAATCGAAAACTGTCAAAATAAACTCATACTAGGGGTGCTGGAGGAGATGTCTACAATTTTATAATATTTTTCTTTATTTTCCTATAATTTTGTCACTATTAAAAGCCTTTATCTTTGATTGCTATTCAACCATTTGCTTTGTACCATTATTTGCAACTAAAGAAGGAAAATAATTACAGAGATTACCTAGGTATATAGGAATTAGCATTTTATAATAACATACCTTGCAATACGTCTGGCTCCATCCACATGTACATCCATGTATTTGAAATTCTTGGTTTCATAGTCACGTCCAATCAGATTTATCACAACATTGGAGTAACGCACTGCCTTGGCTATGGACTCTTCATCACGAAGATCAAATGGGGTGAACAGAACTTGCCCCAAATCACCACAAACTTTCAATCTTTGAACGTCATAGAAATCACATCTGTAGGGTAGGATCAGCTGTAAAAAATATATTATTTTGTCTAGTATCAATGATTGTCATTATTTATTTTAAAAAATTAAGTTAATTATTACATTAGCAAATCATTGCTGCTGTTGTTCCACACAATCTATTAGTTTGTTCATACTCAAAACAAATACACTCTTCAAATAACATGAAACAATTGCATTACATTTGATTAAACTTAAAATAGGTAGATAAGTTATAAAATGAGAAAAAATTGTTTTAATGTTATATTTAATATAACAAATAGTGGAATTTTCTACTAATATCAATATTACTAGTACCAATATCAATATTGTTTTAGCTACAATCATGGTGATAAATAAGCCAAATCTTTAGAAAATAAAAAAAATTGAAAGTGTTTACCGCTGTACTTATGAGACTTATAATAAACATTTTATGGTATGATCTATGGCTCACTTTAAGTTCATTAAATCTAAAGTAAAAAGGCACAAACAGTGTGAGTTGATACTGTAATGGTCTCATGAAAGAGGATGCTCAAGAACTGAACTGGAAGAGTCTGAGTACAAAGATAGAATAACAGCAGGCAGAGATATCATTACGCCCGAATGGTCAAACGCTACTCAACTTTAACGGCTTCCTACATTGATGTTTGCCATACAATTTTGACAAATAAGGTGGCATTAAACAACATAAGGTGACCTTAAGTGTATGAACATTTGGCGGTTAGTCTCTTAGGATTTTTATATCTAAACATGGCCAATTGACTATTAAAGTTTAAGTTGTAATATCAATATTTTGTTCCCTCACCTGGGTACCAATCTTGCCCAGTTTATTACAAACATACCGCCCAACAAATCCTGAGCAACCAAAAACTGTTGCTACGATCCCATTGAAGCTGCTTCGGCCGCCAGTACCGCGTTTGTACGCGGCTAGGTTGGGCCTACCATCCGAGCTGTATTGAGCTGCTTTTATGTAAACAACGCTCAAAGATCCGTTGATTGCTGGAAGAATGGAAGGAACCAATTATAAAGCTCAAGCTTTTTAAAAACCAATTTAATGGACGACTATTTTATGTGTTTTCGATCATAAACATCGATTTTAGACGTATACATCACAATTATGTAAGAGTTGAGAAGTTGAGGCATTAACCCCAACACATTTAACTTACGTAGTATTTTAGTGGCCATATGGCCCGTTAAAACTGCAGCAGCCATTTTTCAGGCCAAAATTGTATTAAATATTGTAGTTATCAATGATTTAATCCCATTAAATGGGAATTTCTAAAATTCGACGAAATCGAGTTGACACTTGACAGTGACAAACACAGGTTGAGGTGACAAACACAGGGAGGCCTATTGTCTTTTACAATCTATCGAGTATAAAATTTGATAGAATCAGCAAAAAATAAAGCTATCTCTTTTTTTATTAATGGATGTCAACTCAGGTAAATAAGGATAAGTATATAAGTGTTTGTTCCTATAGGCCCGCATCCCTCAATAAGCCACGCCCCCGGAAGAAAGTAAGTAATTAATACGGCAGCTGAAATGGTGGTCTAGTGACGAGGTGATTCATTGCGTATGGTATCGATATCGATAAATATTTTATTTATATATTTCACGGTATATTTTTTCGCATTACATACACATTGTCACACTTGTATACCATAAGAGGAGGCAGATACTATAATTTTGTAAATCGTATGATTAGAAAAGCTCTAATGCGTTTAGATAACGATTATTATAACAATTTTGTTTTTGAGTTGTTCTTATGATTGATGTCGTCATTGAGTTAATGTTTAAAGTGCACATTCTATTGCTGATGATTATATAATTGAAACGAATTGTGCCAATAATAGTCTACTCATTTTAACTAAATAATAAACATAATGTTAAACAAATCAAATAAAAACAAGTAATAAATAATAAACGTACAAAAATATTCACATTTAAACATTTATGTACTGCTTTGTAAAAACAATACAAAAATATTTATCGACAAATCATCCACTATATTACTTAGACGCACTAAACTTTCCTCCATCTTAAGCATGGCTTGAGCTGAGAAATGACATGAGGCTGTATGGGCTAGATTCCTTTGCCTTACTGAAAGGGAAACCAAGGGAAACTGAGAAAAAAGAGGGAGTTTTGGCGGGAATTTTGACGGTGCAGGTTGTCGCTTGTTTCAATGATGTCATATTCTAGACTAAAGTTGTGCTTGTTGTGTAAATGTGATGTGAAATTATGCGATGAATATCAACGACGATGGACAGTGTATAGAAGCTTTAAAATAAGTGATTTTGGACGCTTTTTGTCGGGTGGAAGAGTCGACCATATTCGATCCAAAGAGCATCAAACTGGAAAGAATTAACGCCAAAACTCCAGCAGGGCCTTGAAATCGAATACATCCGACTTCATGGCACTTGTGAAAAATTAGATATAAGGAAATGAAGAAAAAAAAAAGCACTTAAGACGAGGCTGTATGGGCTAGATCCCTTTGCCTTCCCGAAAGGGAAAATTAAAAAAAAAAAAAAAAAAAAAAAAAAAATAATAATTAAATATGACTTGGCAGCATGGTCTCAGACCTTAGCCGGTTCCGTAAGGAACGAAGGAAAAAAAAAATGACAGTTGACAGTTGCCACTTGATTAAAAAATATTTACCTGGGAGATCGAATTTCGTCACCGAGTCGGACGGTTGGTTTTGGCGGGATTGAGAGGTCTCGCTTGTCCTCGCAGTGTCTCCAAATTGAATTCGATAAGTTTATTCTCATCTTACTGTTAATATTTAGTTTGTAGTAAAAAAATGAATAGTTTTAGACCGTAGTTTTTATTTATTAACCAGTTCCTATAGTAGATAATAAACTCTAGTACATTAGTCTTATTTATTTACATTATTCTTATAAACTAGTTTATTCTTCGTTATATACTTCGCGTATTACACAGTAGATACATTATAGCTTAGTATGGAGGTTGCGGAGAGTGAGCCTCCGGATGGAGGTGGAGGTCTGGAGGTTCCCTCTTGCTTGCCTTCTCTTAACGCAAATAAAAAGGCTCTCAAGCGCTCATTAGAGGTTGAAGTTGAAGATATTACAAACCCAAAAAAAAATTCTTCTCCTGCTTCTTCCGTGCAGGAGGTCTATACATGCCCAGACTATGATGACAAATTCTTATATAACTCATCTGATAATGCCCCATTCCTGGTTTTTATTTCAGCAAATGCGAACCAACCCATGCACACCCTGAAACTTGCTAAGATTTTATTCCAGAACAATGTCTCTGGCATTGTTCAAGGAAGTATTAAATCAGCGGGCAAAGGAAAAATCTCTCTGTCATTTGTTTCTGCAGAATCTGCAAACACTTTCATAAAATCAAATTTTATTATTAAAAACAATTTCACAGCATCCATTCCTAAATTCCAACTCTCTCGCATGGGGATTGTCCGAAATATTCCCACTGACTGGTCTCTGGATGATTTTGTATCGGGCCTGCAATATCCAAATAATTGTGGTCAGGTGCTTAAAGCCCGACGTTTAAATAGACTATCCATAATGGCTCAACAGAATGGATTCCATCTACAACGGTTGTTCTGACGTTTAGAGGTAGTTCCCTCCCTGAGAGGGTCTTCTGTTTCAACTCTTCATTACCAGTGGCTTTATACCAACTTCCGACGATTCAATGCCGTCAATGCTGCCGTTTTGGACATGTAACTTCCCAGTGCAGGTCCCAACCTCGCTGTTACCGTTGTGCACAACCCCATAGAGGCAATTCATGTTCCGTACCTGAGAATTCCTCCACCTGTCTGTTCTGCTCTGGCAACCATACTGCCACCTATCCTAACTGTCCAGAACACCTTAGACAGAAGTCAATTAAAACTGTAATGTCTGAAGAAAATATCTCTTTCTCAGAAGCAGCTCTCCGCTTCAAGCCCATCCGAAGATCATTTGCCGACACAACCAAGCTTCCAACTCCCTCTTCTCATGATATTTCCCCCCGTCCTTCTCAGACTCCGCCGCCTCAGTCGTATAAAAAAACTGTTATTTTAAACCGCCCGCCCCGTCCTGTCCACAGTAAAGAATATTACTCACATGCTCATTCCCAGATAACCCAACTCCCAAAATCCACGCTTCCCAATGGTTGTGCTCTCCAATCTCCGACTGATGGAGATCAACCTTCCACACTAATGCCTCCATGCCCTTCCCCCTCACCAAGTGACAACCTTATGGAACTTTTGCTTTCTGCCCTTTTAAATATAACTTGCAGATTTAGTGATGCCCTTCCCCCTAACGTCCTCTCCTTACTCCAACAACTGCTTACCCAATTCAATTTAATCAAAAATGGCTCACAGCATTCTACAATGGAACTGTAGAAATATTCGACATAAAAAAAATGAAATCCTCCACCTTCTAAACCTTCACTGCCCTCTTGTTTTTGCCGTGTCTGAGACCTGGCTGAAGCCTGACTCCCCATTTCGGGTGTCAGGTTACTGCTGCCTCAGGGACGACAGAAGTGATGGTTGGGCTGGTTGCGCCCTCCTTATAAAACGCTCACTAACTTACTCACAAATTCAACTTCCTCCCCATAACTCGTCTTTCCAAATAGTTGCTGCCAGAGTTCTTAATATATCTTTTGTATCCATTTATATCCACATCCCAACACAGACATCATAAATGAACTTAGTAGAGTTCTGATGGCTGTTCCTGCCCCACTGTTCCTTATGGGCGATTTTAACACCCATCACTCTCTATGGGGTTCCCAACATAATGATGCGCATTCGGCAACCCTTCTGCAAATGTTCGATGACCTCAATGTTTGCATCTTAAATAATGGCTCTTCGACTAGAAGAATTCCCCCCAATCAAAATATTAGCGCAGTTGATCTTACCCTTGCTCCCCCTAGCCTGACGCCCAGTATTTCATGGTCCATACTTCCCCTTTCCTATGGAAGTGATCACTTTCCTTTATTATCTATTTGGAATACATCATTCTCTCCAAAATCTGAGCCACAGCCTTTCTTGAAGTACAGGTTGTCTAAAGCAGACTGGAGCAAATACCGTTCTTCTTTGGATAACATACTGTCATCCATTCCTCAATGTATAAATAATGATAATGTCCTTTCTATATACAATGCATTTTCTTGTGCCCTCATCTCAGCTGCAGACCTTTCGATTCCCCCAAAAAATTCAGCTCTTGGCAAAATCTCATCACCTCCGTGGTGGGACGCTGACTGCTCTGAGGCGGTTCAGAGGCGCGACGAAGCTGAAACCATATTCGCAGCAGATATGTCCATGGACAACTTTCTAAAATTCAAAAAAACTGGAGCTCAAACTAAGAGGATCTTGGCCAAAAAAAAGGCTCAGGGCTGGTCAAAGTTCTGTGAATCCCTATCCCCTCGTACCCCCTCATCAATAGTCTGGAATAAGTTAAAAATCTTCCGAAGATCTATGACCAACCTCTACAACCTTCCATCCAATAATATTGATTCTTGGGTACACAATTTCTTTGCTAGCGTAGCTCCTCCATCTATTCCCTCAGAAGATTGTTTCCCTACTAACCTTACCCCTGATCCATCTGAGACATTAAATGATCCTTTCTCATTTATAGAGTTAAATTCTGTTCTTGTCCAGCTGCAGGATTCGGCCCCTGGTATTGATGGCATTCCATATTCTTTCATCTCAAAGTCCTCTCAGGCAACTAAATCATTCTTCTTAAACATTATCAACCATATATTTATTAACAATGGCCCTATTCCCGATTGTTGGAAAACTCAAATTATTATACCTGTCCTTAAAACCGGTAAAGACCCCAATGAGGCGTCCTCCTACAGACCAATCGCCCTGTCATCTACTCTATGTAAAATAATGGAACACCTAATTAAGAATCGCCTAGAATGGTTTGTGGAAAGTAAAGGTCTCTTGTCAAAGTCGCAATTTGGATTTAGACGTGGTATGAGCACTATGGATAGCCTGTCTATTTTCACTACGGATATTCGCACCGCCTTCTCACGTGAAGAAAATGTCATTGGTGTCTTTCTCGACATATCCTCTGCTTATGATAATGTTCATCTCCCAATACTCAGACAGAAATTGATTAATATGAGGATCCCGACGAGGATGATTAATGTCATATTTAACCTCTTCATGAGTCGCTCTATTATTCTTAGTGTCCTACCTGATCATTCCCCAAGATTAGTCTGGAAAGGTCTCCCACAAGGTTCGGTCCTTAGTCCGATACTGTATAATTTGTATACTGCTGACCTTGACAAATCTGTAGATTGTTTTGTTAATGTACTGCAGTATGCAGACGATGTTGTCCTTTATGCTTCTTCTAAATCCCTCACAGACGCCTCTCATAGAATGAACTCTGCACTTTTCTATCTAAACCAATGGTTAAATAATCACCATCTTTCACTTTCTGCCCAGAAGAGTAGAGCCGTCATCTTTTCTCGCAAAAGCTCTCTCCCCCCTATCACCTTATCTGTGGACAGACAAATAATTGATATTCACACTCAGGTCAAATTCCTAGGACTCTTCCTAGATTGCAAATTGACTGGTGTTCCTCACTTAAAGTATTTAGAAGAAAAATGTGAGAAGGGCATCAATGTTATTAGAGCAGTATCTGGAGTTCGCTGGGGGTCCCACCCCTACAATCAGAAACTGCTCTACAATGCCATCATTCGCAGTCTGTTTGACTATGGATGCTTCATATTAGAGCCATGCAATAAAGCAGCCTTATCTCTTCTAGATAGATTACAAGCAAAGTGTCTAAGAATCATTACAGGTGCAATGAGGTCCTCCCCAACGAATGCACTTCAAGTGGAATGCCTAGAACCCCCCCTTACACTCCGTAGACAATATATTTGCGACCGGTTTTTCTATAACTCCCTTCAAAGATCTTCCCACCCCCTTCATTCCAAACTCTCCACTCTTGCTCAATTAGTCCATAATACCTCCTACTGGTCTCATAAATCTCATCCTCCCCTTGTCAAAAGCCACGTAAATTTTTTAAATTCTTCTCTTCAGGTTTTCCAAACCCACTGTCATTTTGTATTTACATTTGATTTTCAGTCTTTAATATTCTCTCCTAATATAATCCTCTATTTTGGAATTGACAAAAAAGATACAGATGCAGTGTATAAGTTTAGCAGCATTTTGGCTGAGGACTGGCATGATTGGATCACTTTATATACAGATGCTTCAAAGGTCTCAGAATCTGAACCAGTTGGTGCTGCTGTGTGGATTCCAAAATATAAAATTATCCTCAACTTCAAATGTCCTTCTCAATCCTCTATCTTCACAGGCGAAGCTATAGCTATTCTGGAAGCTGTCCAATATGTCCTCTCACACAGTCTTAATAAAAGTATAATTTTTTCCGACTCAAAAAGTATACTTCAGGATATCCTCAAACCCCCATTCCATAAACATCAATTTTACTTGACTCTGAAAATAAAAGATACACTATATAAATGCCACTTATCTGGGATTGAAGTTGTTTTAGCATGGATTCCAAGCCATATGGGGATACCCGGCAATGAAACTGCCGATAAATGTGCCCGTAATGCTATTATTTCTGGCACAGACATTCACAAGCTCTGCTTCCCTCGCGACCTACTGTGTAAAGCAAAAATAGATCTCTTGACTACTTGGAATAATCAATGGCAAGACTCAAGGCTTGTCAAAGGATTACATTACGGCTCCATACAACCTTCTATTCCTCCAAAACCATGGTTTTTTAAAAATCGAAGTTTAAGTAAAAAACTTACTTCGACAATTATTAGACTACGTTTAGGTCATGTATGTTCTCCTGCATTTCT
Source organism: Clanis bilineata (assembly GCA_036417725.1). NCBI lineage: Eukaryota > Metazoa > Arthropoda > Insecta > Lepidoptera > Sphingidae > Clanis > Clanis bilineata. Next base: position 6,903,686 of record CM071149.1, on the reverse strand, counting down.
AGCCAAAATTCGTGTCCGTGACCATTCTCTCTGTGAATGTGGACTTGACGACGGCACTTTGGAGCATCTTTTCTTCCAATGTCCCAAAGTATCAATTCCCCTTTACGATCTCCTTCCTCCAACTTTCCCTAGACCTGTTAATGTCAAGGTTCTGTTAACAACAGTTTTCTCTGACGATATAAAGTTTTTGGCCAAATTCATTGAATCAAATAATTTATACCTCTGAGTGCAAATCTGCCCAATTTAAGCTATGTACTGTGTAGTAGTTTGTAATGATGTTACACCAGCCAACCTGCCAGCTGTATGTAGTACTTGTATTTCCTAAAGCTATAGTCGGCTATAGTATTAGGTGATAAGTTCAATGAAATGTCACTGAATAAAAAAGAATATCTATCAAAGAGACATCTATGTTCATTTATCCAACTTTTTTTTTTTTTTTTTTTTCTTTTTCTTTCTCCGTAGATATTTATTCATATCCTTTAGACTACCTCAAACCTATAATACAGATTTCTTTTGTCATACTTCCTACATCATATTCTTCTAATAATTTGTACACCTTTTTTTCTTTTTTTTTTTTTTTTGTATTTGATAGTATATATATATTATTCAGTCTAAGATATATACACATTTTTTTTTTTTTTTATTTCTTTAATATCTAATTCTTTCATATAGTATTGGCAATTCCTTAGATAAGTCTATGGGCAATTCATATTCCTACGCTCAATAAATTATCCTATTTATTTTGCCTTGCTTAAAAGCTCATCTTAATTTCGCCCCCTATTTTTTAGGTCAAATTCAGTAGAGAACTTCAGACCGGGACTTAAATACTGGATACTGGCAAATCACCGAACATTCCGGTGGAGCCATCTTATAAAAGAAGAAGAATATTTACCTGTTTTATTTTCAATAAATAAACTCATAACAATTACATACAGCAATAATCTAAGCATACAGCACATTGCATAAAGACCATAGTTAGAATTATACGTTTCACGGCTTTAGTTACAACAGGTTGTCTGTTTGTTTCTAAATAGTCAGGTACTATGGATGAGGGCGAAATTGAAGTTATTAGCTCCAGCACCAATTTGAACGAGGTGTCTTCGATATTGCAGAGGTTTTTGAAACAAGTAAGTATATGATAATAACCATAGTGTAATTAAATTTAAGGGATAATGACTAGACGCTGTTTTGTTTCAGAATGGAAATCAATTTTCATTTCCTAGTTTAAACGCATATAACAACCGAGCAATATTATGGACAGCTTTATTTCAACATCTCCAAAATAAGAAGGCTGAAGAGATTCACCCAGTGTGTCTGGCTGTTATTAGAGTGTTGAGGTAGGTTTCTTAGTTTTATAAAGAATATTATTATATCAGATCATAATAAGTTTATAGTATACTACATTGTCAAGCTGAATTTTATAATAGTCTAATGCTTAGATTAATGGTCCAATAATTTATGCTCATCTATAAATTAATAACATTTACATACTATGGTTATGATAGCTCAGTTGAGAATGGTAAGGACTGCTGAGATAAGTGGAGGTTCGAGACCAACCCAAAAATGGAGTATACACTTCTGACTTTTCTATGTTAAGTGTATTTTCATTGTAAAATATCTCTTGATATTGTTATATCCTTAACCATTGTGAAGGAATCCATTGTGAGGAAACCTGCATACCTGAGAATTTCTTAACAGTCATTTCGAAGGTATGTAAAGTCTACCAAACCCACATTAGGCCAGAGTGGTAGATTAAGGCCTCACCCCTCATTGGTAGAGGAGGCCTGTGCCCAGCAGTGGGACAGTAATATTACAGGGCTAATATTATTATTACATTGTATTATGGTTGGATTTCCCATTAGATGGAGTAAAATGACATTTTGAATGTTGGCACTTTTTCATAAAATTTTAATAGTGCTGCAGTCAAAAGATCGAGTGTATACAATTACTTCAGTGCAGTGAACCATTTATTTATTTCGTTTTCTAAAGTCCTATTAAAAATTGTTATTCCTGTTAAATGTGTGATTATTAAAATCAACAAGTAAGCCGTCAAAAAAATGCCATGTGATAATATCGAGGGTTGAGTGTTAAAACCCAATAAGTATGAAATTTTTAATTTCGAGATATTCAATATTTTAGTTTCAAGGACCAAACTAACTGTTATTCATAGAATATTGTTATAATTAAATATGTAGTGGTAAAAGTGTATACATTCAGTTAGTGTTATAAAATATTATTAAATGTCCGGGGGTAGTCTCATTTATTATAAAAAATATATAAGGTACAAAGGGTACCAACTTATTGGGTTTTACTTCAAAAGAAATTAAAAATTTATTCTACTTTACTAATTAGTGTATCCTTTAAAGTAACACAAAAAAGGGTAAATCAGTCTTCATTACTGTCTAAGACTGGTAGTTTGGTGTAAGTCTTCATACCATGTATCCATGCATGTAGTTTCCTCGGGTATGATAAGTTTTTCGCACATATTTATGAGGTCTTTCTTTTTAGCAAGGCTGACTGGTAATTGACTAGAATATAAGCGCTCTATTTCAGCTGGAAATTGAACATTAACTGAAGGCGGGTTAGACCGCCTTTTAACTCTAGTTTTAGGCGTATTTATGGACATTTTACAGACATCTATGCTACGAAAATTCTCGGACATGTCATAATTAAAAAATATTTTTAAGTCTTGCATCAAGTAAATTACATAATACTGTGAATTCCGCTTATTTGATTACACCATTGGACAGAGCGCGAAAAATGCATTAGAATGAATAAATAAAACGTTTTTTTACTTTTTGGCACTTATTGGGTTTTAGCACCCATGACCCAACCCTCGATATGTCAAGTATTGACATTTAGACTCTTGTCATATCAGACAATGATAACAAGATATAAAAACGGTGCGTGCTTAGTAAAATGTAACGAATATTATGTGTTCAATGAACTTGCAATACATACCTAGCTACCTACGTACGGTGCTTTGTTTTACGTAGTAATGCGCGCCACGTCGGCGCCCAGCCCAGCTGTTAGTTGTGTTACTGTTACTTGCGATATACACTCTGGCTAAAGGCCCCAGTACACAATGGCCCATGCGAGCCCACTACAGGCCATCGCCATTGTGTACAGGGGGTAATGGTTTTTTTTTTTTTTATAGCAGAGACTGGCAAACGAACAGATGGGTCACCTGATGGTAAGTGATCTCCACCGCCCATAGACACCCAAGACACAATAAGAATCATGGGTGCGTTGCCAACCTAAAAAGAGGACATGGAAGGGGAGGGAATAGGGATTCGGAAAGAGGGGGGGGGGGAATGGGCCACCGGAAATCTCACTCACCGAACGAAACGCGACAGCAAGCTGCCACTTTACGTCGGTTTTCTGTGAGACAGTGGTATCTAACCGGTCGAGCCGGCCCATTCGTGCTGTAGACGTAAAATATGATGGCGAACAATTGTCAATCGTGGCGCGCAATCGGGGAGTTGTCGGTTTTTTGGGCACACTTCAAAGGAGTCGTGGCGTAGCGTGGTCTGTGGTGTTTACACAATCGGCCATTGCTTAGTTCGTCACCGGCCGCTGACCGGGATAGTACACTTTTATGTTGCGTGCTAGAACTAGAATTTTCGATCGTCCAAAATGTCAACATCATGGAGCAATGAAGAAACTTTCAAGTTTATTGAATTATATCAATTTGAGCCCGCAATTTGGGACTCAAATAATGCATAACATAACATTAGCTCACGCCTGTACCCCCGAAGGGGTAGGCAGAGGCGCACTAGCGAACTAGTACACCCACGTTTCGCAGAGCTTAGTTCCGTCCCAGATGTGATAGGGGGCGAGCCTATCGCCATATCGGGCACACATTCCAGACTCCGGGCTGATATGGAAAAATCCAATATCACTTTGCCCGACTCGGGGATCGAACCCGAGACCTCAGAACCGTAGTAGTACCGAAATACCACCACGCCACCGAGGCAGTAATGCACTGCACAAGGATAAGATTGTGACGGTACACATTTCTGTAATACTTATAAACAGTATACAAATAAATAGCCGCAGCCGTAATTACTTCGACGTCCATCGCAAGTGGTTTGCTAGGCAGCAATGAGCCATGCGCCATTGTGTGAACACCAAGTGATCGTGGCCTACAATTGTGCATTGCAAAGCGTGGCCCATCACAGGCCATTGTGTACTGGGGCCTTAAGACGATAAGAGTCTATCTCTCTTCCACCAGCGCGTTCTGCCGTCGCCGCGAGTCTATAATTTTACTGCGTTCCATATACCTACCGAGGATTTCCTCGCATACGGCATACCACTAAATTAATCATTGTTCTATTTGTATTCCGAACTGGCGGTAGAGGAACTTTGACGGAATCTAAATAATGTAGTAACATTTCATGGATTCAATAAATATTTTGATTTGATTTGATTTATGCCATGTTGCCATCCATCACCAAGATCGCCGAGTGATCAAATAATTTTATTCTTTGCTGGATGGATGCTGAATGATAAATGAATTTGCAAGCTACTACTGAGTTTTTATTTCTTTGAATGAGATCATTGCTATGTTTTGGAAATTGTAAAGTTACATCTCGATCTGTCAGTTTACTCCATCTAATGAAAAATTGAATTATAGTAATCCTACTTCATAAGGAGAAAAATGATAACTTACAGTAGTTGAGTCAATGCAGTAATGGTTAAATTCCTAGTTCGGATGGATGGTTAACATCAGGCTGGCAGGCGGTCACATAAAAAAAAACCGCAACATGCTTGAAAATAAGGGCAGGTGCAAAGGAAATATTTTCTAAAAAGCCAATTGACGTGCATTAATAATACTATTATTATTATAATAGCCATAATTACTTACACATCTTTTCTTGGTATTTGTTGAGTGAGATAGATCTTAACACAGTCAGGATGTCAACCTTTGTTTGGTGTTAACAAAGTTTTTTTTATAAATAGCCGAGACAAGACAGACTTGGAGAGTTTAATATGTGAAAAATGGATAACTACTCTGATTGAAAGGGCTGGACTATACAATTATGTTGGAACTGATGACAACTCTGGTGAAGCGACATCACTACCAGATAAGGAAGTGATGGTTGAGGCCCTCAAATGTCTCTGCAACTTGACATACAACAGTGAAGCAGCTCGGGCACATTGTGCTAACACCTCTATAGCCCAGGGATTGGTTGCAAGGATGAAGATCTACAAAGACCTGTCTTTTAAAGATGACATAATGCTGTTTGACATGAAACTGATGTTCATACTAACAGCTCTGAGACAAGATATAAAGTTGAAAATAAAGAATGAATTACATGGCATGGAGTACTTGACATGTTGCCTGAGTGAAATTTGTGATGACCAAAGTGACTGTGGTCATGGTAAATTAACTGTAAGTGGAGACTTATTAATTTTGATTCCTTGATATATTTACCTCCCCTGACATAAGTGATATCTTATTTAGTGACCAGTAAATTGTGGTAATAACAATATTCTTCAATTAAAAACAGCAGACTCTTAAAAAAAAAGTATATATTTTTTTATAGCAGAGATTGGCAAACGAGCAGATGGGTCACCTGATGGTAAGTGATCTCCACCGCCCCTAGACACCCAAGACACAAAAAGAATCATGGGTGGGTTACCAACCTAAAAGAAGGGAATGGAAGGGGAGGGAAGGGGATTGGGAAAGGGAGTGGGGAAATGGGCCACCAGAAATCTCACTCACCTAACGAAACGCAACAGCAAGCTGCCACTTTACGTCGGTTTTCTGTGAGACAGTGCTATCTATATTTCCAGCAATATGTTTTATTCATACAGCTGTTTTACAATTATTCATATTTTATTTGTAGGATCAGAAGCAGGCCATAGTGTGTGACATTTTAAAGGCACAGTTCAATCTGGTCATTCAGTGCAGCTCTGAGGAATCAGACAATAAAGAAGATGAGGCCATGTTCTTGAAGCTAATGCCAGTGCTTTCCACTCTATTGTGCACTGAGACCACCACCAAAGAGAAATCAATGGAATTGAAGAGTAACATTGCTAATTTGTTAACAGGGTATTAAAAATTTATCTATAAGATTTAGGCTATCTATATTCTGTAACATGCTTTATTTCTTATGCAAAATTCATTACATTAGCTTAAAGTAGTACAAGACAGGACCAGCCTTATAGTTATTAATGCACGATTTATGGCTTTTTAAAGAGTTAATTGGAGTTGTTTATGTGCAATGTGATTGTGGGTGAATCTGTCACAATATGAAAAAATCTATTACTGTCTCATAAGGTTAATGACATTTATTACAGAGTGCCGCCGACTTTCTATTCGAATCTAACACCAGAATTAGCGAAAGGAGAATCTAGCAAATACACATACAATGGCAGTAAAATGGATGCCATACACTCTCTTCTTGATTTCCTACAACATCGATTGTCTATCACAACTGTGAGTTTCTGGTATTATCTACTACTTTAATAATACCTGGTGCCTCGAAAATTGAAGATGTTTCATAAATAATAATGATAAATCAATAATATAGATATTGAATAATGGAAACTTGAATTTGTGACGACAAATTTAACTATTCCCCATGCTAATAATTGATATAAAAAAAATAGTTCAAATTTTATTTTTTTACTTTACTAGACGTATTGCGCTTTAAATCGTTCTCCCTGTATGTGAAATTGTTATTGGTACCAACTTTATGAAACACGTGGTAGATATTTCATTATTATAATGTGAGTAGTCAATAGGTCAGTGTTATGAACATCAACTCTTGAATTTGTTTCCGCATTTCTTCTCAGGTTTAGCCACGAATAGCTGACGCCAATATTTTGAAACAATTATAATTTACATGTCAAGTGATATCTTATGTGCAGAATAAATTATTTTAATTTGTTGAAAAATTACCAAATTATTCCTTGTTTAGGGTATCCAAAACCAGTATGAGAATTTGTCGCCCATACTGACTGTGTTGAACAAGGCGTCGCGTGGTTGTCGCATGCATCGCAAGTATCTCCGCCAAGAGGTTCTGCCGCCCTTACGGGATGTTTCCAAACCTCCAGAGAAGGGCAACACCCTCCGGAACCAACTGTGCCGTCTGTTGACTACCCCCGTGACGTCAGTGAGGGATCTGGTTGCGGAATTTCTGTTTATATTATGTAAAGAAAAAGGTAAGATAAGATTATTAATTTCCATTCCCCACCTACAGTTGTCAGGCCCTAAAATAAAAAGGCGACCTCAGTGCTGACATTTTGTCCTAAAAGCCGTACTTTTTTTTTAAACGAAACACATATTTGTAAATCCGAATCCGAACATTAAAAAACAGCCAAAAATTAACCGAATCGTGAATGTCGTTCTTTTTTATCTTGGTTAAAAAGACCGCCGCGCTGTGTCTTGGATCGGCATAATCAAAAGGCTGACACGTGAATATTTAGCATTACAAAGAACAGTTATAAATAGCACTACTAAATAACTATTCAAATAAACTAAAAGTTTATGCGTTAAATGAATTAAATATGTATCAAGTCACAGTAAAGTTTCATGTATGGTTTATAAACAATATAAATGTATACCGAGTGGCGCCGACATAATGACAATAAAACATCTCAGATACACCTTAACAATATTGGAAGGCCTTGTACCAAAAATCAGTCGAATAGGTGAGATAGTTTAGGCACACGATTGATTTTTAGTTTTCTCAATTTATGCACGTGATGTACAATCGGGACGACAGGCGGATCTTATTGTTTAAAGGTTGAATGAAAACTTATGAATGGATTTGTCCGGTGCGTCGTGGATGCGAGGGCCACTCACCGTGTACCTACTGAAGTTTACCTACATGTAGATTTTCGCGCATTATACCGCTTTTACACAGTATACATGGTGTCACATTTAGTAACCGAACCGTTGCTATTTATTTTGTTCGAAAATTCGTTTTTCTCAGTGTTGACCCTAGAGATTTTTATTGGTGCGGCGAAATTTTAAAATACTTATGTTATTCGTTATAACATTTAATGCCGTTATGTTGGCGCCACTCTGTATAATTTGAGTCGTCTCCTTGGTAGTGACAGCATATGGCTGTGGACCGGAAGGTCCTGGGTTCCACTTCCAGGTCGAGCAAAGCGAATTTTCTAATTTAATTTACCTGCGACTGGATCGCTTAGAGAGGGTTGAAGTCAGGCAGACAGCCCGTCGTAAAAACTAAGCCAAATTTTCTGCTGTCCAGTCCCCTCAACCGGCGGAAATGTATGAAAAGATGCATGAGTGTGGAAGAGGCAAAAGAGGTGTGTCAGGATCGTAGCTTGTGGCGCTCAATAGTCTCTGCCTACCCCCATGGGATACAGGCGTGAGTGTGTATATGTATATGTATATGTAAATTTTCTGCAGCATGCTTGAAAAAGTGTGGTAGATGAGGGCAGAAAGACACAGTGTATACAATTTGAAATGATATTGTCCAGTGGATCGCATGGTGAAGTACACCGGTTTCGGCAACGCGGCGGGTCACCTGGCGCAGAAGGGGTTGATGGGGGCTCGTGAGGGGTGCGGGGTGGCGGGTGGTTGCGAGACATGCGACTCGCCGTACTCGTCCAGCAGCGACTCGGACACGGAGGAGTACCTGCAGGCGGCGCCGCACATCGACCCGGTGGTGGGCTGCACCAGGCCGCCCAGGACTCAACCCTTCGAGGGCATGTCCGAAGAACAGGTGAATCAACTATCGAACCGCACTCGAGGGGCTTCCTCGTTATATACTGCTCATTATCTGCCTCGCTGGCGTTGTTGTATTTCGGTACGACTACCGTCCTGAGGTCTCGGGTTTGATCCCCGGGTCGGGCAAAGTGATATTGGATTTTTCCGTATCAGCCCGGAGTTTGGAAATTGTGCCCGATATTGCGATATACTCGCCCCCTATCACATCTGAAATGTGGGTGTACTAGTTCGCTAGTGCGCCTCTGCCTACCCCTTCGTGGATACAGGCGTGAGCTTATGTTATGTATGTTATTATCTTACGTATATATGTTACTACATAGTTGCATCGGCTCGTTATTATGTAAGCGGGATTAAAGTGCTAACTAAAGTAAAGTTTTTTTTACTGCCTCAGTGGTGTAGTGATATTGCGTGCGCGGTACGGCTATTGTCCTGAGGTCACGGGTTCGAGCTCGGGTCGGGTAAAGTTATATTAGATATTTCCGTATCAACCCGCCCCCTATCATCTGAGACGAAATTAAGTTCGGCGAAATGTGGGTATCCTAGTTTGCTAGTGCCTCTGCCTACCTCTTCGGGGATACAGGCATAAGCTTATGAATGTTATATTAGTGTTTTATAATTTTTATTCATTCATTAGTTTAATAGGCACATATTTGTAAATCCATATCCATATCCATATTTGTAAATAGGGTTTAAAATCTATTCAATTTGTGCATGCATTTATTTTGAAAAATTACACATCATGGCTTGCGATTGATACATTATGTGCCCAATTTGGAGATGGACTTATCTCAGAAATATTTATAATAGCGAAGTATGAATGCACTAGTTCAGCCAAACTCCTACTTACATATTCCGCGGAAAATTTAAACGAAGGTTGAATGCAAACATTGTGTATCTTATTGTGTCTTAAAGTAATGTATTGATGACATATAATCCATGCTCATACTATGTTTTCAATGCGATAATGCTCCTGTTTCTCAGTTTGTTGCTTTTGAGTTTAAAGTTTAAACCACTCAACTGATTTTTCGATACTATTTTGGTAGGAAGAGTGTTTGAAGCTTAGGGAAAAACAGTCTACCTTTAGTGTTAAAAACTCGACAAGGAATTAAGGTTACGCTGAAGGATCTATATACATGATGATTATAAAGGATTAAAGTAAAGCAGAAGCGCCTATCAAAATTGTATTCGCAGTCGTTCAAATCACCTGAATTTGCCGATATAAAAGAAGTGATTCCATAAACATCTTTTACGCGGCCCGCAAGCTAATAGCTAATATACCTATGGGTCGAGATCCGGCTGCAAGATCACTACATTTAAGATGTATGTAGTCAAATTATTATAAATGGGCGAATATATTTTTGCCAAGGTGCCAATCAACATTTGCCCGCGCATATTTGTAATTAAAAATAGATTCACACATTTATAAATATACATAAAATATTTGATTTTGACTACATTATGAACGTAGTGATCTTGCAGCCGAACCTTGGCCTAGTAGTCTGTTGTTAACAAAAAGCGGAAACATATTAATTAATAACTACTGCATTTATTGACCATGTGCCGGAACCCGGAGCGTAGGTCCTTCCCCACTAATTGGACGTACAATCTAATAACATCAGCGAATGTACGGAGTTGTATGGTATCCTCGCTGAACATTGGATTTACTAATTGAATAATTTGTTCGAAAGTTAAATAAGCTTAACATTTTAAGAAGTCTATAGAAGAGTGCCTAAGTGTACAATATCACTGGGGATGCAAATGGGTAGGTAATATTTCATACTAAATAAACATAAGCTCGCCTGTAACCGCAAAGGAGTAGGCAGAGACGCACTAGCGAACTAGAACAGCCACATTTCGCCGAGCTTAGTTCCGTCTCAGATGTGATTTCATTTTCAAGTCATTCTGTCTCGAGCCTATCGCCATATCGGGCACAAATTCCAGAAGTCGAGCTGATATTGAAAAAAACCTAATATAACTTGCAATAATTTGGTACTAATGTAGTTATCGACCGATTTCAAAAAAGGAGATGGTTCTCAATTCGTCTGTATATTTTTATATAGCTACGTTACGCAATATATTTGCCAAATATGGACCGATTTTCAGGATTTTCATGTGGTCCCATATTTGTTCACGATCCGATAAGTCTGTCCGTTAAGTTTTTAAACTTGTGATTATCTTGTGCAACAGAAGGAGTACGAAGCCATGAAGTTGGTGAACTTGTTCGACAAGCTGGTGTCGCGGGGCGTGGTGCGGCCGGCGCGGGTGGGCGCGGACGGCAGGCCCGCCCCGATACAACACGTCATGCAGCTCAGGGAACCGCATGACGACAACAATACATGAAAACTCTACATTTTATAATACACACGCTAAACTTATACACGTAGTACTGAGCCTTTACCGACTACAATACAATACAACACAACAACACAGTGAACACAATACAACACAACAGAACACAACACAACACAACACAACACAATAAAATACAAAAGTTTTTATTGTACCAATGATTATATGAAACACATACGTAAAACTGTGTGGTTTTGTGTGGTCTTATCGCTAAAAGCGATCTCTTCACTATGATCATTGAACCCGTAATGAGGTCGCGTTTCGTGAACACAATGAAATTCGTATAGCTACAATATGTAAACCTGGATGCTTTTAAAGTATGGCATAAAAATGTACCTTAACTTTTTAACATGACCCTTTAGGTAAAATCAATTGAATACAAAAGGTTTAAATTAGACGAATGTTTCACGTAACATAAACAAAAACATAAAATGATTCTTTCCTCTTCATTTTAAGTCTGTTAAAAATTCCAAAAAGATCATATAGATTGTAAAGTACTGAAAAAGATAAAATATAGCGTTAAGTGCTATTTACCTACATTAGATATTGTAGTAATTCTATGATATATTTCATGTATTAATGATGTTCCTTGATACTAATGAATTAATGTAGGATTTTAACTATTAATAAACATTTAACAGTTTACCTACTTATATAATAACATAGTAACTTCAGTTTGTAGTTCGACCAAAATGTGCACCCCCATTTATAGTAATGTATATTCGAAATATTGCAATAGTTTTTCTAAACTACATGAACGACCTTCATTACTTCGTATCGTTTTATAGCTTAAGGCCCCTGCTTTTAAGAAATGTGTTTATTTTTGTACATATTTCAATACTAGGATGAAAAAAAGTTTCACGAATCTAATCAGCATCTTTGCCGATCCCTTCGTTGATATAAAGTGTGATCATTTTATAAGAATAGTTTTGTGTTGGTGACATTGAGCGTCTTCCCGTCGAAGCAAATATAGTTAGAAAATCTGTTTTTAGTGTTAGAAAAAGTGTTTCAAAATGAGAATTGTATGTTATTGTAATGTTATACTATCATTAAAATTCTCGCAAAGGGTATTTTAGGTACTTTTAATGATAAATTTTAAATATTTCGATGTATCGGAGTTAGAAATCAAGTCAGGAATAGGTGTCAGAGTCCGCTTCTTGCTGTGCATTCCTCGCTTTATCCTTTATCTTTATCCTAGCTAGTTGATAGTTTAATCTGTCACCATGAAAATCGGACATCTATTAGGGCTCATTTTTATTGGAAGTTAACTCCGTCGTTATAAAGCATGCGGGGTTGCGAACGACCAATTAAATACACAGGTTGGGTACAAAACCATGTGGAGTGTTGAGACTATGATTATGATTTTTTATAGCCAAGGCTGGCTGACCAGCATCACCAGATGTGATCTTCGCCATTTACAGTACTAGAAGAATTATTCTGGCTACAAAAAAATAAAAGATTCCTCACCTTAAAATATGAAATATGTTTAGCATAGTGCTAAACGTGTAGTGGATGTATGTATTACAGATAATCTGTACCAATACGCTTGTAGAGGCCGTGTTGAGTAATGTAAACGTTTTTACGTATACGGTTGGCATACGGGCTTCGTCCAATGAAAATGCGCCCTTACATACCGCACTCGATCAGAATTCGAGACTATGTAACGGGTTTCAGTAAAAATTTCTGTGAAACTCGACAGCTGAATCCGTGGTGACATATCAAGTTACATAGAAAAATGAGCGGTGTTATCTCTTCAGTGAGTGTGAGACTCGATGACGAGTTTGGCTTTTTACAGAATAGCACTGCTGAATTGAAAATTAAGTATATTCTCAATTTTCTAAACTCTGCTTCGGTACTAGTACGCAATCCCTCGTACAAAATTGTCGTACCTAACGATTTCTCGTATTCGGATCAGCTGCAGTGCGTAGATACTTGTAGCGTAGGTATAAGAAAACATTTAATTTATAAGATCTTATTGTGATAATTTGATTACCTATTGTATTGTATTATTTATTGAAATTAAAATAATAAATAAATTTTAAAGAATAAATACATTTTTGAATTTGTGCCCGCGATAGGCTCGCCCCCTATCACATGTCATTTATTTCAATCTCTTTCCTGTCGGTTATTAAGTTCCCAGCGGGTTTAACCAAGTGGCTTATGCGCTAGTCGAATAGAATAGTCGAATAAAATAAATGTATGGGAATGACATAAGAGTACGCTATATGCGGCTATATGTCATTTCCATACATTTATTATTCTATTCGACTAGCGCATAAGCCACTTGTATAAGCCCGCTGTTATGTCTCGTGGCGCCGTGTACGATTCCCAGGTGGGACAACGCAGTTTTAAAAACGGGGCCTGCCCTACGTTGAGTAGGATGAGGTAAAAAGAAGGAAAGGCTTATTCTTATTGTAGAGGGTTTGCACATTTTTCTAAGGCCGTGGTCTCGAACTCGGCGGGCTTGGATCGGCGGCGGCGGCGGCGCGGCGAGCAGCGCGTTCTAATGCATAGATTTAAATGGAACTGGCCTCGAAGGCAACGGCGTGCCGACCGGTTTCACAATACGTTGCCGCACCGCTCCTCGCGCCGCCGCCGCTGAGTTCGTGTCCAAAGCCTTAGAGCGGACTCCCAAGCGTCGACTTAATTTTAGTGGTTCCTAAATAATGGCGATAATATCAACCTGTGTTTAGAAACATCTCTACATCCTCATTATCATTAATTTACAACCTGAATGAGTACCTACCTAGTAGTCTACGTAGTCGACTCTACATCCTCATTATCATTAATTTTTACAACATGAATTAGTACCTACCTAGTAGTCTACGTAGTCGACTCTACATCCTCATTATCATTAATTTTTACAACATGAATTAGTACCTACCTAGTAGTCTACGTAGTCGACTCTACATCCTCATTATCATTAATTTTTACAACATGAATTAGTACCTACCTAGTAGTCTACGTAGTCGACTCTGCATCCTCATTATCATTAATTTACAACCTGAATTAGTACCTACCTAGTAGTCTACGTAGTCGACTCTACATCCTCATTATCATTAATTTTTACAACATGAATTAGTACCTACCTAGTAGTCTACGTAGTCGACTCTGCATCCTCATTATCATTAATTTACAACTTGAATTAGTACCTACCTAGTAGTCTACGTAGTCGACTCTACATCCTCATTATCATTAATTTACAACCTGAATTAGTACCTACCTAGTAGTCTACGTAGTCGACTCTACATCCTCATTATCATTAATTTACAACCTGAATTAGTACCTACCTAGTAGTCTACGTAGTCGACTCTGCATCCTCATTATCATTAATTTACAACCTGAATTAGTACCTACCTAGTAGTCTACGTAGTCGACTCTACATCCTCATTATCATTAATTTACAACCTGAATGAGTACCTACCTAGTAGTCTACGTAGTCGACTCTACATCCTCATTATCATTACCACCTGAATTAGTGCATACCAGTGCTAATACTATTATCCATTCTGTTTACGTGTTGTTATGGTTGGGCTGGCCGCTTCGACTAATTTATTAACTAAACATAATTAAATTTCATCTCCCCATTGACAAGGAAAAAAAGTTAAGGTTGGAACAAATAACATAACATAACATTCCTATATTTGACTCTACCAAATATAGGAAGTGAGTTTCATTTTTCCGGATCGGTCGTGATCGTGGCTCGTGTTTGTAATTCACAAAGCCACACTGTAAAGTGTACAGTAAGTACAACTTATTTAGCAACGAAGGGTCTTAAATCGCAAGCGTAGCATTCCCGAGTTCCGACCAGTCTGTCCCCGCCGGGCGGGAATGTAGGTTGGGTTCATCCCGCCCTCTCGTTTGCATCCTACAATCCTGCAAATACGTGAATACATTTAAATACTTCCAAAGCTATAAGTAAACAATAATTAATGAATAGTGCAATGTACTTAGAACACGGCATAGGCTGAAAATCGTGAAATAATACCACTGCAGTATTTCGATTTGTAATAACAAGGTAACAGGATTACAGTATCTACCTTTACAAGTCTAGATAGATCTATATTTCATGCGCGCGTTTCATGTGATTGAATATTGCGGTGTTCCTTTAATTGAATTGTTTGCTCTGACGAAAACTGAATCGTTTTAACATGTACAAGAATGTAGGGGTAAATGTGCATGCAGATTGTTGATTCGTGCTAATTCAAAATTGGATGAATTCGTTATAGAATACCTGCGATACATACCTAGATATAGGTAGGTATGGTTGCCTAATTGATAGGTCAACTTTTCATGGAGGTATAAGTAAGAACTAATATCAATTGGAATAAACATCAAAATCAATTTATTTAAAGAATTATAAGTCCTATCTATTCGATATTTATAGTATATGTGAAAATATCTTATATTTCATTTAATTATGAGCTTGATTACTGTACCTATTATCATATGGTACCGTAAGTCCCTCGTAGTTCCTGATACACGTTAAAGTTTAAACCTAGTGTGGGGACTACGACTACATGAGTCACATTTATACGGGTGTTTTAAAAAGTTAGTACCAATAACGATTCTACACACAGAGAGAACGATTAAAGTTAAAAACAAAATTGAACTTATTTTTTTAAATCAATTATTAAGCATGGGGATTTTAAAATTGCAATGCAACCTGTAAATCGTCGTAAATAGCACGGGAATAGCTTTGTGTATGCTAAATAATTAATTACCCCATAGGTGGTTTGCAAATGTACTGCTGCTGACCCAATGAGCCAGAAATCAATTTTTCGTCACAGATCCAAGTTGCCATTATTCAAAAACTATGACCCTTACGAAATTTTAAACTTTACCGGTAGATTGCTAGCCATCCTAGGCTAGGCATAATACCACGGTTTGTCTTAGATACTACTTTTTAAACTCATCTACTTCGCGTGGTTCTGAGGAAGTAATAGAATTAGCTCTCATTACCGTCCTTCCACCGCTTTTTGGGCCGTCACGAGGACGCATACCTGGCCCTGATAAGATGTGGCGCAGACATTTAGAACCGACGTACCTACTCCTGTGGTTTCCTTAGAGATCAATAATAAGTAATCATTTTTATTTAACTATGTTAGTTAGGCAATAGGTAAATACTATTGCCATTGCGGGAAAAAAATGTTTTCGGTCAAAACTCAAAACACTACTTAAGCCAAAGAATCTTAGGGCGACTTGCAGCGCTATTACTAATCTGGAGTTACACCTTATCTGGATTTATCCTACAGCTGACTCCTATCTTTAAATGAAGTTTTGGGATAACAGAGATTTATTGCGTAGCTGCAAGTCGCTCATTATTCATTCATTATTTCTAGATGATACCTTTATTATTATCTTCACCGGAATAGGTATCACAGAAAAACCTGGTTGTTTGTCTTTAGCAGTGATGAAGAAAACGTTAAATTAATGAACATAAAATAAAAAGTGGACAATGTTGGCTATTCTGGCGGCAATTTTGGTGGCGGTTCATGGCTCGTCGCTTCCGCAGTGTGAGCGTGCCCCGGCGCACGCGCAGCCCGCGGATGCGTATTATCGTTTAGGAATCTCTGGAGAACCCGACTTGTTTCTGCCTGGAGAACTCTATACAGGTAATAAACCTAAGCAGCGTGTTTATTTTTTGGGGTATTATTATCATCATCGCGGATTCTCTATGATCTAATGGAAAAGAGAGCTGTGGTAACATATGAAACATATTATTATCTGGTGTAAGATCTTCTATTACACAATCGTAGTTAAATACCTATGTGTAATGGGTAGGTATAGATATTAGTGATTATACGTATACATTTTTATTTTTTAAATAACTACACTCAATATTGAATTTAAGATAATTATTGAACTCTTGAGGATAATATCAATTAATATGCCTTGAAGTCTTTAAACGACTTATATGTTTTTAGTCTCACTTCACGGCGTTGATAGCGGGCAAGGATCAACGCCCTTTATTGGGTTTTCTATATGGGCTGAATTAAGCGCCGATTTCGGTAAGGATGGTAGTGATGAAAATGTCAAAACAACAGTAGCGCCGAAGTTACTAGCGCTCGGAGCCTTTCAGTCATATGATGCTCAAACAAAGTTAAATGAATCATGCGCTCCGGCTGTGGACAACGCTACTGCTCATCCTAAAACTGAAGTGCAGGTAAGGTGATGTAAAAATATATATCTATTTGTAGTTGTTGACGTTTTTTATTTTAATTACTGCGTGTCGCTGAAGAAGTACAACTTGGCTGTAATAACTTTTAAAGATCGCAGCATATTCCAACTGAAATTAAGCTTCTTACCATAAATTTCCAGGTTCTATGGAATGCCCCATTGACTGTAGCCGATGCTTGCATACGGTTATGTGCCCATGTGGGGCCCGCAATAGGCGCTAAAACGTGGTCAGTCTTAGCGCGTAAAATATGCCCCACTTCCGTCGCTCCTTCTCCTTTTACCCGCCAACCACCAATTGTCGAGCCCTGCTGTGCATGTGATGAAGCTAAATATGAGGTATGAAAATGATAATTATGGTGCAGGTACTTATTTCTTATTACTTTACGCCTAACTAACTAGTTAAGCGTACAGTAATATGTATACTTGCCCAATTAGGCAATATTAAAATAGTTTTTTACTTTTGAACCAACCTATGCACAAAATAAAGTATCATATTTATTGATATATCTTGATGTGATGAATATAAGTTCTCTCCTAAGTGTAGTAAAGCACTGACCTTTAAATTTCACTCCTAATGGCGCCCACCGTGGTATTCATCTGGCTGAATTTAGTGATATTTTTACACTACAAAGTTAGTTTGTAATATCTTGACGGCAATAAATAAATATGATGGTAATGATAGTGGTGAAATGGTTAATTGTATCTATTTTCATGTATTTTATTTTAGATGACTTTCGAAGGACTATGGTCTCGTAACACTCATCCGCGAGAGTTTCCCCCGGAGAGCGCACATGCACATTTCGGAGATTTAATTGGGGCTTCACACACGGCTCAGTACAGGGTGTGGCAAGAGGGTAGAGTGGCTAGCACGGGTTTGCGACGATTAGCCGATGATGGTGTCACTACCGCGCTGGAGAAAGAACTCAAGGCTGAGGTGATATATCTTTGATTTTTTTTCCATATGGTATGATTTGTATTGGTGTGCATCAAAAGTCCATTTATTTATTAACGATCTAATCAGAAATTCAGAGTAAAATCCAAAGGATCTGAGTAACAAAATTTTACTAAAATAATATTTATTTATAATATGTCTGTTTATGGTCATAAGTTTATTAATAATTTCAGATTACGGAACAGTGCACTGTAAAAGTTACCTACATCAAAATAGGTTCAGCAGTTTTCAAGATATCGTATAACTGACGTCTATCGTGTGTATTAATTACTAAAAAAAGAATTACGTCAGTTTGTTTACAAAGAGTATTTTATTTCAGAGCGACCACATTCGTACAATAATCAAAGCACGTGGCATATCATGGCAGCAGGTCGCAGGGGTCAACAACCCGAGCACGTTCGCAGTGTTTCGGGTGGATGCCAAGCATCATTTAGTGTCGCTGGCGGCCAAGTTGGCACCATCTCCCGATTGGATAGTAGGCGTTTCTGCATTGGAGCTATGCAATGCTAATTGTACGTGGCGAAGATCTGCCACGTTACCTTTGTTCCCTTACGACGCTGGCACCGATAGTGGAATTAGTTATACGGTATGTTTTCTTTAGGAGATTTAGGACACATTACTTTAGTTTTTATTCGTCTAAATGAATGAATGAATCACTTCTCTGATAGTATCTAAGCCCTGGGCTTGCCCATAACTGTAGAAACGGATGGTAGCAACATCATCAAGAATGTTGTAAATACCCTACAATAATTACCCATTAATGTACCAGTGCTTGCAATTGTTCTGTCTAGGCGGATTTTTGTACAAGAGAGACCTTCCACCTATGTAGTAACGATTGCCGTCTTCACAAGTCAATCATTTATTGCACATTCAGATAAAAGACTACAAGAAGTAATGTAGAAGTGATTATGTTGTAGTCTCGTCGGATGCCCACCATACCCGCGGCACCCGTGCGCGCCCTCAGATCAGACTGGCCTCGAGACGCACGCTCCCCATTTTTCAGCTCTAAAGTTGAAATGCGACCCTTTGCTCGAATCCATCTTACACGGCTGCGGTTATACGAAAAGAGCTGCGATGCTACAGGTTTGTTGCTTTTCATTCCATGATCTCACCGTTTTCGTGCAAAATTAATTTCTGACTTGCAGCACTTATCTGGAATCTCGATTTAAATATACGAATAACATGTAAGTTAAATCTAGTTTAGGACTAACTCTAGATTAGTAATAGTGTTGCAAGTCGCCCTAAATGCACGAATTAGTATTGTTGACATTTTATTATGTTGAGCTAAGTATACTTAGAACCCAGCTTATTCCTATCTCTAATATTAATTATTCTAAAGTAAATATTCGTAACGATAGCACTAAAGCCACTTGCATCTCCGCGATAAATCTCTATTTATCCAAAACCTGTATTTAAAGATAGGAGTGAGCTGTAGGATAAATCGAGTTTTGCTTTAACTCTAGATTACTAATAATGAATAAATAAAAACACCCAACAGTCACACACCTAGTACTGACCCCACACTAGGTATAACCTGTATCGTGGGTGTCAGAGACTATGAGTGACTTTCGGTCTCACAACACCCAGACTTGAAACAAATATCTGTGGGCCACACAAACATTTGTCTCAATGCGGGAATCGAACCCGTGGCCTCTCGCTTCACAACCGGACACACGCCCGCTGCGCCACGAAGGCTGTCAATAGCGTTGCAAGTCAACTGCGGCCTGAGCAGGAAAATTTCTGACAACCGTAAATGTATTCGAACTCGATGCGCGTCTATGAAATTTGTATGAAATATTAACCAAACGTCATCAGTGCGCAGCGAACTCTAATACATTTACATTTACATTAGTTTTTCGTGCTCGGGCTACTGAACTGTATCTATGGTCCGTAGACGTGGGTCACGAGCACGTGCCGGAGACGAGCGTGTCGAGCGGGGCCGGCGGCGGCGCGTGCGCCACACACGCGTGGGGCCCGTGGGGCCCGTGCAGCGTCACCTGCGGCCCGGGCCGCGCCGCGCGACAACGCCAGTATGTGTGGCCGCACCGCGCGCGCGCTGATGCATGCCGCACGCCTCTCACAGACTACAAGCGCTGCCATGGACCACGCATGCATTGCAAGTATGTGTGTAGGACGACGAAATGTTTTTGCTACTGAAACGTATTTGTGCAGTCACAGAATGAAGAACAATTCGTGGACACAGTGAACAGTTTTAGTTTACATGTCATCGTGTAAACAAAGACTTTAAAAAGTTGAAACTCTGCGCGTAAACTTGTGTAATTTAAGTCAATGACGAGCCAAATAAGAGAGATATAAACAAAATCTTGATAATGCACAAAATACTCCTCAAACATAGTACATAAATAAATTAATTGTAAAACTAACAACGTGTTTTGTTAGATACTTTGGGTCTAGTTTGTATATGAGTTAACTTAGTTCCAAAAGAAGTATATTTGATAGCCAAGTTCATACTGTCAAATTGCCGTAACGGTGTGCGCGCACAGTTCTCAATTTTACTCTTACCTAATAGCGTCAAAAGAAGTATAACATAAAAATGTGACTGATAGAGAATGCCTCAGTCATTAAATCCGCTTGTACATAACATATATATAAAGTGTTTTAAATTAAATAAAAAATCTGGAAATAATGTATGATGATTACAAGCATTGCCATTTGAGCCGTATTTTGTTGACTGCCTCTGTGGCGTGGTTGTATTTCCGTACGACTACCGTCCTGAGGTCTCGGGTGCGATCCTCGGGTCGGGCAAACTGATATTGGATTTTTCCATATCAGCCCGGAGTCTGGAATTTGTGCCCGATATGGCGACAGGCTCGCCCCCTATCACATCTGGGACGGAACTAAGCTCGGCGAAATGTGGGTGTCCTAGTTTAGTGCACCTCTGCCTACCCCTTCGGGGATAGGCGTGAGTTTATTAAATTAAATTTATTTATTCCAGGTTATACACCTATAGAGTTAGTATTGTGTTAGTACTTAACATTCATTATAACTATCTTTAGTAGTAAGTTGTTAGTAAATCACTACAACGGGCGCTTCACTGACTCACCGGTTGAGCATTTGTTATGCCATGTTAATGTTATGTTATGTTCAGAGCGCCATCAGAATACGAGCCGGACCCGGCGGAGTCGAGCGGCCCGTGCGCCGTGTCGGAGTGGTCGGGGTGGTCGCCGTGCGCGGGCTGCGGCGTGCGCGCGCGCTCGCGGCACTACCTCGCGCCGCGCGCGCACAAGCGGTGCCACCTCGGATACAGGGCCAGGATCGTTCTGGACCAGGCCATGCCGTGCGACGCCGGACCTTGCGAGAAGTAACCTGGTTTTCCTCTGGGAATCTATTTACAGATCTCTCCATGCCGGAGTATGGAGGTATGTCAGACTCACCGGCCCTAAAGCCGTCCCACCGACTAAACCTCGCGGTGTTCGTGTCTCTCCCTATTACGAAGGTACGCAGTTGCATGCAGCCGCAACCTTCGCATAAATCAGCTCTTGAGAACTGCTGAGTCGGAGCGCAGTAATAAGCGCGTTCTACACCTACTTATTACGAGGTGGCTGGTCTAGGCATCCGCCATCTGCAGCCCATTTCACGGAGGCCGGAGGTCATTCATCTGGCGTCTAATTCTCCGGCTTTGAGGGGGACGCCCAGTGCTTCGCTCCCTCTCTCTCTCCGCTGCCTCTTTTGCGGACACAACTTGTTCACAAAATGAGGCAACGGAGTGCGAGAGCCGAGAAGTAACCTACAACAATGCTATGCAACAATGATTGAGAGCTTTGACTGTCTAGTTCTAGATAGATACCTAAGTAATTGAAGTAAAAAAATCAACCTCACCACCATTACGGTGATTTGTTTTAATCGAAGAAAGTAGGTAACTAAATAATTGTATAGAGACCATACTTCAATTTGGTATTTGTTAGAGTCACGATGGAAAAGTCAGTAAGTTGTAATAAAACAATAATATTATGTCTTATGTATGTAGGTACCTATGTGGATATATTCCGTTGTCCAAAAAAGGAACAGTGTAGTTGGTCTTGACTTGACCCAACATAATTAATAATATTGCGCGTTTGTGGGTGAAGCAACCAAAAATTCTCATTTAGATGGAGTTAGGTTTTTCTACGACAGCGTGAGAATGTGGCTGAAACTGTCATGTATCGATAAATTCGTTCCATACGAATGACTTTTAAATTTATTTTGATTATTTACAGACCGTCCGGGCCGCACGTGAATGCAACAAACTTCGATTGGTTTTTCGTGGTGCGTGATTATTGATTAATGAATTTAACGCCGTCACAGATTAAAATTAGAATAGCTATAGGAATAAAATAAAATTGCTGTTAGTGAGCCGTAGCGTAAATCCGATAAATGCAATGCATTATATGGTAATATCGTCCGTTTTCCGTGGTAGTATTTACGAAACTAAATAATATAGATCAGATCAGAAACCTATGAATATGAAGAAAGTATTTTTTTTTCAAATTAATGATTTCTGGACGTCTATTAACTCTAAAAGCAATTTTTACAATTTATCTATTGTTATAATTTCGCGCATCTGCAGGTCGCAGGCAAAATAGTTTTCTAATTTCTTTTGCCCGGGACTGGATTCCTTAGAAGGGGTTGACATCAGGCAGGCGGCCGCTCGTGATAACTAAGCCAACTCCTTTCTGCAACATACTTAAAAAAAGTGTGTTGCGTCGACCCCACATTAAGGTGGGATAAGGGCAGGTAGAAAGTTGTGTAATCGTAATGTGTTTATTTGCGCAAAATTATTTAAATATATAGTTGAAGGATTGATTGGCCACGTTTTGAGGAAACCAGAGGAGTACATCGGTCGCATGTGTCTGGGCCAGATCACCAGGGGTGCGTACCCGTGGACGGCCCAATTCCCAAAAAGCGATGGCTGGACGTTCTGGAGGATGATATGAGAGCCAATGGCTTCACTAGGGAGGATGCTCAAGACCGGGCCAAGTGGAAGCGTTTAAGTAGGAAGGCGGACCCTGGCAGAAGGCCGGGATAACGCCAGGCAGATAGAAAGTCGAAGGATTGAACTGAAATTTCTAAAAAAAAGATGGTGAGTGTGAAGATGGTAGAGGGTGGTTTGGCGTTTGCTTTGCTTGCTAGTTATAAGATTTATTAAGTGAAGAACTATATCTAATGCTGATGAGTATGAAAAACTTGTTAGTTGATAAATAAAATAATAAAATTGCTAGCTTTGGGTACACGCGTCGCGGATGACAATTGATTGCGTACTAATTACATGAAATGCTAATCATCAATGCGGTACCTAAAAATGCTGACATGTTAAATGTATGGCACTAGCCCGTACAGGTGGAGTGATCAGTAAGGGCGACTTGCACCACTATTACTAACCTACAGTTAGTCTTAACCTCAAGTTAATTGAAATAGAAATATATGATGGACATGTAATTCATTACATGTAATTAATTAAATGTCATCATTTATTATCTGTAATTGCATGTAGTAAATTACACATAAACATAACACATAAATATAAGCTCACGCCTGTATCCCCGAAGGGGTAGGCAGAGGCGTACTAGCGAACTAGAACACCCACATTTCGCCAAGCTTAGTTCCGTCCCAGATGTGATAGGGGGCGAGCCTATCGCCATATCGGGCACAAATTCCAGACTCCGGGCTGATATGGAAAAATTCAATATCACTTTGCCCGACCCGGGGATCGAACCCGAGACCTCAGCACCGTAGTCGTACCGAAATACCACCACGCCACGGAGGCAGTCAAAGTGTAGTAAATTACATGTAAAGAATTACATGCCCTTCATATATTTCATTTTCAATTTAACTTGAGGTTAGGACTAACTATAGGTTAGTAATAGTGGTCCAAGTCGCACTAAGTGTGTCACCGGTGCGGTCCGGCAGGACAAGCCTGGCGGCGCGTGTCCGGTGACCGGGTGGGGCGGGTGGTCGCCGTGCTCGGCGCGGTGCGGGCGCGGGCGGGTGGTGCGCGCGCGGCTGTACGTGGCGCGAGACCCGCGCACGCAGCGACACCTCACGCGCACGCTGCTGCACACCTGGAACAGACGGTTCGCGCATCTGCAGCGGATTGTACGTACATTCAGTAGCCCGACCACGAAAAACTAATGTAAATGTATTCGAGTTCGCTGCGCACTGATGACGTTTGGTTAATATTTCATACAAATTTCATAGACGCGCATCGAGCTGAAATACATTTACGGTTGTCAGTGTCAGTTTGTGCTATCGTATAGTTTTCGTGACAGTATATTGTCCTTGAGCAAAATGTATGGAGAATTTATTCTTTATAATTGGGTACTTGACTGTGTTTGATTTGATACACATATTTATATGTAATAGCAAATAAAATAAAAAAGAAACCCTTCTGTAAAAACTGCATCGAAATTGGTTGAAAAATGAGGCAGTTATTCATATTTTAAATATTGGAGTGGGGGTATATTGTAGATATCTTACTATCCCTTTCCAACGCACGTACCGTTATGGCGTGACGTGATTTCACTGATACTTATTTTCCCGCAGTTTGACGGTTACACCAAACTTCAAAGGCTTATAACTTTTTTATTTTTTAAGAATATTTCAATATTTTATTTTAGATGTTGAGGTATAGATCCAATGCCCATGTTACAATAGTTAAGTCCTTATGTTATGTTGTCATTGGTTTATAAGTTTATGGTAAGAAATGTCAAAGAGGTTATTGAGCTTCTTCCGCTAACCAAAATGTAGCCGCCATGTATGTGTAAAGTAATTAAATAAAAGTGAAGTAATATGTTATAAATATTTTATTAAAACTACATAAGTCTCCCAGCACACACGATCCAAACCTCGACAGTGGTAGCATATCGTGGTTCCCGTGCTTACCGTGTTCATCGTGGTTCGCCGTGTTTGTTCGTCCACGCGGTATTTGAAGATGGCTGTCGCATCGTAAGAAAATAAAGTAAGAAACTCATAATTAATCTGAATCAGTATGATGAAGGAAAAATATTCTGTCGAGCCCTTCAAAGGCACTAATTTTAACACTTGGGCGTTTAGAGTACGCAGTATATTAAGAGAAAATTTGGTATTGGACGCCATTGAGAATGAGAGTTATGGCGCGAAGGAAGAAAATAAGGCATCTGAGGCGAAAGCACAGGCTATTATTATTGCTTGTGTGGCGGATAGCCATATAGAGTATGTAAAGAAAAGTAGTGCCCATCAAATGTTTCACAATTTAGAAGAAAATTTTAAGAAAAAAGGTGTGAGGTCAAAGTTATATTTGAGAAGACAGTTGTCTGACATGAAGTTCAAGGAGCACGAGTCTCTGATGAAACATTTAGTAGAAATGGAGCAAATCTTTACTGATCTTAAGGAATCTGATTCAGAATTAAGCGAGGAAGAAAAAGTAAATTATGTCTTGTTGTCAATGCCAAGGTCATATGAAGGAATTATTACAGCATTAGAGACACAAGAGGATTTGAAACTAGATTTTGTGAAAAATAGGCTGCTGGGAGAAGAAGAAAAGAAAAAGAAATTTAACGGAAAAGAAAATGATAGAGAAATTAATCGTGGGAACGCGTTTAACTGTTATACATGTGGAAAACCTGGTCATAAGCAGTATCAATGTACAAGAAATGAGAATTATATGCAAAGGAGGAATAACTATAATCAAGGAAGAGAAAATTATAATCAAGGAATGGAAAATAATCAAGAAAGAAAAGAAAATTATACAAGAGAAAGAGGATATTTTAATAACCCGAGGGGACGTGGTAATAACACCCGAGGACAAGGATATAGAGGAGCCAGGAATTCAGGGAGAGGACACCAGTCATATACAGCGGAGAATAGGCCAGCGAAGCATGGAGCGGCTAATAATTGTGAAGTGAATAAGTGTAATATGGATATTAAGGATAAATTAGTGTGGTATATAGATTCTGGCTGTTCAGATCATTTAATAAATACTAAAGATATGTTTTCTGATTATAAAGAGTTAAATAAACCTAAAAATATAGCATCGGCAAAAAATGGTGTAATGTTAAAAGCGGTAGGAATAGGTAATATACAGGCAAAAACATATATTGGGAAAAAGCCTTCTAATTGTACTATTAAAAATGTTTACTATGTGCCAGACTTAAGAAAAAACTTGTTATCAGTTCATAAATTAGAAATTAATGGTTTAAAAGTTTGTTTTCAAGGAGGTAAAGTTAGAGTTTATAAAAATAATGGCTTATTAATGATTGGGGACAGTGATGGTTCATTGTATACTATAAAAATGGCAAGAAGATTATGAAGTAAATATGGATGATGATAGTGATGATGCGTTATTTGCTCTATTAAGTATGAATCAAGAGGTACCATTATGTTATGATGAGATAAATGAAAGACTGGACAAGCTAAAATGGGTAAAAGCAATACAAGAAGAATTAAAAGTATTAAAAGAAAGTGAAACTTGGAAAATAGTACCAACACCGAAGAAAGAAAAATTATTAGACAGTAAATGGGTATTTACAAAGAAAAATATAGGAAATGAAGAAATATATAAAGCAAGATTAGTAGTACGTGGGTTTCAACAAAAAGATAATTTAGAAGATATTTACTCACCTGTTTTAAAATTACAAACGTTAAGAATATTATTGTCAGTTGCAATGTATAGAGATTATGATGTACACCAAATGGATGTAAAAGGGGCCTTTTTATATGGTAACATTAATGAAAACGGTAAAGAATCCAGATCAAAAGAGATTAAAGCATTTAGATATAAAATATAATTTTGTTAAGCAAAAGGTAGAGGAAGGACTTATTAAGGTAGAATATGTAAACACTAGATATCAGCTCGCAGATGTATTCACAAAACCTGTTAGTAGAGATAAGTTTATTCAATGTATGTATGAATTAGGTTTGAAACATGGACATTGAGGGAGAGTGTTGAGGTATAGATCCAATGCCCATGTTACAATAGTTAAGTCCTTATGTTATGTTGTCATTGGTTTATAAGTTTATGGTAAGAAATGTCAAAGAGGTTATTGAGCTTCTTCCGCTAACCAAAATGTAGCCGCCATGTATGTGTAAAGTAATTAAATAAAAGTGAAGTAATATGTTATAAATATTTTATTAAAACTACATAAGTCTCCCAGCACACACGATCCAAACCTCGACATTAGACGACGTAAATTTCATATAAAATTATTTTAAAAAAATTAGTCAAGTACCCCATTGTTTATTTGGAATAATAAACCAGTACAATTAAAATTAAATAATGTTCGGTAAGATCTGCATTAGTTAGAAACTGCATCGCACATATTAACGCCCATCTCCAAACCTACAAAAACTATTTTATTCCAAGTAAAATATATATTTATACATACAAAATATATATTTTTAAGTATTTGTGTGTATGTGTGTGTGTATGTATGTATGTATTGATACACTTCGTTTCGTAACTGTTAATATCTGGAAAACAGCCTCCGTGGCGCAGTGGGCGCGTAGCCGGCTGTGAAGCGAGGGGCTGTGGGTTCAATTCCCGCATTGAGACGAATACTTGTGTGGCCCACAGATATTTGTTTCAAGTCTGGGACCGAAAGTCTCTCATAGTTTCTGACACCCACGATACAGGTACTAATGTAGGGTAAGGACTAGGTGTGTGACTGTTATGGGTGTATTTGTATTAACATAATCTTTATTGAAAATACATCTTTTTTTTCCAGTAACATGGCAATCTGTGTTTCACACAATAAGCCACTCAATTGTTTTTATTATTATTTGTGGTTGTTTTCATTAGCAGAAGGAATTCCAAGATGTTCCTTTTATGCACTGTTGTTAAACCCCACTGTTAAGGTGGAATTACATCATTAAATTAAGTTATATACTTGCTATTAATGCCTTCCCACTTCCTCAGCAAATTCTAAAGACGACTATGAATTTATTGCGCGATGAGTATGAGTACCTACCTTTTCCACCGACTTCAAAAGGAGGAATTTCTCAATTGGTCGATAATATTTTAAAATATTCTTTATTACATACATTTAATGTTATCCGATATCTTCGGCAAATGTGGACCAATTTTCAAGTTCTTTATGTATTCGATAGAGCAAAGTTGCTCCCATCAATTCCATAATACGGTCAAGATGTGATGAAGTTTTGAAGTCGGTTTTTTGAAATTAGTTTTAAAGTTGCATTATAAGGTATCTAACAAAGTTGTTGCATTATATGGAATATTATATGAAATAGATTACAGTCATATACTATTATACATAATGTTTAGCATAAAATTAATGATTAAAAACACAACAGACAGACCGCAAACGAAAATCCCATGATTGAACGAATGTATGTAAAAGTAACATAATATGATGACACTGGTAGGTATATAGTCAAAATATATTTTTAGGAGACTCCAGCAGAGAATATAACGGCTGAAGACCCAGAAATTGAGAGACTCGTGCAGGAACATTTAGATAAATGTCAATTCACGTTGACGCTACAAGAAGCACTGTGCGACGGGGAAGATGAAAATTGTACTGTTTCGAACTCATCAGGTATATTATCGTAGCTTGATAATAATGTTAGCTCACAGCAGTTAAATGTTGTAAACTTGCCATAGTGACCCACACTCCTTGTGTGGTTCGCATTCTAGGATCAGCCAGAATTCTCTCGAGCTCTCTCCAGACAGGGTTCTATCGAGGGGCTTCCGGCATGATTTGATGGTTGGTTCAGACGGGATTGGGGGCATCCCTATGTCTGCATCGGTCATCTGTCTTGTCGCAAGCCCTTCGATTTGCTTCTTCCCTCTTCGGATTCGGAGTTTAAAGAAGCATAAATAGGCCGGCATGACTCTGGCGACCACTGATAGACCCATTGTTTACCATCAGCTGCAGTGTAATTACTTTGCCGTGATAGAAAAAAATGTTAGATAGTGTTGTATTTTCCATGACGCAGAGGGCGGGTAGTATAATTGTTTCAGGCCTGGGGGATGTGAGACTAAAAACATTGATTGTGAGACGTTTTACATTGATTCATGAGTAATAGTAATTTCGCAGAAGTATGTAAGTCGCCAGTTTCGGTGGGGCATTGCCGCGGGTACGAGGAGCGTTGGTTCTACGACTCGTCACGCAATTCATGCGAGCCGTTCGGATACACAGGCTGTGGTGGTAACAATAATAACTTCCGCACAAGAGATATCTGCTTGAAGAAATGTCACACCAACAATACCGTCGAGAGTGGTACTTTATTTATTTCCTATAATTTATATATTATTTAATAGATCTACAGTAGATCCCCTCAAGACGAAAGCTGTGTTTTTTTGGTATTTGAAGATCGACATTTTGTTTAATACTGAGGTACAATATTTTGCGCATCTAAGTACTGCATGTCTATTGAATTATAGTCATAGTAATTATCTACAAAGCTTACAAAAGCTATAAATGTGCAGAGCGTAATATTTCTCAATGATTTTTGGGCCTTTACTTACTATAAACTGCCTCGGCGCGGCGGCGTAGTTGTATATCGGGACGCCTACCATCCTGAGGTCACGGGTTCGATCCCCGGATGGGGCTAAGTGACATTGGGTATTTTCAATTGAGTATCCGCCCGGAGTCTGGAATTTGTACCCGATATAGCGATAGGGTCGCCCCCTTTCACATCTGAAACGTGGATGTTCTAGTGCACTAGTGCGCCTCTGCCTAACCCTTCGGGGATACAGGCGTGAGCTACGTATATTACTAACCCTAAAAACAATGTTTAAGTAGGTACTTAAATGAACTTTTAACTTAAATTTATTTTCAGTGACTACTGTTGCTATAGAGACTACGACGAAAAAGCTAAAACCGACTCCATCCTCGGAAGATAATGAAGTAGTACAGAACGACACGCCCGAATTTCCGGGTAAGACACGTTGAACTCTAATACAAATAAACGTGTCTCACAAAACGTGGGATACGAATGTAGACATTTAGGTCACTGGCTTCGTTCCTACTGGACTGTAATCATTGTCCGCTCTAGATCTATTCTTGGTACGATAAATACGCAAACTCGATGTTTACATCTTATGATAATTATTACTATTAGTTCTGACTAATTATTACTATTAAACTGCCTCGGTGGCGTGGTTGTATTTCGGTACGACTGCCGTCCTGAGGTCTCGGGTTCGATCCCCGGGTCGGGCAGTGATATTGGATTTTTCCATATCAGCCCAGTCTGGAATTTGTGCCCGATATGGCGATAGGCTCGCCCCCTATCACATCTGGGACGGAACTAAGCTCGGCGAAATGTGGGTGTACGTACGAGTTGGCTAGTGCGCCTCTGCCTACCCTTTCGGGGATACAGGCGTGAGCTTATGTTACTATTAGTTCAACGATTGCTTGAACAAAACGATTAATTATTAATTTATCATTTATTAAAATACGTCTTGTAAATGTATGAATAATTTTTACTTTAAGAAGTGACTGGTAGAGTTATGTTTTCTTTGTTTTTTTTATTACGGGAAAAGTGTTTTACCACTGCTGCCACACCATGGCCACGTGAAGGTTATGGCCCTTATCTCACTCCAATGTCGGATCAGCGCAACACACTTTTTAAGCATGTTGCAGTAAGGGTCTTTACGTGGCTTAATGACGTCACTTCCTCTAGTCTAGAGGAATGGTAGATTCAAAACCGATGTGAAGTAACAGCTTTGTGCTGCGTATTGTTGGGTGATAGATTTCTAAAGGCCCCAATCCTCCGTTCCTAATTTCAATTCCCTTCTTTAATGTTGGCAACGTCCATGATTCTTTTAGTTTCGTGGGTGTTTAAATGGCAATGGAGATTACTTACCATCAGGTGACCCAATTGCCCTATTGCCGGCTAGTACTATAAAATCTTAAAAAAAATAACTATTTTTACGGATTCTATCACGATTTCAGACTGAGCCGTGACCACGACGGCTGCAAAGCTTTCGAAACGTCGGGCATAAAAATTAAAACCAAATCGTGATAGAATCCGTAAAAATAGTTTTATTTCAATGAATAACATTCACGTAAACCTAAGAAATCATTATATTAAAAAATATATAAAAATGTTGGCGTATTAGTAAAACTAATAATGTAGAGTCATTTGTTACAAATTGTTGCGGAAAATGGGTTGCAGATGTCATGGTTGTTGTAACACTTGACTGTTGACAGAAGGGGCAGTGAACTGTGCGGTGGGCCCGTGGCTGGGGTGGACCAACTGTTTCGGAGACTGCGAGTACGCTGTCAAACTAAACTATCGATTGATCATGGTCAGTTGAGCTCTCAACCTATTTGATCAGTTCCTGCATGCTGCTTTTTACATATACCCAGTGGCGTGCAGTCCATATAGAAAAATAGACACTGTCTTCCCTGACAATTTGCTATTTACGTAAATATTTAAAAAAATATGAAAAAATAAAATCTTCAAAATAGGAACGTCCGGCTAATATTTTAAATCAATTTGAAACATGGGCATGATGATAGTGATTGTGAAGTAAAAGTTAAAGAAAATATTTTTTCTAGTTTTTTGTATACCCTGATCGGAATGTCTGTGCACGTCCCTGCATTTACCTACTTTTCTTTGCTTATTATTTTGTTTAATTTTTTTTCCGATATCAAGAGGGACCTTTCATAAAATAAGTTTGTAAACAAGAACATGGTTATTTGCTAAGCATGCCCTATTTGGAAAACGTTGATAATAAAAGGGGATCTAGTTGTAGAGTCTTATTTTTGTGACGTATGACGTATCAGGGTTGCGGAATATGTTGCAAGATGATTTACAGACTAGTGGCTTTACAGATATGCGTTGATACGTGACTTTAAATTATCTCGTGTTCTTACAAAAAATACTTCGCCTTCTTCTATTAATTTTGTCGCCTTCTGTCTAGTGGCAGCATATATGAGTTTCTGGGTTCGATTCCCAGGTCGAGCAAAGCGAATATTCTAATTTGATTTGCCCGGGACTGGATCCCCAGAACGGGGTTCACGACAAGTAGGCAGCCGGTCTTAAAAACTAAGCCAAATCATTTCTGAAACATGCTTGAAAAAGTGTGTTGTGCCGACCTCACATTAAGGTGGGATAAGGGCAGGTAGAAAGAAAGACAAAAAATACTTCTACTTATTTTGCAAATTTATTTATTTACGGATTGCGATTTCCGTAACCGTTTGTTGAATGTTTAAAGAAATAAATAATTAAAGAAAGAAAGACAGATAGACAAAAAGAATGAAAGAAAGATTGCAATATCCAAATTTTCGGGCAATAAATGAATTCATCGGTGTGTCGTTATTCAGCACAGATCGGTGCCGGGAAACGGCAAGTTTTGCGGTCGACTTGTGAAAAGTCGTCTGTGCAAGCCCTCACATTGTCGTCAGATGCTGTTGGGTGCTAGTACTGATCCCACTGACGTCAACAACATCGGCAGTGCTTCATATGATGACGATTAAATTGTGTATACCATGTTAAGTAGGTTCATTCTTCGAGGGGTTAATTGTTCCCATGATTCATTCCTAGGGGCTGACTTTTGAAACTCGATTCGAATTTGACTTCAATTTGATTTCATTTAGGGACTTAAAATACCACCGAAATAGAGTTAAAAATTGCACTAATGTTACGTTAAAAATTACTAAATGATAAGTTCTGGAATACAATGCAAGATTAGCGCACTTTTTAACTCGATTTTGGTGGAAATTTAAGTCAATAAATAATTCGAATCGAAGTCGAATTCAAATCGAGTGTTCAAAGTCAAGGGGCTGTTCTCCTTAAAAATAATATTGGGATCATATGGAAGATGTAATATTTTAGACTCAATAATAAAAAGTCCTTTAATGTGTTTTCATTAAATTGTAATATTCCGTGTATCTCATTCTTATTTTTGAGGTTAGGGAAGGATGCGTCACGGGAATGAATTGAGTTGACCCCGACATTTTTGGATAAATAATCCTGTTCCTGTAATAGGTACGCGTAAAGTAACTTTGCCGGCTTGAAGTAAGTCATGAGAGATGTTGCATTATTCTCTAAGATTTAAGCCATATTTAAGTGGTGCGAGTTTATGATATGTTCAAGGCAAGAATATACAGAGAACTAATATTTATTGAGACGCTATCATGCAATTAGAAAATAATTATCATAATATAACGCGGCCAACTGAGTTTTCTGTGACATTCCATTCTGTGCCATTTCCTATTGAATTTGTGATAAACTTGCATCAAATAATTCAGAATGGGGAGAGACGTAGCGTAGACGTTAGACGTAGCAAATCGCGAAGTGACTAACTTCATCCTATCCATGTTATTTTGGATGTATTGTAATCGATTAACTTATTAATTGTCGACATTGGCCTTCATTGTTAAACATTATACACCAAGTGTGATGGGCTTTATGGGTTGGTAGTATCAGAGTAAGTTGATATTGATGATATACAACTTTATTCGGAGGGTTAATTTTATTGCTTTGATAGATTTTTCCCACATTCACTGACAAAACTTTAAAATTGTTATCTAAATAAAGTTGTCTATTTCATAGCTCTAAATGTCTATAATAATGTTTTCTTGAATCTTTATAAATTTAATCCTGCTGCAAGTTAGAAAACTTTCGTGTACTAGTATAAGATACTTCGTATTATACTGCTAACAATGTATTAATAAGTTTCTTAACATTCCCAGTTTTCGAAAGTTTTAAACTACATCGATTTTAAATATAGTTCGTACAATATGGATCTGATTCGTAAAGATATCGACTATCGTGGGTACCTATTACATTACCCCGATAAAATCTGCGCTATTCATGTTATTGAAGAAACTGTTTCCATACAACCTATTTATACTACCTTTAAAGTTTTATAACCAATACGCCATCATATCAAACAATAAAACAGTGACTGGTGACTCTGGGCTGTTACGCGCTCTAACTATGAATCGATTACTTCTGGTTTTTAAAGTGTATCGCACGCCTTATCGATTCACACATAAATAAATACTTAATTCGCATATCTAATTAATAACAACTAACATTAAACATGTTATATAGTATGTATAAAAGCGCTGTCCCTATATTAGATCACCGTAATTTATTAAGAATCCCATTAAAGACCAAGGGCTTTCCCATAAAATCAATTTATGATGCGGAAGTACTATTGTCAAGGCAATGTCAAGTTTAACGGCTGTTGACTTGAAATTAAAATAACGATTTTGTGGAAATATTTATTTTGTTTGTTTCTGTTATCAAATATCAACAAAACTTTGTACATAAGCGCTTACTATCTAATGTTATTTGTCAATATGTTCTTAATTATAACTTATATAATACTGTAAAGGAACATCACAGTAGTAATAATTGTACGCCACCTTTCCTTTGTCATAATCTAATACGAGTACTTCGTACGTTGTCACTTTCATAACATTATCAGTTAATGTTGCTACATAATAATAAAGATTTCTTATTCTTACTATACATTGTCATAATTATCTCATTTTATCAATATATCAAATGGCTAAATATTATAATAATGCTCTATTCATTTTTATTGTATAATGAATATTGTTAAATGTTAGTATAAGTTTATTTGGCAGTGTATTATGATTATATTATTTTAACATTATCCGGTAACGAAATATAATTATAATGAAATGTTCACCTTAAATAAATTATCGAATACAATGCAGGTGGTTTTTTTATGAGCAATTGAAAATGTCTTATTTTTATATGAATTCGTCGTGGTTCTTACGGTAGTAACAGAGAAACTCAATTTAAATAGAGATTGAATGTAATTTGGCCGATTGCTAACGAGTTAACAAGCGTGAAAGAGTGGAGTGACATTGTGCCGGGACCGAGACGCGAGTGGCGCGAGTCACTTCGATGTTTTTATGCACAGCACTTTCACTCTTGCAGGTGGTTCTATAAAACAGTCGTAGATTGGAAATTTCTCCGCGTGGTGTCACATTTCAATTGAATATCTTTGGTTATTTGTGTATATTCATGTTATAACATTTAAAATACTTATTTCACTTTTAAATATTAATAACTCAAAATCCGTGGGTCAATGTTTTCGGTCTCAATTTAGGACTCCTTAACATTCATTTAACGACAAATTGTTCAATAGCTAGATAATTTTTATTTAGCGAATAAATCTGAGGTTACGACAACTTAAATCACTCTTAAAGTTTCAAAATTATCCTTGAGATAAAAGTTATCTGGCTATTGAAATATCGGCTACAAATATGTGTTATTTATAAAGTAAGAACAGGTAAGACGTGTCTCCTGATTTTTTCCCCGAAACATAACATAAAAACTTTCGCTTCGATACATATCTGTGGTTTCGCTACACATTTTTGTATACCTATGGTCCAAACAACTGGAGATTCGCCTTTAGTCATTTCTCCGACAATGGCAAGACTATTAGACAACTGTGGGGTTACCACCACCTCTTATAGCAATATTATTAAAATCTTACTTGTACCGATTCCTGTACAAAAAAAAGAAGCAATATTTTAATAATATTGCTATAAGAGGTGGTGGTAACCCGCCTGATCACTATCGCATTGCTAAAATAATAAAAGTAATGAGGAACGCGTGGTAAAATTATACGCGAGTGATTAGAGGTATCTCGGGGTATTCACAACAGCGAGGTGCGATGCATTCCTTCGCGCAGGGGCACCAGCACGCCAAGTTTGAGTAGTCTAATAAAACTTTCTTCTCTTCTTCAGTACCTTTAAAAAAACAACTCGTTTATTTGAAGGTCCTATATAATTTTTTCTACTTGCCCTTATCTTTATGGGGTCGGCACTTTATAAGTATGTCGCATAAAGGATTTGGCTTAATTTTTATCGGTTGCCTGCTTTACTCCAGTACATCCAGCTCCGGGCAAATAATGTTAGAAAATCAACCCAGCTGACCAGGGAATCGAACCCAGGACCTCCCGATCCTTAGCACATATATAATGCCACTAGGCAGCGTATATAAATATTTTTCTTTCTTTCTACCTGCCTTTATCCCAGCTTAATGTGGGGTCGGCGCAACTCACTTTTTCAAGCATGTTGCGGAGAGGATTTGGCTTAGTTTTTACGACCGGCCGCCTGCCTGGCGTCAACCCCTATGAGGGATCCAGTCTCGGGCAAATTAAATTACAATATTTACTTTGCCCGACTTGGGAATCGAACCCAGGACCTCCCGGCCCATAGCCCATACATGCTGCCACTAGACCAAGGAGGCGACTGGGCAGCGTATATAAATAAATAAAATAATTAATACACCCAACAGTCTCATACATACTCGTAGTCCTGACCCCACACTAGGTGTAACCTGTATCGTGGGTATCAGAAACTACGCGAGACTTTCGGTCTCACAACACCCAGACAGAATATCTATGGGCCACACAGACATTTGTCTCGGTGCGGCATCGAACCCGCGACCTCACGTTTCATAGCCGGCTACTCGGCCGCTGCCACGGAGGCTGTCAATATAACGACCAAGATGGCGACATTTGAAGATATGTAACTATTATATCTAAACAACTGATATCGAATGTTAAAGGATGTAGATATTTTTCTAAATAAATTTTCTAATAATTAAAGAAACTACAGTTTCTGTAGTTTGATATTAGTATCAAATATAATACGAGTAATGAGGCTGAGATCTATAGAGCGAACTTCGACTAAGTCTAAGTCAAAGTCACGAACTCAGTGGGGATTTGGAATTGTTAAATCGAACTTTGACTTAGTTATCCTCACTGAGTTCGTGACTTTGACTTAGACTTAGTCGAAGTTCGCTCTATAGATCTCAGCCTATGTATCTATCGATTGTCGCTGTTAGTCACTGTTTTCACTTCTCGAAGACTGCTAGTTTCCGTTCACTCCATCTACATAATATATAATATTTTATACCGTTGTAGTTTCCACAGGTGGGGATGCTACTCTAAAGTATAGAGACAAAAAAATGATCGTTTAGGCAAACTCGTGTTGGGGGCACTGGTAAACACAGAGTAATGTAATTAATTTTAATACGTGTGTAATCACTTTTAACATACCTGACACGGACAGTAAAAATTCTGGTTGTAATGTGACCAGTCCAATGCCGTACCGTTTGAACACGTCACATACTGGCGCTGAACTCTTCAGGTAGTCCTGTAAAAATAATTGTTACAATAAATAGTTTTGGTAGTCTAGTAGGTACGAGAAAACTAAACGAATAAAAAACTAATAAAGACGGGTATCTAAGGGATATCTCTGGGTATTAAATAGTATGTATATCTATATTATCTTGAATTATAAGGCACTGACCACACAACCAGAAAAAGTTCAAGTCAATAATAGAATCGTAACGTAGATATATATTGTAGAAGTTGAACTACATAATGCACATGATGTCGTTTACGCTCTTATTGTATTGACTTTACGGTCTTTATGACCGGCTATAGAAGATTCCGTATCTATAAAGTTCCCCCATAATAGATAAGTGCTGTGTTTATGACCGGCTATAGAAGATTCCGCATCGATAAAGTTCGCTCATAATAGATAAGTGTTCTTTCTTTCTTTTCTTTTCATAATAGATAGTTGCGGTGTTTATAATCGACTCTAGAAGATTCCGTGGAAAATTCCCCAATATTAGATAGATGCGGTGTTTATGATCGTCTTTAGCAGTGGCGTGCAGTCCATATAGGCAAAGAGACACTCTCTACCCTGACAATTTGCTATTTCCGCAAATAAAGAATAAAAATCATGACCAAAAACCAATTTTCAAATAGCAGTACCCAACTTTTATTTTAAATCGACACGGGGATGATGGTGATGAATGAATAATGTAACAGTTAAAGAAATATTTTTTTTAAATTGTTGTCTACCCTGACCGGAATGCCTATGCACGGCACTGGTTTCTAGAAGATTCCGTGGAAAGTTCCCTAATATTAGGTAGGTGCGGTGTTTATGATCGTCTCTACAAGATTCCGTGTAAAGTTCCCTAATAATAGCTACCTCATGCGAGCCGTACACGATGTGCGCCGTGGCGACGAGCCGGTCGCGGTGCAGCTGCCACACGTGCAGCTCGTGTATGGCGCGCACGCCGGGCACGCGCAGCGCCGCCGCGCGCAGATCGCACGCGCCCAGACCCTCCGGCACCGTCTGCAGCAGCACCAGCCCAGCAGAACGCACTGCACAATGCACACCGCAATTAATATCGCTCAACATTGATCCACTAAACTGGTACACACCGGCCGAACGAGGGTGAAAGAATCTACACCTGTTGCGTTCACACAAACAAACTTTCGCTGTTGTGAGAATGAAACGGGCATAGATTCGTTCGCCTTCGTTCGGCCCGGTGTGTACCCGCCATAAGACACAACCAAACCCCTGTTCTAAAAGAAGAGGTGTTATAAGTTTAATGTAGGTATATCAGAGTATACTTGAGTTTGTTATTTTTTTTAAAGGTGGCTTGATCGGTATTGTTTTAGTCATGATTCAAGAAAATATTTTCAGTCGTCTGAAGAGCATCAGTTCTTTTCGGATTAGATTTAATTTTTCTCTCACTTTCGGAATTCAGTAGGCATAATCTTGACAATAGGTATAATCTCGAACTGATGTTCTTTATGCTCATCATCTGAAATCAGCAGTATACCCCACTTCTCACCAATGTTCGCGAGTTGACCCGCGCGTAAATCGCCTCTTCTGGACAAGTTCTAATTCGGTATAACTTTACATATTGAATATTGAGATATGTTTTGTCTTATTTGAAACAGACAAAAAACTGTATAAGATTATAGAAGTATTGTCATTGTACTTACTGAATGGATAGTTCAATATGACAAGTACAATGGAGGCACATGCAGAGAGTGCTGGGTCGACGAGACGAGAGGCGACCGGCTCCCACTCAGCTGTCAGTCCGGCGGCCATCACGAACAAGCTACCTGACCGAACGATATCCTTATTTATATCATAATCATAAGTTTAAAAATTACAAATTTCTCGACTTCAAAATATTTTTGATAGTGAATTATGGGGCCATACATTAATAAATGTATAGCCCTTGGAATAAGCGCTATCGAATACAGTAAGAATCTTGAAATCGTCCATATTTGGCGTAGATATAGCGTAAAGCCGCATCTCCTGCACTAAAACATTACACAAAACACCTACACAAAACATGGTATTTCAATTTTTTTGTCTATGGTCCATTGTTATATGAGCAGGAGACAATGAAACACCTTGTTTTGTGTAGGTATTTTTGGTGTTTTGTTTCGAATCATGTGCCGGAGACGCGGCATTACATATAGAGGTACATACAAAAAAGCATGCAGACGAATTGAATACCTCCTTTTTTGAAGTCGATCGAAAAGGATTTAACTTTCTACAGTATTAATGTATGATCTATAAGTGTAGCATTGTAAATACGAGTAAGTATATATTATTGTATAAGTTTCAAAACTTAACAGACCGACTTCAAATCCGATCGTGACCAAATTATATATATGGGACCACCCTTGAAATAAGCTCCATCGAACACAAAAAGAATTTTGAAAATCGGTCCACATTTGGCGGAGATATCGCGTAACATACATAAAAAAAATACAGACGAATTGAGGACCTTCTCCTTTTTGGAAGTCGGTCGAAAAGCACTTCAACATTTATATTTCAGTTTGTGGGGGAGAGGGAGCCATACGGAACTTTTGGTTCTACAACACCCAATCCAGTAAAATAAAAGTCAACAAAGTCCCAGATCGGAAT
The DNA here is from genome assembly GCA_036417725.1 of Clanis bilineata. Classification (NCBI taxonomy): domain Eukaryota; kingdom Metazoa; phylum Arthropoda; class Insecta; order Lepidoptera; family Sphingidae; genus Clanis; species Clanis bilineata. The sequence continues at coordinate 6,863,809 of CM071149.1, read as the reverse complement.
CGAACCTATCTCGCGTTTCTAAGACAGCAGCAGATTGACAAAAATATTGCTTTATGAAGGTTGTCAAAATATTTTTCGATAGATAAAAAAATGAATGTAAAGTATGTTGTTCTACTTCTCATCGTGTTTTTTTGCTAATCAAGGCCACTAGCCTACATTGTAAAGCTATTATTAGATTATATTTGTGTCTTCCTCGCAGTCAATAAACTATACATTTGGAGCAAAGCCTAGTCAGTTTTGGCTTAGCATCAAAAAGTTATAGCGTATTACTTTGCTGCTCAATCATTGATTAAGAATATTTAACTATATAGCTAAATTTCTAATATGTTTAAGTAGTATGTGTAATTCAATATACCTAGCGATTAGTCCTGAAGTAGTTTTTTTTTAATCTGCGGCGTGGCACGGGGCGGCGCGACGTTCTATCCGTGAGGCTGCGCTACGTGGTGCGCAAGCGCATGTCTAGTCTGCCTATTTTACATCGCTGCACAGTTTTGTTGTGTGCAACTAATTTTATGTGTATGAGATCATCTAAACTCGTCTAAAGATTGTTGCAGGTCGTAGAATATTATACACAAACATTAAATGACAAGAAACATCGGTAGCTTAGTTGGGACTGCTACAAATTGCCATGCGGAGAGGATCGTCACAGGTTCAAAACGAGCCCTGAGACGGCCTCTAGAGCCCGCACTTATGAGTTTTATAAGTAATGTAAGTATGGATTAATTATAAAACATTACTCCCATAATCCATCCATAATTTAATGTAACTAACATTAACTGTGAAGGAAATGGAAAACATCGTGAGAAATTCTGCATATCTAATAATTCTTCAAAAAAAATACGAAGGTAATGCGAAGTCTACCATCCTGCATTAGGCCGGCATAGTGGAGGAAGGCCTAACCCCTTTCATCAATAGAGGAAGCCCGTGCTCAGTAGTGGAAGGCTATTATTATCTTAAATAAGGTCAAGTCCATTCACAAATATTTTCAATAGTTCCATCTGGCTACAGCAACATTCAGCTCGTTTCTTTTAATTTTTTTTAAGCTGGAGTCAGTCATAAGCAACATGTTCATTTGTGGACCAAACAATATAACACAGTCATATTGTTATAAAAATTATATATATATATATTAGTGTAAGCAGTCAGTTACACGGTTACATGTAACGATACGACGTGTAATGTGTTCACTTACTTGCAATATCAGTAGGTGCATGTGCGAGGACGGGCTCTCCTGAACCAGTTTTCAGCACGACTCCTCCACCCTCGGTCACACTCAACCTACGGCTGTAGCTTAATTCACGACCTAAAATACATTTTGTATAATCAAATATTTAGATATGAGGTAAATCATATTTTGTTGTGTTTCGGTGCTCACCAAAAATATGAACATTTAGAATTAAATTTATAGTCTTGGAAAAAGTTTTAATAAATGAAATGATAAATATCATCGCCTGTTATGACTTGGCAATTTTATTTCCGAGTGAGAATTATTATATTATGGATATTTAAGTTCTTCGGTTGATATAATTTTGAATTTCATTTCATTGATAAGATCAGTCTTGACCGTATATGGAACATCGACTCGATCGATTTTCTATCAAATAGAAAATAAAATAAAATTGTAAAAGGATTATGTAATAGTTGTTTTTTACGGAGACCGCTTTAATAATAACATTACATGCGTGAAACTTTCGCTGCAAGACAATTAATTAAATAAAGTCGCTTCCCGCTGTCTGTCTGTCCCTATTTATGCTTAGATCTTTAAAATTACGCAATGGATTATGATGCGGTTTTCTTTAATAGGTAGAGTGATTCAAGAGGAAGGTTTGTATGTATAATAAATGCTTAATATAGTAGAAAAACCCACCCGTGCGAAGCCCGGGCGGGTCGCTAGTATACTTATAAAATACATATAATAAAATATAATTTGTATTACGGTGCGCAAAAACTAAGGAACCTATATAATTATTTTGTGATAAATACATACACACATAATTAAATACAATTTTATGTTGCTTCTGTTCTACAGTTGCGAATGATCTAGATTATTGCGCATACAAATATATTAATAGTGGACTACTTTCATGAAAGTTATTGAATTAACACGACGAATGTTTTGGTTCCCGCACTACCCAATACTCATACATAATACGTTCCGATTATTTTGTAAATACACCATAACTAACATGCCTAATATTACCGCTAGAACAAAGTTCCATTTCAAACCCTTTAATTTCTTACGACTTGACTGCCTCGGTGGCGTGGTATCTCGGTGCGACTACGGTTCTGAGGTCTCAGGTTCGATCCCCGGGTCGGGCAAAGTGATATTGGATTTTTCCATATCAGCTCGGAGTCTGGAATTTGTGCCCGATATGGCGATAGGCTCGCCCCCTATCACATCTGGGATGGAACTAAGCTCAGCGAAACGTGGGTGTTCTAGTTGGCTAGTGCGCCTCTGCCTACCCCTTGGGGATACAGGCGTGAGCTTATGTATGTATGTAATTTATTACGTAGTACTTAATTGTACGTGGTAATTATTAGTTCATCTGTGGTTGGGGCATATGAAAGGACTTATTTACTGACTTATGATGATCTCAATAAGGAGTATTGTATGCCCACGGACGTAAAGAAAAAGAAGGACACCAACTCGCCTATAGTTAAACGGAAATTTTAAACAAACGCGCCTGTATATGCGCCTGTACAAAAGTGCCCCACGCACACAAACGCCATTACATGTCGATAGATCGAATGGACTGAAAACCCTGCTTCACTTTCAATGTTCCTAGCGCTCCGTCCATATTTTTTTACGTCCGTATGTGTGGCTTTCTTTACATTAGTGCATTGCTATTTCTGATAGAGCATAGGTACGCGTACAATCGCTAGTCATCGTAGCAACTAGCATGTACTTTGTTTTCATAACAAATAGATGATTAGCGATTGTCAGTGTGTATGACTATTATGGGCCGAGGAAACGACCGATAAAATAAAGCAGGACTTAACACTTAAACGTGGAGCACCTACTAGATTAATTCAAGTCGTAAATAATCTACAATTTTCTTGATTACCCGCTTAACTACGCAATCATTTGTAGCAATAAATAAGTATTACAAACATTGTAGACTTATCAAATGAATGTTTTTATCACAATAATTGTCGGCTTATATTTTTATTTTGTATACCCAAATCGCGGTACAAGGTCGTTAATCCGTAGTCTTATCAATGCAACTACCACTACGTATTGTCAAGACGAATGATTAGTATTGTAGTATGACTTACCAGCTAGAAGCATGTAGTTCATAGCATGAAGTAGCAACCCTACTACAGCGCTGCCGACGATGACTTTCGGATACCGCGGCGGCTGACCGTGTGACGAATGTACTCCTAGTTGAAGGGCGTTCACCACGAGGGCCAGGGAGAACGATGCGAACAGTACATGGACCGAGAGCCGACCGACCACTTCTATTCGAGCCCAGCCAAACGTGTTGCGGAGCCGACCTTCCCGGCCAGCGACTTCATCAGCCCTCTCATACTGTATGCAAAACAAAAAAAAGGATAAATGTGGTATGACAGTCCGGACGAATAGAAAATATATTTCAAGGGCACACGGTACAATAAAAAGTATAAATACCTTGTAGGAGATCAGTGTAGTAATAAGCCCCACTAATCTGCAGAGTGAATGGCATGTATCGACTAGAAGTGTCGGAGAGTATGTGAAATGCGATGCGAAGAGTCGTCCGCTGACCCCGGCTACTGCCAGCAGCAGCGCCAGCAGTGACCGCGGGGGAGGCAGCCATTGCAGCCACTCTTTCATCGCCATGTCTTTTACAAAAACTTCTGAAATTACATAAAACCTTATAATAAATTATCACACTGCATACATTTAAGCCTGGTAAAGGTATTTTTATTGAAAACTAATTAACGAATTGATTAATGGAAGATAATTTAAAGATTAAAGACATTGGACAATATTTCCTGCACACAAAATCCCTTTAGAGTTTTGAGCGTGTAGAAAATGCATCATCATAGTCCCAATATATCGCAAAAAAGAAATAATAATAATATAAGTCCTCCTTTACTAATGAGAGGGGGGTTAGACCTTAAAATAAGTACCACGCTGGCTTAATTTAATGCGTATTATTGGTCAAAACATACCATCGAAATTCTCGCGGAAAAATTCTCAGGTATGCAGGTTTCCTCACAATGCTCATCTTTCAGCGTCGCATTGTAGCAAGCGATAATTCATAATAAATATACACTTAAAATAAAAGTCAGAAGTGTATGCTGACTTTGTATGTAGTCTTTTTAAGATTGATCTGAAACTTCGACACTCCTCTCGGCAATCCCTACCATTCCCAACTGAACTATTGCAAAAAAAAAATTTACGAGGTATCTGTTTATTTTGAGACTAGTCTCAATTTTGAGGCTCAATAATGTGCTTTACACTCAAATAGGGAACCGCTTTATTTTCCATTAGACTTCATTCATATTTATCCAGTAAGTCTTGCGTAATGCTCATGCTTGCAAAATTGTTTGTTGGATGGTTTATCAGAACATCACGAACAATTTAATTACTACAAATCACAAACCTTATTTATTTATTTTAATTAAGATTATTAATGGTATACACGGATTCGGACGTAGAACACTTACTACTTGAACAACTTTATCAGTATACTTAGGTCTAGAAAAATATTCATGTCAATTACTACATTTTATAAATTGAGAAAATTATAATACCCCGAACCATTATCAAAAGAAAGTTATGGTTGACATTGAGTCACGACTAACGGTTATTACATATAGGCAAGTGTTGATGATCGTATATTTAGTGATGGGTTTCATTTCAAGGGGAAAGTACCATCATACCATGATGTTGCTTTTGTGCTAAACTAGAGAGATGGTGTTACAGTTGTGATGTTTTTCGTTAGTGTTTGATGTTAGATGTTAGATGTATTATTACAAATTTAGTACATAATACACTTACTTACGATTTACGGTTCTTCAAAAGAAATCGCAAATCCACTTTTTGTTATATCTTTCTAGCTCTTACTACTACAAGAAGAGTATATATTGATTACCTACTTATTCATAACTCTTCAAGCCTTTTGGATATATGTGATATTTTTTTCGTCAAAATATTATTTATGTGAGTAATATTATCCCTACAGCGACCACGCGATTACTGATCTCGTCTTTGCCAGTTTAAAGTATTTATTGACAACATATTTTTGTAGAGTATACAAAATTTTCCGTGTCCATGAAAATGTATCTATTGATTATTCACATGCAAATGAGATATGATAATCCCTGTGCTGATTAATCACCTATGAACTAAATATATTACACGGTACAATGAGATATAGAATGTTGTCTTGTGAGGAAGATGGCATTCAACTTTGTAATAGGCTATCTCCGGCAATTGAAGCGACTGAGGAGATCATCATGTAGTCATGCTTATTCTTGATTCGGTACTATTCGATTTTATTATAAACTGTCGACCTTAACCCGACAGACATTCAGATTTTCTTGTTTTTTTTTAGGAAACGTCGCGGTCTATTTATTGTCTAGTCTATTTATCCAACCATAACTGTAATTATTGTATAAAGCCATTTCTATTATCTTTTGGATCAAACTTTCGAAGTGATAAGCGTAGACTACCGGAAAATCAATTCCATTTTGTTTTTTTTTTAATTTCGTGGTTATTTTGGTTTCTGTATAATAAGTTTTTATTTTTATGTCGGTATTGGAAATGTTTATTATTTAATTATTTAATTCTAATTGAGCCTATTTTGGTAATCAGCTTTTGTTTGCGACTACACTATGATTTTCACATGGTTAGATTGAGTTTTATATACGAATTAACCTTGTATTATACCTTCAGACAGTAAAGGACTAGCCTGCATCCTGCAAAAACATTTCAATATTTTTGTATGTATGTTATTCAGCAGATCTTCTCATTGTTTACCATCAATATTAAAGTTTGTAATCTAGAGCAAAATTGATAAATTAAATAAATAGTGGCAGCACAATATATGTATAGTCAGTGACCCATGAGGTTCTGGGTACTAATCCCAGGCCAATGGCCATGGCACGTAGTTTTACTAATACCATTTGCCCGGAACTAGACCCTTTCAAAGGGGATTGACGTTAAAAACTAAGTCGAATCCTTTCTACAAGAAGATCCAGTCCCGGGCAAATTAAATTAGAAAATTAGCTTAGCTCGACCTGGGAATCGAACCCAGGACCTCATGGGTCACTGACTATGTGGACCGGAACCACACCCTATTAATGCTGCTACTATACCAAGGAGGCGGCAAATATGTATATTATATCTAAATTCCGTAGTAGTGAAGAAAAATTGTTATTTCGTATTTTATTTAGTTTTGACAGTATTATCTGCTAGTATTGCACTATGAACACCTGAAATCAGGTATTGACAAATATTTATAGCTGTAATGGAGAACGGTAGAGGCAATATTCGGACATCATTTATAAATAAAGCGTCTGAGGAAAGACGTTGTAAATAAATCTATCGCAATATTTTTTGTATAGAATAATACGAAACGTGACAAGGTTTTGTTATGTTTAGAATCATATTTAACATTTTTTTGTTTTTTTATCACTATATTTATTCTAGAGATAATCATTTCGATACGTGCCAGAACATTTACCATAAAACGGCATATTGAATTGAAGAGCCGGCCTGTTCATACTGTAGACGAAACAGTTTACAGTGTGGCTCTACCACTCAGTAAGAGGGTAGTGGCATTTTCCTAGTAAACCCCTCGAGTTTGGGTTCCTTTGATATGTTTTAATGATTACAAGTTGTTTATATTAAGCCGCGTCTCCTGCACTAAAACATTACACAAAACATGGTATTTCCAAAAATATTTGTCTAGGGTCCATTGTTATATGAGCACGAGACAATGAAAATTGTTTTGTGTAGGTGTTTTTTTTTGTTGCAGGAGACGCGGCTTTATAATTTTTATCGTTACATTTCTTAAAACTCCTATCGTCTACCTGTATATTAATTCCGATGCGATGAAAATTCAAGACGACCTATTTTTATTTGAGACATTAGTCAATAGTTCCACTATAATGCAAATTGCTAGACATAATGCCCCTTACTTATAAAAATATTTAAGCGCTGCTTATCTTTAACCATAGGTTGTCCCTATCATTTTTAAATAATGTAACGCAAGGGAAAAAGTGACAGGTTATTCTTAGCGAAATGATAAGCACAAATGTTTTTATAAGTAAGGCTCTATATTGTTGATGCTTCTTCACCTTTCCTTACGGTCATGACTCCATTACAAAGAATATGTAAGTAATCTGGAAAAGTTAAAGTGCTTAATGTGTTGGAAACGAATTTACGATCACGGACCATTCCATTCACGACAATAATATTTGTTAAGAATTCAAGTACATATATGTTGTATTCTTAAAAAACTTCAGATTATTAACTTATTTACTCGTGACTCTTGATCGTACACAACGATCCTTTATTCTCTTATCACGGAAGTATTACATGGTATCTTAATAAAATATATTTTTGATTCCTGGCTAACTAAACCCGGAACAAATATTTGTAGATCACTCAAATACTGTGCGATTTGGGGAATCGTTAGGATTTTTTCCACCGTGTATTTTGAAATCAGTCGGTTTGCCCCAAACTTGAGATAGTTGACGAACTTATGTGTGTAATAATTGGTGTAACACTGTGGAACTCTTTATTCACAATTTTTCATAAACAAAACATTACGAAGTAATAAAGTGAACTCTTGGTATCAAGTATTTGTGACTAGACACATATTCCTTTTTGTTTTGTTGTGGGTATATAGCAACATTGTGTAAAAATAGTTTTATTTCAACATTGTGTATACAGCAGCATAAAAAATTGCTGCATCAGTTCTTCTTTTCTTTCCACCTGCCCCTATCCCACTCCAATATGAGGTCGGCGCAACACACATTTTCAAGGATATTATAGAAAATAATCGGTTTAGTTTTTACGATAGGCTGCACGGGTCAAATATTTCTGAAAATGATCTGAAACTGAATAGAATCACTAATGCAATGACACAGTTGCTTGCTTTTTTGGTCATAAATATAATATTCTTATTGTTATCCATCCAAATGAGTGAAATTAGAAAGGTCAGAGAAATGTATTTATTGTAGACGGTTGGCCGACCGGTTGCCAAGTTGATAACACTTGATCATCGTATTTGCGACGTCACTGTTATTGCATACATTCATAAGTCATAGAAGACCTATCGTATTAAAAAAATATACGTATAAAGGTTTAAACAATAAATCCACAATGATGCATGTGCGTGAGCTCGTGACTACATACCGGCGATGCGACGCGCTACGCTAGGCGACGCGACGTTAGATACGACCTGCGAGCAGCGAGCTAACTCTACCAGGCAAGTCTTATTTTTATTTTGTAGTTTAGTAGTGCAGCGGAACGGTGAATAACCACGGCACAGATATATTTATTATTAGATTGAAAATACACGTTCTAAATAAATAAAATAAATTAATTATATAAATTCAATATATTTGATGAACTTACCTATACACAGCCGATGTATTATATCAGTTAACCGCACAAGTCAAAGTATATTTTGCCACAACACGGTTGTTTAGTAAACACACGCCGCGCCGGTCGCGGTTGAACCACATATCAATTATTGTATAATAATGGATTAACGTTTACGGGTGACAAATGTTTTTAGTCTTGGAGTGACATCGGTGGACATGTGAGGTGGTGCGCGGGCGCCGTTCACACCGTTGACTGCTACCGTCGAGCTGTGTGGCCGCACTCTTATCGACTAAACTCTCGCTGCCGATAACCGAACTGGCGAACCGTTGACTGCTGCGGTACTGCCGCGACCGACAGCGCCTTGCTACTGTTTTATCTTGAGTTTCTACTCTTAGATCTCCTACAAGCCTCGCTGTTTACATCATGTACGGTACATTACACGTGCCCGGTACTAAAGGCTAATCACATACATAGTTAATGACCTATTTCAAAACTGTATTTGTTTCTTATTAATTGGTTAATTAGTATGTTCTATTAATGGTATCAGATAAGGCGCTGAGATTAGTACGTCTACATTTATTATGACTGTGATTTAGATGGCGAGAAAGTGTAAAAATAAGTATTAGAATCACAACATGCTTGCAGAGTTTTATTAACATTAAGAGGTCATGGCCGGCCATTCTGCGCCGTGCTGATATTTCTGCGGACACCGTTTGCTCGAAATATTTCTATTCTCTTACAAATAGCGCATGAGAGTCATGCTGCGATGGAGTTAAATAAAACGTTGTCGTTAGCTAGTTTGAGCTATGTAGATTGTAGGTACGCTTTTTAGATTTCATACGATAAAAAGCGACACAACATTGCAATTAAAGAAAGTTTAACGGTACGAGGCGTTTAATTAGGCTCATTTTGTAAATTTTGCATCACCTATTATAATAAATTCTGTAATAAGGCTTTAACGAGAAACAGAACTGTCGGTACAGAAATAGTATTAGTACTTTAGGATTAGGATTCACGATAAAGATCTATCCTTTCTTTCATATATTTCTGATATCCGACTAGTTCTGATTGACTGAATTGATTTCTGCTGTACTTAAAGGCTAGTTCCATATAAGACTAAAGGTACTTATTTTAAGCTGAGCTGGCCACCTAATTATCACAACTCATCTGTGCAACGCGCCCTTTAGTTAATGCTGTTTATGTACCTTGTGTTATGTTGTATGGTGACTATTGTGATAATAAATTCATTTTCTTTCTTTCTTTCTTTCTTTCTTTCTTTCTATTTAGTAAGAAAGACATAACGAAGTTTCGATGGATAGAAACGTTAAGTTTAAATAGATCTACACTTGGTTGTCCCCCCCACCTGCAACACCTTATTATATTCAATATTTTGAGAGCTTGTTTGGTCATTTTACGAATACATAAGCTCGCGCCCGCATCCCCAAAGGGGTTGGCAGAGGCGTCCCGCGAACGAGAATACTCACATTTCGCCCAGCTTAGTTACGTCCCAGGTGTGTCAGAGGGCGAACATATCGCCGTATAGGGGCACAAATTCGGGTGATATTGAAAAAATCCAATATAACTTTTCCCGACTCGGGGATCGAACCCGAAACGTCAGGACGGTAGTCCTACCGAAATACAACTATGCTACCGATGTAGTCGAGTGACAGATGAGAGAGTTTTTTACGCAGTCGAGTTTTTTTAGGTATGTTGCAGATGGGATTCGGCTTAGTTTTTACAACCCCCTATGGAGGAACTTACGTGCACAATGTCACTGTAGCAGCATATCAGCTCCTTTATGGACGACCGATTGATTTTCAGTTTTAATCATAATGCGTCTATGCATGATCATGATGATGATCATATGATACTTTAAAAAATATTTTAGCGATCGATATGATATTGAGACCGTTATATGCATATTCTTTTTGTCGAGTCGATGGTTTATATTGTATCCCCGAAGGAGAAGACAGAGGTGAACTAGAATACCCACATTTCGTCGAGCATAGTTCCGCCCCAGAAGGTTAATAAGTTGATTATATTTATCGTCTCAAGAAAGTAAAAATCTGACATACAGGCGGGTGGAACAATAGAACCACTGTATTTTATTATATAACTTCCCTAAATGTATTAATATTTTTAGTGATAAGTATGATGCCTTTAAAATAAGATAAAGTTAAATGTTATATAGTGTCGCTAGTTTCTCGTTAAAAAGTGCGAAATAATTTCTCGGCTCTAATCCTACGATTATAACGAAGTCGAGTATCAAGAGCTATCGCACTGAAATGTAAAGTCAGGAGCTCTCATTCTATGTACTCTCACTCAATCAAGGAGACAATCACATAAAACTGAGTAAAATAATAAAGTATTTCTGCATTATATTCTACGTTTTTCATTAGATATTAACCACTAATGACACACAGACAGACACTAATATGGCAATACACCCGTGACTAACTGTAGGTTTATTTATTCTGATATTCTTAATACTATTGTTACGGGCTAACGGGGTTCAGGACAAACAATTAAACGCCGACTGTTCTCGAAACTGACTCAGCACTTTATTTAAAATTAAACACTGTACTGCACACAATACGCGTCGAAATAATCGCTCCGAATATTCGCTTGTCGCTCGTTGTTCGCACTCGATCGCTTCCGAAGAAACACTGTGTCCCGCCAACACACACCCACGCCTTTTATATTCGTCAATCTCTTATCGCCGCGTGACGTCACGCGGCCCGACTGGTCGCGGCTCGAACACACTCGAACGTTCTGTACATTTATGGATGAAACGCGGCGCGTTCGGCAAGATATGGTTCTATTATGCACGCGTAACACTGCCCCCTCCTAAGACATGCTCGTCCCGAGCATTGTTACAGCCATAATAACGCGCTAAACGGTCGACGTGAACTATCTTAGGTGCAGATCGCTGGCCTTTCTGGATTCGGTAGGTGACATCATTAATCTTGGTGACAACTCTATAGGGTCCGTCCCATTTCGCTTGTAATTTGGGAGACTTGCCTTTGCATCGAACTGGGTTGTGCAACCATACTAGTGAACCTTCGTCGAAACCGCTGTTGTTCATTTTTCGGTCATAGCGGGTCTTCATCCTCTCGGACATTTGCTGACCTGACACTCGGACGTGTTCATATACGTCATTCAATCTCTTGCGCAGATCGTCCGCGTAGTCTGTTACACTACGCGGGGTGTCAGGAGGGATACCAGTTATCAGATCAGCAGGCAGTCGTAATTCTCTTCCAAAGTTAGCGAAAGCTGGTGTTACCGTCGTATTCTCGTGAACCGCACTACGATATGACATTAGAAACGGCTGAATGTGCTTGTCCCAGTCTTTTTGCCTGCTTTCTACAACTTTTGCCAGGTATCTCTCTAACGTTTGAATAAATCGTTCCACCATGCCATCAGATTGCGGGTGGTAGGAGGTCGTTCTGGTTTTGTGAATGCCCAATACTCGACATGTTTCCTGAAATACTTGGGATTCAAAATTACGTCCTTGATCGCTGTGAATTTCTAAAGGTACTCCAAACCGGCAGAATACTTCATGGACCAATTTATCTGCGACTGTTGAAGCTTCCTGGTTGGGAATGGCAAATACTTCCGGCCACTTCGTGAAGTAATCCATGACCACCATGAAGTACTTGTTCCCGCTGTCACTTACAGGGAAAGGTCCTGCTACGTCCAGAGCAATCCGCTCCCATGGAGCTCCCACATTGTAAATTTTTAATGCTCCTCTACTTCGTGTATGAGGTCCCTTCACAGCCGCGCAAATTGTGCATTTACGACACCATTCCTCAACATCGTCTCGGCAGTGGATCCAATAAAATCTTTCGCGGATCTTCAGCAGAGTTCTTTTGACCCCCATGTGAGCTCCTGATAATCCATTATGGTAGAGCTGCAGAACTTTTGGGATCTTAGCTCTAGGGACTACCATTTGCAAATGACATCTATCGCCTTTTGCGTTTTCCCATTTACGGCTCAGTACTCCATCATGTATAACCAAGCTGTCCCACTGGGCCCAGTAGCTCTTCGTAGTGGAACTTAACGCTGCAACTTCATGCCATTTAGGTTTCGCGGTACCAGCTTTTAACCGCTCAAAGATCGGTTTTAGATCTACGTCACTATCCTGCGCTTCCAGTCGCGTGTCTCGCCACTCGTTGCTGAGGTCTGTCCTTATTATTCGCACAGGCACTTCTTCCTTAACCTCTTGTTTGACGCAGTGCTTGCAGTTCTCTGCGCAAGGTCTTCTCGATAGAGCGTCTGCATTACCGTGAGATTTCCCACTGCGATGTTCTATCACATAGTCAAACTCTTGTAGCAACTCAATCCATCTTGCTACTTGACCCTCTGGATTTCTGAACTGCAGTAGCCACTTCAAGGCAGCATGGTCTGTTCGTAGGAGGAATTTCCGCCCGAGCAAATATTTACTAAAATGTTGCAGTGATTTGACTACGGCTAGCAGTTCTCTTCTTGTGACGCAGTAATTCCGTTCAGGTTTAGATAAGGATTTGCTGAAGTAAGCTATCACAACCTCTTTTTCTCCTTTTCGTTGTGACAACACACCGCCAATACCAGTATTACTTGCGTCTGTGTCCACTATAAACTCGTTTGCAGTGTCAGGATAACCCAATATAGGTGTATTACACAGACGGTCTTTTAACGTTTGGAATGCGGTGTCGCAATTCTCATCCCAGCAAAACTGTCTCTTCTCTTCTGTAAGCTTATGTAGAGGCTTGGCTATGTCTGCAAAATTCTTCACAAATCGGCGGTAATAGGAGCACAAGCCTAAAAACGCACGTACTTGTGTCTTGTCTCTCGGAACTGGCCATTCCTTGACTGCCACAACTTTGTCGGGGTCTGTTTGTACGCCAGCTGCTGAAATAATGTGTCCTAAGAAGTTAACCTGCTTCTTGAAAAGTGAACATTTCTTGGGACTCAGTTTAAGATTAGCCCCCCGGATCTTCGATAAGACACGTTCAAGATTGCGAAGATGGTCTTCGAATGTGCGGCCCACTATGATGATGTCATCCAAGTAGACAAGACAAGCGTCCCCAATCAGTCCGGTAAGTACAAGTTCCATCAGTCTCTCAAAAGTCGCAGGAGCGTTGCACAATCCAAATGGCATAACCTTAAATTGCCATAGACCTTTACCAGTAGAAAAAGCAGTTTTCTCCTTGTCTCTTGAGTCAATTTCCACTTGCCAGTAACCGCTCTTCAAGTCTAGCGTGCTAAACCACTTCATTCCGGTAAGCGTGTCTAGAGTGTCATCAATCCTTGGTAAAGGATAGCTGTCCTTCTTTGTTATATCGTTCAACCGACGGTAGTCTACACAAAACCGCATATTGCCGTCCTTCTTTTTTACTAAGACCACTGGGGAGCACCATGGACTAGATGAAGGCTCTATGACACCATCCCTCAGCATCCCGTCAATCATGGTATCCACTTCTTTCTCTCTGGCAACTGGCAATCTTCTTGGTCGCTGACGAATTGGTAACTCGTTGCCTGTGTTAATCTTGTGCTGGACCAAATTAGTTCTTCCTATGTCAGCATCACTAGAAGAAAAGATGTCGGCGTACTGTGTTAACATTTTCTTGGCCTTGTTAATCTCTTCTAAAGACAACTCACCACAGTCTTTCAAAAGTGATGACACGTCGAATTTCGCAGGTGCCATGCTCGTCACCGTGGGTAAATCTTGGCATTTGCGCTTCCAATCCACTTCCTCGCAAGAACCCATTACCACCCCCTTTTTTATTATTTGTGGCTCGGTACTGGGGTTGAGTACGCGTACAGCCGACTTATTTGCAGACCTTACCAGGGTTCTCGCAATTTTCCATGGATGATCATTGTCAATCTTCTCAATGAGGACACACCTTTCTTTTGGACCAGAATTCCGTGGCAAACTAACTGGTACAATGACTTCTGATCTCGGTGGAACCACAGTCTTCTTCAAGCAGTATGCTTTTCCTGTTGGTGCTCCTTCCATAAAAAGCTCTTCTGAGCCGCATTTCAGCACGCCCTGTTTGACGTCGATTTCACATCCATGTTTTCGCATGAAGTCCAGGCCCAGAATGCAATCGTCAACAATATCAGCCACGATGACATCATGCAGATAATTTACTTCACCTAGTTTTAGCCGTACACTCTTCTCACCCTGGACGGATATGTGCTGACCGGTGGCTGTTAAAAGTTCTATATGTCCACTGTTACCTTTATAGTCCCCAAGGAACCGATTCGCAAGTCTGATACTAACAACCGTGCGGGAAGCTCCAGTGTCTAACGTCAGCTTACAAGGTGTTCCGTTGACTTCACCTCTAATGGTTAACGTATTCCCATCATGTGCTTGTGAGATTAACACCCTTGGGGCTTCATGGACCCCGGCCAGCACCCGCCCCATAGTCCTGGCCTTTACTCGTTTCCCTGCTGCTTGTTCGGCGGTGTTAACCTTGTGCCTCCAGTTGCTTTTACTCTTCTCATTGTCAGGTCTATCTTCTCTTTCACCTCGTCGTCTTCTACAGTTCAAGCGGAGGTGGCCCCTTTCACCGCAGTTAAAGCAGCGCGGACTGTACCCCTGAATACGATTGCGTGGTGGAGGTGATGCCACAACCTCTCTAATGCGGTGAGCTCGATGGTCTTGTCGTACAGCCTCCACTTCCAGCGCGTGAGCCAACGCATCTTTCAGGGTCTCGTGATGCCCAAGCCTCACAGCAGCCCGCACCTCTAAGTCGCGGATTCCGTCGACGAAAGCCTGCACTAGAATTCCATCAATCAGTGCAGGTGTGGACTGGTAAGCTTTACGAACCAGCTTCTCAACTTCCAGGGCCCACTGCTGTAGGTTTTCGGTATTACGTTGAGCTCGATCCTTAAGCTGAGCACGAAAGACGTGTTCCAGGTGGGCATCACCATACCTCGACTCCAAGGCCTCGACCAGCTGGTCATATGTAACATCTCCGCCAAGAGCCTCCAGGACGGTTAAGGCCTGCTCACGTAAACCTAAGGTTAGAGCAGTCTTGGCTTGATCCTTGGTCCACCCGTTTGCCTGCATCACGGCCTCAAATTGAATTTTGTAGGCCGACCAAGATGATGTGCCATCAAATGGTGGTACTTTAAAACCACGTCCTGACGGTGCAGCCACCACAGAACTTGCGGCACTACACACACGTGTTTCTACAAGTTGTTTGACGTCGGCGATTTGGGCTTCGGCCTTTGCAATACGCTGCTCATGCTGGTCCACTTGGTCTTTCATGATTTTTAATTCCTTTCCGACCGTAGCTTGCAAATTCTTCATAAGTACGACCTGCTCTTCTTGCCCACGCTGCAGATGCTCCTCCAATTTACGCGCCTGCTCCTCTTGACGTCGAGCTTGCTCCTCTTTGTCACGTTGGAGCTGCTCCTTCAACTCACGAGCCTGCTCCTCTTGACGTCGAGCTTGCTCCTCTTTGTCACGTTGGAGCTGCTCCTTCAACTCACGAGCCTGCTCCTCTTGACGTCGAGCTTGCTCCTCTTGACGTCGAGCTTGCTCTTGCAGCATCGACATAATGGCCGATAATTCACTAGGTGCCCATGTCGGCGACACTCCAGATGGGCCTGCAGTCGTCTGCGTCATTGGCTGCGAAACCGGCTCTTGTGCCGGACTATCTTCGAAACGCCCTCGGTCCATCTCTTGCTGGCGCTGGCTTCGGGTACGGATACCTTCGTCGTCTTTCGGGAACACCGGCATTTGTCCTTACTTCTGACACCAAATGTTACGGGCTAACGGGGTTCAGGACAAACAATTAAACGCCGACTGTTCTCGAAACTGACTCAGCACTTTATTTAAAATTAAACACTGTACTGCACACAATACGCGTCGAAATAATCGCTCCGAATATTCGCTTGTCGCTCGTTGTTCGCACTCGATCGCTTCCGAAGAAACACTGTGTCCCGCCAACACACACCCACGCCTTTTATATTCGTCAATCTCTTATCGCCGCGTGACGTCACGCGGCCCGACTGGTCGCGGCTCGAACACACTCGAACGTTCTGTACATTTATGGATGAAACGCGGCGCGTTCGGCAAGATATGGTTCTATTATGCACGCGTAACACTATGTAATATTTGGAGATTTCAAACGCAGAATATTAATATTATCTTTATAACTTTTATCTACCAGCGCTATTTTTTTAATATGGATATTATCAAAATTTAATCCCCCAGAAGGGGTTGAGGTCAGGCAGGCGGCCGCAACCGGTCATAAAAATGAGGCCGAATCCTTTATGCAATATGAAAACCGTGTTGTGTTGTTTACATTGCAGTAGCATAACGACAGGTGGAAGAGTGGGAAAAGTGATAGAAAACAACTTGAGAAAGAAAATAAATATAGACATCATGCTTTTAGTTTGCATTCTTTAATTGGAATATCAAGCACTTTTAGATAAATACACAAGGAAATCGTAGGAAATAGCTTCAAAATGAGGAAAGTCGAACATAATAATAATACCTATAACCAAAATAACCTACTTTATTTTCGTATATGTGGAGAGCCCAAAATAATCGAGAAGTACAGGATTAGATAAAGACAAATTATACTCCATTTTTTTTTGTTGTATCTGGATCTTAGAGAAAGAATGAAGCATGAAAATAAATTATGACAATTGACAGATAAAGCGAAAGTAGTATGTTAGTAAGATTGTATTAATTATTATTAGTATTAGGTGAAGCTTAGATTATCCTAGGGTGAAGTGATAATCCATAGTCTCTGCCTACCAGGATACAGGCATCATGCTCTTTGACAGGCATGTATTATGTTTTTTTTTTATTATTTTGAGGTTTATTTATATCGAGTTTGCCTATTCCTTGGTGGATACAAGTACAGTTACATACTTTACAGTTTACACCCTAATAATGATTTTCATTTTGTCATTCTGAGAAATAATGTAAGTTATCATTTCTGATTAATTAATAATATTGTCGATATTTATTTAACTAAAGAATTAAACTCATAAGTATTTTACGTTAAGATTTTACGCAATAGGATATTACTTCTTTAGTAATGATATGTAACCATGAAGTAGTTTTTCGTAATGAGGTCGTAGTTGATATAAAATTAATCCTTTACAATGTAGGATATCAAGTGTTTACCTTCGATTTATTATGTTGAAATTTTATTATCATTGATCGTTTTTTAATATATAACTATATCTACAAAACAACTGCTTTTAACCTTCATTAACATTTTTACAATATCGAAAAAAGAGTATAAAATGGAAACAAACTAACAGATAAAATCAGCGCAAACCAATATTTCGATGCATTAAACTCAATAATAACACATTTTGTAATATATATAATACAGACCCATAATACAGAATTTGGGAAAATGAGACATGTACAGGATATATTACATATGTACATACATGTAGATACATAGGCTCACACCTGCATCCCCGAAGGGGAAGGCAGAGGCTAACTAGTAAACTAGGACAGCCACATTTCGCCGATCTTAGTTCCCTCCCAGATGTGATAGGAGGCGAGCCTTTCACCATATCGGACACAAATTCCAGACTCCGGGCTGATACTGAAAAAACCCAATATCACTTTGGCCGACTCAGAGATCGAACCCGAGATCTCACGATGGTAGTCGTACCGAAATACCTCTACGCCACCCAGGCAGACTGTCTGATATACTCGTATTAAATAAATATAGTTATTATTGAGTGATGCGAGTCTAACGGCGAGTCTCCTGCTCATGTTTTTCTAAAAATGCTAAACAAAAACATCTTTATAAAACATGGTATAAAACATACATCGTTTCATAGGCTGGAGCCTTAGAAGTTAGAGATGATAGATCCTTTGCTGAAGATGAGAAACATTGTTTTGTGTAGTGTTTTGAGAAAAAACATGAGCCTTCTCTCATTTAACCGTAGTCAAAGAAGGGCGCGCCGCGTGACATGACATTTTAGATTTTAACTATAACTCTAATATAATTATATACCTTGCGTAAATGGCCCAGGATAATAACTCCTGTGATCTTGAACGTCGTTGCTAAAATGGGTATAGTAAAACTCTGTGGAGTACTTACCTACTTTCTATAATCTTTGAAGTTGTTAAAGTTTGTCAGAACTCAATGAGTTTATAAAAATCAGTTACCAAAATTATCAAGTTTTGTTTATTCTTGTGGTTCTAGTTATAAATACATCAGAATGTTGAAATCTATGACGGCCCCTGTATCTCAAGGTATATTTGAATAAGATATGTGATGCTATGGTTTTGTAGCTATGGAAAGAAGTTTGAGACTAACAAATTAACATACTACGAAGTGAACGTAATAATTCATATTATATATTGCTTTTTGCTCACGTTCTGATGCAATTTTCAACCAAATTCTAAGGCAAGAGGTTCTCAATTCGTTGTTTTGATTTTTTTATGTCTTACTCGATATCTCTACTAAGTAGGTATCTATGGACCGAGTTTCAAGATTATTGGTATTTGACAGAGCATGTTCCAAGGGTGGTTATATGTTGTCAAAATTGATGAATTTTGTAGTCGTTTATTAGGTTTCTAAACTTGTGATTATATATAAAATATTTGTTATATAAATGATGACTTACTCATTTGATAATGATATGTGTGTTATTTTAACAAGATAACAAGAATTCGTTGAAGAAACGACCACAGAGGTGTGGTGGAATGAAGCGAGCTCATTCTGCAAGCCCGGTACACTTAAGGCCTAGAGTAAGTATTAATCCTGAACATTGCAAATGAGTTTTTAAACAATCTAACGTAAGGATAGAATTTAATTGAAAATGAACTTGTCTAAGTATGCTTAAATTCAAATAGCAAAAGCTAGGAAGGAGTGACAAGAGTTATAAATCTTGTGTAGATATAGGTACAGTGTAGTATAGTAGAGGTATAATGTATTAGTAAAGTGAAAAGATATGTAATAATAATAATACAATAAAAGTTTTACCAGACAGGCGCGTTATACTCGTCGGTCCGACATTCCTTAGGTAGAGCATCAATGGCCTGGAGAGATTAGGTGCTTAGTCTCCATGAAAAACATAACAGAAAATAGATTAACGCTAACAATACACATAGATAATAACGCCTCTATCTTGGCAAGGCTCAAGTGATTATATTTCGTTCTATTTATCTAATTTAATCCTCAAATTAATGTTCAATAATCTTATATGTAATACCTACAACCTACTTCCTAATGAACTAATATTACTAGAATTATCCGCTTTAAATGGGTGTAATTTTAAAGAATAACAACCACCAATAAATCATATTCGAAGATTATTTATACACATATTAAGACCCTGAGTAATTTCGTTGTTGCAATGAAATTTGGCGAACAATTCATAATAAATAAATAAATAAATAATAGTTAGGAATAAAAGCTTAAGAGGATGCTTCCGCATGTAAAATGGATTCTTGTTTCATACAAAGTCGGGTGCACGATTATTTGGTCAATGTGTGCACTGTGCATTATAATTATTATATTTTTAACTTATGTAATCATGAAGCGCAGTAATTTAGAATCCTTGCTGCAAGTCGCTTGCATGACATAATTTCGTTAGCTTCTTCCGGCGGTACTTGTTATAAAGTGAAGGCGAAGTGTCAGTATAGTCACAGCAGTGTGGATCGGGAGGTCCTAGGTTCAATTTCCTTTTTTTTTATAGCAGAGACTGGCAAACGAGCAGTGGAGTCACCAGATGGTCATAATGATCTTTTCAGTTACATGATTAAAGAAATGTATTGCACCCCCACATTGGCGAGGGATAAATGATAATGGGCAGGTGGAAGGAAAACTGTCGGCGAAACAAAACAAAACACCTTATTCGAAACTTCCAAAATGCACAGTCCTTTACTTAATTAGTACTTAAACATTATGGACCTTATTTATAAAAGTATTTTTAGCTGAGCAAATGGTTAAGAATAACCTGTCACTTTTTTCCTTGCGTTACATTGTTTAAAAATGAAAGGGACAACCTATGGTATAAAGATAAGCAGCGCTTAAATATTTTTATAAGTAAGGGGCTATGTCATTGGCATTGCGGTATTTTTTATTAACTTATGATACATGTGCTTATTTGCTTGCTTCCCAATCCAACTTCGAATACTTCAGTTATCGTTTTAGTTTGGTATATACCTACCTAGTTTCAATGTATTTTAAAAGACTTTATACAGTCCCCAGTTCCGGGCTCCCGAAGATAAACCCAATGGACGTCGCATTTGAATTTATTTTTTAAATTAAATTGATGTATGAATTTTTACCCGTTGGCGAACAAACCTAAATCAAAGTTTCGTTTTCGTTTTTTCAACTCGGCAATCGAAGCATTTGTGAATCCCCACTGCGTTCGCAAAATAATGATATACAACTAAACATTATTGTCTGCAATTAATATCGGTGGCGTGGTGGTATTTCGGTACGACTACGGTTCTGAGGTCTCGGGTTCGATCCCGGGTCGGGCAAAGTGATATTGGATTTTTCCATATCAGCCCGGAGTCTGGAATTTGTGCCCGATATGGCGATAGGCTCGCCCCCTATCACATCTGGGACTGAACTAAGCTCGGCGAAATGTGGGTGTTCTAGTTCGCTAGTGCGTCTCTGCCTACCCCTTCGGGGATACAGGCGTGAGCTTATGTATGTATGTAATATTTTTCCGTTATGTAGAGTCCCGCAAGACCGAAAAAAGATGATGAAAGAAGAAGCCAAAGCTTGTCACCGCACAGTGTTAGTATTTATAAAGTTTTAGATAATAGTTTTGTTTCAGTTGCATGTATGTAGGTATCTACAAATTTTGTTTGCTAATACTTAATTTGCGGATTTTTATTTATTATGTCGTTAACCAAAATTAATTTACTCGTTAGTTGAAGTGATTTCTGACGGGATATTTATAGTATTAGCTCTTGAACTAGCGTACAGATAGTTTTGTAAATCATAGTTTCGATCATATTTTGGGAGTGTTAATTCCATAATGATGTAATCACCTTTAACTTTTTCCCGACTCCGTTTTGAAATAACTTAATTGAATTGCGCCTTATACACTGTATAGTTTAGGTTAAAGGTAGAGATTTTAAAGTAGTACCTAACCTAAATTCTCGAAACTATAATATGAAATCGATGAGGGTTTATCAATTAAAATTATATTGTGATTAATTCATTATTTTTTCAACAGCAATCATCGAAGTCTCAAAAAAAAATTTCGGTGCCATTGACTGCAGATCCACTATCACAGCAAGGCCAAGGTAAGCATAGTCTGTAAATTAAAACCATATACATAGTAATATACCTACTAATTCGAAAAATAAGTGTATTGTATATAGTTAAATTAACGTTGATATGGATCTGGGTTTCACATATGTATTCTTCCAGACCCTGTTTCTGATATGATATGATTAAGATGTTAATCTTTTCTCTAAATCTGAATTCAAATCCCAAAAGGAATCTCCTTTTTATTCGCAACAATATTAAACTAGATCATTAATTTGATATTGATTGTTACAGAAAAGGAATTGGTTTTGCCGCCAAGCATACTACCAAAAGTATTACGAAATCTGGCCACAAAAAAGAGGGAATTTATTAAAATGCGTAAAAGTTTAATATCATTACAAGTGTGTTACGTTTTGTATAGAACGAAATTTATATATTTTGATCATTTTCACATTTCATTAAAACAGTTCTTTGTATTCGTCAGAATACTTTGTTAGAGCAATATGCTGCTGTAAAAGAGCTGGAAAGCCGAGCGGGTGTGGTGACCGAGGAATGTATAGGCGACGTCCGGATCCTATCGGTGACCACTTGGCCAGCTCACGATCTCCTATTGTTGATCCGGGATGACCTCCAAATGCCACTGAACTCGGAGATAAGCGGAATATTTGGTAGGGACTTCATATTATAACCATTAACCGTTATCGATGTTATTGAAGATTGTTATATGTATAGAGGTAGATATTCCTACATGATAAGGCTTGTATGATAAACATCTATTCGCTTTGTAGGCAGCAAATTACACAATACACGCTACTATAAACGCGAGTTTGAGCGAAGCGCGATATTGTGCGATGTCGGGCAACATATCAAACATATTGTACTATATAATCATTTTGTATTTTACACCTACTTTGGATAATCTCTGCATCATCACCCGACGGTTGTCAAGCAGTAAATGAATGACACAGGCATAATGTCCAATGTTTGCCTTTATACATAACTATTTGTATAAAAATTTGGAATTTGTGCCCGATATGGCGATAGGCTCGCCCCCTATCACATCTGGGATGGAACTAAGCTCGGCGAAATGTGGGTGTTCTAGTTCGCTAATGCGCCTCTGCCTACCCCTTCGGGGATACAGGCGTGAGCTTATGTTATGTTATTTGTATAAAATAAATATCGCGCATCATTTTAACATGTATTGATTACATTACCCATATTGAAGAAAAACGTTTATTAACAAATGTTTCGCGGCGTTGCTTTAAAAATTAATCTATAGTACCAACTTCATTAGACACAGGCCTCCCCCAATGATTTCCAGATCGACCTATTGGAAGCGGCCTGCATCCAGCGACTTCTTGACTTGGGGGAGGCCTATGTCTAGCAGTGGACGTCCTGCGGATGATGCTGATGATGACTAACTTCATTTCTTTAGTCATCATCAGCCACAGGACGTCCGCTGCTGGACATAGACCTCCCCCAAAGATTTCCAGATCGATCTGTTGGAAGCATTTCATTCCTTTAGTACACTGTTTTAATTAGATCCTCGAATGTCTGACGTTACTACATAATTAGTTACTTACTGCAAGCGTGTAATGGTACATGTTTTATAGCTTTTACGCGCGGCGTGGCGCCGCGTAGTCTGTGCCGTTGTATTTCCATTTTCTTTATAAATTATTGTATCCCCTTAGTGTATATTTTCGAAAACAATTTCTTAGTTCTCGCCTGCGTCATAAAAGAAAGCCGTGTGTAAAATTTTACGTTCCTAGTTCCGTTAGATACACACACATATCTTTTCATCCAGTGTATTATGAAAATCATTCTTTATAAAGAGATGTACCTCTGTCTAGTTTTAGTAAAATTCTCCATAGTGATATAATTATTATAGTAATCATTATTGAAATATTATTTGTGTGACCAAATCTTTGTTTTATACAAATGCTAAATTAGGGCCTCAAGTGCTACAACAACTTCAAGCCCAGCTGAATCCGATCCCAGAGGAAGTGCTAGGGATGGGTGCTGAGGTTATGGCTCGACGTATAGAGATCCTCAACTTGTTGCGATGTAAACATCGCGCAGACCGAGTCTCCTACGTTACTGTTAGTACAGTCATCATTTTTTTTAATTTACATCACACTTCAGTAGCTCGATCATGAGTATTTTCTGATTTTTCCCGCTGCACATCGAATCTACAACATCAATTCCCCACGTAACCGCTAGAGACGATCAGGTGTTTTCCATACAAATATTTTACGTAGTGGCTAGCGAGATATGTCAAAAAACTTATGGTCGAGCATCGAATATGTATGGTCGATTTCTGTTGATGTTACAATCTAGTGCATTAGGAGAATAAATGTCATTTTGAAATAATAATTTTTGACAATAATGTAATGTTGTTTTAGAACCTTGAATGGAAAGCCAAGAACACGGAATTTGATGATGAAACTGAAAATTTGCATCGGATGGTAGCTGGTACGGCCGAAAATTTGAAAGCCAAAATTAATTTCTCTTTGGACCTTGCCAAGTAAGTGCCGTCTTCATAGATATTAGAATAGACATATCACATTTTCTAGGTTAATTCCTTCATTGGAATACGAATACCAGTAACAAGCTTGGAATTATATATTTTTAATGACTCAGTGGTAAGTAGTTACAGCTGTTAACAATTTCAACTAAGGCATTTCTATTTATATTATTAAGTATAAGCAGAATTTTTCACAGTGAAACTGTTCTATTAGAATTTCTGTAACAATTAAAATTTGACATAACATTTTGGATGTTTATTCCAGTAAAGGTGTTTGCTTGATACTACTGGACGAGATTGATCCGTTATTGCTTTATAATCTCTAATGTTCACAAACAATTCTCTAAAATCTCTCTTGCAATGTCAAGACCACAAAGACCTCAGTCTTTCCAGTACCTACCGCTTCAGCTGGTCTCAAGCTCTCGACGACCCAAATATTGTAGACTTTATAATTATGTATCTACAGCGGCACTTTAATTTTTGTACCAGACAATAGGTACTAAGTACTAACTACTAGCTACAAAACGGCGTCTCCGCCACCATAGTATTTATACCCGTATTAATTATTTATTCTATTTTAAGCTTTTTCACCATGCAAAAATACT
The DNA here is from genome assembly GCA_036417725.1 of Clanis bilineata. Lineage (NCBI taxonomy): Eukaryota > Metazoa > Arthropoda > Insecta > Lepidoptera > Sphingidae > Clanis > Clanis bilineata. The sequence goes on along the minus strand of CM071149.1, from coordinate 6,838,927 downwards.
CTGAATTTTGTATGTAATACATATATCTCTCGAATTATACAGGATACCTTGGATCGACCGTGATACGTTGAAAAAAAAGATAGAACGTTTGCAAAAAGAAAATTCAATACTGCAGTTCAAAATTGATGAAAGTAATAAAAAGGAAACCGAAGATGGCAAGGAACCTGGACAAATGTTGGATGCCACGCCCGCTTACAAGGTCATGATATTTACTATGCACGTTTTGCCGTGTGCTGCGTTTGTTAACTTTCTTAGATAACATATCCACACTGTAGACAACTTTGCCTACAGCGTGTATAGGACGGCTCGATCGGATAAGTACCAATGCCTCACAGAAAACCGCACATTGCTATTGCGTTTCGTACAGTAAGGGCCTCGTTCACCACCCTCGAGTAAAGTGTCAAGTAGGCTAATCGTCAGTTAAAGTCACCCGTAACTGAACGTGTGAATTTCACGACGTTCGAGTAGCATGCATCTTGTGATTAAACTGACCAGTAAGCTACTTGCCATGTCGTCTGCCAACTAGCGCGTTTACTTGACGGTTAAAGTTTAAAGTAGGCAGTTAATTGTACATTTTATTGTAGTTAAATAAACTATAAAATCAAATTATAGTAGTCATACCTTAATAACGATGTTTAACGTTTTAAATGAACGTGTTAACTGTAAAATAGCCTTTCATTTAAAAAATCAAGCAGTTTCAACAAAAATAAAATGCAATGCGGGTCACGCAAAACTCGTCCTTATTGACACACGATTTAGTACCTGTGTAACTATTTATATAGCAAAAAAGGGTCCGGTAGGTTTTTGTGTCATGTGGTGCGGACCCGCGACGAGTCACGACTGTTTTTTTTTTTGCCAAAATAGGATACTTTTGACGTAATATTGAACGAATGGGACGCAGGATTTGTGATATCATTCACTTAACCAGTAAGTTGCTACTCAGAGCTCTAATTTTGCTTGTGAAATTAACAGAAGTTACTCAGAACTCTTACTTGTCAAATAACGCTAGTCAGAAAGTAACTAATCAACACTTTACTTGGAGTTGGTGAACGAGGCCCTAAGACTTCTATTTCAATCAGGAGTATACCCTTTCTTTCCGTGGTAGAGAACCGCTGCCCATAGGCAACGGTGACCACGTATCGTCAGGTAATTATCTGTCTTCTAGCCAATGACAATGTGTAAGTTGGCAAAGTAAATGGGCTACAGTGTTTTACGTAAGGTTTAATTTCTCACTTTATGCCGTTATGAATTTGATACGGCGAAGTTAACAATTCGTACATGGTAGGCGTTTATTTGCTAAGATTAATGAGCAGTTATAATCGATTAACATCATGTTGATAATGCAGGCACCACGGTAATATTATTAAGAACCTTTAAATTGTGTTATTAGTATTATTCACACAAAAAAAGTACCGTTTGTATATACGAGTAGCTTAAGTTAGACAATACTATACAAATTCGGATATAAGTAAAGGGTCCTATAGCTCTGTAAAGGATTTGATCTAACGCTAAGTTTAATTCGTTTTCGAGATTAGATAAATTTTAGATAATTCACACCAATTGTCATTAATGTCGGACGTTGGAGAGTGAGTAATTTTTTTTACTTTTATACTACAGATGATAAGCGAAGAACTTGCAAAAGAACGTGCAGCACGTGAAGCTTTGAAGGAAGTGGTTTCAGCTGCAGAGAGCATGCTACGGGTTGCAAGAGCGAGAATAGCGACCCTCGAGAGACAGTTGAAGGAAACTAAGACCGATCTGGATGCAGCCAGAAAAAAACACAAAGACCTCGAGCAACTCGTAAACAGACTCGCAATCGAACAATCGCGTCCGACAGTGAAGTTGTAACACTACATTACGATCCGATTAGGCCGGATCGATATTATAACATTAGTTCATTATAGAGCTTAAAGGTAATATAAAAAGGAGCCCATTTTAGCTGTTATCGATTTAACATCCGTTATTTTCTAAAATAAAATTTCTCACAAAATGATGGCTGAATTGTTATGGTTAGGGTTTGCGAATACTTTGTATTTAACATGAATATAAGTAAAATGTGAATAAATACTTTTTTAGTACCGTCACCGTGAGACAAGCTACGACGCAAGATCTAAAAAATTACTTGAAGTTTCAAAAACGGGTGAAGTTACTATTGAATCTTTGTCACGCCAGCGGGATGCTCTTGAAATGAGGTTCTTTAGAAATTTATTCATCTTTGATAAAATTGATACATGAAAGTTAAGTCTCTATGTGTAATAATAGGGTAAAAGAACTTCATGAACAAGCCGAAGGAGCAGAGAACGCAGCTAAGACTCGGGAGGCGGAGCAGCGTGCACGCGCCGAGTTGCTACAAGCGAAGGTAGCAGAGCAGGTGCCATAATGATCTCTTTCCTATTACGAATGAGTCAAAAGATTATACCTTTCATAACTATTATAGTGCAACAATCTTTTACATTATTAGGAAAAGACCAAAGTGGCAGTGCAAGCTCGAGTTGAAGAGCAGGAATCGCGAGTAAAAGAACTAGAAGAGCAATTACAACTGTTACGCGAGCGCTCGGTTAGACTCGTCGATATGGAACGCCGACGATGTCTTGAATGTGTGCCATCGAAAGGTAACAAAAATAAAAAATAATTATTTCACGTAAAGTACCTAAATATAACTTCAGATATTTTTTTCTTTATCCAGAAAGTGAGCCTTCAGACAGAGAGACAGAGATTTGGAAAGAGCTTCAAGTGACTCGTGTAGCATTATCGCGTGCTGAAGAAGAACTGCGTCAAAGCCGCGCGGATAAAGACAACTTCTTGAACTCTTTGTCTCGGATTGCTGTAATAATTATTATTAATACTTCCTTCGATCTTTCCTTATTTCGCCATTGTGATTTAATTTAATTCATTGTAACAGAAAGGTGAAGGCGTGGAGAATGTTAAAGATCAAATGGCAGCAGAGTTATTAGATAGAGAACAACAGATTGTAAAATTACAACATGTCATTGAAGAGCAAAAAGAAAATGAGACATTAATGTATGTTAGCTTGTCAATTGAAAACTTCAAACGAGCAAGAAAGGTGTAAATGTGTTTGTTACATAGATATTCTGACATTATTTGGAGTTTCAGGGAACAAAGTATGACACAATATGAAAATCAACTTGCAGCCTTACGACTAGAAGTAAAACGTTTGCGGAATTATGATTGTTACGCAAAAGAAGTTTCACATCCAGAACTTCAGACTGAGGTATAGTACATAAGGTAATAATATTAAAAAGGCTTATGCATGCGCTTCTAAAAATGTACAATCTTCTTGAAGTTATTGGAGTTGCGCATGCAAGTGGAGACATTGTCCCGAGAGCGATCAACGCTAGTAACCGCCGCAGCGTCCCGAGCTCTGATGCTTGAGAGACATGAGCGCTCTGCTGACCTCTTTGCCCGAATGCTTCGTGCACGTCGTGAACTCGCAGCATTACTGGAAGGCCGCTCTGAACCTCCTCCTATAGAAGACTCGGACCATAAAGAGGTTGCTCTTTCTTTCTTTCTCGCTTCTTTTTACACCACTGTGTACTTTGACTATTTATCCTGTGTAATCGCTTGCACTTTACTAGAAAGTTTATTTTTATCATATTAGTAATTTTATTTTATTAGTCATTACGTGTACCTATAATTTTATTGGAAAATTTGTTATTGATGTCATTGTGTGAGTAAACTGATATTTTAAAGTGAATATTTATGCAGGTGTCCAGGTCATTATCATCAGTTTGTGCTAATGCCGCCGATACTTGGACTGCGTTGCGAGCAGAGAGGGCGCGAGTCCTCCGTCTAGAGAGCGCCGTGTTGGCACAAAACTTACAACTCCAAAGGGAGGGGCGCGTGCGAACTCAACTTGAACGCTGTAGAACTGTTCTAGAGAGGGAAGTTTTGCGATTACACCACGCCTCTTCACCAGATCGTTCAACTATTTTGAATAATCAAAGTTTACTATCGCGATCATCATTTTAAAGAATTTGATTAATTTGTAGTATTTTCTTGAGTTTCGATTTGCTTCTTTACTATTTTGCGATGGTCTTTTTGGTTTAAATAAAATATATTCAAATAGTTAAAAATGGTATAATTTAACATAAACAATAGAAATACGTTAAAACGGTGCTTTTTTTTATAAAAAGGCAAAAAAGCTATAAAACAATCACCTAAAGAATAGTTTGGTTATAATCTATGTCCAGCAAATTTAAACATCTTACACTTTTTTTCTTCCCGTAAATGTGTTGGTGATAAAAACTGTAAATTATGTTTCAAAAAGTTTTCGTTTGATAAATCGATTGGTGCTCTGGCTCTATAATTTTCTTTTAAGTTAGGTGGATCAGCGTAGATATTGATGCCAGGCTCATGCGAAGAAATCCATTTTTGCGTATCCATATTTGTTATGGCTTTTTTTCGGTCCAGATTGTCGCCTTTGTACTGGTCGTCATTTGACGATATGTATGTTTTTTTTACAAAGTTTCCCATCACGATTTTTGTTGGTACTGATTCGCGATCAGGACATTCAAATTTCTTTAGCTTTTCGCGTTTACGGTCTCCACAAAAATTACTAATAGGTATCGTATATTCAGGGTATTTTACACTAAGTTGAGAATCTAAAGGCACTCCCAATTCATTTTCAAGATCTTTAAGTAAGCTGTCAAGTGCATCAGCGGGTTGCTCAATATTATTATTTTTAGACACATGACGAGCTTCATACTCGGTGATCTTTTTTTCAAGTAAGTTAATTTTATCTTGATCTTTCTTTCTTTGCATACTAGCTCTCCGAGTTTGCTCTTCTAAAGTTAAAATAATTTTCTCCAATTGAGATATTTGCTGTTTTCTTGTTTCAACGTTGGTAATCAAGGATTCTATTTCTTCGTTCTTTTCTACTAACTGTTGCGTCAACTGAAAAAAATATTCAGTTATTTCAAACTGATTAAATACTTACTTTTTATTTAAACTAATTTATTATGCTCTTACATCTGTATCTGCTTGCGCTCTCATTTCTAAATTGTTTCGTAACAATTTTATAATGTTCGCTTGCTCTTCTTCTTTTCCAGATATAATTTTTATTACACCTTCTCTTTGTTGTAGACATTGTTCTAGATCATTTATTTTTTCAATATGACTTTCTAATTCAATATCTTTCTTCTGTAAAGCTTCTGCGAGTTCTCCGTTCTGTCTAGTTGCTTCGAGTAATTTTGCTCGTTGTTGGTTTATCTAAAATTTATTCCAAAATAATAATTGTTGATAATAACTATATCATTCTTTTATAGCTTATAGTTATAAAATGTGATGTAAAACATACCATCTCATGAAGGTCGCTTAAGTTATCAAATTCACCAAAATCTTCTTGCAGTCTAAGTATATGATTTTTGAGGGAAGATAATTGATTTTCATATACTTCCATTTTGGACTCGCTAAAATATAATAATTGCCTTTAACATTATCGGTCTACTTTGGTTTATTGCATCGTGAATAGGACGTTAAATATTGGAATATTTATTTACATAGCTATAAATGCTAAGTTAATATCACGCCTGTACCCACAAAGTTGTAGAAAACGGCGTACTAAAGAGCTAATAGATGTAGAGTCGTTTTTACAAGTTAGTTGATTATATCATCTATGCTTAAACTACATTAATCGTAAGACAAATCCATTTATTACCATTTTATAAACCAACAAACAGTAAACAGACGTCTCTGTATCACTAGTTTATAATGACGAACCATACAATCTGACGTCTGCAAAAATATGGTATGGCAATCCGTATTATATCTTATGCCAACTTATGTTTTTATTTATTGGCTTTATTTGTTTACTTAAATATTGTCAATTTAAAACAAGAAGGATGAAACGAGAGTAGGTACTATACATTTTGGTGCAGTACTTAAAAATATAAAAAAAACAATAGCATGCCATCTAAACCTTTCTTGTAATTGTTGTTCCAGTAAAAATTGCTTTTTCTCCAATTCAGAAATATATTCGTCCTTATTTGATAAATCATTTTTCAAAGATTTCTCCATTTCAACAGTCTCATCTAACTGATTCTGCAGAACAATTTATTAAATATGATATATAATATAGGTAGCTATTAGAGGTATTATAACATTTTAAACAGAACTTGTTATCGTTGAGTTTGTATGTAATCAGTTACGCTGGATACATAAAGTAGGTAATATTTACTTTGATTTCATCAATAGCTTGACCCTGGCTTAATAATCTGCTGCGATAATTCTCAATTTCTAAATTAGCTAATCCTAATTCCCTCTGTGTGTTATCGAGTTCTTTTTGAGCATTAATCATCTTATCTGGAACATTAAATTAAATAAAGAGTTGAAGTGAACTACGCTGTTTATCGGCCTTACGAAGACTTCCATAATTAATATTAACTCTTCAAAAAAAGTTTCTTAATTTCAAGATATTTTTTATGTATGTTACGCAATATCTCCGGCAAAATGTGGACCGATATTCAAATATTGTTTGTGTTCTATAGAGTTCATTTCAAGGATGGACTCTATTATGTCCATATAAATTTGGTCAAAATATGATGCGGTTTTGAAGTCTGTTTTTAAGTTTTTATAAAATATGGATCCAAACGCTAAACAGTTATATCGACGCCACAAATGTAAAATACTGTACTGAAAATGAAGGTCTTGTAGACAGTTTGAAAATAGTATTACACTATTACATACATACATACATAAGACCAAGCCTGTATCCCCGAAGGGGTAGGCAGAGGCGCACTAGCCAATTAGTACACCCACATTTCGCCGAGCTTAGTTCCGTCCAAGATATGATAGGGGGCGAGCCTATCGCCATATCGGGCACAAATTCCAGACTCCGGGCTGATATGGAAAAATCCAATACGACTTTGCCCGACCCGGGGACCGAACCCGAAACCTCCGGACGATAGTCGTATCGAAATACAACCACGCCACCGAAGCAGTCACACTATTAGCAAGCACAATTTACGTTTTACTGGTAAACCTCAACATTTACCAGGGTACATGAATACCTACTTAGCTGCATTTCCGTCTCTTGATATAGTTTAGAAATATCCTTAGTTCGTAATTCGGAATCAAGTAGTTGAGCACACAAAGATTCTACTTTAGCTAGCAAAAGTTTCTTGCTTTCCACTTCTTCTTCATATTTTTTTTCTGTGTCAATAATTTTTGATATGTTTGTGTTTAACTCTTGTTTAACATTCTTCAAAGATTCATTATAATGTTCAGACAATTCACTAAGACTTTTTTCAAGATTTTCTTTTCTATGAAGAAGAGTATTGTCATACTTAGTATGATTTTTTAAGCAATAAATACATATTACTAAATAGTAAATACCAAGCACTTACTCAGATTGAAGTTTCTCACGAGCTTGGGCAATTTCTTCCAAATGTGTAGTATTTTCTCTTATTGATTCTGTTAGTATATTCAATTCCTTGTCAAAATCAGTTTGCATTTTCTCATTCTGAAAATGCAGTGAAAAATTATAATCTATTCATAACAACAGGATCAAATTAATGGTAATAGCAAAATACCTGTTCATGTAACTGTTGGATTGTACGCTCTAACGTTCGAGTTTGTGACTGAGCCTGTTTCAATGCAGCATCCAGTTGAGCGGCTCTTTCCTCACTCATTTTCATCTGGCCTTCATTACGTGATAAACGATTTCTGATGACAATTTTTTTGCATTTTTCTTCTTTTAGTTCCTTTTCTAATTCCTGCGAAAGCGTATATCAATAAGTTTTAGCAATATAAACTTTTTACCTATCTGCCTAAGGGCCGATTTTTCAATGGTCATATAACTATATTCCAAGGAGAACTTTATTTTGTTCTTTTGTCAGTTGTTTTTCAAAAATATTAAAATTAATTTCTATATAAAAGTTTTCTGGTTATTGAAAAATCGGACCTAAAGTAAATAATTTTATTGAATAATACTGCTAAGTACCTCAATTTTTTCTCTGTTCGTGTGAGATTTAAGATGGTCGGCGTTATGAATAAGTTTTCGAAGGTCAGCGTTCTGAGAATTCAACTCAGATAATTCGAATGTCAGCTCTTCCGTACGGAGTTGGAGAGCTATTGTCTCATTCACGCCTTTCCTGATAACAATGCCTCAATAAATGTAAATATATTCAAATGATTGTATCGTAACATCAAAATGAATAATATATTAACACGTAGGCTACAGTAATTTACCTTAAAAATCCTATTATCTCATTGATCTCCTTAACGAATTCCGCTTTTACTTTTTCCAGTGAACAATGTAACATTTCATTTTCGGCATTGAATTCATTGATTTTCTTCGTAAGTGTGGTTATACTGACACCCTAAAATATTGCGGTACATATATCGTCATAGTTCTTTATTATACACGCAGAGTAACGAAGTAGATCGGCTCACCCGTTCATGCGATTTCAAAGTTTCAAACCAGTCGATAATTTCTTTTCGTTTAGCTAGGGTTTGCTCACAGGTTGCAACTAGCTTTGTAGGCATGTTGCATAATCTATTTATGTCAATGTTCATTGGAACCGTTGATAGGTTTTGAGTTTCTGCGATTGAAATTACAACGAAGGAGAATATCGTGAAGAAACTAGCCTATCTTAGAATTTTCTATAGAAATTTTGAAAGTATATAAAGTTTACCAACCCGCTTTATTTTTATGTAATTAATTCCGTAATGGAGTAACCCTGTTAGGGTTGTTACGATTTATTATTAAAGTTACTACACCCATAAATGTAGGAAATATAAAAAATCTTGATAATATGTGCATGTAGGTACATAATATTTCTTAAATAATAATGTGCACAAAGTGAAATACCAAGACGTCGCGTTTTCTCATTATTTTTCTTGTGTTCAGGTGTGGAGCACAATTGCAGGAGTTGTTCCGGTGTCATTTTGGCAACATTCATTAAACTTAAGTCCTCTAATCGTGGCAAACTGACTTTTTGCCCGAAGGCATTCATTTTGTTATGTGTGTCTTGCATATTTATATACAATTCCATTATAGCTTTCTAGAAAATAATTCTTGATATAAGTGCTGCTGCTAGGATGCTGGTTGACGTCAGGCATGCAGCCGGTCGTAAAAACTAAGCCAAATACTTTCTGCAGCTTGCTTGAAGCAGTGTTTGGCGCCGACCCCACATTGAGGTAGAATAAGGGCAGGTAGAAAGAAAAAAGTGTTGGTGAGAAGAGTCCTAAATACAAGAGTTCCTCTGCGTAGGTCTCACCGCAATGTCTATTTTTAATGTCAAGCAGCATTTCATCATTATGTATACAATATTGTGTACCAGTTTAGAAGAAATTGGGTGTTATGGGACTTACGTAACATACAACTCAGTGTATATTCAAAGTGCGGGTGGTGTTGCTACAGTTCATTGTTATGGATTACCATCAGGCCAACATTTTGCTAGTAGCGACATTTGATTGCAGTAAAATACATAAGTAAAGTATAAGGGTAAAAGGTGCACGTTTGCCCCTCTTCTATAAAAATATGTAACATTATAGCTTGAATCATGTAATGTTATTATCGAGTAAGTATTACTCGCGCCTTAGCTCTCGATATTTTATTTATAAAGAACCGTTAATTTTCTCCTGCATAAATATTTTATTTTTAACTTTTTTAGTGATTGCATATACTTGTATCACATACATTATGTATAACATTAATCTAACCTGTCGATCCTTCAGTTCATTATTCATCTTTTCAAATTGTACCGTCATCTCTTGCCAGTAAATCTTAAGTTGCATAACTTTATCACTTGGGGCCGTCATTGATTCTGAGAACAGCACAAAATAAAATCTGTAATATGGTTTATAAATAATTATTGCAAGATAATAAAGTTATAGTTACTTGCGCACATGTTCTATTAATTACCTACTAAACTAAATTTGTTTAAGTCTATTAGGCTCAATTGCACCACTATTATTAACCTAGAGTTAGTCCTAACCGCAAGCTAAATTGACAGAAAATGTATGAATGACATGTAACTTAACTTGCGGTTAGGACTAACTCTAGGTTAATAATAGTGGTGCAATTGAGCCTTAGAGAGTCGAATTTTTATAAGGTAACTTTTATTATCCTTATATATAACTTTTATTAGTTTTTAGTATCCCCGAAGGCGTGGCAGAAATGAACTAGCGAACTAGAACACCCACATTTCACCGAACTCATTTCCGTCTCAGATGTGATAGGGAGCCAGCCTATCGCCATATCGGGCACAAATTCCAGACCCCGGGTTGATACTGAACAGAAAAACTCAATATCACTTTGTCCGACTTGGGGATTTGAACCCGAGACCTCAGGATAGTAGTAGTAACGCAATACAACTACGCCACCGGGCAGTCTGAATATTAAAGTTCGTTTAACTCCCGCTGGACTCGATAACGTAAATGTATGCGTATTCGGTATCGAATTTCTATTCAATCCCATTTTACGTTACAAACGAGAGTCCGAGACTAGCGAATGGCGATTGCGTTTTCTACCAATCATATAGGTAGGTACACATTTTTCTGTGAGATATGGTTTTAAGGGCATTCAAATAACGATTAACTGATGTGGCTTCTCCTAGCACAATGATGTTACAGAGCAGCGTTTTAAATTATTATGAGTCCTAAATTAATGTGGTGTTGCCACCACGTCTTATAGCAGTATATCTTACTTTGATTTTTTTTTTCTAGATTTACCTCTTTTTAAAACTTTCGGTGGTGAAATATATTCCAACTCCATTTCTTCATGTTTCATAATCTTTTCCTGAGATCGTAAAAATAAATATAATTTAGGATATCTTTAGTAAGTACCTACAAACATTTATGTAATATTTTTTTATGTCCTAAGCGTAAAATACCTGTGTTGGAAGACCAGAATACTTAAAAACATTATCTTTTCTCTGTTGTCTCTGAAATACAAGTTTAAAATCATCATCGTGAATATTAATGAATAGGTATAATTATTGGTTTTAGCTTTACCTGTGTGACAGGCACTGTAATAATTGGTCTTCCAGTCTTTGACGGATTTATGTTCTCATTGGTCATCCGTTTAGGCAAATTTGGCGGTCTCTAAACATAAGTAATACTATATATGAGAAAACATTAAAAAATATTTTAGGGTAGAGATAGAGTGTAGAGGAATATTTCTATTTCTTTTATAGATGACTTGTTACCACTTCTTATTTCTTTCTACCTGCCCTTATCCCACCTTTAATGTGCGCAACACATTTTTAAAGCATGTACAAAAAGGATTTGACAATTTTTTTACGGCCAGCTGCCTGCCTGACCTCAACCCCCTCTGAGGGATCCAGTTCCGGGCAATTGTCACCATTTCTTAAGGTCTAGAATTCTATACTTTGGAAAAAACGAACTAAGTTGTGATTTCAAACAAAACTACAATACCGATTATTCCAATATAACATGATGTAATTATATTCTTAAAATCCTATCTTCGTATGTATTCGAGTAAGATAACATGAATGCAAAAGTATTTGAACCCACGTTAATATAATTATATACGTTTTTGTGAGTACGATAGGTAGGTAGTAGGTACCTCTAGGTTATCTTACTTTTAAAGTAGACAACGTGGCGGGTAAAAGTCTTTCTCGTTCAGGTCTCGCCGATTTTGAGCCGGGCGCGTACGTTATCCTCCCGGAGGTTGGTTGATCATCTTTCATCCTATTTGCTGACTTTGGGCGTTGCTGTAATAAATAATAAATAAACAAAGTTAGTGACCGTGGTTGTTGGTTGCCTCCTTGGTCTAGTGGCAATGTATATGGGCTGTGAACTTGGAGGTCATGGCTTTGATTGCCAGATCGGGATGGGTGTTTTTCTAAAGCCGCATCTCCTGCACTAAGAAATTAGACAAAATACCTACACAAAACATGTTTCGCTACACATTTTTGTCTTTGGTCCATTATTTTATGAGCAGGAGATAGCAAAAATAGTTCTTTTGCGTATGTGTTTTTGTGTTTTGTTTGAAGAAAAACACGTGCAGGAGATGCGCCTTAACACTATTTTCCCGGGTCTGGATCCCCCAGATGGGATTTGGCGTGATATAGGCAGCCGTTCGAAAAAATTTATTGCGCCGACCACACATTACGTTGGGATAAGTGCAGGTAGAAAGAAAGTGACCGGTGTTGTTGCTCTTGCATACGACATTCCACGAAATCGTGGCCGGCTCCAAAACCCTGGTGTTCACAATTAATTTTGTAGATCGGGCAATGAGTGCCTGGGAGCCGTATAGGGTTCAGATTGAAAATGAATAGGTCCCTACACCACCGCTCATGAATACCAAAGAAACTTCGGATTCGTCGCCCATTTTGAAGTGAACGAATAGTGGATGGACTGAATTTTTGGGCTTTCAACTATCCGACCGGCATAGCAGCAAGTTACGCACTACGACGATTTGCATGAAACAGTGGTATTAGCTATACAGTGTGGATCTACCATGTAGAAGTCCTACGTTAATAAAATTAATTTAAACACTGTAGCGTCTTTTGAATATGAAAGGCATAATTGAACCAATTATACGTTTTAAACAAATGCTACATAATATGGTTCCTATAAAAGGCGAGCTTATCACCCGTCTATGTTGCTGCAGACGTCCCCAGCATAAATAGAAATGCTACATAACACGGTAGACTCTATTCAATTAGTGCCTACTTATGTATGTTCGAATTATGCGTACCTATGATTTAGAGTTATTCTAAACAGATTTGTACATATAGCCCCTTACTTATAAATATATTTGAGCGCTGCTTATCTTTATACCATAGGTTGTCCCTTTCATTTTTAAACAATGTAACGCAAGGAAAATACTGACAGGTTATTCGTAACCATTTGCTCAGCTAAAAATGCTGTTTTAAGTAAGGCCCATAGATGTATACTTACCACAGCTTCATTTCCGAACAACTTTTGTTTAGTAGTTGGTAGTCTCGGCCGCGCTTGTGACAACCTTTGAGGTATCCGACATTTAGGAGCAGTATTTCTTGGCGCGTCATAGCTATCTGTCCAACAATACTTAGATTTAGTTTAGGTTTACATTTTTAAGACTCCTTTTTATCGACCGACTTCCAAAAAAGGAGGAGGTCCTCAATTCATCCGTATTTTTTTAATTTTGTATGTATGTTACGCGATATCTCCGCCAAATGTGGTCCGATTTTCAAAATTCTTTTTGTGTTCGATAGAGATTCTTTCAAGGGTAGTTCCATATTAATTTGGTCACGATCAGATTTGAAGTCGGTCTGTTAAGGGTACCAACATCAAGTAAATTATGTAAGATGGACTAACGTATTGTCAGATGAATATGTCATGGAATGTGGTGTTAGGCAGGGAGGCTTAACCTCCCCTACCCTATTTAATATATACATAAATGATTTGATTGTCGAGCTAAGTAATATGCATGCCGGTTGTTATATGGACGGAATAGCTTTTAATAATATAAGCTATGCTGATGATATGGCACTGCTAAGCCCGTCAATGTCTGGGATGTTAAAACTAATTAAATGCTGTGAATGTTATGCTAAGGGACATGGTCTGCAGTACAACACAAGGAAAAGTACGGTAATAATCTTTACAGCAGGTATCAAGGGCTCTGAGAATTACCCAACTATTACTCTATGTGGTGGTGCCGTTAGCCGTGTCCGTCAGTTTACATATCTAGGACATATTGTAACGGACAGTTTAAAGGATGATTTAGACATAGAGAGGGAACGGAGGGCATTGGCGGTGAGGTGTAATATGCTTATCAGAAGGTTCGCACGTTGCTCGATGGCAGTTAAAATAACGCTTTTTAAAGCATATTGTCAAGTTTTTTACACATCGAGCCTATGGATTAGCGGTACTCAAAAAGCCGTCAATGCTCTTCGCATTCAGTACAACAATGCGTTCAGGATGTTGTTAGGGCTCCCACGTTTTTGTAGTGCGTCGACTTTGTTCGCGGACGCACACACTGACGCATTCGCAGCGATTAGACGCAAGCGTGCTGCGTCCCTACTGTACAGAGTGCGTGCCAGCACTAACAGCCTACTGAACGTCATTGCAAGTAAATTAGATTGCCCGATTTTATATGAACTCAGTCGCCTACATTTTGATACTAACATAGTTTGTAAGGTTATCAAATAATACTAACAAAATGACATAATATGGAATTCTATTTAATTTCCGAAATAAATGATTTATTATTATTATTATGTTTGTCTTTTCCATATCTCGGGACTATTAAAGTCCCGGACTTTTGGTAGGCGTGCGTGGGGCCGAAGCTAACACGTAGAGGCCCGTAAGACAAGTTTAATCTAATATGGAATGTGACACTAACCGGCAATTATCCCTGTGAACACTATAGAAATGCACCCAAGGACAACCCCCGGTAAGTGTAGGACTATTGCAGGTATGGAAAAAAATTAAAACTGGGTTATTGTTGTGAGGTGCTAATGGATTGGGTAATAAGGACTATGGAAGGGACTATGGCACCTGCCTGACCTATGTTAAAAACACGGATAAAATAGGCAGGTGGTGACTCGCCAACTCAGGTAGATGGGCTCCCCAAAATAGTCACAAGAAAAAGCGACAAGGGAGCAACACCAATTGAGCGGCTGAAGAGTGGAGAGGTGTCACTGGGCTTTAAACAACGATCATTTGCTCCCTTAGGGTCCCATCACGTTGCCCACTCACCACTAACGTTCCACATCCACTCTTCGAGCATACAGCTCTCGCGACTCCACTCTGACCGGCCGGTGAAGACAAGCCAGAGGTGGGGGATCTGTTCCTCGTCAGTGTTCACTCCAGCCGGCCGGTGAAGGCAAGCCGGAGATGAGGAACAGGACCTTCCCTCGGGAGCACTCGGGTTTATTTATTATTATGTTGTGAACTTTGTTTCTCCTTACTTACGAGGGTAGTAAAGCACGGGCCAAAGCCAAGTGCATTATATCGATGGCCGCAAAGAACAGCATCGAATCTGCCACACACATTGTATGGCAGTCCCGACACTGCTCCTCGCGGCCATCGATATTACAGATTCACGAATCCTCAGAATTTGAGAAGAACTTACGCGTTAGTCGGCAGGTATTAAGGATTACTGCTTTTTGTAACAATAAGTATGTGGATGAGTTCATCTGTAGTGTATTTAAACTAGTATGAAGGGATTTGGGGATAACACCTGTGCTAGACACAACAATTGGGACTGTGCGGACGTGGTTCATTTGCCATTGTGTTTTAATTTCTATTGACAGGTCAGTGTATTTGGCAATTTTTTCCGTGTGTGTTGTAACCAGGTTGTGTGTATTACATACAGCTATATCTACGAGGAAAACTGATTTGTTATGTTTGTCTACTAGGGTTATGTCGGGTCTATTGTTGTATATGGTCTTGTCTGTTATGATAGTTCTATCCCAGTATAGCTTATATGCGGTATTTTCAAGAACAGCCTCTGGTTTGTACTTGTAGTATGGGACTTTATCTTTAATCAGTTTATGTTGGTGTGCTAAATTTTGATGAACTATTGCAGCAACCTGGTCATGACGATGCTTATAGTCCGTCTGGGCTATAGATCTGCAGGCACCAGTAATATGCTGAATAGTCTCAGATGCGCTATTAGGCAGGTGGTGACTCGCCAACTCAGGTAGATGGGCTCCCCAAAATAGTCACAAGAAAAAGCGACAAGGGAGCAACACCAATTGAGCGGCTGAAGAGTGGAGAGGTGTCACTGGGCTTTAAACAACGATCATTTGCTCCCTTAGGGTCCCATCACGTTGCCCACTCACCACTAACGTTCCACATCCACTCTTCGAGCATACAGCTCTCGCGACTCCACTCTGACCGGCCGGTGAAGACAAGCCAGAGGTGGGGGATCTGTTCCTCGTCAGTGTTCACTCCAGCCGGCCGGTGAAGGCAAGCCGGAGATGAGGAACAGGACCTTCCCTCGGGAGCACTCGGGTTTATTTATTATTATGTTGTGAACTTTGTTTCTCCTTACTTACGAGGGTAGTAAAGCACGGGCCAAAGCCAAGTGCATTATATCGATGGCCGCAAAGAACAGCATCGAATCTGCCACACACATTGTATGGCAGTCCCGTAGATGGGCTCCCCAAAATAGTCACAAGAAAAAGCGACAAGGGAGCAACACCAATTGAGCGGCTGAAGAGTGGAGAGGTGTCACTGGGCTTTAAACAACGATCATTTGCTCCCTTAGGGTCCCATCACGTTGCCCACTCACCACTAACGTTCCACATCCACTCTTCGAGCATACAGCTCTCGCGACTCCACTCTGACCGGCCGGTGAAGACAAGCCAGAGGTGGGGGATCTGTTCCTCGTCAGTGTTCACTCCAGCCGGCCGGTGAAGGCAAGCCGGAGATGAGGAACAGGACCTTCCCTCGGGAGCACTCGGGTTTATTTATTATTATGTTGTGAACTTTGTTTCTCCTTACTT